>CM039442.1:49687778-50887778 GCA_022388445.1 Zophobas atratus | reverse complement strand
CTATTCTCTACGAAAATAATGTCAAAATCCGTTTTGTCTTAGCAAGTACTAGCCCCGCCCACCCGCCCCCTCTTCTCTTAAAGAGTATGACATTTGCCAAAATCAGTTTTATTAAAACAAAAACTAGCCCCGCCCACCCACCCTCTATTTTCTCACAGGATAAGTCATCTGCCAAAATCAGTCTTATCTTAGCAAATACTAATATTTTATCTAATGACATACCCTCTAAGAAAATAGAAGGCGGGCGAGCGTGGCTAGTACTTGCTAAAATAAGACTTATTTTGGCAAATGACCTATCCCCCGAGAAAACAGAGGGTGGGTGGGCGGGGCTAGTTCTTGCTAAGGTAAGACTTATTTTGGCAAATGACATCCTCTCGGAAAACAGGAGGCGGGTGGGCGGCGCTAGTACTGGCGAAGATAAAACTGCGAAGTCGGCGTCGAAATACTGAATTTTTAAATGAGAGTTGAGTCACATGATCTATATACTGTTCAGAATGTTTTCAGACAAAGATAGTCAATCTAAAAAAAGATCCGTAATGGAAAATGAAATTTATCGTATATGGTTAAGGTAAAAACTGTAACAATATTGTCAGTAAATTCACACTTCGTGTTTTGTGCCCCAGTAAGTACGAGTCAAAGCACTGAAGTAAACAATTGTTATTTCAATATTTAATAAGCATACTCAACATAATCAAATTTGAAATAAAAATTTAAATAAGTAATAATTAAGTTTTAACTTTAATAATCCGTACCAACAATTAACAATTTATAATATGCTTGTGCGGTTTATACACATAATTGTATTTCTAGGAACTGTGACATTCATGATTCATGAATTTTGATCCCTCCTCACTTGCTAAACATTGTAGAATAGTATTATGTTTAACATGTACTCTTATTATATTTAAGGTTATTTAATTTTTTGTCAATTTTCTAGTTATATTTTGTAGGAGTTTATTTTTAGTTTATTTGGTTTCTGTAATTGGGATTTCCTCTTGTTGAAATCAATAGATCTTATTATTATTATTCTTATTACAACAATTTTCAAGAAAATTCTATTCATCCGTAGACAGAACGCAATTTAAAAAGTTAAGGCGTTCACGACATTGCTGCAACAACCATTCGCAGTAAATTACACGACGTGGAAAATCAACGGACCCAAAGCTTGCACTTTTTGAACGTGGTATGGATATAAGCCTTGTTCTTTTAATGCACGATTCACACAAACCGTGGAACTCCAACTTCAGCTGCAAGTCGGGGATTGCTGATTGTTATTTGTAGAACACTCGATAGATGGCGCCTCTTAGGATAGATACTCAATAGATGGCGTTTGTGACATTTTTATTTCTAGAATACTTGATAGATGGCGTCAATTACATTTATAATTATAGAACATTCGGTAATCGTCTTTAATTTACTTTTATATTTCATGTTTGGTTCCTTTCATTTCATAGTTAGTCCTTGAAGTTGCTGCTATTTTGTCATCTTAAAAATAAAGTTCCATCTTTTTTCATCGGCGATCATTTAAGTGTTTTACACTTTTTAATAACATAGTATATTTTCGAGCTAAACTAACACCCTACGCTACGAATAAAATCTTTAATCATACGTTCATTTATCGCAATTAATCGTGGCTTAAGACGCACCGCAAACAGACCCAAACACACCTATTAAAACCGAGCAAATCCTCCCCGCCGTGATATTTGACCACAAACATAACTCCTGCTTTCGCCGAGATTTTTTGGTCGAAGAAAAATCCTCGAGTGTAACTCGAGTCACGTTTCAGTCTATTTATAATTATGTGACAAGAGCTTTGAGAGAGCTTTCGCAGAACCTTTGAAAAAACATCACAAAGTGCGCCGGCAGTAATATCAAAACGAAGACTTTTTGTTAAAACATGATAATTTTAAAACTGTCACGGAGAACATTCAAAGAAATTTTTCAGCTGTCTGAACCAGCTGTTACATTGTTACTGGGAGCCTCTTCGTACTTAATTGAACTTACGGTTTCATCACAGTCCATTAGCGAAATTATTTTCAATGAGTTGAAAAGCTTGTATTCCGACCTGAAGTAATCGATAGCTCACTTTGTTAATATTAGTTGCAGTTGCCCCAAGGAATTGTAACTAATATTGGGTTTGCACTTTTTCCTCTCGACGTCTGAAACCCACTTTAGAAAGTCGCTTTTTGCCTGAAAAACTTGCCGTATCTTCAGCCACTAGGTTGGTTGGAGATCTCAAGGGATCGGTCGTGCTTTCAATTATCGGATGCATGTTGCCATTAACACAAAGCCAGCGAAAATTGCATCTGATATGCAAAGGTTATTACGTTGGCTCCCGCCACCAAGTATTGTGAAGTTGATTACAATCTCGTACTTCAGCAACTTGTGCAGGACGACGTGCGAATAGTTAATTCAGAGGACATTACCATATTGCAAGTTAAATAATTCGGAGTCAGCAGTCGATTCTGTAGCTGCGAGGGATCTTTATCAGGAAGGGAAATAATAGATGGGGGACAAAAGATTTAACAAAAGTATACAATATCTGTTTTTTGCTAACCACTCCATTAAATAAATAAATATATTATAAGCAACTGGGTTGACGATCTCAGGTTGGGAAGATATTGACTCTAATTTAATGACATTGACTGAACATAATTCAGTTTATCCGTCGTATAAAATTAAATTATGTTATTATATTATTACAACAGACTTGACTTGTTATAAAGTTATTTTGAGAGTCCCACGAAGTTTTAACTTCGGTTTATTGATCTATCCGATGTTCTAATAAAGTTTCCATTTGCTGGAAGACTCGACGTATCTTTGTGTGGTGATAATAACATACGTATGTTAGTTCTCATGGGGTGCAGACGGTCCAAAGTGGATTCTTGAGAGTAATAACCATTTGAGTGGTATTTGTTGCCAGAATAATTACAACAAAATGTCCTGCTTTTAGAACCGTCTATAAATTTCAGTGTCAAGCGAAAACATAAAAGCTTTCAAATTCTTCCTTTTATCGCAGAATTTTTGTCTGGTTTCCTACAACAAATATTTGATCATCTATAAATCATCTTCAAATCTAAAACGATCTGGGTTTAGATGGGTGTATCAGTCAGAGTCATAAAACCTCGGCCATTTTCGAAATCATAACCTAACGAGTGACACATTTTCCAAACACATTGTATAAACATTGTAACAGGGAGTTCTAAGTGTTTTCACATTTGAATTTCAAGTACCGTTGCTTTAACCCAAATTTGAAACTGTTGCATTGTTGCAGTTGGAATTTGTTTTAGTAATGTAAAATTTTCACATCACTGTCAAAACTTTGAAATTAGCGAAGTTTTTGATGATTCTAAAAGTAATTCTAAAAGACGTCATAGAAATACCACTGATTTAAGTGATTCTACAGTAAAGAAGCTAAAACTAAAAATAATTTATAACATAGCTTTGACGACCCAGTGGACCCGAATGACTTAAAAAACATTGTAAAACAATTTTAAAAAAGAAAACAAAGCCTGCGATTCTAAAAGAGAGTTTAAAAGTTTTTGAGATCTTTGGTGATCTCAAAAATTTATTAAGAAATATAGAGAGGCCTTCACAGACTCTCAAAATCTTAGAGTAGTTAGGAGTTGTGGAGATTCTATCATTTTATTGTTTTTACATCTCCAAAATTCTCATTTTTTGAAAATTTTGCTTTAATAAGTAAAATTTTCACACCATTCTCATTATTTTAAACTCCGCAAAGTTTTTGCTAATCTAAGAGTAATTCTAATCCATCCTAGAAATTTCGTTGCCTTAAATGTTTCTACAGATTTTATCATTTATAAAATAGCTTTAACAACCAAAACAACCCAAATGGATGAATGACTTCAGAAATTGACATAAATTGTCCACGATGATTCTAAAACCTGCAAGGTTCCAGAAAGAAAAACATAGCCTGAGATTCTAACAGAGAGTTTAAAAATTTAGAAGATTTTCAGTGATCTCAAAAATTTACTAAGAAATACAGAAAGACCTCCACAAACTCTTAAAATCCTAGAGTAGTTAGGAGTTAAGAGATTCTACTATTTCAATTTTTTAATGTCGCCAAAATTCTCAATTTTTGGAAATTTGTTTTAATAATGTTCAAATTTTTACAGCGTTGTGAAAATTTTAAAACTCGCCAAAGTTTTGTTGATTCTAAAAGTAATTCTAAAGACATCAAATATCATTGAGTTAAATGATTCTACAGAACCTAAAATTTTATAATTTGTAAAATAGCTTTGACAGCCAAAAGACCCCTAATGAATTAATGACTTCAAAAAAGACAAAGATTGTCTACGATAATTCTAAAACAATTTTAAAACCTCCAAGGTTTTGTAAAAGAAAAATATAGCCTGAGATTCTAAAAAGAGTTTAAAAAATTTTAAAATATTTAGTTATCTCAAAAATTTCTTAAGAAATATAGAAAGGCCTTCACCGACTCTCAAAATCTTAGAGTAGTTAGGAGTTATAGAGATTCTATCATTTGTATTGTTTTTAAAAATCTCTGAAAATCTTTATTTTTGAAAATTTGCTTTAATAATGAAAAATGTTTACACCATTCAGATAAATTGTCCACGTTGATTCTAAAACGATCCTAAAACCTGCAAGGTTCTACAAAGAAAAACAGCTTGAGATCCTAAAAGAGAGTTTAAAAGTTTAGAAGATCTTCAGTAATCTTAAAAATTTTCCTAGAAATGCTGAAAGATCTCCACAGACTCTAAAACTCCTAGAGTAGTTAGGAGTTATAGACATTCTAGCATTTCTATTGTTTTTATTCTCAATTTTTGAAAATTTGCTTTAATAAGTAAAATTTTCACACCATTCCCATAATTTTAACTCCGCAAATTTTTGCTGTTTATAAGAGTAATTCTAAAGGCATCCTAGATATTTCATTGACTTAAGTGATTCTACAGAACCTAAAATTTTATAATTTATGAAATAGCTTTGATAGCCAAAAGAAGCCAAATGGATGAAGGACTTCAAAAATTAAGAAAAATTGTTCACGATGATTCTAACCCTGCAAGGTTCTACTAAGAAAAAACATAGAGATCCTAAAAGAGAGTTTAAAAGTTTAGAAGATCTTCAATAATCTCAAAAATTTTCTTAGAGGTATAGAAAGACCTCCACAGGCTCTAAAAATCCTAGAGTAGTAAGAAGTTAGAGATTCCAGTATTTCTATTTTTAAATATCTCCAAAATTCTCAATTTTTGGAAATTTACGGTAATAATTTTTCACGGCATTTCAAGCCATCCTAGAAATTTCATTGACTTAAGTGGTTCTATAGGAACTAAAATTTTATAATTTATGAAATAGCTTTGAAGATCTAGCGGATCCAAATGGATAAATGACAAATATTATTGCCTACGATGATTCTAAAAAAGAATTTAAGTTTTTAAAATCTTCATTAATCTCAGAAATGTGTTAAGAAATGTAGAAGGACCTTCACCGACCCTAGAAGTCCTAGAGTAGTTGGAAGTTACTGAAATTCTATCATTTCTACTTTTCCAATATCTCCAAAATTCTCAATTTTGGAAAGCCTCGTAATTCAAAATTTTCGCACCATTCTCAAAATTTTAAAATTCGCAAAGTTTTGGATGATTCTAACGAGTAATTCCAAACATATCCTATAAATATCATCGACCTAAGTGATTATAAAGAACCTAAAATTTTATAATTTATGAAGTTACCTTCACAATCCAATGGACCTAAAGGGATGAGTGACTTCAAAAAATTACAAAGATTATCTTCAATGATTCTAAAACGATTCTAAAAGCTCCAAGGTTCTAAAAAGAAAAACATTGCCTACGATTCTAAATGAGAATTTGAAAGTTTTAGATCTTCAATGATCTCAAATAGTCCTATTTACTAAAAATACAGAAAGACTCCACAAATCCTAGAGTAGTTAGAGGTTATAGAGATTCTAAGTAGTATATACACAGGTGTGACGTCAACCCCACTTGACGTCTGTCCTGGAACCTGCATTGATGGTTGCGGACACCGGCGTTCGAATCTCGGTTGTGTTTTTGTTATTTGACAGCTTTAATGTGTGAATTCATTAGGTATTACATTATAAACTTTGAAGAAAAAAAGTCAAATATAGTGCCAGGTGCAGGATTTGAACCTGCGCTCGTTTTCCGAACCAGAACTCAAGTCTGCACTTTAGACATCGGCAACGCGCGTAGTCGAAACGAATTAAAAAATTATAGTTATATGAGATTCTGTTTATTTCTATTTGTTTTAGTATCCCAAAATTTTAAATTTTTGGAAATTTGCTTTAATAATTTAAAATTTTCATACCATTCTCGAAATTTTAACATTGGTGAAACCTTTGATGATCTTAAGAGTAATTCTAAAGACATCCCAAAAACATCATTGACTTGAGTGATTCTATAGAAACTAAAATTTTATAATTTATAGAAAAGCTTTGACGACTCAATGGACCCAAATGGATGAATGACTTCAAAAAGTGGAGAAGATTATCTACGATGATTCTAAAACAATTCTAAAACCTCCAAGGTTTTAAAAAAGAAAAACATAGCCTAAGATTCCAAAAGAGAGTTTAAAATTTTTTAAGATTTTTCAGAAATTTCAATTTTAAACCGGATTTTTAAAAATCTTTCTCCGGGGCCATAGTCATGTGGTATTTTTCGAATTAGCACGTCGAGGTCTGTATATCAAATTTTTTGGAACTTTTCCAAAAGCTCAATTATTCAATACTCCCCACTTTTGAAATTTTGGACCGTTTTTCGATCATTTTCGAAATTTAATTAAAGACATTTTCTTGTAGATCTTTACAAGTAATTTTCGGTCTCCTTTCTTCGATAACTCCTACAATTTTTCCGAATTGCCAATTGAAATATGACAACTTTTAAGATTTGTTAAGAGAATTCAAAAATTTCTTAAGAAATATAGGAAGACCTTCACAGACTCTCAGAATCTTAGAGTAGTTAGGATTTATAGGATTCTGTCATTTCTATTGTTTTTAAAAATCTCAAATCTGAAATTCTCAATTTTTGAAAATTTGCTGTAATAATGTAAAATTTTCACACCGTTCAAATAAATTGTCCACGTGGATTCTAAAACGATTCTAAAACCTGCAAGGTTCTACAAAGAAAAATATAGCCTGAGATCCCAAAAGAGAGTTTAAAAGTTTAGAAGCTCTTCAATGACCTTAAAAATTTTCTTAGAAATACAGAAAGACCTCTACAAACTCTAAAACTCCTAGATTAGTTAGAAGTTATAGAGATTCTATTATTTCTATTTTTTAATATCTCCAAAATTCTCAATTTTTGGTAATTTACAGTAATAATATAAAATTTTCACAGCATTCTCAAAATTCAAATATTCCCGAAAGTTTTTGCTATTTCTAGGAGTAGTTCTAAAGACATTCTAGAAATTTCATTGACTTAAGTTGTTCTACAGACCCTAAATTTTATAATTTATAAAATAGCTTTAATGATCTAGAGAACCCATTTGGATAAATGACAAATATTATTGCCTACGATGATTCTAAAGCAATTCTAAAACCCCCAACGTTCTAAAAAGAAAAAACATGGCCTGAGATTCTAAAAGAGAATTTAAAAGTTTTTAAGAGCTTCACTAGTCTCAGAAATTTGTTAAGAAATGCAGATGGACCTCCACCGGTTCTAGAAGTCCTAGAGTAGTTAGGAGTCACTAAAATTCTATTTTTTCAATATCTCCAAAATTCCCAATTTTCGGAAATTTGCTTTAATAATTTAAAATTTTCGCACCATTCTCAAAATTTTAAACTTTTACATTATTAAAGCAAATTTCCAAAAATGGAGAATTTTGGGGATATTATTAAAAGTATTGAAATGATAGAATCTCTATAACTCTTAATCAATCTAGGATTTTTAGAGTCTATGGAGGCCTTTCTGTATTTCTTAGTAGATTTCTGAAATCAATGAAAATCTTAAAAACTCTTAAACTTTGTTTTAGAATCTCAGGCTCTTTTCTTTTTAGTACCTTGGAGGTTTTAGAATCATCTTCTTAGACAATCTTTGTCATTTTTTAAAGTCATTCATCCATTTGGGTTTGTTGAGTCGTCAAAGCTTTTTTATCAATCATAAAATTTTTTAGTTTCTATAGAATCACTTAAGTCAATGATTTGTCTCTGATGTCTTTAGAAATACTCTTAGAATCATCAATAACTTAGCGAATTTTAAAATTTTGGAAATGATGTGAAAATTGTAAATTATTATTAAAGCAAACTTCCAAAAACTGAGAATTTTTAGATACTAAAATAAAAATGATAGAATCTCTATAACTCCTAGATCTTTCTGTATTTATTAGTAAATTCTTTAGATCACTTAAGATCTAGAAAACTTTCAAACTCTTATTTAGAATCTCAAGCTATATTTTCCTTTTTACAACCTTGGAGGTTTATAATGTTTTAGAATCATCATAGACAATCTTTGTCATTTTTTGAAGTCATTCATCGCTTTGGGTGCGTTCGGTGGATCGTAAAAGCTATGTCATAAATTAAAAATTTTGGTCTGTAGAATCAATCAATTCGATGATATTTCGATATCTTCAGAATTACCCTCAGAATCATCAAAAACTTCCTCAATTTTAAAATTTTACATTAGAAGGAAAATTTCCAAAAATTGAAAATTCAAATAGAAATACTTCCTCACTAATTTAGGATTTTTAGAGTCTGCAAAGGCTTTTCTGTATTTCTTAGAACATTTCTCAGATCACTGAAGATCTTAAAAACCCTTAAACTCTGTTTTAGAATCTCGGGTTTTGTTTTCTTTTTTAGAATCTCGAAGGTTAGAATCGTTTTACAATTAAATTTTTGGTATGTCTTTAGACTTACTCTTAAAATCATCAACGATTTCGCCAATTTTAAAATTTTGAGAATGGTGTGAAGATTTTTAAATTATTAAAGCAAATTTCCAAAAATTTAGAATTTTTGAGATATTAAAAAAAAATAGAAATGATAGAATCTCTATAACTCCTAACCACTCTAGGATTTGTGGAGGTCTTTCTGTATTACTTAGTAAATTTTTCCAGATCATTAAATATCTAAAAAGACAGACTATGAAAGTCCGAGAGTAGTTAGGAATTATAGAAATTGTATAATTTCTATTTTTTTAATATGTCAAAAATTCTCATTTTTTGGAAATTTGCTCTAATAATTAAAAATTTTCATATCACTCTCAAAATTTTTAAATTCGCGAAGTCCTCGATGATCAAAAAATGACAAAGATTGTTTACGATGATTATACTAAAAGGATTCTAAAATCTCCAAGATTCTAATAAGGAAGACATAACTTGAAATTGATTCTAAAACACAGTTTAGGAGTTTTTAAGATCTTCAGTGATCTCAGAAGTGTACTAAGAGAAAACAGAAAAACCTCCACAGACTCAAAAGTCCTAAATTAATCCTAGTTAGAAGTTACAGAGATTTTATCAATTCTAGTTTTTCATATCTCTAAAATTATAAATTTTTGGAAAATGTCCTATAATAGTGTAGAATTTCCATAACATTCTCAAAATTTTAAAATTCTCGAAGTTCATCAATGATTCTAAGAGTGATTCTAAAGAAATCCTAGAAATATTGGCTTAAGTGATTCTACAGAACCTAAAATTTTATAATTTAGTAAAGAGCTTTGATGACCCAACGGATCCAAATGTATGAATGACTTCAAAAAATGAAAAATGGTCTACGATAATTCTAAAATGATTCCAAAACCTTCAAGATTCTAAAATGAATAAACCTAGCCTGAGATTCTGAAAAATTTTTGAGATCCACAGACTCTAAAAATCATAGAGAAGTTAGGAGTTATAGAGATTCTATCATTTATATCTTTCACTCTATAATTAATTAGTGGAGTTTTTTTAAACAGTTTATTATCATGTTTTTTTTTTAATTTTGTTAAAATTTTTGCATCACGTATTTTAAAAAATCAAAATTTCAATTATTTATAAACATTTTGGAACGCGGTTTTCACCTTTTGGCCTTAAGCGATTAATAGTTTTAAGGACGAATAGTAGGATTTAAACGACAACACACAAACTTCAAAAACAGAATAAACGTAGCTCATTTTGATATGTAAAATCTAATAGAAAAATTATATCGATTACCAAAATCGTCATTTTTTTTTTAATTACACAGATAAATAAAATCTAACAAAAATAAACCGACTGCAACTTGTTTTTCGTCGACTTTCAAGTCTACATTTATCGTAATGGACAACGTTATTTTTGATACAACGGAAGCGACTTAAATTAGACTTGTTTTTTCCTTCTCTTAATAAATATTTTTGCGAGTGTTTACTGGAATGCGGGAAATTATAAACATTACAAGTTTACTTGACTATGTGTGAAAACACCGCTGAGTACTACATATAAACACGGTTAATCGTTGGATTAAAAAAGTGGGTGGTGTCACAAACAAATAAAAATATCCAGGAAACCACAATTTCAACAAATTTATAAATCGTTTTGTAATGGTTGGAGAAAGTGGGATGCGGGCTCACTATATATTCAAAATTTTAATCTAATCGAACCCTAATTTCATTGCAAGCGACAGATGCTGGCCTTTATTAACCCGACTAGACGTTTTCCATTCTGTCGTAAAGAAACCCGTTATCACGTTTTATTGTTATTTTTATGAAGTTAAACATTGCAGAACGTGGTTTTGCCACATAAATTTTGACTTTTTTGTCTGAAATAGTGGCAAATTTATCATTCAATTTAAATTACTGGTTGCCTAACTATCAGCAGTTTGAGAAAGTTACGTCGTCATATCAAATAATTAAAAAGGACAAACAAATGTAAACGATTTTTTTTTTATGAAATCGGTGTAAAGTAAATCCAACTACGTGCATTACGTGTTACAAAAACCCGACAAGACAGCCCAGCCCTTTTATTTTTTATGCGCTTTTTTACTGGTCGTAATTACAGCATGAAAACAGCGAAAACGCTGTAAAAAGTAAATTTAAATTAATTATCCTAAGTCTCGCGGGAAATGTCGTCCTCCTCATAAATCATAAATCCTTCAAAATGTTTCTCGCCTTGATTTACTGTACAATTTTAATATGTCTCCGGAACCAGTGTTATTTACGCTGTGCCGTTGTCCTGACTGACACCCATTAATTAAGCATATTTAGACAAAATTAAAATTTAATTAGAGATGGAAACAATTTTCGCTAATTGTCAGCCTAACGAGATGCAGCGGAATAGTAAATTTAAGAACGTTGCGAGCTTTTTCACACCTCTTCCATTAGAAAAGCGACAGAAATGAAAAAGTGGACCGATTTTCACCCTGTCACGCTTCGATAGTTTCTTATCTCTGTTGTGTAACGTAATACGGAAAAAATAATCATTTTTCTAGGTGCCTCTGTCCGTTCGGATCCATTAATACCGCTCACGTGTCAGTGTAAATATAGTTGTGTTTTCGATCCAGTTCTGACATTTCTCGCAATATGAAATCCGTTTTTTGCTGTTCGGGTCGTGGAAGAGCGTTTTCTGGGATTTTTGCTTCTTTCGTGAATAATTCAAATATAACGTTGTCCATTACGAGAAATGTAGAAGATTTAAAGACAAGAAAACAATTCCAGTCGGTTAATTATTATTGTAACTTTTATTTATCTGATAATTAAAAAAAATTAGAAATCGGCATATTTTTTTCGTTAGATTTTACATATCAAAATGACGTACGTTTATTCTGTTTTTGAAGCTTGTGTGTTGTTGTCTTTTAAATTCCTTTTAAATTTTGTGTTACTATTTGCGAAAACCGTTTTTGGTTCACTCCTTTAAGAATTGTTGAGTTTTCCATCTATAGCGAACACACCGACCCTACTTCTAAAGCTACACTGCCAACAAATAAAGTCGAAAATAGATCTGGTACGATTTCTAAAGTTTTACAAGCTGAAAACAGTGGTGAAAACCGCGTTCCAAAAGGGGCATAAATAATTGAAACATTGGTTTTTTAAAATATGTACGTGTTACAAAAATGTTTACAAAATTTAAAACATATATGATAATAAACTGTCTAAAAAAAAACTCTCCCAGCAGTTAGGGAGTGAAAGATATAAATGATAGAATCTCTATAATTCCTAACTTCTCTAGGAATTTTGGAGTCTGTGGATCTTAAAAACTCTTAAACTCTCTTTCAGAATCCAAGGCTAGGTTTTTCATTTTAGAATCCTGAAGGTTTTACAATCATTTTAAAATTATCGTAGACAATTTTTTAATTTTTTTCAAGTCATTCATACCTGTGGATCCGTTGGGTCATCAAAGCTCTTTGATAAATTATAAAATTTTAGGTTCTCTAGAATCACTTAAGCCAATATTTCTAGGATATTTTTAGAATCACTCTTAGCATGGTCAATAATTTCGAGAACTTTAAAATTTTGAGAATGGTGTGAAAATTCGATACTAATTATAAGATATTTCCAAAAACTGATAATTTTGGAGATATTAAAAAATAGAAATGATGAAATCTCTTAACATCTGACTAAGATTAGTCTAGGATTTTTAGAGTCTGTGGAGGCTTTTCTGTATTTCTTAGTACAGTTCTGAGATCACTGAAGATCTTAAAATCTCCTAAACTTTGTTTTACAATCTTAGGTTATGTCTTCCTTATTAGAATCTTGGAGATTTTAGAATCGTTTTAGAATCATCATCGTAGACAATCTTTGTCATTTTTTGATTATCGAGGACTTCGCGAATTTTAAAATTTTGGGAATGGTATGAAAATTTTTAATTATTAAGCAAATTTCCTAAAAAATTGAGAATTTTTGAGATATTAAAAAAATAGAAATAATAGAATTTCTATAATTCCTAACTACTCTAGGAACGATCTGAAAAATTTACTAAGAATTACAGAAAGATTTCCACAATCCTAGAGTAGTTAGGGGTTATAGAGACTCATTTCTATTTTTTAATATTCGAAAATTCTAAATTTTGGAAATTGCTTTAATTTAAGATTTTCACACCATTCTAAAAATTTTAAATTGGCGAAATCTTGATGATTATTAGAGTATGTAAAAATACCGCAAAAATATAATTGACTTAAGTGATTCTATAGAAACTAAAATTTTATAATGTATAGAAAAGCTTTGACGAATCAACGGAGCCAAATCACTTCAAAAGGTGACAGATTGTCTACGATGATGATTCTAAAACGATTCTAAAACCTTGGAAATTCTAAACATAGAAAACATAGCCCGAGATTCTAAAACAAAGTTTAAGGTTTTGTAAGATCTTCAGTGATCTCAGAAATGTTCTAAAAATACTGTCAAAGCCTTCGCAGACTCTAAAAATCCTAGATTAGTTAGGAGGTATGGAGATTTTAACATTTCTATTTAAATTTTCAATTTTTGGAAATTCGCCTGAACAATATAAAATTTTAACATTCAAAGTTTTTGATGATTCTAATAGTAATTCTGAAGATATCA
Organism: Zophobas atratus; assembly: GCA_022388445.1. Taxonomy (NCBI): domain Eukaryota; kingdom Metazoa; phylum Arthropoda; class Insecta; order Coleoptera; family Tenebrionidae; genus Zophobas; species Zophobas atratus. The sequence continues at coordinate 50,874,327 of CM039442.1, read as the reverse complement.
TCGAAATATAATCGAATTGGTTGATTCTACAGAACCTAAAATTTTTAATTTATGAAATAGCTTTGCCGATCCAACGGACCCAAAGCGATGAATGACTTCAAAAAATGATAAAGTTTGTCTACGATGACTCTAAAACGATTCCAAAACCTCCAAGCTTGTAAGAAAGAAAACATAACTTGAGATTCTAAATGAGAGTTTGAAAGTTTTTTAGATCTTTAGTGATCTCAAAAATTTGCTAAGAAATACACAAAGAACTCCACATACCTCAAAAATTCTCAGTTTTTGAAATTTGCTTTAATAATTTAAAATTTTCACACCATTTCAAAATTTTAAAATTCGCGAAGTCATTGATTTCTTAGGGTAATTCTAAAGACACCCTAGATTATATTATTGACTTAAGTGATTCTATAGAAACTAAAATTTTATGAATTATAAGAAAGCTTTGACGAATCAGCAAACCCAAATGGATGAATGACTCCAAAAAATGACAAAGATTGTCTAAGAAGATGATTCTAAAACCTCCAAGGTTCTAAAAAGGAAAACAGCCCCGAGATTCTAAAACAAAGTTTAAGAGTTTTTAAGATCTTCACTGATTTCAATACAGAAAGGCCTCCAAGATTGTAGATTAGTTAGGATTAGTCTCAATTTTTGGAAATTTGCTTTAATAATGTAAAATTTAAGTTTTTGATGATTGTAAAATTTTAACTCTACTCGAATTTTTAAATTTTGAGAATGGTATAAAAATTCTATATCATTAAAGTAAACTTCCAAAAATTGAGAATTTTAGAGATGTTAAAAAATAGAAGTAACAGAATCTCTGTAACTCCTCCACTAGGATTTTTAGAATCTGTGGAGGCCTTTCTGTATTTCCTAGTACATTTCTGAGATCACTAAAGATCTAAAAAACTTCCAAATTCTCATTAGAATCTCAAACTATATTTTTCTTTTTAGAAACTTGAAGTTTCAGAATCGTTTTAGAATCATCGTAAACAATCTTTGTCCTTCATCCCTTCTGGACCTCTGGAGCGTCAAAATAATGATAAAATTTTAGGTTCTGTAGAATCACTTAAGTCAATGATATTTCTAGGATATCTTTAGAGTTATTACTCTTAGAATCATCAAAAACTTAGCGAATTTTAAAATTTTGAGAATGGTGAAAATTTTTAATTATTAGGCAGATTTCCAAAATTTGAGAAATTTTGATATATTAACAAAAAAAAATAGAAATGATAGAATTTCAGTAACTCTTAACTACTCTAGGACTTCTAGAGTTGGTGGAGGTCTTTCTGTATTTTTTAGCAAATTTCTAAGATTAGTGAAGATCTTAAAAACTTTTTATTTCTCTTTAGAATGTCAGGCCATGTTTTTCTTTTTAGAACCTTGGAGGTTTTAGAATTGCTTTAGAATCATCGTAGACAATATTTGTCATTTATCCCCTAGGTCATCAAAGCTATTTTATAAATTATAAAATTGTAGGTTCTATAGAAAAACTTAAGCGAATGAAATTTCTAGAATGTCTTTAGAATTACTCATAGAATTAGCAAAACTTTCGGGAATTTTGAGAATGCTGTGAAAATTTTATATTATTAAATTACCAAAAATTGAGAATTTTGGAGATATTAAAAAATAGAAATAAAAGAATCTCTATAACTTCTAACTAATCTAGGAGTTTTAGAGTCTGTGGAGGTATTTCTGTATTTCTAAGAAAAAAATTTTTGGGATCACTGAAGATCTTCTAAACTTTTAAACAATTTTGGACAATGTATTTGAAATGCGTAAAAATTTTACATTATTAAAGAAAGAAGAAAAACCTTGAAGCTCTTAAATTTGTTTTAGAATCATCGTAGATAATCTTTGTCACTTTTTGAAGTCATTCATCCATTTGGATCCACTGAGTCGTCAAAACTTTTTTATAAATTATAAAATTTTAGTTTCTATAGAATCATTTAAGTCGATGATATTTTTGGGGTGTCTTTAGAATTACTCTTAACATCATCAAAGATTTCACGTGTCAGTGTAAATATAGTTGTGTTTTCGATCCAGTTCTGACATTTCTCGCAATATGAAATCCGTTTTTTGCTGTTCGGGTCGTGGAAGAGCGTTTTCTGGCAATTTTTCCTTCACGAATGAAGGAACGACGGACGGAAATGCAAATTCCGTCCGTCTGTCCGTTGAAACGTGAAAACACGTTGATGAAAACTCAGTTACTCAGTTATTAAATGAAAGCAATATTGGTGAATAAATGTTTATAGTTCATATGTATTTATTCGAGTTTTCGGACAGAAAGAAAACTGGAATACGTGTCTTTGTCGACCGTAAACCTCGAGTTTCGTTTTGATTCCACGCCCCTATCAACACACATTATACGAATAAATATTTCAGATCACGAAACGGCATTACCGGTTTTTCTTCCAAAGTGAAAGGCAAACGACAGCGGCTAATCCGGGCGCATTTAATTGTCGTGCAACAAACCCGGAGGATAATTCCCGGATTTACGAACCTATCACGGATTAATCTCCGGTAGAAAAGCGTCGGAAACTTTAAAATATTCTTATAATCGATTACGTCGTGAAAGCTCAAGATTTATGATTCACTTTAGCAAGATAATGCGAATATAATTTATGTTTCGTTCAATATGGGAAATTAAAGCGAGGCGCAAGCCGGTAAAACAACGTCGGTGTGTTTTGTCCCGGATTTACTTTGTGGCAAACGCAATCGTGGAAATTATTAATCGACTTTATTTGCGGAAAATGGTGCCTCTAAGCCCGCCTCGGCTGGTGTTGTCAGACACGCTGCAGCTGCTCTTTTTGCTGGCTCGGGTTTTGTTATTTGAAGTGTTGATAAGGTGGCACTGTTGCACTTGACAGCGCTTTTCCCGTTCATTTCGACGGAATCCGAGCGGAACAATATCGATAACTATCCCACTTTTGCTCTTGTCTGACGTTAAATCGACACAGGAATGTTGCTCAATAGGTTCTGGAGAGAAGAGCGAAAGGGGAGATATTGCACGGAAGTTCCGCGATTGAATTAATGGCGAGGTGCTCCTGAAACTGAAAAGTTTTTAAAAGTTCAGGTTAAAAGTGTTGTAATGGTCTGGACGCAACGAGCGAGCGCGGTTCCATAAATCGTGGACAGTGTAATGCCAGCTCCGGGGAATTATGAATCGGTTAATTCTGACGAGTTCCAGTAATTCCGGGTTTTTCGCGTAATTCCATTGTTCCAAAAATGGGACGTACAATTTTACGTGAAAATAGCGTAATTTTGTGGTTTTTAAAGAGCTGTGGAACTTCTTTGTTGTCGCTTAAATGGGTTCAGAATTTTTGAATAATGATAATAATATAAACTGACATTCCGAAAATAATTTTATGAAATTTTGAATACATAAAATTATATTAACTGGTTGTGTTTATTTTTCAAGATCCCATGAGAAACAATTCCTTTAGTGTACAAATTTCTCAGCATACAGAAAAAAAAATTCACATTTATTGTGCGAGAAAACTGAGAACTTGCTGATTTTATCATTTAAAAAAAATTATAAAGTTCACAATTTCGTCTTTAATATTTTTGCAGATATAAAGATATTTGCATTTTTATAAAAAAAAAATGGTGATATTTAAAAATTCAGGAGTCTGTCATTTTAAAGATGGAAGTTTGGATTTCACACAGAATTTTTCGGTCCTCTTACCTTATAATAAACTCTGAAAAAATTGAACAAGCTCTTCATTTATTTATACAGGGTATTTAAATTTGCAGTTGTTCATAATAATTGCCTCACCCTGCACAACTGAAACGCCCTGTATTTTAAACATAATTTTGATAGGAAGTGCGATTTATTACAATAATTTAAACAATTTTGAAATATTCCATTGACAAATTTGGCATCAAAGGGAAATTTCTTTTACAGACAACCTCGAAAATGTTATAAAAATCTAAGGTGTCCCATTTCGAATATACTATAAAAATGACAACTTTGGGATTTCGTCACTTTGAATTGTAAACTTATTGTAAACTTTATTCAATTTTTTAGGCATTTGTTAAGGCAAAGTGACTACAAAGTTTTTCATAAAGTTCACGACCTCCATTTTTAAATATGGCGGTATAAGAATTTGTCAGTATTTATCTTATACAATATTCATATTTGAATTAAAAATAATCAGAATCTAGAAGATCTTCATTAATTTTAGATCGTCGTAAATTATTTAAAAAATACAGTGTGAAATAGGGCAATTATTTTTGGTAATCTAATAGAACTGATTTAGGGCTAGAATTTATTGTTACATATATTTACAAACCCATGAGATGCTCCATTTAAATTACGCATGAAAATAGAACTGATTTTTTTTTTTTATTAAACACCCTATATATTTTTTACAATATAGCTTTTCAAAGAAAAAAAAAGAACAATATAAACTACAAGGGTTTTTCGAACTGCACTGTTCAAGGTATATGCATATTTTTTTTTACAACTCCGCCATTTTTAAAGATGCAACTCTGTATTTTAGACAGAATTTTTTGGTCGCCTTATCTTAATATGCTTTTTAAAAAATTGGGCAAGGTTTATATTTATTGATTCATGGTATTTCAATTGCAACTGTCAAATTGTCTGATACTGTTCAAGTGAGACACCCTGTATTTTCTAATACAGTTTGGGCAGGCAGTGCGATTTATTACAATAATTACAAAACATTTTTAAAGTGTACATTAACAAATTTGGCAAGAAAGGAAAATTTCTTTTACAGTTAAACTCGAAAACATTGTAAAATATAGGGTGTCCCATTTCGAAGATACGCGAAAATGACAACTTGCTAACTTAATCACCTTAAAATGGAAACCTTGTTCATTTGTTAAGGCAAAATGGAAAAAAAATAAAGTCAACGACCTCCATCTTTAAATATGGCGGTATTATAATTTTTAAAGGTGAAGATTATATTTGCCAGTATTCATCTTGTACAACAAATATTTATCTAACAACTCATTTAGGGCTAGAATTTATTATTATTTACAGAAATATAAGATGCTCTAATTGAAGATTACGCAAGAAAATCGAATAAATTTTTTTAGATTAAGCACTCTATATATTTTTGACCATATAGATACTTTAGGGAAAAATAAAAGAACAATATAAAATACAAGTTTTTCGATCTACACTTTTCAAAGTACAATTTGCATTTTCATAAAAAAAAAAACAAACTGACATTTCAAAATTCAGTTCCACCATTTTTAAAGATGGAAGCCTGAATTTTAGACAAAATTTTTTGTTTGACTTATCTTAAGATATTTTTTTTTTTTAATTTGAGCAAACGTTATATTTATTGATTCATGGTATTTTAAGTTGCAACTGTCAAATTGTCTCCTACTGTTCAAGTGACACACCCTGTATTTTCTAGTACAGTTTGGACAGGCAGTGCGATTTATTACAATAATTACAAAACATTTAATTTAAAGTGTACATTTACAATTTGGCAACGAAGGAAAATTTCTTTTACAGTTAAACTCGAAAACATTGTAAAATATAGGGTGTCCCATTTCGAAGATACGCGAAAATGACAACTTGCTAACTTAACTACTTTAAAATGTAAACCTTGTTCATTTGTTAAGGCAAAATGGCAAAAAAAATAAGTTAACGACCTCCATGTTTAAATATGGCGGTATTATAATTTTTAAATGTGAAGATTATATTTGCCAGTATTCAACTTGTACAACAAATATTTATCTAAGAACTCATTTAGGATTAGGATTTATTATTATTTTCAGAAATATAAGATGCTCCATTTAAAGATTACGCAGGAAAATCGGATAGATTTTTGATATTAAGGACCCTATATATTTTTGAGGATATAAATTATTTAGGAAACAATAAAAGAACAATATAGAATACAAGTTTTTCGGACTTCACTTTTTAAAATATTTGAATTTTTTATAAAAAAAAATCTGTGACATTTAAAAATTCCATTCCGCCATTTTTAAAGATGGAAGCCTGCATTTTAGACATAATTTTTTATTCGCAATTGAGCAAGCTTTAAATATAATTATTTCAAGGTATTTCAAGTTGCAATTGTCAAGTGTCTCACATTGTTAAAGTGAGACACCCTGTATTTTATAATATGGTTTTGACAAGCAGTGCGATTTATTTCAATAATTAGAAAACGTATTTGAAATTGTACCTTAACAAATTTAGCAACAAAAAAAATCTTTTACAATTAAACTCTAAAACGTTGTAAAATATAGGGTGTCCCATTTCGAAAACACGAGAAAATGAAATTTACTAATTTAATTACCTTACAATGCAAACTTTGTTCATTTTTTTATGCATTTGTGACGGTAAAATGGCAAAAAAAATATCAGGTTAACAACCTGAAGATTACATTTAGGGCTAGAGTTTATTATTTTCAAAATATTAGATGCTCTATTTAAAGATGACGCAGGCAAATTCAATTGATTTTTTTAGATTAAACACCCTATATATTTTTGACGATATAATTTCTTTAGGAAAAAATAAAAGAACAATATAAAATACAAGATTTTTTGAACTACAATTTTCAAGATATTTGCATTTTTTATAAAAAAAATGTGACATTTAAAAATTCAACTCCGCCATTTTTAAAGATGGAAGTCTGCATATCAGACAATTTTTTAGTCGCCTTATCTTAATATATTTTTAAAAAATTGACCAAGCTTCAGATTTGTTTTTATAGGCTAAGTTTAAGTTAAACACCCTGTATTTTATAATATGATTTTTATAGGAAATTCAACTTATTATAGTAATTTCAAAAAGCTGTTGGAATAAACCTTAACAAATGTGGCATCAAAGTAGAATTTCTTTTGTAGATAAACTCAAAAATGTTAGAAAATATAGGGTGTCCCATTTCGAAAATAAGAGAAAAGTGACAACTTGCTCATTTAATCACCTTGAAGTGTAAACAGTGTTGATTTTTCTATGTGTTTGTAAGACAATGTGGCTAAAAAGTTTTTATGAAGTTCACGACTCCCTTCTTTAACCATGGCGGCATTATAATTTTTAATATTTTCTAGATAATTACCATTAATTCTAAAACGTTATAAATTGACTAAAAAATACAATACAAAATAGGGGAATAAAATTTATTATTATTTTCAAATAAGTACTCCGCCATTTTTAAAGATGGAAGTCTACATTTGGGACAATTATTTTAGTCGCCTTATCTTAATATACTTTTAAAAAATCAAGCAAGCTTCAGATTTATTTTTACAAGGTAATTAAAGTTCCAATTATCGTTGTCTCATACTGCTAAAGTAAAACACCCTGTATTTTATAATATGATTTTGATAGAAAGTGCGACTAATTACAGTAATTTTATAAAACTATTAGTTAGAAATAGCTCCTAACAAATTAGGCCTCAAAACAAAATTTCTTTTATCGATAAGCTTAAAAATGTCATAAAATATAGGGTGTCCCATTTCGAAAATATCAGAAAAGTGACAACTTGCTTATTTAATCACTTTAAAGTGTAAACCTAAATTTTTTATGTGTTTGTAAAGCAATGTGGCTAACAAGTTTTTATGAAGGTCATGACCGCCATCTTTAAACATGGCGACGTTATAATTTTTAATAATGTCTTGATAATTTTCATTAATTCGAAACCATTACAAATTAACTAAAAAACATACAGTACAAAATAGGGCAATCATTTATCGTAGTCTAATAGAACTAATTTAGGGCTAAATTTTATTATTATTTTCGAATACATACGATGTTCCAGTTAAAGATTGCACATGAAAATTGAATTTTTCTAAATTAAACATCCCATATATTTTTACAGATATAAATTTTTTACCAAAAAAGGAAAGAACCATATCTAATATGAGTGTTTTGCGAACAACGGTTTTTAAGATATTTGTATTTTTATATAAAAAAAATAATGATAGTTAAAAATTCACAACTTCGCCATTTTTAAAGACGGAAATTTGCATTTCAGACGGAATTTTTTAGTCACCTTCTTAACCTACTTTGGAAAAATTGGACAAATTTCTTTTTTTTATACAGGGTAATTAAAGTTGTAACTGTCATTGTCTCATATTGTTCAAGTGAAACACCCTGTACTTTAAACATGATTTTGATAGGAAGTCGATTTATTACAAAAATTTCAAAAAACCATTGGAATATACCTTAACAAATTTAGCATCATAGAAAAATTTCTCTTACAGATAAGCTCTAAAATCTTAGAAAATATAGGATGTCCCATTTCGAAAATAAGAGGAAAGTCACAACTTGTTCATTTAATCACCTTGAAGTGTAAACACTGTTGAATTTTTTATGTGTTTGTAAGGCAATGTGGCTAAAAAGTTTTTATGAAGTTCATGACCGCCATCTTTAAATATGGCGGCGTTATAATTTTTAATAATTTGTAGATAATTTTCATTAATTCGAAACCATTACAAATTAACTAAAAAAATATAGTACAAAATAGGGCAATCATTTTGTAGTCTAATGGAACTAATTTAGGGCTAAATGTTATTATTATTTTCATAAACATAAGATGCTCCATTTAAAGATTACGCAGGAAAATTGAATTGGTTTTTTTAGATTTAACACCTTATATATTTTCGACGATATAGATTCTTTAGGAATATTAAAAGAACAATATAAAATACAATGTGTTTGCATTTTTAGTAAAAAAACTGTGGCAATTAAAAATTCAACTCCGCCATTTTTAAAGATGGAAGTCTGCATTTTACCAATTATCGTTGTCTCATACTGCTAAAGTTAAACACCCTGTATTTTATAATATGATTTTGATAGACAGTGCGACAAATTACAGTAATTTTTAAAACTATTGGAATAGCTCTTAACAAATTTGGCATCAAAGCAAAATTTCTTTTATAGATAAGCTTAAAAATGTCATAAAATATAGGGTGTCCCATTTCGAAAATATCAGAAAAGTGACAACTTGCTTATTTAATCACCTTGAAGCGTAAACACTGTTGAATTGTGTTTAGGCAATGTGGCTAAAAAATTTTTATGAAGTTTATGACCTTTAAACATGGCGGCGTTATAATTTTTAAATATGATGATTGTATTTATCAGTTCATCTTCTACAACAAAATACGTAAACCGTTATAAATTAATTAAAAAATACATTACAAAATAGAGCGACGATTTTTCGTATTCTAAGAGAACTTATTTAGGTAAAATTTATTATTATTTTCAAATACATTATAGTTCCATTTAAAAATGATACATGAAAACTGAATTTTTCTAAATTAAACACCCTTTTTATTTTTTAGGATTATACTCTTTACGAAGAAAAAAAAGAACAATAACGACTACAAGTGTTTTTCGAACATATGTTTCTAAAATATTGACATTTTTATATGCATAAAAAAAATGATGATATTTAAAAATTCACAAATCCGCTATTTTGAAAGATGAAAGTATGGACTTTATAAGGAATTTTTTAGTCTCCTGACCTTAACATATTTTGCAAAAACTGAGTGAACTTTAAATTAAATTATACAGGGTAACTGAAATTGTAATTGTCATTGTCTCATGCTGCGTATGTTAAACACCCTGTATATTATAATATAATTTTGATAGGTAGTGGGACTTATTAGAGTGATTTCAAAAAACTATTGGAATATGCCTTAACAAATCTGACATCAAAAGAAAATTTCTTTTACAGATAAGCTCAAAAATGTGACAAAATACAGGGTGTCCCATTTCGAAAATACGAGACAAGTGCTCTTTTAATCACCCTGAAGTGTAAACACTGTTGAATTTTTTATGCGTTTATAAGGCAATATGGCTACATTTTTTTATAAATTTCGCGACCCCCATCTTTAAACATGGCGGCATTATAATTTTCATTAATTCTAAACCGTTATAAATTGACTAAAAAAATACAGTACAAAATGGGACAATCATTTTTCGTAGTCTAATAGAACTCACTTGGAGCTAAAATTGATTATTATTTTCAAATACATGTGATGTTGATAAGATTCCACATGAAAATTGAATTTTTCCAAATTAAACGCCCTATATATTTTTACAGATATAGATTCTTTACGACAAAAGGAAAGAGCAATATTTAATGTAGGTGTTTTTCAAACAGCGGTTTTCAACATGCTTGCATTTTTGTAGAAAAAAATTGCGTTATTTAAAAATTCACAATTCCGCCATTTTTAAAGATGGAAGTTTCATTTTAGACGGAATTTTTACCGTAACATATTTTGAAAAAGTTGGCCAAGCTTTAAATTTATTTATGCAGGGTAATTGTTGTAATTGTCATTGTCTCATACTGTTCAAGTGAAACACCCTGTACTTTAAACACGATTTTGATAGGGAGTCGATTTGCTACAGAAATTTAAAATAATTATTTGAAAATACCTTAACACATTTGGCATCAAAGGAAAATTTCTCTTGCAGATAAGCTCAAAAATGTTATAAAAGATAAGGGTGTCCCATTTCGAAAATACTAGAAAAGTGACAATTTTATGATTTCTTCACCTTGAATTGTAAACGTTGCTCAATTTTGTATGCGTTTGTTAAAGTAAGGAAAAAGCCTTTTATAAAGTTTACGACCTCCATCTTTAAATATGGGGGCATTATAATGTTTAAATGTGACCAAAACCAAACTAGATCAATTAAGAATAGAATTATTTATTATTTTCAAATGCATGCTATGTTCCACTTAAAAATCACACACGAAACTTTACTTTTTTTCAATTAGATACCCTATATATTTTGTGTAAAAACGGAAAGAACAATATTGAATACAAGGGTTTTTCGAACTACACTTTTCAAGATATTTGCAATCCTATAGAAAAACTAACGCGGTTGCGCGGAGAGCCGCAATTCCACTCAACCTGTGACGAGACGACAGCACCTAGCGACGTAATTCCACCTACATTTATCTATACAGACTAGTTCAAACTGCAGCTATCAATTGTTTCATACTGTTCAAGTGAGACACCCTGTATTTCATGTATTCTACCTCCCATCTAAATAAATTTTCTTTTGACAGCAAGTGCGATCTATTACAATAATTCCAGAAAACAATTCCAATAAATCTTCTCGGAAAAATGTTATGAACTCGATAATTTAATCACTCTGAAGACAAAACCGTGTTCATTTTTTTTGTATTTGTTAAGACAAAGCAAGTTTTAAACAAAGTTCCAGACCTCCGTCGTTAAAAATGACGGCGCTGAGAATTTTAAATAGAGCCATTGTTTTACAAAAAAATGTGAATATGTTGAAAACTATTGACGGAAAACCTTTGTGTATGATATTCATTGTCTCCTCTTTTACTAACGAATCTAAAATTGTATGCAACTTCAGTAAGTCACAGGGAATGCGCCGGCCGCACCTAGAACACTCTGTATATTTAACCCGAAACATGTTCTCTTGTTATTACTGTGTATTGAAGTTTATATTTACCTTTAGGGTACGAAGAATTATTATTAGTGTGGCATAATCAACTGACAAATTAAATCGTTGTGCTACATTGTACATTTTAGTAACGTCTGGGTGATGATAGGGTTAATTAAGTTAGATAAGTTTAATAGCAAATTAGTTCAATCAGGGCTACAAGCTAGGTAAATCGAGAAACCCTATTAGTAACCTCCCGTTTGAATACATCTAAGAAACAAAAGATCCCTCCCGCTTTGTGAATTTTTTATTTACATCCACGTCTCCCTCTCCCTTTCGTCATTTTTTGTTGTTCGTACGCACATTCGCCTCTTAAATAAATATCAATTCGAAATGTTAGATTTATTCGATACGAAAACACGAAAAAACGTCGACACATTGATAGTAACAGAATCCTTTATCAAGGACCGTTACTCGTTGAAACTTTTTCAAGAAGGAAAGTGCTTTGGCACATTCAGGATGTTTGATAAATTTATTTATCCTATCGGAGCCGTAGACGTTCCAAGAATCATATACAAACACGCATTAAATGAATAAAGCTCTGCAAAAAAGATTTTCCCAAGATCATCCGCCCGCCTTGATTTATTAGGTTTTCAAGAGAAACAGCGCCGAGCCCGAAGATGCTTATATTTTTGCGAAGTAAAAAATGTGTACCGTTTAAATTCCCGCTAACCAGTAAATCTAAGTACGCGCAATTTATTAAAAGCACACTCGCGAAACGAAGCTAAGAAGTAAAAGCGTAATCGTCGCCACTTTTCTCCTGCTGCATTTTTCTTTATTATTGTTCTACATGTTGTGTTCTTAGTCAGTGTTACGACACGGCTTTCATTTTTTTTTACTACACCATATAATTTTTTATCGCGCAACTTCCGCGACTACTTAAATTTTATTCGCGCCGATGAAAATTCTCCAGCTTATTATCGCAGCGAGTAAGTAGAAAAGTTGGAAGTGAAAAATATGATTGTTGCGTTTTATTAGTTTGCTTTTCCATCACTGCTGCCAAAGTGAAAAAACCCACTAAACACAGTTACGTTGTTACACACATACTGCGCACATCTGCGTTCCCTCTACCGTACACATTACGTATTGGTTACATAATCGTACTCCATTGTGTTCTGGTACGTATTTTTCTGGGACGCTCCAGGATTTGGTTGGGCGAAATTTCATTCTCGAACTAATAATGAACATTGCTTAATTTCGCCGGGCTGATTAGTCGATGGCGCATAATTTCCCATGAGGACGTTTAAACGAGTTTAATGAAGCTCTTCTGGATTTCTTATTTTGCTGCGCCGTTTTCGAGTTCGACGATTTACGGGATTCTGGTTCTGTGTGCTGTTATTGTGGAATAATTCTGGACGTTGCGAGCGTTCTGATTCGTCCGTGTGGATAATTGCTCGTCCACAATATCGGTCTAAGTTATGCGCTGTAATGCACACCGGGTCCATTCTAGGCTCATCCATATTATTGACATTCTGTTATAAGCACATTTTAGATTGAAACTAGAGTGAATTTTCGAGAGATGGCTTGTCCAGTGCTTGTCATGGAGGGAAATTGCCAACCTAAACTGGTTAAATTGTCAGGTTTTTCTGTGTCTTCCTTAGTATCAGTTACATTTTGTTGATTTTCTGAAACCCAGAACTGTTTGCGAGAGACAGTATATATGCGAAATTCATACAATCAGGTAATCTATAATCAGTAGTTTATCCATGTCATGTTTGTACATACCATTGTTGTATTTGACATCTAAGCCCAACAATCGATTACATCGTGAGGATTAATGTTTCGTTTGGGGGGAGTGAGAGAGTTTATGCTGAAAACCTGAATTCAATCGACGTGTAAACTGAAACTTGTACCAGTCGAAGATGAGAAGCGTAGATTTTCTTTGGATTAAAATAATTGCAGTGAAAATTGTGCTAGAAGTGTTTAGTTGCAGTTTACACCGAAGTATTTTCTTTGTTTCTTGCGTAAACCAAGAAGCTTATTTCATTTTTTGCCTTTTTCCGAGAGCTTTCGAAAATTACCAAAAGACTTTTTTTTGGTTTCGACCTTTTGGCATGAAAATTTTAGAAATTTAATTTTAAAAAAGAAAATAACCCTCCTTTTGAAATTTTAAGCCTTCTTCCGAGCACTTTCGAAACTTGCCACAGTTTGTTGTTGAATTTGCCTTGCAGAAATTATTTTTAGCAACATTTCTTTGAGAATTCTAGCAATTTTTCCATAATCACTAGAATGAAATATGGCAATTTTTGGGTTAAATATTTTTAAAATTTGATTATGAAGTTTTTTGGCTTTTTTTTTCGAATTTTTAGATCCGAGAATTTTTTGTGTATTTTTAGGAAACTTTAACGAAAGCTAAATTTTTTTCGAAAATTACTTAGACTTGTTTTATTGGCTTCGATTTGCAGAAACCATTTTTTTCGAAAAATCCGAGTACTTTTCCAAAACCACCAAAATAAAATCCGGCCAATTTTTCACCTTTTCCGAGCACTTCAAAAATTTCCTAAAGAGCTTTTTTTTCGTTTTCGACTTGGAAGTCATTTTCGGCAAGAGTTCTTCGAAAATGCAACCACTTCCAGAATCACCAAAACGATATAGCCAATTTTTGCCACTTTTCCGAGAACTTCCGAAACTTATTTTGGATATACTTTTTTTTTACTTCTATTTGCAGAGTAAATTTTAGCAACATTTCCTCGAAAATTCCACTTTTCCATAATCACAAAAAAAAATTTAGCCAAGTTTTGATTTTTTTTGAACCTTGAAAATTAAATTTGCTTATATTTTTTTTTGTCAATTCGAACTCAGAAGTCATTTTCGGCAACATTTCTTGGAAAATTCAGACCACTTTTCCAGAATCACCAACACGAAATATGACAATTTTTGGGATAAATGTATTTTAAAAATGTTAAATTTTGAAACGGAAAATTTCGAAAATCTTGGTTTGGTTCGATCAACGATGTGTTTCTCGAATTAGCTTTGTATTCCAGAAGTTTTTGTGTATTTAGACAACTTCGGAAAAACTCAAATTTTCATTTTTTTGATTTTTGACCATTTCTAGACACTTTCAAAAATTTTTCAAACAGATTTTTTTGTTGATTTCAATTTGCGGATAATTGCCTTCAGTTCACGTTTACGAAAATTCCAACCAATTTTCCAGAAGCACCAAGACGAAATATGGCAATTTTTGAGATATTTTAAAAGTATAATTTTGAAACGGAAAATTTCAAAATCTTGGTCTGGGTCCATCAACGATTATATTTCCGAGTTAGCTTGTCGACATTTTTTGTGTATTTTTAAACAACTTCCAAAAGCTCAAATTTTCAATTTTTGAAATTTTTGAATTTTTAGAACACAAAAATTATTCAAATAGATTTTTTTTGTTGATTTCAACTTGCGGAAATTATTTTCAGCTTAGTTCTACGAAAATTTCGACCAATTTTCCAGAAGCACCAAGACGAAATATGACAATTTTTGAGATATTTTAAAATTTAATTTTGAAACGAAAATTTGAAAATCTTGTCTGGGTCATCAACGATTATATTTTTCGAGTTAGTTGTTAGGTTTTTTGTGTATTTTTAAACAACTTTACCAAAAATCAAATTTTCATTTTTTTTAATTTTTTACCCTTTCAAAACATTTTCAAAATTATTTAAAGAGATTTTTTGTGATTTCAGCTTGCAGAAGTTATTTTCGGCTCATTCTTTGAAAATTCAATATTTTTCCGAATCGTTCGACGATTGTGATTTTGAAACCGAAATTTAGAAAATCTGATCGGGTCAACAACAATGTTTTTCGAATTAGTTCGTCGAGATGTAAATCCTAGAATTTTTTATATATTTTTAGACAACTTTTTTAATTTTCTGTCAAATTTTTGACCATTTTCAGATTAAAAAAATTCAAGAGATATTTGTTTGTTGACTTCGACTTGAAAGTCATTTTCAGCAACATTTCTTCGAAAATTTCAACCACCAAAGTAAAATATACCAATTTTTGACCTTGTTTCAAAAATTTCAAAAATATTATTTTTTTGTTGATTTCGAGTTGCAGAAGTTATTGTCGGCTTCATTTAATCGAAAATTCCAATTATATTACTAGAATCTCCAAGATTAATAAATGTGGCAATTTCTGGACATCATGAAGTTCATTTTTAATACCAAAAATTGCCAAAATATTGTTCTGGGACCACTACAAGGCTATGTTTTTAGAATCAGCTCGTCGATATTTAAACCTAGAAATTTTGTGGAATTTAGACAATTTTTCAGTAGAAAGTAGACAGTTTTTTTGAAACTTCGATTTTTCGAGATTTTCGAAAATTACGAGGACTTTTTTCGACTTTTCGAAAAATCAACACATTAATGCAAAGGTGGCCACTTTTTGGGTATTTTGAAATTTTAATTAAAGTTTTTAGCAACTTTGTCAGAAACTCTACTTTCAGTACTTTTCCCTTTTAAAATTTCTGCCTTTTAGAAGTCTTTCGAAAATTACCCCCAAAACATTTTTTTGTTGATTTCACTTGTAGATCATTCTGTCCCTTTTTTTCCAACTGCTTTGTCCAACCATCAAAATGAAAAGGAATTTTGGGAATTTTAAAAATTTCAATTTCCAAAATTTCGAAAATCTTGTCTGTAACTATCAACAGGCTGTTTTTTTGAATCAATTCGTTCTATACATATTTTATATTCAAAATTATTTTTAATCTTTTTTCTGGTCATCTTCGAATTTTAACTCATTAGGATTTTCTTTTTTATTGATTTCGAACTCCAAAAGTCATTTTCATCTCATTTCTTCAATATTCGAACCAATTTTCCAGAATCAGTAAGATAAAATAAATTTTTGGAATAAATATTATAAAAATTTGATTTTGAAACGGAAAAATTTCGAATACTTGGTCTGGCAATATCGGCTGATTTTAGAGTTAGCGCGTTATTTTCCAGAATTTTTATGTATTTTTAAACAAATTTTGCAAAAACTCCATTTTTAATACTCATTCTTTTGAAATTTTTGACATTTTTCCGAGCACTTCGAAAATTCCTGAAAAGAGATTTTTTTTGAATTCGTTGTGGAAGTCATGTTGGGCAAAATTTTTCCCCAATAATTAGCAAGATGAAATTGGAATTTTGAATAATATTTCAAAATTTGATTTTGATACAGAAAATTTCGAATATTTGGTCTGGGTCCATGAAGCGGCTCTTTTTCGAATTAAACTCATCAGATTTATATTCCAGATTTTTGTGTATTTTATTCAACTTTGCCAAAAACTCAAATTTTCCTTTTGAAATATTTGACATTTTTCAGATCAGCTTCGAAATTGACATAAAGAGATTTTTGTTGCTTGAATCAGAAATCATGTTCGGCAATATTGTATAATTTTGAAAATTCTAACCACTTTGCTAAAGATGAAATATGGTAAATTTTGTCTAGTATTTTCAAAAATTTGATTTTGAAACTAAAATTTCGAATATCTTGGTCTGGGTCTAGATTTTTCCCAAAATATTTTTGTATTTTGGACAACTTAGCCGAAAACTCAAATTTTCGAAACCCCACTTTTTATAAATTTTTTTTAGACCTTTTCCGAACCTTCGAAAAATTGAACCCCAAATGCAATATGAATAGTTTTAGGATTAAACTTTTTAGAAAAACTAATTTGACAACCAAAATTTGATCTCACAACATCCGCTGACTATTTTCAAATTACTCGTCCAGATTTATTCCCAGAATTTTTTGTTTTTCAACAACATTGTCAAAAACTCAAATTTTGCAGAAACCCACTTTTGGAATTTTTAGCCCTTTTCAGGCACTTTCAAAATTATTCAAAGAGATTTTTTTTTCGATAGAATAATGTATAAATTTTAAAAATTCTAATTTTAAAACAGAAAATTTTATCTAAAATCTTGTCTGGTCCATAAACGTGATTAATTTTTCGAATTAACTCGTCAGATTTATATCTCAGATTTTTTTTATATTTAAACACTTTGCCAGAACTCTATTTGAAATACCTAATTTTGAAATTTTTGACCTTTTTCAAAAATTATTCTAGGATATTTTTCGATGATTTCAATTTGTAAAAGTTATTTTCGACTTAATGTCTTCGAAAATTCCACAACATTTTCCGAATCACCAAGCGACAATTTTGGGAAAAAATATATTTTAAAAATTTTAGGAATATTTTGTTTGAGTCCATCGACAGGCTATATTTTTCGAATTAGCTCGTCGACTCCTTTCACAATTTTTGGTATTTTAAGCAACTTGATAAAAGTAAATTTTTCAGTAAGCTCCCCCCTTTGACATGTTTGACCTTTTTCCAAGTTTTTCGAAAATTAAGCATTTTTTTGTTGACTTCGCCTTGCAGAAGTCATTTTCACAATAGAAATATTTCTCCAAAATTTTCAGGATACAAAACAAAATATATCAATTTTTGACCTTTTTCCGAGCATTTTGAAAATTACCTAAACAGATTTTTTATTGATTTCGACTTGCATAGGTTACTTTCGTCTTCATTTCTCGAAAATCCAACAATTTGACTAGATTCTGGCACTTTTTGGATTATCTGCATTAAAAATGTCATTTTGAAACAAAAAATTTCAAAAATCTTGATCTGGAACGATCAAGAAGCTACAATGTTCAAATTAGCTCGTGAATGTCACTATATCTCAAATTTTTTGAAGATTTTTAGAACTTGCCAAAAGCTCAATTTTTGTGGACTCTAATTTGAGAAACAATCCAAATACCGATAAAGCGAACAAAGTTTATAAGTAACATTTTTAATTTTTCAGTAATATATAGAATCTCGACATTTCTGTGTGAATATTTTAAAATCCGAGGTTAATACAAAAATTAAAGCGATTGGAACACATACTTCGATGAGTAGCTTTATAAAAAGAAAGTTTAAATAAAAAGGCGTTGCAACAGAACACTTAACGTTGTCAGCCCAGATCAAAAAATTTAAGCTTGCTACTCTAAACCAGATATTTTTTAGTTTTTGCCGCTTTAAACATTACAACTGAATAAACAAGTGTGGCTTTAGTTTTTTTTACTGAGTCACGTTCTGTTGATTAATCTCACAAAATGCACTGAATATCAACCGCCCCAAACCTTTGTTTAAAATTCTGCATACTCTAAAATTTGATGAATCTCTCTTTAATTCAAGCTTTCGTTTGTACAAATGTATCATTTCTCTACAAGCACATCGTTTATATGTGAATAACTCTGCATAGCAATTTTTTACTTCTGTTCAGCGTTACTGCAAAATCCTAGACACCAGATACAAAATGACTTCAGGGTGAAAGCTCTCGAATGTAGTAAAGCTTGATGTATTACGGAAACATGCATGCCGTTGGTGTATTTAGTACATTTTGTGGTGAATTGTAGTGTATTCGGGTAAACTCGTGATTTAAATCTGCCTACGCTTCGGTAGAGCGTAGAATAGGAAAATTTTTCGTAGAAGTATGTGAGGCCATGAAATACTGCAGTATAAATGTAAATATGTAACTCACACTTTCAACTAATTAATTGTTAGTTTTTATTCGCTGTCAACAACTGTAAACGTAAAAGTAATTATTGTATTGTGGCACCTGCACCGGAAGGATTAATAATTGAAATATACATATAAACACAACCGCAGGGTTGATGGAAACCCAAGTTTCGAAGAGTTTATTTGGGGCAAAAGGTTATGCACTTGACTTGAGGCTGCATAACAGAAGCAGCACAACAGATGGATTGTACAAATAACTCTAACCAGGAACAAGAAGTTTTGGGTTTAAAGACCGCCACAAATACAGTTATTTCTTAAAAAGTTACTTCCCAAGTGTGTACTTAATCAACTATTGATATATATTGTGGTTGACTTTCGCAGCGAAAACATAAGGTGGAGGTTTGGTGGACACCTAATGGAATGAAAATTAACAGCCTGTTGATTCTCTTAAGTTTTAAGTGAAAAATACGTGTGTTCCAGTTAGCAGTTGCATGAAAATGTGTTTAGCTACTAATTCCTAAATGATAATACATCAAAAGTTACTAATTTATGGTTGTTTTGTGTGAGTTATATAAAACACCGTCGTACCGACCCTAACGGCTTTACTACAGATTTTAAACATTGCAGTGATGTGGGCTAGTTCTAATAAGTCTTTAAATTTCAGGAAATAGTTTACTAAAATAATAATTTTGGAGATATAAGATGAATTCTTTTCTGTGTTTATGTTTTTCAAGTTGAAGGTATTTTTAGATTACAAGACTAAAATTTGAATTAAATTGTAAAAACTAACGATAAAATTTAAGTTTATCAGATTTTTTTATTGATCTAAAGGTTATCATCACGTGCAAAGATACTTATACAAAATCCAAACTTTATTTTGTATATTTTTCACATTTCTACACGTTATTATAAGTTCAGTCATTCTTTGTTTAAACTTCTTGGTTTCAGAAATCGATAGCCCATTTTATATTTAATCATAATATAATATTGTCTTTATTTGTTTATTGCATTCCAATTTTTTTCTCATTATTGATTTTTCTCCCTTTCTCTGTTGTCCGTCTTAATTTCAAGCTCCTTTCTAGTTATCGTTTGAGCACAGTGCTTTTATTTCTAATTCGCTTGTTTATATTTATTTTATTTAAATTGTTTCTGGGTTACATTTTTCTTTAATTCTTCTGTATGTACTTTATTACTTCTATTAAATTTGGGTCCTTACACATTACTTTTTCATCTGTTGTTCTTACTTTTTACTTCGTGAGCGTAAGGTAAGAAGTATACTAATCGAGTCCATCGGACGAATTGGTACTTTCATATTTTCTGGCCGTTTCATAACCCTTTGAGTACGTCTGTCTGTGATTTGTCTGTCTGTCTGTTGATCTGTCTGTATGTCATCTGTGTCAATTTTTGTAAGATAAATAACCTCCGAAACTACTGGACCGATTGTTGTCAAACTTTATGTCATCACAAAATTTTGTAGTGGAACGCTCGCTTGAAACATACACATAGCATGCTTCTTTATCTTTACTTTAAGATTACATAACTTTATTTTAACGTATAGGAGTTGTCATAAAAAAAGAAAATCTTCAAAATTAAATCTTATAAATTTTCGAAAAAGCTGGATTTCTTGTGTTATACTCCAGGGACGAGGAATGTTCGGTCTAATTAATTTTAGAACAATTTTACAATTTTGTAATTTTGCAATTGTTAATTTTTCAGTTTTAGATTTATACAGTTTTTCGCATTCTTGATTGTCCGATTTTTTTAATGAACAAATTTTTCAATTATCAGATTTTTTAAATTTTCGATTTTTTAATTTTTGATATTTGAATTTTAGGATTAAAAATTTTTACATTTTTGAGTTTTACGATTTTGTAATTTTGTAACTTTACCATTATTCAATTTTTAAATTATATCATTTTTCAGTTTAGTAATTTTGAAATTTTTTTGATTTTTCAGTTTTATATTATTACAATTTTTTGATTTCTCAGTTGCCCGGTTTTTAATCAATCAGTTTTTCAAATTTGCTTTTTCAATGATCAGATTTACTAATTCCTCGATTTTTAAAATTTTCAATTTTGGAATTCTACGATTTTCAATTTTTCAATTTTTCGTTTCTCAGTTGTCCGATTTTTCAATTTAGTAATTTTATCATTTTTTAATTTTATGTTTTTACAATTTTTCGATTTCTCATTTGTCCTGTTTTCAATGAATCAGTTTCTCAAACTTGCTTTTCAAATTGTCAGATTTACTAATTCCTCGATTTTTCAAATTTTCGGTTTTTCAGTTTTTCGATTTTTCATTTTTCAGTTGTTCTATTTTACTATTTGACAATTTTGCCATTTTTCGTTTTTAAAGTTCAATACATTTTCGAGTTAACAATTATCCAATTTTTTAATTTTTTGATTTTTAATTGTTCAAAATTTCAATTTTAATTTTCAAGTTTGTGATTTTTCAGTTTAATTATTGTACAATTTTTCGATTTTGCAATTTTACATTTTAAGAGTTTAACAGTTTTTCGTTTTTAAAAATATCCGATTTTTTAATTTATGATTTTTTAGTTATCCGAATTTCATTGCTTCGATTTAATTTTGTTTTTATTTTTAATTTTTCAATTTCATTATCTTGCAATTTTTCAATTGTTATATTTTACAATTGTCTGATTTCAATTTTAAAATTGTACCATTTTTCAGTTTAGTAATTTTACAATTTTATATTTTTAAAAGTATCCGATTTTTCAATTTTTGATTTTTCAGTTATCCGAGTTTCATTATTTCAATATCCAAGTTTCTCAGTTGATTTTCAATTATCAAATTTTCTAATTTTCCAATTCGTCGATTTTTCGGTTTTGGAATCCTACGATTTTTCAATTTTTGGATTTTTTATTTTTCAGTTATTCGATTTTTCAATTTAATAATTCTGCCGTGTTTCATTTTTACAGTTTAATAAATTTTTCGAATCAACAATTATACAATTTTTCAGTTTTGGAATTTTAAAATTTTTCAATTTTTTGATTTTTGGTTGTTCAAAATTTTGATTTTAATTTTTCTAGTTTGTGCTTTTTCAGTTTCCTTAATTTTTTACAATTTTTCGTTTTCAGAGGTAACCAATTTTCCATTTTTGATTTTCCACTTATCCGAGTTTCATTATTTCGATATCCAATTTTCCAAGTTTTCGATTTTTCAATTTCATAATTTCGCAATTTCTCGATTTCTCAATTGTCCTGTTTTAATGAATCGGATTTAGGATTTTTGATTTTCAATTATGAAATTTTCTAATTTTAATTCCTAGATTTTTCTGTCGTGGAATTCTTCGAATTTTCAAATTTTCGATTTTTCATTTTTCAGTTATTCGATATTTCAATTTAATAATTATGCCATGTTTCATTTTTACAGTTTAATACATATTCGAATTAACAATTATCCAATTTTTCAGTTTTGTAATTACAAAATTTTTCAATTTTTTGATTTTTAGGTGTTCAAAATTTTAATTATAATTTTTCAAGTTTGTGAGTTTTTAGTTTAATTAATTATTTTACAATTTTTCGTTTTCGGAGGTAACCAATTTTCCAATTTTTGATTTTTGGATTTTTCATTTTTATATTTTACAGTTTTTTGTTTTTAAAAGTATCCGATTTTTCAATTTTTGCTTTTTCAATTATTATCCGAGTTTGATTATTCCGATATCCAATTTTCCAAGTTTTAGATTTTTCAGTTTCATAAATTCGCAATTTCTCGATTTCTCAATTGATTTTCAATTATCAAATTTTCTAATTTTCCTCGATTTTTCGGTTTTGGAATCCTTCGATTTTTCAATTTTTGGATTTATTATTTTTCAGTTATTGGATGTTTCAATTTAATAATTATGCCGTGTTTCATTTTTACTGTTTAATAAATTTTCGAGTTAACAATTATCCAGTTTTTCAGTTTTGTAATTTTAATATTTTTCAATTTTTTTATTTTTAGTTGTTCAAAATTGTAATTTTAATTTTTCAAATTTGTGATTTTTCAGTTTACTTAATTATTTTACAATTGTTCGTTTTAAGAGGTAACCAATTTTCCAATTTTTGATTTTTGGATATCTCAATTTTCAATTTTATATTATTCGTTTTTACAATTTTTTGTTTTTTCAATTATACAATTTATGGTTTTTCAAGTATCAAATTTTCTAATTTTACAATTTCTCGATTTTTCGGTTTTGGAATCCTTCGATTTTTCAATTTTTGGATTTTTTATTTTACATTTATTCGATTTTTCAATTTAATCACTTTGCCGTGTTTCAATTTTACAGTTTAATAAATTTTCGAATTAACAATTATACAATTTTTTCAGTTTTGTAATTTTAAAATTTTTCAATTTTTTGATTTTTAGTCCAAAATGTTAATTTTAATTTTTCAAGTTTGTGATTTTTCAGTTTATTTAATTATTTTACAATTTTTCGTTTTCAGAGGTAACCGATTTTCCAAGTTTTGATTTTTGGATTTTTCATTTTTATATTTTACAATTTTTTGTGTTTAAAAGTATCCGATTTTTCAATTTTCGATTTTTCAATTATCCGAGTTTAATTATTTCGATATCCAATTTTCCAAGTTTTAGATTTTTCAATTTCATAATTTCGCAATTTCTCGATTTCTCAATTGATTTTCAATTATCAAATTTTCTAATTTTCCAATTCCTAGATTTTTCTGTCTTGGAATCCTTCGATTTTTCAATTTTTCGATTTTTCATTTTTCAGTTATTCGATGTTTCAATTTAATAATTACGCCATGTTTCATTTTTACAGTTTAATAAATTTTCGAATTAACCATTATCCAATTTTTCAGTTTTGTAATTTTAAAATTTTTCAATTTTTTGATTTTTAGTTAAAAATTTTAATTTTAATTTTTCAAGTTTGTGATTTTTCAGTTTACTTAATTATTTTACAATTTTTCGTTTTCTGAGGTAACCAATTTTCCAATTTTTGATTTTTCGATTATTCATTTTTATATTTTACAATTTTTTGGTTTTAAAAGTATCCGATTTTTCAATTTTTGATTTTTCAGTTATCCGAGTTTCATTTTTTCGATATCCAATTTTCCAAGTTTTAGATTTTTCAATTTCACAATTTTGCAATTCGATTTCTCAGTTGATTTTCAATTATCAAATTTTTTAATTTTCCAATTCCTCGATTTTTCGGTTTTGGAATCCATCGATTTCTCAATTTTTGGATTCTTTATTTTTCAGTTATTCGATTTTCAATTTAATAATTTTGCCATGTTTCATTTTTACAGTTTAATAAATTTTCGAATTAACAATTATCCAATTTTTCAGTTTTGTAATTTTAAAATTTTTAAATTTTCTCATTTTTAGTTCAAAATTTTAATTTCAATTTTTCAAGTTTGTGACTTTTCTGTTTACTTAATTATTTTACAATTTTTCGTTTTTAACGGTAACCAATTTTCCAATTTTTGATGTTTGTATTTTTCGTTTTAACAATTTTTAACGTATTAAATATTCGATTTACAATTAATCAATTGCTCAATTTTGAATTTTACATTATTCGTTTTTAAATTGTTTTGTTTTTTTTTTTCAATTATTCAATTTATGGTTTTTCAATTATCTGATTTTCCAGTTTTTCGATTTTTCATTTTTCATTTAGTTTTTTACATTGACTGTACTTGTGTCTATATTTGTTTTAGTGTAGGTATATATAAATTATCATAAATAAAACTTCACAAAATCAAATTTTATCATTTTTCAGAGAAGCCTAAAAAACAGCGAAAAAAATCCAGTTGTTTGAGAAAAAATATATTCTTACAATATCAATCACAATGGAAGAAAAAAAAGTCCACCGTGGATTTTTTTGCAAAAATCTGGACGCTTAGAATAAAAAATTACAAGTGCGGGAGTATGTTATTTTATAAAATTTAAATGACATTTACCACACAAAATTTTATGGTAAAATCATTAGTTTGTTGGTGGTGAATATCACACAAATTTTAGTAGGTTTTTACTGTCGACATTCCTGACCTGACCTGACCTGAATAAAAATTTAGCAACAAAATTTTCGAATTTATCTTAAAAAGTACAAGTGACAATTTTAAATCAATTTTCCCTTCCGCGGACCTCAATGACATTTTAACTTAACTTGTAATCCCATCAGCTAATCTTCTTTTAATTTCTTATCACGTGTATTAATATTTTCACGATTTCCGCATCCCCAAAAATAGACCTCCCATTATTTGTAATCCAGGCACCGAAAACGTAATTTTGTCAAAATCCACATCACCCTTGTTTTCCCTTTAATTGTTGCCCACACCAACCGCAAAAAAATAAAAATCAAGCAAACAACCCTCCACGCACGCAAACCGCCAAGCACCCATCAAAAATTGTCCAAATACTCACTCCCCATATTTACCACCCCAATAAATACAAATAGCACGTTGTTTTCCCGCAAACGAGCAGAACCGTGACCCTCCGCGAAAGGTACGAGCGCCAGCGTGCGCCGCGACGTCTCCAGCCGACGGCGTGCACGCAGCATCCCTCTCAGTATTCAAACCGACGTCGTCGGGGGCGTCACGACGCCCGCAATCGGACGCGCGCCGCACTACGTACTCCCGCGACTGAGGGACGCGTCCGATGCACCTGATTTGCGATCCGACGACTCATCACGCTCATAACTCGCTCCATTCGTCACCCAGGTGGAGCGGAAAAAATAAGCACGGAAACGCACGTTTCCCGCTTTCTTTTGGCGGCGAGATGGGTTGAGTTAAGCATGCCGAGATAGAGCAGAGACTTCTTGACATGCTGGAGTGCGGTGGTGGCGATGTGAATCATGGGCTTCAACGATAAAAAGCTGAGGCGACTTCGGCGCTTCCGGTTCTTTGGCAGGGCCAAAGTCTACCTGATGGTGCGATGGCCGATGCTGGTACGGTATACGAATAAAGGCGACTTGTAGTTTGATTTTTTTGTTTAGTTTGCGCACTTTTTAACACGGAGAAGTTACAAAGTGGAATTAAATAAAAACACTCGGTAGCTGCAACTTGAAACGTCATCATTTAGACACAGAATACTAAAGAAATATTTGTTCATTTCGTGTTTTCAATGACGCACTGGAACGTTTGCATGTTTCAGAAAATAAAACTAAGAAGTGTCGGAGGATAAAGTTTAATGACAAGTTTAAGTGTCAAAGGCCATGCCAGTGTACCCTTTACAACTTTGTGTATTATTACTTATTACTGCTCCTAGAGTCGAGTCCGGAAAATAGTGAACATTGTCTTTCTGTTTCCTTTGGATAAGCAGCCCGAAAGCAAGCAATGTTGTAAATCATAGCTATTATAATCCCGAGCGCTTCATTGAAAGTCCATGTTCATATTTCTCGGACTCTACTATACGTATTTAATGCTTTGGAACTAGTTTTTATAATATTTAAAGATTTTTCTCGAGTTGTTTTTTTTTTCTAAAATGATTATTAACAACTGTCTAAGACTTTTTCTGGCTATTTACTTCATGTGTTATTTGTAATTATTACTTATATACGTAACTTAACGTGAGCAATAATAGAATATTTCAATTTCTTAAACCGAACCTAGTCGACACCACTTTATCAAGCAAATCACTATCCATTAATAACACCTAAATTCCCCTTAGTTGTCCTTTTCACATTTTTCTTGTTTTTCTTACTTTGTTTGTACGCTTGATTTGATAACTCAGTAATTGGGCTATAACCTGTTGAGTACCACTTTTCACTAATAATAAGAAAAATAATAATATTAACAATAAAACTGACCAATGAAATGCACTACTTTAAGATTTTCGGATCAATCAAAGAACAATTTTGCTGAATAAATCTTAAAAATAGTGTGGGTCTGCATTTATGATTTATCAATGCATTTATATTTTTTATTTTACTTCTAGAGGGCGTTTCAAAAATATAACAAAAACAAACAATTTATTATATCGATTAATTCAAAAAGAGTTTTCTCAACGTTTCATCATTCCTAAACAATGAGAAAGTTGGTCTTCCATTTCCGTTTGTGGGTTACCTGTCGTGTGTTGATTTTATTAGAAGGTTTCACAATTTAACTTAAAAACTATAAAACTGAAATCGTGCCGATATTTAAAAGTTATAGAAAAAATCAAAAATCCCTTGCAAAATTTGGGAATGTCATCTTACAATTGTGCTGAACAAATCTTAAAAATAGTGTGGGTCTGCATTTATGATTTATCAATGCATTTATATTTTTTATTTTACTTCTAGAGGGCGTTTCAAAAATATAACGAAAACGAACAATTTATTATATCGATTAATTCAAAAAGAGTTTTCTCAACGTTTCATCATTCCAAAACAATGAGAAAAAGGTCTCTGTGGATTACCTGTCCTCTGTTGATTTAATAGAAGGTTTCACAATTTAACTTAAAAACTATAAAACTGAAATCGTGCCGATATTTAAAAGTTATAGAAAAAATCAAAATCCCTTGCAAAATTTGGGACTGTCATCTTACAATTTTGCTGAATAAATCTAAAAAAAAAGTGTGGGTCTGCATTTATGATTTATCAATGCATTTATATTTTTTATTTTACTTCTAGAGGGCGTTTCAAAAATATAACGAAAACAAACAATTTATTTTATCGATTAATTCAAAAAGAGTTTTCTCAACCTTTCATCATTCCTAAACAATGAGAAAGTAGGTCTTCCATTTCCGTCTGTGGGTTACCTGTTGTCTGTAGATTTTATTAGAAGGTTTCACAATTTAACTTAAACACTATAAAACTGAAATCGTGCCAATATTTAAAAGTTATAGAAAAAATCAAAAATTCTTTTCAAAATTTGGGACTGTCATCTTACAATTTTGCTGAATAAATCTTAAAAATAGTGTGGGTCTGCATTTATGATTTATCAATGCATTTATATTTTTTATTTTACTTCTAGAGGGCGTTTCAAAAATATAACGAAAACAAACAATTTATTTTATCGATTAATTCAAAAAGAGTTTTCTCAACGTTTCATCATTCCTAAACAATGAGAAAATAGGTCCTCCATTTCCGTCTGTGGGTTACCTGTCGTCCGTTGATTTTATTAGAAGGTTTCGCAATTTAACTTAAAAACTATAAAACTGAAATCGTGCCGATACTTAAAAGTTATAGAAAAAATCAAAAATCCCTTGCAAAATTTGGGACTGTCATCTTACAGTATTGCTGAATAAATCTTAAAAATAGTGTGGGTTTGCATTTATGATTTATCAATGCATTTATATTTTTTATTTTACTTCTAGAGGGCGTTTCAAAAATATAACGAAAACAAACAATTTATTTTATCGATTAATTCAAAAAGAGTTTTCTCAACGTTTCATCATTCCAAAACAATGTGAAAGTAGGTCTTCCATTTCCGTCTGTGGGTTGCCTGTCGTCTGTTGATTTTATTAGAAGGTTCCACAATTTAACTTAAAAACTATGTTATTGAAATCGTGCCGATATTTAACAGTTATAGAAAAAATGAAAAATCCCTTGCAAAATTTGGGAATGTCATCTTACAGTTGTGCTGAATAAATCTTAAAAATAGTGTGAGTCTGCATTTATGATTTATCAATGCATTTATATTTTTTATTTTACTTCTAGAGGGCGTTTCAAAAATATAACGAAAACAAACAATTTATTTTATCGATTAATTCAAAAAGAGTGTCCTCAACGTTTCATCATTCCTAAACAATGAGAAAGTAGGTCTTCCATTTCCGTCTGTGGGTTACCTGTCGCCTGTTGATTTTATTAGAAGGTTTCACAATTTAACTTAAAAACTATAAAACTGAAATCGTGACGGTATTTAAAAGTTATAGAAAAAATCAAAAATCCCTTGCAAAATTTGGGACTGTCATCTTACAATTTTGCTGAATAAATCTTAAAAATAGTGTGGGTCTGCGTTTATGATTTATCAATGCATTTATATTTTTTTATTTTACTTCTAGAGGGCGTTTCAAAAATATAACGAAAACAAACAATTTATTTTATCGATTAATTCAAAAAGAGTTTTCTCAACGTTTCATCATTCCTAAACAATGAGAAAGTAGGGCTTCCATTTCCGTCTGTGGGTTACCTGTCGTCTGTTGATTTTATTAGAAGGTTTCACAATTTGACTTAAAAACTATAAAACTGAAATCGTGCCGATATTTAAAAGTTGTAGAAAAAATCAAAAATCCCTTGCAAAATTTGGGAATGTCATCTTAAAATTTTGCTGAATAAATCTTAAAAATAGTGTGGGTCTGCATATATGATTTATCAATGCATTTATATATTTTATTTTACTTCTAGGGGGCGTTTCAAAAATATAACGAAAACAAACAATTTATTTTATCGATTAATTCAAAAAGAGTTTTCTCAACGTTTCATCATTCCCAAACAATGAGAAAGTAGGTCTAACCATTTTCGTCTGTGGGTTACCTGTCGTCGGTTGATTTTTTAGAACGTTTCACAATTTAACTTAAAAACTATAAAACTGAAATCGTGCCGATCTTTAAAAGTTATAGCAAAAATCAAAAATCCCTTGCAAAATTTGCGAATGTCATCTTACAATTTTGCTGAATAAATCTTAAAAATAGTGTGGGTCTGCATTTATGATTTTTCAATGCATTTATATTTTTTATTTTACTTCTAGAGGGCGTTTCAAAAATAACGAAAACAAACAATTTATTTTATCGATTAATTCAAAAAGAGTTTTCTCAACGTTTCATCATTCCTAAACAATGACAAAGTAGGTGTTTCATTTCCGTCTGTGGGTTACCTGTCGTCTGTTCATTTTATTAGAGGGTTTCACAATTTAACTTAAAAACTATAAAACTGAAATCGTGCCGATATTTAAAAGTTATAGAAAAAATCAAAAATCCCTTGCAAAATTTGGGAATGTCATCTTAAAATTTTGCTGAATAAATCTTAAAAATAGTGTGGGTTTGCATTTATGATTTATCAATGCATTTATTTTTTTTATTTTCCTTCTAGAGGGCGTTTCAAAAATATAACGAAAACAAACAATTTATTTTATCGATTAATTCAAAAAGAGATTTCTCAACGTTTCATCATTCCTAAACAATGAGAAAGTAGGTCTTCCATTTCCGTCTGTGGGTTACCTGTCGTCTGTTGATTTTATTAGAACGTTTCACAATTTAACTTAAAAACTATAAAACCGAAATCGTGCGAATATTTAAAAGTTATAGAAAAAATCAAAAATCCCTTGCAAAATTTGCGAATGTCATCTTACAATTTTGCTGAATAAATCTTAAAAATAGTGTGGGTCTGCATTTATGATTTATCAATCCATTTATATTTTTAATTCTACTTCTAGAGGGCGTTTCAAAAATATAACGAAAACAAACAATTTATTTTATCGATTAATTCAAAAAGAGTTTTCTCAACGTTTCATCATTCCCAAACAATGAGAAAGTAGGTCTTCCATTTCCGTCTGTGGGTTACTTGTCGTCTGTTGATTTTATTAGAAAGTTTCACAATTTAACTTAAAAACTATAAAACTGAAATCGTGCCGATATTTAAAAGTTATAGAAAAAATCAAAAATCTCTTGCAAAATTTGGGACTGTCATCTTACAATTTTGCTGAATAAATCTTAAAAATAGTGTGGGTCTGCATTTATGATTTATCAATGCATTTATATTTTTTATTTTACTTTTAGAGAGCGTTTCAAAAATATAACGAAAACAAACAATTTATTTTATCGATTAATTCAAAAAGAGTTTTCTCAACGTTTCATCATTCCTAAACAATGAGAAAGTAGGTCTTCCATTTCCGTCTGTGGGTTACCTGTCGTCTGTTGATTTTATTAGAAGGTTTCACAATTTAACTTAAAAACTATCAAACTGAAATCGTGCCGGTATTTAAAAGTTATAGAAAAAATCAAAAATCCCTTGCAAAATTTGGGACTGTCATCTTACAATTTTGCTGAATAAATCTTAAAAATAGTGTAGGTCTGCATTTATGATTTATCAGTGCATTTATATTTGTTATTTTACTTCTAGAGGACGTTTCAAAAATATAACGAAAACAAACAATTTCTTTTATCGATTAATTCAAAAAGAGTTTTCTCAACGTTTCATCATTCCTAAACAATGAAAAAGTAGGTTTTCCATTTCCGTCTGTGGGTTACCTGTCCTCTGTTGATTTTATTAGAAGGTTTCACAATTTAACTTAAAAACTATAAAACTGAAATCGTGCCGATATTTAAAAGTTATAGAAAAAATCAAAAATCTCTTGCAAAATTTGGGACTGTCATCTTACAATTTTGCTGAAGAAATCTTAAAAATAGTGTGGGTCTGCATTTATGATTTATCAATGCATTTATATTTTTTATTTTACTTCTAGAAAGCGTTTCAAAAATATAACGAAAACAAACAATTTATTTTATCGATTAATTCAAAAAGTGTTTTCTCAACGTTTCATCATTCCTAGACAATGAGAAAGTAGGTTTTCCATTTCCGTCTGTGGGTTACCTGTCGTCCGTTGATTTTATTAGAAGGTTTCACAATTTAACTTAAAAACTATAAAACTGAAATCGTGCCGATATTTAAAAGTTATAGAAAAAATGAAAAATCCCTTGCAAAATTTGGGACTGTCATCTTACAATTTTGCTGAATAAATCTTAAAAATAGTGTGGGTTTGCATTTATGATTTATCAATGCATTTATATTTTATATTTTACTTCTAGAGAGCGTTTCAAAAATATAACGAAAACAAACAATTTATTTAATCGATTAACTCAAAAAGAGTTTTCTCAAAGTTTCATCATTCCTAAACAATGAGAAAGTAGGTCTTCCATTTCCGTCTGTGGGTTACCTGTCGTCTGTTGATTTTATTAGAAGATTTCACAATTTAACTTAAAAACTATAAAACTGAAATCGTGTCGATATTTAAAAGTTATAGAAAAAATCAAAAATCCCTTGCAAAATTTGGGACTGTCATCTTACAATTTTGCTGAGTAAATCTTAAAAATATTGTAGGTCTGGATTTATGATTTATCAATGCATTTATATTTTTTATTTTACTTCTAGAGGGCGTTTCAAAAATATAACGAAAACAAACAATTTATTTTATCGATTAACTCAAATGAGTTTTCTCAACGTTTCATCATTCCTAAACAATGAGAAAGTAGGGCTTCCATTTCCGTCTGTGGGTTACCTGTCGTCTGTTGATTTTATTAGAAGGTTTCACAATTTAACTTAAAAACTATAAAACTGAAATCGTGCCGATATTTACAAGTTATAGGAAAAGCCAAAAATCCTTTGCAAAATTTGGGACTGTCATCTTACAATTTTGCTGATTAAATCTTAAAAATAGTGTGGGTCTGCATTTATGATTTATCAATGCATTTATATTTTTTATTTTACTTCTAGAGGGCGTTTCAAAAATATAACGAAAACAACTTATTTTATCGGTTAATTCAAAAGGAGTTTTCTCAACGTTTCATCATTCCTAAACAATGAGAAAGTAGGTCTTCCATTTCCGTCTGTGGATTACCTGTCGTCTGTTGATTTTATAAGAAGGTTTCACAATTTAACTTAAAAACTATAAAACTGAAATCGTCCCGATAATTAAAAGTTATAGAAAAAATCAAAAATCCCTTGCAAAATTTGGGAATGTCATCTTACAATTTTGCTGAGTAAATCTTAAAAATAGTGTAGGTCTGCATTTCTGATTTATCAATGCATTTATATTTTTTATTTTACTTCTAGTTAGCGTTTCAAAAATATAATGAAAACAAACAATTTATTTTATCGATTAATCCAAAAAGAGTTTTCTCAACGTTTCATCATTTCTAAACAATGAGAAAGTAGGTCTTCCATTTCCGTCTGTGGGTTACCTGTCGTCTGTTGATTTTATTAGAAGGTTTCACAATTTAACTTAAAAGCTATAAAACTGAAATCGTGCCGATATTTAAATGTCATAGAAAAAATCAAAAATCCCTTGCAAAATTTGGGAATGTCATCTTACAATTTTGCTGAATAAATCTTAAAAATAGTGTGGGTCTGCATTTATGATTTATCAGTGCATTTATATTTTTTATTTTACTTCTAGAGGGTGTTTCAAAAATATAACGAAAACAAACAATTTATTTTATCGATTAAATCAAAATATTTTTATGTCATTTTCCTGAAATTCTGTTAAACAATGCGGTTGTCATTTTTATACTACATCTATTGAAACTGATAAATCGAGAGAGCACAAAAAATACGATCAAAGGTAGCCATCAGTTTATGAAAATTTGTCTTTCATAAAATCAACAACAAAGTTTGACTTGAAAATGCAATAATCAAAGACCAATTTCCAAATATCCATCGCTACTTTTGATCGTATTTTTATTGTTTTCGCGGTATTTGTCACTCCCTATTAAAATGGTTGATTACATCAACGCAAACTGTTGTTAAGAAAAACTGATTTGAAGTTTCTGAAGGGTCGGTCAACTTAACGGGATTATCATCTGGAGTAAGAAATCGAGGCGGATTCATGAAGCACAACAATAGGACTATAGTATTTTGTAAAATTTAAATAGCATTTACCATGCAACATTTTGAGGTGGCGCCATCAAATTTTTGGTTTCAAAAATGAAATAAATTTTGGTTAATGTACTACACGATAATTTTAAAATACACATGTAAAATTTTTTGTATTTTAATCGATCTGATCGTTTCGAAGATTATTATCAGTGCATCATTATTTTTTTAATTTATTTCTACCAGTGTCCCAAAATCCATGGCTGTTTCAACTTCTTGGGGTTGTCATGAAAACATTAGTCTTATGTTATTCTACATGATATTCCTAAAATACATACAAAATTTGACAACAATTCGTCCAGTAGTTTCGGAGATTATCTGTGTAATAAAAATCGACACAAACGACAGACAGACGGAATCCGGAGATCTACGTTTTCATATTCTAGGGAAGTGACAAACTTGTAATTTATAATAATTCTGTCAAAAATGTCGGTGTGTTTCGAAGATAACGGAAAGTCATTGAAGTCCTCCTGTACCTGTGTCCCGTATATTCTTAAGTACCTTCAATAATGATATAATTTAGTAGAACATTATACCCTAGACATGATTTACTCACAACTCGAATCGTACGCCATTATAAATTCAATTGTAATAATACCTCTAATTGCTTCGCTTGGAATAGTAGATGCTCATGAAATATGGTCTTTTGAATTTGGAGTTCAAGCTACTCAATAAAATGTAGCCTTTATTATGAATAATGATTCAGTCATACTACGTCTGCCAGCTGCTCTAATAATGAGGAAAAAAGAAAAGTGGATTGATTGTGAACAATAACATTAATAACCCGATACCAATCGCAATCCACACGTAAATCGAAGTGCATAAACATTTCTAGGTGCATTTAGTGAATCGAATTTCAAATAGGTAGTAAAGGGCTTTTTATAGCAAAAGTTTTAATAACAACTATTGTTACTCGGTGTTTACTAGTCGGACATTGCTTGTAATTAAAACCGTATAATCTTTAAGTTCCAGCGCCATAATTCTTGCCATAGAGAGAATTTTAGTAATCTTACTATATAACTCTGATATAAGGTCTTTTAAGTTTAAGTTTAGTTTATTTACGGCAAAAAGCCTTTACAGCATACATCAGTACATGGAAAGAACGATAACACAAGGTACACATGGTTCAAAAAGATTACAATAATATAGCTCTAATATTTCTCTTAAAAGTGGGTAACATGTCCGCAAAGAAGTCAACATAATCACTTACACTATTACATGCAAACATTAGAGAATTCATGGGTGATCGTAACGCATAATTAGACTGGCAAAAATCTATGTAGAACAACGGAACTGACCTGAGGGTATAACAAGGGACATTATACTGCAGTAAATTAATAATATTCGGTACGTCATATTGATTATTTAATACTTTATAAACGAAACATACTTTTAGAAAAAGCCTACGAGATTCTAATAAATCAAGTCCTAAGTAGGATCTACTAAGTTCCATGGAAGAACTTACATTCGTGGGTAACCTATGAAGCATGGATCTTATAAAATTTATGCTGAATTTTTTCAATTCTCTCAACATGAGTCCTGTAGTATGGGGCCCAGACTAAACACCCATATTCAAGTACAGATCGCACAAATGTAACAAACAATATAGTCAGGGTGCGAACATCGGTAAAGTTCCTAGTAAACCTTTTAATACACCCAAGCAATTTATTTGCTTTGGCGATAACAAAGTCACAATGAAATTTAAAGGTTGATTTGCTATCTAGGAAGACTCCAAGATCTTTGTTCACAGTATTTATTTTCAGAATTTTGTTGTCAATCAAATAACACGGTTTATTAGGCTTTATTTTCCTACTGAAGTTAATGGCCTGACACTTATCAAGATTTAATACCATCAAGTTTTTAGCACACCATTTCGTTAAACAATCAAGATCATGTTGCAATAATTTCATATCTGATTCGTCTTTTATAACACTGTACATTTTAAGGTCATCAGCAAACAGGGCAAATTTACAAAGAAAATTACAGCTAACATCATTAATATATATCAAAAATAGCAAAGGTCCCAAAATTGAACCTTGAGGAACTCCTGAAGGCACATGCTGGAAATCAGATAGTAAATCATTCCATTTCACTTGCTGATATCTGTTGGTAAGATAACTGACAAGCCATGATAGCAATGAACCAGAAATTCCAAGTGACATAAGTTGATGAATCAAAATTTCATGATTGAGTTTATCAAAAGCTTTACTAAAATCAGTGTATACAGCATGTACCTCATGACCAGCATCAATAGTCGTTATAATGTCATTAGTGTAATGCAACAGATTAGTTACTGTTGACCTTTTGCTAATGAAGCCATGTTGATGATCAGAGAAAAAACCTTTAAGAGCAGAGGTAACATGCACATGTACTAATGATTCAAAAACCTTGGTAGGTGTTGATAGAATTGAGATAGGTCTATAGTTTTCGACAACTGACTTACTACTTTTTAATATCATTTCGTTTCAACAAGTCTGTTGATTTTGATTAATAATTGTATTTACACTACTTGTAAATTTTATTAGAATATGAACGCTCAAGTCGTAATTCGTTTGCTCATGAAACAATTAAACAAGTTAATTAAACACGTATTTTGAAGAGAAATCTAAAGTAGTAATATGGAGAGACAAAATTGGGACAAATTTTGGTTTGGCCTCAATTCTGAGACACTCATTTAAGCAGTTTGTTGAAATTTTCGAAGTTTTAGAGCTAATATCGTAGCTGAATTCAATGATCATACTTTTTTCTGCATAATAAACCTCGGTTCTTTTACTGCTTGAAATATATTTACATGTGTCATAAATTTTGTTTGAATTTTGCGGTTATTAAAATACAGCGTCGACTTCAGCCACCAGGTTCTTTTTAATAGTGGGCCAACATTTTTAAATGAAATATCACTTTTAAACCAGTAGGTGGCATCGATTTCTGCAATTTATATTTCTCTCATTTAAAATGTTGCTCCAGTCTTGGCGTCGATTTCTCGCCGAGATTTATTACCCAATCATTTAGATCCACTTGCCGTATTTAAAGGTGCTTTTCTACAATCAATATACTTAGAAAGTAGGTGAAGTTTTCTGATGAGCAAAAAATTGTCACTCGTTTCTTGTGACAACAGTTGCAACTTTGTAGATTATATTATTGGAAAGTAGGCATTTGTTTCTCTAAAATTTGACTTAAAATTCTTACAAGAAAAAAAAAAAGGAACAACTCTCGGTGGAATCCTAAACTGTAGAAACCTAAACACACAGATTCCACATTGAAAAATTGGTAAAAGGTTTTTGTTTTTTACTTCTATAAAGTAAAAACCAGTGGCGTAAATAACAACTCCGGAAAATTGAAAATCGATAAATAGAAAAATTGAAATATCGACAAATCCAAAGCACAAAAATTTAAAAATAGAAAAATCTTCTGGAAAGTAAAAAATCGAAACTCGAAAAATCGAGAACTCGAGAAGTCAAAAAATTGAAAAATCGAAAAAAGTGAAGAATGGGATTAAAAACTTGGAAATCGAAAAGAAGTAAATTGAAAAAACTCAAACACTGAAGAATGGAAAACCTCAAAAATCGAAAATTGAAAAATCAACTACAAAATTTGAAAATTCGGGTATCGAAAATCGAAAAATCGGTAAGTAAAATATTTGAAAAATCTAAAATTTAAAAAAAAATGGCAAATTTAAGCCATTGAAAATTTGAAAAACGGAAGAATCGCAAAAACGAAAATCCGTGGAATCGAAAAAGCGACAAATCAAAAATTCGTAAATTAAAATTTTGAAAATTCTAAAATTCCAAGAATCGAAATATAAATAAAACGAAATAACGAAAATTCTAAAATCGGAAAATCAGGAAGTAGAAAAATCGGAAAATCGGGAACTCGATAAAACAAAAATCGAATAATTGAAAAGGAGAAAGAGTGAAAGTTTGAGTGCCGAAAAAAAAAACTCGAGAAATCAAAAAATCAAAAAACTGAAACAGGGAAAAATTGAAAAATCGAAACTTCAAAAAATTAAAAACCGAAAAATACAGAACTCGAAAAAACAAAAAATCGAGAACAAAATAATTGAAAATGGGAAAACTGAAATATGGAAAAATTGAAAAATTCAAAAATCAAAAATCGAAAAAGTAAAGAATGTAACTGAAAATTTGGGAAATCGAAAAGAAGTAAATTGAAAAAAACCCAAAAACTGAAGAATGGAAAACCTAAAAAATCGAAAATTGAAAAAATCAACTACAAAATTTGAAAATTCGGGTATCGAAAATCGAAAAATCGGAAAGTAAAATATTTGAAAAATCGAAAAACTGAAGAATTTAAAAATTGAAAAATCTAAAATTAAAAAAAATGGAAAATGTAGACAACTGAAAATTTGAAAAATGGAAGAATCGCAAAAAAAGAAATTCCCTAGAATCGAAAATGCGAAAAATCAAAAATTGGTTAATCAAAATGTTGAAAATTCTAAAAATCCAAGAATCGAAATATAAATAAAACGAAATATCGAAAATTCTAAATCGGAAAATCAGGAAGTAGAAAAATTGGAAAATCGGGAATTCGAGAAATCAAAAAATCGAAAAGTAAAAACAAATTGAAAAATCGAAAAACTGAAGAATGGAATTCAAAATTTGGGAAATCGAAAAGGAGAAAATGGATAACTTTAAAAAGTGACGACCGGAAAAATTGAAAAATCGGAAAGTCAAAAAATCAAAAATCGAATAATCAAAAAGTAGGAAAATTGAAAATTCAAGTGTCGAAAATCGAAAACTCGAGAAATCAAAAAGCACAATAATTGACGATCATAACTGAAATATGGAAAAATTGGAAAATCGAAGATTCAAAACATCAAAAATCGAAAAGTCCAGAACTAGAGAAATCCTAAATCGAAAAGTAAAATAAAATTGAAAAATCGAAAAACTAAAGAATGTAACTGAAAATTTGGGAATTCGAAAAGAAGAAAATTTAAAAGTCTAAAAACTGAAAAATGGAAAAATTGAAAATTCTAAAGTTCAGAACATCAAAAATTGAAAATTTGAAAAATGAAAATTCGGGCATCGAAAATCGAAAAATCTAAAACTATAAATACCTAAAATTCGGGTATCGAAAATCGAAAACTCGACAAATCAAAAAATCCAAAAGTAAAATAATTGAAAAATCGGAAAACTGGAGAAAAGAGAAATTGAAAAATCTGTAATTCAAAAAAATTAAAAATCTAAAAATTAAAAAATTGAAAATTTGAAAAATGGTAGAATTGGAAAGCTGAAGAATCGAGAAATCGGAAAGGAAATAAATTGAACTTTCGAATATTAAAAATCTAAAATTCCATGAACCAAATTTACGCAAAAACGAAAATCCGAGGAATTGAAAAGTCCAAAAATCAAAAATTTGATAGTCGAAAAATTCAAGAATCGAAATATAAATAAAACGAAATTTCGAAAATTGAAAAATCGAAAACTCTAAAATCGAAAAATCGGAAAGTAGAATAATCGAAAAATCGAGAATTCGAGAAATCAAAAAATCGAAAAGTAAAAAGAAATTGAAAAATCGAAAAACTGAAGAGTGGAATTCAAAATTTTGAAAATCGAAAAGAAGAAAACTTGAAAGTCTAAAAACTGAAGAATCGAAAATTCAAAAAATCAACAATCAAAATTTCGGAAAATCGAAAACCAAATAATTAAAAATTAGAGAGATTGAAAATTCGAGTGTCGAAAATTGAAAACTTGAGAAAAAAAAAATCGAAAAATAAAAATATGTAATCAAAAATAGAAAAACTGAAAAATGGAAACATCGAAAAATCGAAAATTGAAAAAATTAATAATCGAAAAATCAAGAAATCCAGAAACCAAAAATCGAAAAATAAAATAAAATTGAAAAATCCAAAAACTGAGGAATGTAACTGAAAATTTGAGAAATCGAAAAGAAGAAAATTGAACAGTCGAAAAAGTGTATGGAAAAACTCAAAAATCGAAAATTCAGGAAATCAAAAATCGAAAACTTGAAAAATTGAAAATTCGGTTATCGAAAATCGAAAAATGGAAAGCTAGATAAACCGAAAATTCGGGTATCGAAAATCGAAAAATTAAAAAATTGAATGTCTGAAAAAGTGAAGAATTGATAAGCTGAAGAATCGAGAAATCGAAAAGGAAATAAATTGAAAATTCTAATATTAAAAAATCTAACATTCCATGAATCAAATTTTCGCAGAAACGAAAATCCGAGGAATCGAAAAGGAGAAAATATCAAAAATTCGAAAATCGAAAAATCCAAGAGTCCAAAGATAAGTAAAATGAAATATCGAAAATCGAAAATTCGAAAATCGAAAAATCGGAAAGTAGAAACATCGAAAAATCAAGAATTCGAGAAATCAAAGAATCCAAAAGTAAAACACATTGAAAAATGGAAAAACTGAAGAATGGAATTCAAAATTTAGGAAATCGAAAAGAAGAAAGTCGAAAAGTCTAAAAACTGAAGAATGGAAAAATTGAAAAATCGAAAATTAAAAAAATCAACAATAGAAATTTCGGAAAATCAAAAAGCCAATAATTTAAAATTAGAGAGATTGAAAATTCGAAAATTCGAAAAGTCGAAAAAGTGAAGAATAAAAAAATTGAAATTTTGAAAAATTGTACAATTGAGAAACTGAAGAATCAAGAAATCGAAAAGGAAACAAATTGAAAATTCGAATATTAAAAAATCTAAAATTCGATGAATCAAATATTCGCAAAAACGAAAATCCGAAAAATAAAAAAATTGAAAATTAAAATTTCGAAAAATCGAAAAACCCAAGAATCGAAAATCGGAAAGTAGGAAAATTGAAAACTTAAAAAATCGAGGAATCGAGTTAAAAAAATTCGAATATCAAAAAATCGAATATTCTCAAAATGCAAAAGTCGAAATTTCGAAATTTCGAAAATGAAAATTTGAAAAATTGAAAAATTGAAAAATCAAGAAATTGAGAAATCGAAACACCGAAAAATTTAAAAATTGGAACATCGAGAAATCAAAACAGACAATGATTGAGAAAGTGAGAAGTCATATAGTCGAGAAGTTGCGAAATCCACAAAAAATTGAAAAAGCCAAAAAGGGAAAAAATCCCAAAGTGGAAATGTTGAGAAGTTTAAACATTGAAAAATCGATAAGTCGAGGAATGGAAAATTCGAAAAATCAAAGAACTCAAATATAAAAAAAATAAAAAATCGTAAAATCGAAACATCGAGATTTGATAAAACTGCAAAATCGAAAAATGTAATTTAAAAAAAAAAAATTGAGAAATCAAAAGAAGGAAAAGTCAACAAATTGAACTATCTAAAATTTAAGAAATCAAAAAATTGAAGAATTGAAAATTTGAAAAATTCCAAAACATCAATATCGTAAAAGTAATCCATCGATAAATCGAAAAATTGAAAAATGGAAAACTTGATAAAAATGGAGGAAAAAGGAAAGGATGTAAAATCTGAAAAATCAAAAAACTGAAACATTGAGAAACCAAGTTATCGAAAAATTGAAAAAAAAAACTGAGAACTCGAAAAACTGCAGAAGTTGAGAAACTGAAACATGGAGAAATCGAGAAATGGGAATATCAAATTATCGAAAAATCGAAACATCAAAAAGTCGAAAAGTCGAGGAGACGAAAAATTTATGCTTTAGCCAAAAATCAAATATTTAGAAACAATAAAAATTGGAATGTTGAAAAATCAAAATTTGAAAAATCGCAAATCGGAACATCGAACAGCTAAAAAATGGAAAATTTTTTAGCAGAAGAATAACTTTTTTTTCAAAAACTCGATGTCTAGTATAAAGATTTTAACACGGATTCATCATGTTACTTTTTAACATTGAAGTAACACTTATCAACAAAATTGTAAAATGATGATAATAATTCTTGTAGTAGCTCCCCCCCCCCCTTTATCTAGGGTTAAAACTCAACACAGATCCATAAACTAAATGGGCAGGAATATCTTATTTTATAAAATTTCAGTAACATTTACTAATGTAAATTGTGGGGATGATTAGCCAAATCGTGGTTAGTGTTGTAGCATCTACACAATAATAAAAATCCGGACAGACGGCAGACAGACAGACAAACGGAAAGAAAAGAGCCTATTTTTCGTATTCTAGGGGTCATGAAAACTAAAGAAAATATAAAGGTAGGGAAGTATAACAAAAAAAATGGTCATGACTCGCTGCGACGGTCGACACGCTATCCCGACCCCCATCCCGATTAAACCAACTTTCAAAAACAACATCATTGTGATCAGTACACTAATTTAGGAGCTTTGGTTCCACAACCGGACCCACAAACAGACAAAGCTCCAAGTTATAACACTCCTGTTTCTGCGTCGGATTTAAAAATTCTCATAGTGCAAAAAATTCCTTCAAACCAGAAAAACGTGAACATAAACCCGAAAACCGGCAAATGCGAAAAATAAATTGAACTTTTTCCTGATATCAAAACACGCATCGGACTTACCTATATGTCAAGGTTCAAGCGCGCATAATTTAAATTAGATTACACAAGAACTCAATCTAGAAAACTTATTCGAAGAGGATTTTTAATTTAGCTTCAGGTATCACGAAAAATCTCGGATAAATCTGAGACCGTATCACGTGTCTCGAGAGCCCGCAGATTTCGACCTTGCACCCTTTACAATCAGCGCTGGAAATAGCACTTGGGATTTCTGGGCACAAACAATCGCACAAATGTCTAAATTGTCCCCATTTTGAACATCCAGCACCTGTTGATCTCTGCTGGAGGAGAATCCTTAATGAGTGAATGGTAACAAAAACAAGATCAAACAATTTAATACAATGTTTTTAAAATGGGGGGAAAATTTTGAAACTAACTGCGAAGTTTTCTTGGTTCTGGCGCTTTTTCTTGAGTTGGCACCCGGGTCACGTGTGCCAACCGAAAATAATTAATCACTCAATAGCTCGTTACTCATGTAGCCAAGGTAGATGGCATGTGTGTAGTAATGCACTACGTTAAGCACCGTTAAGAGGCGTCGTAATTTATAAGAGGCGGCTTTAGCTTCGCCGACGTCGTCTTTCCTAATAACTTGTATAACTTTGCTTATTACGGGACCACCCACCTCCGCTAAATTCATTCGCTTGCATAAATTTGTGTATTAAATTAAGACGACAGGCCGGGGATTTTCTGGCTTCTTTGTCTTTTTACGTCAATGATAATATTATTTATGAAGACTTCGCGAGCCGGATAAATATTTTCTATACTTTTCGATGGCGTGGGCTGCGAACAAGGGAAGGAGGACTCCGGGCGGTGAAAACAATAAGGGCTTGAAACGTCCCCTCGTTGGCTTTATTTGTTTTATTTTAAATTGGTAACATGTGGATAGTAAGGCTTAAGGTAATATCAATAATGTCAGCATAAAGACGGTTTAGTAGCTTATCAATCTGAAATTTAAGTGTATGTAGAGGCAGAAAGCACATTTTCCGAGTCAGCACGACGCGAATTTCCTGCAGCTTGAAATTGTCTGATTCTTATTTTATGGCCAATGGAAAATATGTGAAAATTTTGGTGTCATGTACCCCGGCGCATCCACCAAAACGACGAATCGATTTATTTAAATTTGCTCATTCATTATAGTCGGAGCTTTTTTGTGAGTGTCAACCACTGTGCGACGCCTACAAAGCTTGTTTCAAAAAAGTGCTTTACAAGAGAATATGTTAAATAAATGGGTTTATCTCGAAGTACAACTGTTGAATGTATTTTCATTCATCAGAGCATAAAGCACATCGTGATATGATTTAGTAAAGAAATGTGCTTTCTACATTTTGATTTACCGGCAGA
Source organism: Zophobas atratus (assembly GCA_022388445.1). NCBI lineage: Eukaryota > Metazoa > Arthropoda > Insecta > Coleoptera > Tenebrionidae > Zophobas > Zophobas atratus. The sequence goes on along the minus strand of CM039442.1, from coordinate 50,831,139 downwards.
CTGTGTTTATTTTTAAGTGATCTCTTTGAGTAAAAATTTTAAACATATCCTGCACACCCAGACATTTTTTCAGATTCAGTAACAAGATATACAAAAGCGTCTGTCGTTTTTAAAAATTACTCCTATGTGATTATTGTTTGTAATTTAAGACGTAATTCTGGTTTCCTTTTTGAAAACACAAACAATAATTTATAAAACAACAAACCTTCCAAAGTATATAATTTTTTAATATACGGGGTGCTTCCTCAACATAAGAAAAAATTCAGGGGGTTATTGTCTCGGTTATTTTAACACTTTTTTTGTCCTTGCTTATCTTCGAAACAAAGCTTTATTCCGAAAATTATTCAAGGACAAACAAATTTCTTATAATAACCCAAGGAATGACCCTCTGAATTTTTGCCGCATGTTTAGTGTACACCCTGTATAATTCTAAACGTGGTCTGAACTCAACATGGTTCTCAAAAGATAATTTTCGTCAATTTTTTAAACCACGTAGTAATTTTGTGGCCGTAAAAGTAAAAATTACACAGTTTCATCGAGTTTTCTTCTGTCAGTTCATCGAAAAATTTTAGGTTATGTTAGGACTATTAGTAGACAATAAAACTTCGAACAAAATTTGTCTAATCTCCACACCAACAATTTGACAACGTTACCGCAAAATTTGCATGATAAACGCTATTTAAATGTAATAAAATGACAGTCCTGTACTTCTAGTTTATGAATCCGCCTTGATTTTTACCCTAAGCATCCAGATTTTCACAAAAGATCCAAATTCATTTTATAAGAGTGTTAGCTGCGTACTCCGGTGGTCGCTTGGGACAGTTGGTGAAGCTGCGTACTTTTCTTACACTGTAGTTGATATTATCTAATCAAATGTTATAATTTTTCAAAGAAATTGGATTTGTTGGACTATACTTCAGGGACAAGGAAAGTTCCTTCTAAATAATATTACGTATACCAATATTTAAGTCATTAACTATAGTTAATACAATATTATATACAATATACTCTCAATACAGAGTGTTCTGTTTTAAAGGAATAACACAGAACTTAGTTTTTTTTAAAGAAACTTCCGATATATTTTTGCATATTTTGATTGGCCTTTTCTCAGGATTTACAATTACAGTTTATTTTTGAAATACCGAAGCCACGTTGCCACGTTTTAGAAAACTGAAATAACGATATCTGAAAATTGTAAAGTTTTAGATTTTTTTTTTAACACCTTGTATACTAAAATTTGATCTAACTGATACCACAACAAACCACGTACCTTTGTCCATCCTTCCACAAAATATTGCAAGACACTTTATTAAAAGTAACCCTGTTGCAATTTTTTTGTGAACCCTTCCATTGCCAAAAAATTCAAGAAAAATGAAATAACGTGACAACGTCGCATCGGAATTTCAAAAATAAACTGTAGTTATAAAGCCCAAGAAAAAATCAATGAGAATACGTAAAAATGTATAAAAAAAAACTAAGTTGTATTTTACACTTAAAATCAGAACACTCTATAGTTAAAAATAATTTTAGAGTATAGTTCTTAAAGAAACGTACAACTTTAGTCTGTGATTTTTTGTGACTCACCCTGTATATTTAATTTGGATCTAAGTTCACAGAAATAAAATATTAAAAATGGTAATTTTGACAATGTTTTGAATAATACTATTTAAAAAAAAAAAACAACTTTTCGCGACTTGAATATATGTATTAAACACTATTTGATTTCTCAAAAGAAAAACTTATTATACAGGGTGATTCAAACCACTACTGCATAATTTTAATGGCGAATTATATGTCAAAAAGTAAATAAATAATCTTAATGAAAGCATGGTCAGTTCTTTAAAATGTGGCTACCAGAGAATCTTAAAATTTCGTCAATGATCAAAACAACTTTCCATCATCGTTAAGTACGTGAAATCTTTAACATCAAAAAATTAAATTCAACGAGTTTTAAAAATATAAAATATCTTAATTATGATAATTTTGTGTTCATTGTGAGATGAGGGGTGGAGCTAAACTGCAAAATACATATTTCTCTGTAAAAATTGACCATTTTAAACATGTTTTAACTTTCTTGTTATGAAAAGAAGAATGTATTATATTTTAAGAAAATAAAGCAAAATATAAGCCCCGCCCGCCCACCCTACTTTAATTGTGACGACTTTTTTTATTCGTCGTGAGTCGAGGGGCGGAGCTAAATTGCAAAATACATATTTCTCTGTAAAAATTTACTATTTTCAACATGTTTTAAGTTTCTGGTTATGAAAAGGACACTATGTAAATATATTAAAAAAAAACAAAATATAAGCCCCGCTCACCCACCCTATCGTAATGTAATATTTTTCGAGTCTTCAGTTTACTGATGTATGTTTTACGAATTTTTCCACCCAATTTTTCGATTTTTAGTTTTTCAATTCTTCAATTATTCAGTTTTTCAATTTTTTGATTTTTCACGTTTTTGATTTTTCGACTTCGATTTTTCAATTTGCCTATTTTTCGGTTTTTATTCTTTCGATTACCTACTGAATTTTTGGATATTTCAATGTTGGGATTATTCAATTTTTCAATTCTCCAAGTTTTCGATTCTTCAAATTCACTAATTCTCGAGTTTTTAATTTTTCGAGTTCTCAATTTTTCGGGTTTTCGAATTAATATTTTTCAATTTTTTATTTTTTCATGTTTTTAAACAGTTTGGGGTTTTTGATTTTTCGATTATTCTTCCATTTTTTCGATTTTTCAATTTTTCGATATTTCAATTCTGGCATTTTTCAACATTTTGTCTCAATTTTTTGATTTTTCAAGTTTCAATTTCTCGATTTTTTTCTTTGTCAGTTTTCCGGCTTTTGAATAATTTAGATTTTTCAATCTCTCGAGTTCTCGATCTTTCCATTTGTCAGTTATTCCAGATTTCTCTTTAAAATTTTAGAATTTTTAAATTTTTGATTTTTCAGCTTTTTAATTAATCGATTTCTCGATTTTTCTGCTTCTCGGTTTTAGATTTTTCGGTTTCTAAGTTTTTCGACTTTCAAGTTTTTCGATTTTCTAATTTTTCGGTGTTTCGATGTTTTCATTTTTCGATTCCTCAATTTATCGGTATACGCCCGCCCGCCCGGGCCCTACTTTAATTGTGACGACTTTTTTTATTCGTCGTGAGTCGAGGGTACAGCTAAATTGCAAAATACATATTTCTCTGTAAAAATTTACTATTTTCAACATGTTTTAAGTTTCTTGTTATGAAAAGGATACTATGTAAATATATTTAAAAAAAACAAAATATAAACCCCGCCCACCCACCCTATCGTAATGTAATATTTTTCGAGTCTTCAATTTACTGATGTATGTTTTACGAATTTTTCCACCCAATTTTTCGATTTTTGGTTTTTCAATTCTTCAATTATTCAGTTTTTGAATTTTTTGATTTTTCAGGTTTTTGATTTTTCGACTTCGATTTTTCAATTTGCCTATTTTTCGGTTTTTATTCTTTCGATTACTAAATTTTTGGATATTTCAATGTTGGGATTATTCAATTTTCGATTCTTAAAATTCTCTAATTCTCGAGTTTATAATTTTTCGAGTTCTCAATTTTTAGGGTTTTCGAATTAATATTTTTCAATGTTTTAATTTTTCATTTTTTTAAACAGTTTGGGGTTTTTGATTTGTCGATTATTCTTCCATTTTTTTCCATTTTTCAATTTTTCGATATTTCAATTCTGGCATTTTTCAACATTTTGTCTCAATTTTTTGATTTTTCAAGTTTCAATTTCTCGATTTTTTACTTTGTCAATTTTCCGGCTTTTGAATAATTTGGATTTTTCAATTTCTCGAGGTCTCGATCTGTCCATTTGTCAGTTATTCAAGATTTCTCTTTTAAATTTTAGAATTTTTAAATTTTTGATTTTTTAGCTTTTTAATTAATCGATTTCTCGATTTTAGATTTTTCGGTTTTTAAGTTTTTCGACTTTCAAGTTTTTCGATTTTCTAATTTTTCGGTGTTTCGATTTTCTGATTTTTCGATTATCACCTTTTCATTATTTCAATTTTGGAATTTTTCAATTTCCGATGTTTTTATTTTTCGATTCCTCAATTTACCGATTTACGTCCGCCCGCCCTACTTTAATTGTGACGACTTTTTTATTCGTCGTGAGTCGAGGGGCGGAGCTAAATTGCAAAATACATATTTCTCTGTAAAAATGTACTATTTTCAACATGTTTTAAGTTTCTTGTTATGAAAAGAATACTATGTTTGTTAAAAAAAAGCAAAATATAAGCCCCACCCACCCGCCCTATCTTAATTGTGATGATTTCTTTTATTCGTCGTGAGCCGTGAGGCGGAGCTAAATTGCAAAATACATATTTCTCTGTAAAAATTTACTACTTTAAACATGTTTTAAGTTTCTTGTTATGAAAAGAATACTATGTGAATATATTAAAAAAAAAAACAAAATATAAGCCCCGCCCACCCACCCTATCGTAATTGTAATGACTTTCTTTATTCGTCGCGAGCCGAGCGGCGGAGCTAAATTCCAAATATATATTTCTCTGTAAAAATTTACTACTTTAAACATATTTTAAGTTTCTTGTCATGAAAAGAAAACTATGTAAACGTATTGTATAAAAACAAAATATAAGCCCCCCCCCCACCCTCCCTATCGTAATTGTGATGATTTCTTTTATTCGTCGTGAGCCGTGAGGCGGAGCTAAATTGCAAAATACATATTTCTCTGTAAAAATTTACTAATTTAAACATGTTTTAAGTTTCTTGTTATGAAAAGAATACTATGTAAATGTATTAAAAAAAAACAAAATATAAGCCCGGCCCACCGGCCCTATCGTAATTGTAATGACTTCTTTTATTCGTCGTGAGCCAAGGGGCGGAGCTAAATTGCAAAATGCATATTTCTCTCTAAAAATTTACCATTTTAAACATGTTTTAAGTTTCTTGTTATGAAAAGAAGAATGTATTATATTTAAAAAACAAAGCAAAATATAAGGCCCACCCACCCGCCCTATTTTAATTGTGATGAATTTTTTTATTTGCCATGGGCCGAAGGACGGAGCTAAATTGCCAAATAGATATTTCTTTGTAAAAATTTACTATTTTTAACAAGTTTTAAGCTTCTTGTTATGAAAAGAATACTATGTACGTTAAAAAAATACAAAATATAAACCCCGCCCACCCGCCCTGTCTTATTTTTGATGACTTTTTTATTCGTCGTGAGCCAAGGGGCGGAGCTACATTGCAAAATACAATTTCTCTCTAAAAATTAACAATTTGAAACATATTTTAAGTTTCTTGTTATGAAAACAAGAATGTATTATATTTAAAAAACAAAGCAAAATATAAGCCCCCCCCACCCGCCCTATTTTAATTGTAATGATTTTTTTTTATTTGCCGTGAGTTGAGGGGCGGAACTAAATTGCAAAATACATATTCCTCTGTAAAAATTTACCATTTTAAATATGTGTTAAGTTTCTTGTTATGAAAAGAAGACTATGTATATCTAAAGAAAACAAAGCAAAATATTAGAAAACAATTGGCATTTCCAAGCCAATAATCACGAAAGCCATGTAAAATTAACAATGGTGGAAAGTAATTTTGACAACGCAGCAAATTTAGAATTTCTGTAACTTCTGTATTTTTGAGAAATGATCATACTTTCACTAGAACTTTTTACTTCTTTTTTGCACTGGAATTTTCCATTATAATTATGCTGTAATGCCCTGAATCACCCTGTATACATTCAAAAACTTGCCACCGCGTAATTTAAGATAGAAAATTTATGTTCTTTACTTAGAAGAAAGCTATTCTGGGGTTTATACAATTATTGCGAGATTCAAAATAAGAAAGAAAAGACGCAATTGATGAAAATGTCTATCACATTTTTTTAATTGTGTCTTCATATTATAATTTTTCGAAATTTTTGGACTCATTTGGGATTTCCAAAATTAAAATTCTTAAAATATGTATGTTAAGATGTAAAGCCATATAACACAATATATTACCACTGCCTTAACAGTAATGTAAAAAACATGCAGTATATTATATACAGGGTGATTCAAAAATAGCGCACTAAGTCTATGACACGTTGTTAGGACTGTTCATTGGTCAAAGAAAAAATAATTTGAAAAATCCTTGGGCCCAAATGTAGAAGATATCGTCCTTCAACATTTAATTTTTCTTTTAAATATCTGACCATCTTTTAGTTCACTACAGTAGTTATATAGTGGGGCTCCTAGCCGAAGAAATTTGACCTAGGAGCCCCACTACTTTTTATTGAGCATTTGTCATCGTCTTGTCCTCGGTTGACCTGACCCCTTGTTCGGTCGGCTTCGGGTAATGTCGTGCACTGTGACCATTGACCTTTTCGGTCGGTACGTGTCTGTTGCTGGCCTGGAGGTCAATGACCTTTTAGGCCGTGTTTTGCACAGACTCTCTATTCTGACTATCCCCTCATGTAGCTTAGTATGAAAATACAGATTTATAAATAAAACATTTAATTGTAGTCAGGTTGGGCGAGCGGTTAGATTTAAGCTCTGATTGTCGAAAGGGAGCGTGGGTTCCAATCCCACACCTGTCAGTTTTTTTTGCGTTTAAATAAAACACACTTTAATGTTATGTTATTTATTGAGGAAAATATAGAATACAGTAGTATTCAAAATAATTTTGGAACCGTCATCTTTTTATCAAAAATTTCCTTCATTTTATAATGCTACAAAAAACTGAAAAGTTGTTTAGTATGAATCTGGCAGCAGTGGCAATTTTTCACCCTTTTTAATCCCTTATCTAAATCGATATTTTGTTTTTGTAACTGAATTAATGATTTTTGTGAATGCTTGATTATCACCAATTTTGTATATAAGAAGATAAATTCTACATATGTGCCCCCTTTTTATAAAACTGTGTATACTACAGGTAAAGGGGAAATTCAATGTAAAACAAATCTAAATAGTGTCAAAAATGAATTAAAAGTGTCGACAAAATGAATTCATGAATTTCTAAAATTTTTGACTTTGTTTTAGATTGAAATGCAAATTTTTGACATTACATTTTAAAATTAAATCATTTGTACGCTCAAAAACACCGTTTTGCTCAAATTGCGTTTTTATATAATTTCTAATGACAGCTCTGTGAAATAGTGAAAGGATGCTTTGATATAAATATTTGAAATGCATGTGTTAAAAATAAACGAACTTAAAATTCAACAATGCAACGAGAAATTCGTGTAGCTGGGTTTAAATACTTCGTCACGAGCAGGAATCAAGTTGAAAATTAGAAACCGAGGTACTATTTTTTAAAAAACAATGTTGAAACAAGCGGTAAATTATAATTTCCACCTCACAAATTACAAATAACTTTTCCAAGTACAATTATCATACAAAACGCCACAGGATTTAAAGTTTAAAGACCAAAACTTCCGAAACTCTCTTTTGATCTTTTGAAGTGTTACAAAATTTCCGTGCCTACGTTCTGCCTATAAATACCACAAGACATAAATTAGGTAATTAATTTAACGTGAAATAAGCGTTTGCAATAAAGTTCTTGACAAAAATTGACAATTAAATTACATTTCGTCTTTCGAACTTCGCAATACAAAATTTTGAACCATGTAAGTAATTTCCAGTTTTCGTTCCTCTCCATATTCTGTGCTTACCTGGTTACGGTTTGAATAGAGTTAACTTCAGTTCGTAACAATCACAATAATGCAGTCTCATCTCCTCAACAATAATATTATTCCGAATGCAAATGTTTTCCATTTGATGCCGACACAATGTAGTTTGAAATGCATATGCTGCTAATGAAGCACTCTTCAGTCTGCAAGCTTTGTTGGATCGTATACAGCGACAATGCTCACGTTCAAACCAAATTGATGTGCACTGAATAACCCCCATCAGAAATTTTCATTTCGAAATAATCGCCTGCTTGTAAAAATTATCCAAATATTAGATACCCCGAGCGCGCACTGCACAAAGCTTTCAGTTCAGACAAAAGCTCTCCAAAGCTCATGAATTGTTAATACAACAAACAAAAAGTACACTAACAACTGAAATCGTCTTTTTAATAATACTTGTTTGATGTCCGCATTGACAAAAGAATATTAACATGTCGATGGAATTTTTTAGCAGGGCTTTGTACAGCGACTTGCGATTTTTAATATCTGCGCTACCACTGGCGAGGCCATAAATTTTTGTTTTAAGCCTGTCGGCGGGGCGGCAGAAATTTCTGTCACATTTTCATAATGGAAATGAGACGGACTTACGTGGAATTTAAGGGGCGTCCCTTTGAGAATACGTTCTGTTTTAAGGTTGGCTGAAAAGCGTAGAGAATCACAGCGATTGCAGTTATTTTGTTAGGGAAATATTTTTGAGAGTGCGTCAAGGGGGATGAATATGGAGCAAAGGCAGCGTTTTTGAGACACACAAAAATAATCGTGTAGTTTGAAATGAGTTATTTACAAAGAATATTCCCATTTGGCTGGTAATGTAACAACAGTAATCGTCTTATTCAGGAAGTTAATGAGCATATAATAAAACAATTTAATGACGTTATTGAACAGGTTGATGGTTTACTAGAATAATAATTTCACGACATGGCATGCTATCTTGAAAATTTCCGCTGCATGTCGTGCTATATCAAAGAATAATTGATGTGTCAGCGTGGAACCAGGAACCTAGCACTGCCTGGAACCGTTACTGGTATTGCAGCAAGTCATTGTCAGAATAGACTGCTGCAGGTACCTGTAAGTATTAGTCGTTTTTGTTTATTCAAAATTTTAATAAAATTTATTTTTATCGTGAAATATAGCCCGGCGCATCCACCATAATTTTTCCAGCCAATTTAATCACAGTCCAATTTTCACCAAAATTTCTGCAATAACTAACGTTGAACAAATTTATTTGTATCATTTACGGTTGTAAGTGTAAGACAAAGTCCCGGTGTAAAATTAAATTTACTACGTGAATTTCGGCATTACTTGAAACTGTTGCTCAGAATTTGTCTCTGGAATAGAGTTAAACATTCAACTCGTGGTTTAATCTAATCGGTTTTGTTCTAATTCTAACATCATCTGCTCGGTTTAATTATCTAGATTTCTCAGCTAATTTTGTTAGTCTCCCCACCTCAGAAATAAATGCCCTTTATTTGGTGGATGAACCATTTGGGAAGCCATTTTGACGCGATTTGCTAAGCACAAGGCAAAATATGGTACAGCTTACGACAGCCTGAACAGTTAAACCAGGGATTTGATTAAAATAAAAGGGAATTATCGAATTAAGGTTTACTGTTTATCGCTTATTCTAGTAAAAACCGTTGACTGGATTTAACAACAAATTCATTTTGGTGTTTATCCAACTGTTTTTCTTAATAAATTTTTCTAAATTTTCGGTAATTTTAATCATAATTTAACCACAATAATGAAAAAATAAACAAATAAACAATCAAACCTTGTCTGTTTAAACTTGAATTAAATAAACACATTATTCTGAAACAATTACTCCTATTATTTATTTAAAGCTTAAGTTCTCCATTTGTATCGGGCTGTCGTAAAAGTGGTAAAGGTTATCTAAATTTTATAAAATAACATACTCGTGTACTCGTGGTTTATGATTCTGCGTTAATTTCTATAAGAGTTACTTCACACAACTCGCCGGTTGTCCAACTGGTGCTTTCGTAAATCAAATTTTGTAATTTTCCAAAAAAAACTGTGATCCGATCCAATCAGAATGTAATATTTAGACACGGAATGGGTCCTGAGAACAATTAATTTCATGAATCAGTTTTGAAATTTTCGGTTCTTCAATTTCTAGATTCTACAAGTTTTTGATTTTCCGATGTTTTCATTTTTCGATTCTTCAATTTACTGATGTATGTCTTACGAATTTTTCCACTAAATTTTTCGATTTTTGGTTTTTCAATTTTTTAATTATTCCGTTTTTCAATTTTTTGACTTTTTAGGTTGTTGATTTTTCGACTTCAATTTTTCAATTTGCCAAAATTTCAATTCTGGCATTTTTCAACATTTTGTCTCAATTTTTTGATTTTTCAAGTTTCAATTTCTCAATTTTTTACTTTGTCAATTTTTCGGCTTTGGATACTTTAGATTTTTCGATTTCTCGAGTTCTCGATTTTTCCATTTGTCAGTTATTCGAGATTTTTCTTTCAAATTTTAGAATTTTTAAGTTTTTGATTTTTCAGATTTTTAATTAATTGTTTTCTCTGTCTTTCGATTTTTCTGCTCCTGGGTTTGGATTTTTCAGTTTTTATGTTTTTCGACCTTCAATCAAGTTTTTCGATTTTCTAATTTTTTGATGTTTCGATTTTTTGATTTTTCGATTATCAATTTTTCATTATTTCAACTTTGATTCTTCAATTTACCTGTGTACGTTTTCGGAATTTTTCCACTCAGTTTTTCGATTTTTCAATTTTTCAATGTTTGACGTTTCTAAATTTTCAATTTTTCAGTTTCTCGATTAATCAATTTTCTTATTTTCCCATTTCTCGACTTCTCGACTTTTTAATGTTTCTGTTTTTCAGTTTTTCAATTTTTCAGTTAGTCAGTTCTTCAATTTTTTGATTTTTCAGGTTTTTCATTTTCAATTTTTTGATTTTTCAACTTGGGTTTTTTAATTTGTCGATTTTTCGATTTTCATTTTTTCGATTACTGAATTTTTCGATATTTCAATGTTTAGATTATTCCATTTTTTCGATTCTTCAAATTTTCTAGTTCTCGATCTTTACATTTTTCGGTTTCTCAAATTTCCGACGCTTCAAGTTTTCGAATTTAAATTTTTTAATTTTTCAGTTTTTATTGGCGTTTGCATTTTCTTTCTGTGTCGATTTCTCTGCTTTTCAATGTTCCGATTTTTCAGTTTTTCAATTCTTCATTTTTTTTTCGATTTTTTCAATTTTTTAAATTTTCGATTTTTGGTTTTTCGATTTTTCGATCTTTCGATTTCTCAAATTTTTGATGTCTCAGCTTTGGGGTTTTTCAATTTTTCGATTAATCTTCATTTTTTTTTCCATTTTTCAATTTTTCGATATTTCAATTCTGGTATTTTTTAATCTTTTGTCTCAATTTTTTAATTTTTCAGGTTTCCATTTCTCGATTTTTTATTTTGTCAATTTTTCGATTTTTAAATTTTTATATTTTTCGATTTCTCCAGTTCTCGATTTCACGAGTTCCCGATTTCTCGATTTCTCGATTTGGCTATTTTTCGAGATTTCTAGTTTTCGATTTTTTGAATTTTTAAATTTTTGATTTGTCAAATTTTTAAAGTATCGATTTCTCGGTCTCTCTATTCTTCTGCTCCTCGGTTTTAGATTTTTCAGTTTTTCCATTTTTCAGTTTTTAAATTATTCGACCTTCCACATTTTCGATGTTTCGATTTTTTGATTTTTCGGTTATCAATTATTCATTATTCCAATTGTGGAATTTTCCAATTTTTCGATTTTTTCATTTTTCGATTTCTCCAAGTTTTCGAATTTAAATTTTTTAATTCTTCAATTTTTCGTTTTTGAATTTTCGACTTTTGATTTTTCGATTTTTTAAATGTTTTAGTTTTTTATATGTTCGAGTTTTGAATTTTCGATCTCTCCGTTTTTCATTTTTTTACATTTTTCTACGTTTCGATATTTCAATTCTGGCATTTTTCAACATTTTGTCTCAATTTTTTAATTTTTCAAGTTTCAATTTCTCGATTTTTAAATATTTAGATTCTTTTATTTCTCAGTTCTCGAGTTTTCGATTTCTCGAATTTTCCATTTTTCAGTTATTCGAGATTTCCCTTCCAAATTTTAGAAATTTTAAATTTTTGATTTTCAGCTTTTTAATGTATCGATTTCTCGCTCTCTCGATTTTTCTGCTCCTCGGTTTTAGATTTTTCGGTTTTTAAACTTTTCAAAGTTCCAGTTTATCGATTTTCTAATTTTTCGATTTTTCAATTTTTTGATTTGTCGATTATCAATTTTTTCTTAATTCAGTTTTGGAATTTTTTGATTTCTCGCATTTTCGATTTTTCGGTTCCAATTTTAGATTTTTTGAATTGTTGATTTTCAACCTCATTTTCCGATTTTTCGACTTTTGAATTTTATATTTTTGAATGTTTAAATTTTCGACTTTTTATTGTTTCGGTTTCCCGATTTCCTCATTTTTTGATTTTTCAGTTTTTGGATATTTTCGCTTTTCAATTTTTTAGCTTATTTTTCACTTGTTGTATTAAAAAAAAATACATTTTTCGATTTTTCAATTTCATTATTTTTTTATGTTTTCATTTCTTGACATCTCGGTTTTTCGATTTTTGGATCTCTCGATTTTTCATTGTTTCGATGTTTCAGTTTTGGGCTTTTTAATTTTTCGACTATTCTTCCATTTTTTTCCATTTATCAATTTTTCGATAATTCAATTCCGTCATTTTTCAACATTTTGTCTCAATTTTTTGATTTTTCAAGTTTCAGTTTCTCGGTTTTTTACTTTGTCAATTTTTCGGTTTATAAATATTTAGATTTTTCAATTCGTCGAGTTCTCGATTTCTCGATTTTTCCATTTTTCAGTTATCCGGGATTTTCCTTTCAAGTTTGAGACTTTAAATTTTTGATGTTTCAGCTTTCTCGATTTTTTGGTCTCTCGATTTTTCTGCTCCTCGGTTTTAGATTTTTTCTATTTTTCATTTTTTAAATTTTTCCACTTTCATGTTTTCGATTTTCTAATTTTTCGATTTTTCGATTATCAATTTTACATTATTTCAATTTCTCGATTTTTCAGTTATTGACGTCTGTAATTTTTTTCTGTTCACGATTTCAATCTTTCAATTTTTCGGTTTTCCAATTCTTCAATTTTTCGATTTTTGGAGTTTTCAATATTCGATTTTTCAATTTTCTAAACTTCCGATTTTTGATTTTTCGATGTTTCAGTATTGGGGTTTTTCAATTTTTCGATTATTCTTTAATTTTTTTTCCATTTTTCAATTTTTTGACATTTCAATTCTGGCGTTTTTCAACATTTTGTCCCAATTTTCTGATTTTTCAAGTTTCAATTAGTCGATTTTTAAATGTTTAGATTTTTTTGATTTCTCGATATTTCCATTTTTCAGTTGTTCGAAATTTCTCTGTTGAATTTTTAGAATTTTTAAATTTTTGATTTTTCAGTTTTTTAATGTATCGAGTTCTCGGCGTTCCAATTTTAGATTTTTCAAATTTTGGATTTTCCCATTTGCCCATTTTTTAACTTTAAAATTTTATATTTTTGAATTTTTAAATTTTTCGATTCTTTGACGTTCCGATTTCTCGGTTTTTTAATTTTTCGATTCTTCAGTTTTTGGATATTTCCATTTTTCAATTGTTCGATTCTTAAAATTTTACATTTTCCGATTTTCCATTTTTTCGATTTCATTATTTTTTAATATTTCATTTCGGTTTTGAGATTTTTTTAATTTCTGGATTTTTCTTTGATAACAAAAAATTGATCTTATGTTATTTTTGACAGTTGTTTAAAAAAAAACAGTAGCAATCGCAGTGTAAGTAAAAAAAACGCATAAGGTAATCGAACTCACGATTTTGCGTTTTTCGACAAACTGCCGACAGACAAACAGACGGAAACGGAGACCTACAATTTCATCTGTTGAAGTCATGAAACGTCGAAAAAACCGGAAAATGGCTATTCACCCGATGAACCCCTATTAAATACTTCTTTCGTTTATGCTCGGGAAAGTAAATCTGTATCAAAAATATTAGTTATTTTGAAAAACTTAATGCTGCTGAGTTGTTTATAATAACTTCGAAAAATCATAACAATGAAGCTTGACAGTGAAGCGCGATATCGGCTATACTACAGAACAATATGTAAAACGTTGTAAAAAAATTAATAAAAATTCAAAAACTACGTTCACGAGGCATTTGCTACATAAGCTAGATATCATGAAACACCTGGAAAATATTTCATAAAAAAATGTGAAGCTATTGTGATAGAAATCAAGACAGAATCATAAACCACTAGTACAGCAGTATATTATTTTATATAATTTAGATAACCTGAACTACGCCTACACAATATTACGAACTGACGTCATCAAATTGTTGGTGGGGATGATTAGACAAATTTTTAGTAGTGTTTTACTATCTCCACGATACTCCTAATTTTTATAAAATAATATACTCTTGCACTTGTGGTTTATGAATTCGCCTTGAGTTTTCAATTAAAATGCACAAAAAGTCGATAGACAAACCTCAAAAACTGAGTTCTTGAAAAAAACGCTTTTTTAAAAATAAACTTGAAAAAATACACCAAGTTTGAAGTAGCAGGTACAGAGAAAAATAATTTTATGTTCACGTATATGAGTTCTTCCACGATTGTACCGTCGGGACAGCCCTTATAAATTAATAACAGCTTTTAACGTGATTACTTGACACCTTGGTAAAAATTATTTTGAACAACTCTCACTGAAACATTAATTTTGCACATCATGAAACAGCGCTCAAATTCCGTATAATTAGATTTAACAATAATTTTAGACACAACACGGCGAAACGCACAAATTTGAAATTATGTGAAGACGCATAGAAAAAAATATTTATAACTTTTCCTATACTTTTTTGCTGTATTCGCGTATTTTTCATATAATTTATTTCGACTTACGACACCATTGTCAAGACGTTTCGCGTAGACAAAGCCGGTGAAAAATGTAAGAAAATTAATTAAACAAGAACGTGAGCCGGAAAATAGGATAACTTTGTTGTTTTATATGGGATAAATAGAAATACGTCAAAGAAATTAATGTTTTAGTGCAAAATTCTGAAAAAAGTTTAAAAAATGTATATAAGGCAGGGGATGATATATGTGTGCACGTCCTCTCAAATGTATATCTTCCATGATAAATTACACCGGAGTGTTTCACAACCTAACGTCCGAGTGACTCCCGTATAGAATGCATATTACCAAAAAAAAGATGTAGATTTATCACACGAGTGGAAAAATTACCGATATTTCTGTTCGTGAACTCCGAAAGTAGTAAAACACTTAGCGGGAAATTTATGGTAATTACTCGGAGCGCATACTTCCTTTCAACTAGGCCACTTTAATAAGTACCACACTTAAACTTAAATCTCACTTAGCGAATAACTCAAAAGTTGGACCATCACCCGCGGGCCACACCATTATATTTGTTAATTTGAAGGGAAAGCGCCATCCGAGCCGACAATTTTTCCTTTTCCATTCTCTCTCACTTTGATGCTGAATTTTCTCCAACGGTTACTGTCATAAATCTCGACTTTGTAGATGGGGCTTGTTCACAATTTATCGTGATTTTAGTCCTAGGGCGAGTCGGATAATTAATTGATGCGACGGGTTTTGTTCAATTATGGCAAAAAGCGACAAAGGACAAGAATAAATCGCGCCGTTTTAACCGACCCAATCCGAAAATTTTTACCCTTTTGACTCCAAATTCGCGCTTCAAACGAAAATCACACACTGCCGACTTTAAGCACTTGCAATTTCTTCGTTTAGTCACATTTTTACTTCCCGAGCGTAAGCAAAGGAAGTATTGTAATCGAGTCCGTCGGCCGACTCTCTACTTTTACGTTTTCTCGATCTTTCATGACCCCTAGAAGACGAAGAAATAGGTCTCCCATTTCCGTCTGTCTGTCCGTCTGTCCGTCTGTCCGTCCGTCTGTCCGTCCGTCCGTCTGTCCGTCCGTCTGTCCGTCTGTCCGTCTGCCCCCGGATTTTTATTAGACAGATAATCTCCGAAAGTACTCGACCGATTGTTGTGAAATTTTGTACTTATATTAAGAATATATATCATGTAGATGGTAAAACGCTAACCAAAATTTGTCTAATCATCCCCACCACTAATGCGATGACGTCACTTCAAAATTGTACATAGTAAATGGGTTTTCAATTGTATAAAATAACATAGTCCTACACATGTAGTTTACAACTCCGAATCGACTTTTCACCCGAAACGTCCAGATTTTTGGAAAAAAAAATCAAAATTATAAAACAACATTTTGAAATTTAATTTTTAATCTGCTAACCAGAATGCTTTGAAATGTTGCAGATGTTTTAAGGCTATAAAGAGCATCATAAATCTTTAGTCAAAAAATATTTGCTTACCCCCTCCAAAAACTTGATGACGTCAGCTCAAAAGTTTGTGGAATAAATCATATCTAAAATGTACAAAATATGATGAGTCTGTACTTGTGATCTATCACTCCATTCATATTTTTGGATTTGCATATACAGGCTGACTCAAAAAAATTAATGAATGCGTAAATATATTTTATTGATTTAATCAGGAACTACAAAACCGAATGCTCTGAAATCTTGCAGATGTTTTAAGGTCATAAAGAGCATAATAAATGTTTAGTCAAAATATATTTGCTTATCCCCTCCAAAAACTTGATGACGTCAGCTCGAAAGTTTGCCGAATAAATCATGTCTAAAATGTACAAAATATGATGAGCCTGTACTTGTCATTTATCACTCCATTCATATTTTTTGGATTTGCATATACAGAGTGACTCAAAAAAATTAATGAATGCGTAAATATATTTTATTGATTTAATCAGGAACTACAAAACGGAATGCTCTGACATCTTGCAGATGTTTGAAGGTTATAAAGAGCATAATAAATGTTTAGTCAAAATATATTTGCTTATCCCCTCCAAAAACTTGATGACGTCAGCTCGAAAATTTGCCGAATAAATCATATCTAAAATGTACAAAATATGGTCAGTCTGTACTTGTGATCTATCACTCCATTCATATTTTTTGGATTTGCATATACAGGGTGATTCAAGAAAATAAATGAAAGCGTAAATTTATTTTACTGATTTACTCAGGAACTACAAAACCGAATGCTTCGAAATCTTGAAGATATTTTAAAATTATCATAAGCATGGTAAATTTTTGATCAAAATGTATTTGGTCGTCCCCCCTAAAAAATTTATGACGTCACCACAAAATTTTGCTGTATAAATCCTATCTAAAATGTACAAAATATGGTGAGTCTCTTCTTGTGATTTATCATTCCATTCAAATTTTTTCGATTTGCATATACAGGGTGACTCAAAAAAATTAATGAATGCGTAAATTAATTTTATTGATTTAATCAGGAACTACAAAACCGAATGCTTTGAAATCTTGCAGATGTTTTAAGGTTATAAAGAGCATAATAAATTTTTAGTCAAAATATATTTGGTTATCTTCTACAAAAAACTGATGACGTCAGCTCAAAAGTTTGCCGAATAAATCGTATCTAAAATGTACAAAATATGATGAGTTTGTACTTGTGATTTATCATTCCATTCATATTTTTTAGATTTTCTTAAGAGGTGGTTCAAAAAAATTAATGAAGTCAATTTATTTTATTGATTAAATTAAAGGCAACACTTATTATTAGTATTACACCCCAACCAACCCAATTTGGTAGACACAAAATTTGTTGAAGGAAAAACTCGGTTGAAACATAAGGGTAGCATCGCTTATTTACATCGACTTTAACATTACAGACCTGCATTTGTTTTATGCGATCACTTGGTTCCGCGAATGTGAAATAGACATGTTTATAATCAACCAATTGTGAATTTCACCGTCAAGAATTAAAATAAAACCCAATGTTTTATATAATAAGCGGAAGTCGAAGCAATAAAACCGATGGTCGTTTTGTTTACAGTTTCTCTGTTTGACTTTCACGTATGCTGTTACGCTTGTCATCTTAAATTAAGAATGTTTATACATAAACGATTTTCAGTTGCCGTATACGCGAGTAAATTGTTTCGTTATTTTATTGATTATAAAAAATCAATATTCAAAACGACCCAATTCATTTTCCCGAAAATTTGGGAATACAATAATTTTATTCTTAGTATTACACTACATCTATCCCAACTGATATACGTGTCCTTGCAAAAATGTTGATGACGTCATCGCAATTTTTTTAAATTCCCACTACAAAAATGTAATGAGAAAAAAACACAATAGCCATGCATAAGTTTCCGACAGCGAGGGAAGTACTGTCTAAACTCTTTAGACCAATTTTTCATAAAAACAAGAAGATTTCAAGTAGTTAATAACGACCAACGCTAGAAAACAAAGTTTTACGATTTTTTTTGTGTTTCTGCGACTGTTCGCGAGACCAGGACTCGGCGACCGCCAAATATATGGAAGTCTTGAGAAGCGTCGTAACCGAGTTTGGCGCGTTAAAGTAAAACACAAACTTTATAAAAGTCGGGCAGTGAAAAGCCTCCTTTAAACGATGTGTTGAAACTCCTTAAACTTGTCTCACAATGTTCGGTCCTGTTCGCTAACTTGTAATAGCCGCATTCGAGTGTTGTGAAGCGGTTAGGACATGTTCTGCGATAAAACAATTTAATTTAACTATTGTTTATTTGTATAAGCGCAAACCACAGCTAAATGCGGAAGCAGCTCTGTTGGAAAGTTGAATACGTTTCCGCTACGTATTTAGCACGTAGTTCGGATTTTAGTGAAAATTTTTGTTTATGGGGCCGTTCGGGCGGAAATGCATTGTTTAGAGTTAGGTATTTCACAAAGTGGCTGCTGTAAATTTCGGCATTTTTGCATTTGTTAAAAAACCCTTTAATGATGTGTTGGCAACGAGAATCGCATTTATATTTTATCGATAATAGTTGCCATATCCGTTTGATGTATATACACCACCTCTTTTTGAATTTTTAGCATCAACTTGTTTTTAAATGTGGTAAAATTGACATTTAGCAGACCAATATTTTACTGATAACTATTTAAACTCGATGACTGACTTCTTGAAATTGTAGTGTCTATAATAAGCGCTTAAAGTAGACATCTAGGTATTATTTTAAATTTTTCAAATCCTTTCGATCAATAATTTTTGAATTTTTTTCTGGTGCATTTTCAAATGAAAAAGCTACAATGTGACTTACGGATTTTACAATTTCTTCAGTATATCTAGAACTCCTCAAGGCTTCAATCTTGCTTCCGTTTTCTTTCTTCTTTTTGTTGACGATGTATAGGTTAATAAAGGCAACTGTTGAAAGCTTCTTCACTGGTAAAATTTTGAAGAATACGATGTTCGAACTGTTAAAATTGTTTACCAAATAAGCGTTCTTTGAAACATAATGAAATTTTAAAATGTTGCGAATATTATTATAATTCTTCTTTCATTATTATTGTTATTATTAAATATAGACGGGCAAAACATTACTATATTCTCAGATTTTCAAAAAAATGGGGAGACTCGTTCTTAATCTGATTAAAAAAATTAGAGAGTGGTGAATTTTATTAAATTTATTTCATCTAATGAAAAAAAGAGCTGTCGCCCACTGGCTAGTACTTGTCAAGATAAGACTGATTTTGGCAAATGACATATCCTTCAAGAAAATAAGGGAAGGTGGGCGGGGCTAGTACTTGCTAAAAATAAAAAAACTCAAAAATCAAAAAATGATAAATTGAAAAATTGGATAAATGAGAAATAGGAAAATTGTACAACTGTTTAATCGGAAAATCAAAGCCTGAAATATCGAAAAATTGAAAAAAAAAACAAATCTCATAAAATCGAATTCGAAATTCCAGTTTTCATTTTTTTTAGTCTTTAGATTTTTCAACTTTTGAATATTTCATTTGATAAATTGTTTGACAATTTAGCATTTTTAATTCCAATCTTTTGATTTTTCAACTTTTAATTTTACAATTTTGACTGTTTTGATTTTTAATTTTTCAAGTTTTCAAGAACAAATTTATTCAAACCGAAATTTTGAAAAATCAAAAAATCCTAAACTTGAAAATTAGAAACAAAATTTTGGGATGTTTTTAAGTTACGGTAAACATGGCAATCGCTGATCAAAATTACTTTTTACTCACTTCCAAAAACTCGGTGACAAAAAATAAAAAATCAAAATAAAAAAAAAATAAACGTCTATTTTCCCGATCTTTTTAAAAATCAAATAATTGAGAAATCAAAAAACTGCCAAAATAGTAAAATTAAAAAATCGAAAGTTTTTTTCACTTTCCCAGGGAAATCAAAAATCGAAAGACAAATCAAAAAGTTGAAAATTTAAAAAGCGAGAAGTTGAAAAATTCGAAAGTTGAAAAATCGAAAAACTGAAAAATTTAGTAGTACTCGCTACGATAAGACTGATTTTGGCAAATGATCTACTCTCTAACAAAACAAAAGGCGGGTGGGTGGGGCTAGCCCCTGCCAAATAACCTACCCTCCAAGAAAATAAAAAGCGGGGGGGCTGGGGTAGTATTTGCCAAAAAAGACTCATTTTGGTCAATGACCTACTCTTCTAAGAAAATAAAGAATAGATCATCTGCCAAAATCAGTCTTATCTTGACAAGTACTAGCCCCGCCCACCCACCCTTTATTTTCTTAAAAGAATAGATCATCTGCCAAAATCAATCATATCTTGGCAAGTATACGACTGATTTTTGCAAATGACATATCTCCTAACAAAATACGGGTGGGTGGGCGGGGCTAGTACTTGTCAAGATAAGACTGATTTTGGCAGATAACCCATTCTTCTAAGAAAATAAAGGGTGGGTGGGCGGGGCTAGTACTTGTCAAGATAAGACTGATTTTGGCAAATGACATATCCTTCAAGAAAATAAGGGAAGGTGGGCGGGGCTAGTACTTGCTAAAAATAAAAAAACTCAAAAATCAAAAAATGATAAATTGAAAATTAGATAAATGAGAAATCGGAAAATTGTACAACTGTTTAATCGGAAAATCAAAGACTGAAATATCGAAAAATTGAAAAAAAAACAAATCTCATAAAATCTCTCCTCTGCTAGGGTAACCATCGATTCACTTGTAGAAGTTCGAATTATATGTGTAAAAAACAAGACGGATTGAACAATAAACGAATATAATACTAATAGCAAACAAAATTAAGGTAGATTCGTAAACCACAAATACTGAGTATTTTTTTTATATATATTTCATTTCATAAATTTTAGGTAACGTTAAGTACGTAATATAATGAGCAGGCCTAATTAAATTGTTGGTGGGGATGATTAGCTATATTTTGGTTAACTGTATTTGGTTACCATCTACACGATATTAATAAAATTTGACAAAAAACGATGCAATAGTTTCGGAGATTATCTGTCCAATAAATATTGACATAGGCGACAGACAGATAGACAGACAGATGGACGACAGACAGACGGAAACGGGAGACTCTATTACAATACTTCCCTAGTTTTGGCTCAGGAAATAAAAAGGCAAAAAATAGAATAATCACAAATATTTTAGTGTTCCTGTTTATTCAGAGATTGTCCTGAAACTTCATTAAAACTCCACCTAATTTTAATAAGCGCAAAATTTTCTCATTACTTTTGAGGTGTGACCAAGTAAATTAAAACAGTTAGTAAGTAATTTTTATCACTTTCTTTGGACAATAGCGGTTCTAATTTCAATAGCAACTGTAATTTCCTGCTTAATTTGAATAATGTACAGGCTGTACTAAGCTATTAACGTTTAGGCAGAAAAAACTTACTTTCTTTTCACTCAAACGTTTCGCTATAATTACACTCTTTCAAGCGCTGTCTCATTAACTTATTAAATATAGAATAAAAGAAGGCAAACACGAAAATTTTACGGTTCTTTATAAAACACATTTTTTTTTTAAGTTGTACATACACCCATATTTTTCTCCTTACCCTCGATTGTGCTCTTTTTAACTTTTACAACCATATTT
The DNA here is from genome assembly GCA_022388445.1 of Zophobas atratus. NCBI lineage: Eukaryota > Metazoa > Arthropoda > Insecta > Coleoptera > Tenebrionidae > Zophobas > Zophobas atratus. The sequence goes on along the minus strand of CM039442.1, from coordinate 50,809,451 downwards.
TGCCACAGTATTCCAATGTTCTCGAAATTTTTCAACAATGCAAAAGTTCACAAAAAATGACAACAGGGTCATTTTTAACATCTACGACGGAACATCAAAAATATTTTAAGTTTCAAATATCGACATCTCAACTTTTCAATAGAACACCCTGTATATTTAAAATGTTTGTAGTTCATTTTAGGTCCTCTGGTGTTTAATTTTGGATAAATTTAAAGGAATCTGGTGTTTTGTGGCTGGATGAACTTGAACAAAATCTTTTGAACTTTTAGTGTTTTATTTTTTATGAATTTGAAAAAGTCTTGAGTGTCGCAGTGTTTTTTTTTAATTAGGGAGGCTCTTGGGTACCCATGATAATGTATTATTTTGGGAGCCCATGGAGATTTTTTTTGTAAATTATTTAAAACAATTTTGGGGGACTTTGGTGATTTATTTTTGGAAAATTCTGACCTGACGTGTTTTTGAGTTTTTTTTTTTTAATTTAAAACAATCTTGAAGTTCTAAGTATTCCTGTTTGGAAAGAATTTGAAACTGCTTTGAAGCCTCTAGGTGCTTTTCTTATAATAATTTATTTAAATTTCTTAGAGGATACGTGATTTGCTAAAATCAGTCTTATTTTAGTAGGTACTAGCCCCGCCCACCCACCCTCTGTTTTCTTAGAGGATATGTCATTTGCCAAAATCAGTTTTATCTTAGCAAATACTAGCCCCGCCCACCCACCCTCCGTTTTCTTCGGGGTATCTCATCTGCCAAAATCAGTCTTATCCTAGCACAAAGAATTTTTTATTATTTTTTTGTGACAATCGAAACCCCAGTACATAACATACTGAAGAGTTAATTCGCCATTTTCCAGACACCCGGTATTTTATTGCTGCTTCTTACTGTGCTTTTTATTATTTTTACTTCCCGCACGTGGGCTAAGAAAATATTGTAATAGGTTCTACACAACGAATGGCTAGTTTCAAATTTTTTTGACGTTTCATGATCCCTAGAGCACACCAAAATAGGTCCCCCATTTCCGTCTATCTGTCTGTCTGCCGTGTCCCGTCTGTCTACCGTCTGTGTCGACTTTGGTTAGAGAGATACTCTCTAAAACTACTGGACCGATTGTAGTCAAATTTTGATGTGTGGAACACTTTACTGGCGTCGCCTCAATACAGTAAACATTATTTAATTTTTATAAAATAAAATACTCTCTTACACTTATGGTTTATGAATCCGCCTTGATTTTTATTATTTGCCTGATTGATAATGTAACCGATTAAGAAAAAAGTGGGTCGTAATCGGATGACTGGGGTGTTGCATTGTACCAAGTCGAACTTTGTGTGCGTAAGTTCGAATCCGTCCATCGTCGTCGACAATTTTTTTCTAAGATACTGAATTTATTTGAATGTTTGTTTTTTTTTTTTCTAAATAATTTATTTTTTTTCGATATACCTACTGGTCTCTTTAGTATAGAATGTGGTTAATAAGAAAAAAACAATAAAAAACAATAAAGCGTTTTCTGTGTGAAAAAATTTGGTCGAAGTTTATTTATTTCGACAGAACATCGCTCGCCCCTGAAGTACAGTAATAAAACAAATCCAGCTTTTCCGAAAAATTATAAAATCTAATTATGCGAATTTTATTTTTTATGAAAACCCTTAAATATCTATAGGTAATAAGTTAAAATAAAGGTATGTATGTAACGTTAAAGTAAATGTAAAGAAGCATGCTGTGCGTACGTTTCAAATGAGTTTTCCCTTAAGAAAATTTGGATAGATGCAGTGTAATACTAATGTTAACAGTATGGTATTCCCAAATTTTCGGGAAAATGGAGTGAGCAGGAACGGCCTTTAATTAATAAAATAAATTGACTCATTCATTAAATTTTACAAGTCACCTTGTATAAGAAATTCAAAAACTTTGAATAAATCACAAGTAGAGACTCATCATATTTTGCACATCTTACGTAGGATTTATTCGACAAAATTTTGAGATGACGCCAACAGACATATTTTGATTACTAATTTACCATGCTTACGGTAGGTTAAAAACGTCTGCAAGATTTCAGAGCATTCGGTTGTGTAATTTCTAATTTAATCAATAAAATAAATTGTCTCTTTCGTTAATTTTTTTGGATCACCCTGTATAAGTAATTCTAACAACTATGGGTGCATTGATAAATCACAAGTATAGAGTCATAATATTTTGCATAATTCAGAGAGGATTTATTACGCAAAATTTTGAGACGACTGCATCAATTTTTTGGGAGGGGATAAACGAATAAATTTTTATTAACGATTTACCATGATTAAGATAACTTGAAGAGAACTCACTACCTCTTAACATCTCCATTGTTAACACATTTATTGTTTAGAAATTTTAAATGTAACTTGTTCATACAACTTTCACTACATAAATGTGAGGGCAGGTTTTTTTTACAATTTATTATCATATATTTTTTAAATTTTGTTGAAATTTTTGCATCACATTTTTTAAAAACTCAATATTTCGGTTATTTATGGAAATTTTGGAACAAGATTGTCACCACTGTTTTCAACTTGCAAAACTTTAAAAATCGTACCAGGGCCAGGGGTGCGATTTTGTTTCTCGATCGAAGTGATAAATTATCACTTGCGATAAATGTCATTGCGTAGTTTTTAAATGCAAAAGTTTGCATTTATTCTTTGCATATAAGCTTATTAAATGCTCAAAAGTTTATAATTACCTTAATTTTAAGAACTTATAACTCAGAATTACGATTTTGAACTTCTATTTTGACATAAATTTCGAGGTTATGTTTCCAAAATTTATCACTTCACTCAGAGCTATCGAGAAAATATCACTCCATGAAGACTTGATTTCGTGACAGAATCGAGAAATGTAACAAAAATGTCTCACCAACTCAGCCTCTCAACCAATCAGCAAACGAGATTTTATCGCTATCGAGTTTTTTTCGATCGAGAAACAAAATCGCACCCCAGGTCTATTTTTTTACTGTGTATCGTTTCTAACAAAAAAAGTCAATACATCTGGTACGTTTTCTGGAGTTTTGTAAGCTGAAAACAGTGTTGAAAACTGCGTTCTGGAATTTCCTTTAATAATAATTGAGATATTGACTTTTAAATATACATTGTAAAAAATTTCACTAAAGTTAAAAGAAAAGTATGATTACAAATTGTTTTTAACAAAATTGCCTTTCCGTTATGTAAAGAAAATTATTGACAACATATATTTAAAATTTCAAAACCATAACATTCTGAAAATAGACCGAAAATTCCACTCAGAAAACGTCGCAATTGGCCTTAACATGTTTGCAAGATATCAGAGCAAAATATTGTTATACAATTTTGATTTTTTTTCTAAAATTTCGACGTCTAGAGTGAAAATTCCCCACGGATTCACACACCACAAGTACAGGAGTATCTTATTTTTAAAATAAAAAAAATATTATACTATTATAAATACATGGTATGCCTAATATTCATAAAAAATTTGACAACAATCAATCAGGTAGTTTCGGAAATTATATGTCTAATAAAAATGGATACAGATCCCAAACAGACACTCAGACAGACAGACAGATGGACGGAAACAGGAGACCACTTTTTTCGTACTTTGGAGATCATAACACGTCGAGAAAATATGAAAGTGGCAATTCGCCGGATGGACTCGATTTCTATGCTTCCTTAGTTTACGCTTGGGAAGTAAAAAGTTAAATATGACCAGTAACGGCTCTAACGATTTTGATGAAGTTTGCAGGTTGTGGGTTTTTTGGGTCAAGAAATTACAATTTGATACATTTTCAGCAATTTTCAGTGAATTATATTCAGATAAGACTAAATGAGATTGTTTTCGAGAACACAACTTCCAATGATTAGATTATTTACCAAAGTTAATTTTTAATGGATTAGGTGCTAATTTAAAATTTTAAATAATTCTTACTATTTAGAGAGGGGGAGCGACAAGGAGAGAGATAGAGAGAGAGTTATATTTATCTCTCCTAATCTGATCTAATACTATCAAACGAACCGAACGAAGCTCGGTCAACCAGATATTAAAATTATCAACAGTCTATATTCCAATGTTCAACTTTGTTAATTATCAATATAAACTACTGAAAGAAAGATACGACTTTTTTTTGTTTTTATCCTGTTTAAAATTTTCAAAAAAATTTTAAAAATACGTTGTGTATTTGAAAAGAAGAGAAACGCACCTCTAGTGACTCCCCCTGTATATTGTTACGTTGTTTGTTGAATAAAATCGGCGCGGGTAAAACCCAATAATTTATTTCTTACTAACTAGAATATACACGACTAACTATTACAGCGACTATAAAATAATTCCGGCGCAACTTCTCTTGACTCAACTAGCTGAATAATAATCGTTCCCGAAGGTGGACTCTATTTAAATAGCACGCGGTCCTTCTATCTGGAAGCCAAATATTGTAATGTATATTGAGAACCAAGTTAAATGTTTTTCCCTTTTTAGAAGCCGATAAGTTGGACATTTCTGTTAAGTTTAAAGTTTATACAATGAATAATTATCTCAAGTTACAGGACGAATAATAATTTAAGTCAATTTCTTTAGGAAATTCAACAACTTACCCTTTCATTTGACAATAAATAACACGTAAAGCATTCAGATACACTTAAAGATCTTGAAAGTCGTAAAGATAATTTAAACCCATTTGCCCATAAAACGATCGGATTTGTTAATAGAACATACAGAGTGCTTCAATAATGTGAACGTCCTTGATGCTTCATATAAAACTGTGTTGAGGTACTAAATTAAAAGAAGACCTAATCTGTCCGGTCTTAACCTGACCTGACCCGAATATTATAGTCACTCATCTACGGAATACATTTTTCTGGCATTGAAAAGATTCACAGACATTAACCTAAATTTTGCGATCAAGTTTTTCAAAAATCTGCAGAAAATATTTTCTGACAGGGTGAAAAATCGATAAAAAATATCAATGTTCTGTCTCTCTCCCTCTCATTCTTCTTATATCTTTTCTGACTGTCCAGTCTCCATTATTAACAAACCATCTTTTACTCTGGATTAGTGACGGAAAAAACCACTTAGTTCTTCTTCAATATTTAGAGAGCTCCCTCAATTATCAATATTTTATCAATGTTGGTTTAGTTTTTCTACCATTTTTGGGTTACCTATCAAACTCCATATTTGTATACACACATAAATTAAGTTAGCACGAGAGCAAATTCTTCGGCAACGTAATAATGCACCTCCAAGGAAAACCGAACATGACAGTTCGCACTCCCCAACTCAAATTTACCGATTGAATTTAGCAGCCCTAATGTTGACACACCGGATGATTTACCACATCCGATCGGCTCGGTGAATCGCATACTGGGGGTAATAGCGGGGAAACGCTCGCAAGGTAAGTTACAAGCTTCCGGTCAAATAATACATTAGAGCTGTTGGAATTCGCTTAAACGTCCACATTCCTAAGCTGTCAGTAATTAATTATTGGAAGTGCCTAATTGAGAGCAACATTTCAGAGGAAGACATTTTAATGCATGTGCCACACTCGATCCCGACCTGCCGCCTCACATTTCTCGTAATTGCCGGTATGAAAACCATCCATGTCGCGTAAATTTCGCCCATCGAAGAAATGCTTGCCGTCCGTAAATTTCGCAAGTCGAACATGTAACGTTATTTCGAGATCGCGCGACAATGACCCGGACAAAAGCTGTTGGGAATGTCATTCACGTACTCGACTCGAGCGCTGTTTGTCGCCACACTCGTGCCTTTTTTCCCTTCCTGTCCAAATAAATTGTGTTTGCGTTGCAGCGGATCTACAACCGATTTGTCTTCATCGAAATAAATTGATTTGCAATGTTTGTTTTGGCGGGGTTCGCCGCTGCTATGATGAGTAGCATAATTCAAGGGTTGGTTGTGGGGGATTTTGATGAATAACGTCGCAACTTGGTAGATAATGGGTGCTTAAATCGGCTGCACGTGCGCAAGTTTGACCATTTTGCCAGTGTTTTCTGAAGTTTAGGCAACACACAATGCTATTAGCGATTTATAGTCTACTAAAAGCTGCTATTCAAGATTTTGTTGTATAGCGAATCGATATTTATATGAGTTTTATTGCTGCGTACTCTATTTAGCTTTTTGAGTGGTTTATGGCACCCCTAATCTCTACCAACTGAGAAACTATCAATCAAAGTAGCTGTTTGTTGCTTGGGCAGAGTCGGATTTAGTGAGTTCATAAACTTTAAAACATTAAATTAACAATACGACAGTCATAAATAAGATGCTTAACTTTATTATACCAAAAAGTGAGGTTAAGTTAATTAAGGGGGCTCGCTAGAAGAGGTATAACATATTTTTCCTATAATTACTAAAAAAATGGTAGAACGGAATTTTTTTAGTCAAGAATGAAAAATATTTCCAGATATGGTCCTGGATATTCGGGTCTGCAGAATTCGTTTTGTCGCGTCAGGGGTGCCATAAACGACTCGAACAGTTAAAGAGCGTACGAAGCAGTAAAATTCATAGAAATATCTCGGCACTATACCCAGTTTCTCCTAAAGAAAAAAAAATGTTTTCCAGGCTCTTATATTTTTCTCTAGCCTATAAATATTTTTATCTTCAGTTTCGCAATGTTTGTAACTGCGTTGTTACGACAGTTTTGTTTACTTTTTTTTCAATTTAGTTTTTTTCGAAATGTCCGTAACGTTGTTTTTTCTCAGTCGAAGAGATTATCGTAAATAACGATTGCTATATTTATTTCTGGTTAAAACTCTCATAAATAACACAGGATAACAAATTTTTCTTTTTCTTTTCTATTTATGTACAGCTTGTTTTTGTTGTTTAGTTATAAACCACTTATCAGAACTGATTTGCAAAGTGGCAGACGTGCGCCTAAAACAATGTCCCGTGTATAAAACTAGTTCTATCATATTTAACAATTTTCTAATAATTGTTAGCAACATACGTTTATCAGACAGCTGATTTATACATATTTTTAACTAATATCTCAACAAAAATCGGAAATAGCCAGTTATTTTCTCCGGATTTCCAAATACTTTTTAAGGGTCTTAACTAGTCGATATTGTGTTATCACTCAACAGTATTTTGGAGTACTTGTCAGTTCTACGAACCCCAATGTTTCTGATTATTACCTTCTAATTAGCAAGATCTGGATAGTAAAATTGAGTAACACCAAAAAAAGTCTCCAACTTACATTCATAATAAAAATATGTGTGGACTGTTAAAGTACAGCTAAAGAAGCATGCTATGAGCACGTTTGAAGTGAGTTTTTCCATTACAAAATTTTGCGATGAAGTCGTCAACAATTTATCAAGGGACATGTATGGCAATTTGAATGGATGCAGTGTGGTAAAGTACTCCCAGTTTAAAGAGGTTTTTATGACAAGATAATAAACATTATCACCTCATTATTACCTCACAACGGACAATGTGAGTTGAATAACAAAGTACGACCCTGCAAGAAACCGACCAGTTTCTTATTTATGGCTAGGGATTTACTCCATTGTCCCCATCATCAACTTCGACACAATGGACCTATCATAAAAACTATTTTAAACTGGGAAGACAATACTAAGAATAACAGTACTCAAATTGTTCGGGAAAGTGGCATCTGCCCTTATCTTTCGCTCTTTTCTTTCGTCCTTTTCCGCCCTCCTCTTTTTTTGTTCCTGTCTTCTCTTTTCTCTGTCTTTTCTCTACTCTCTTAACCCCCTTTTGCCTGTATTCTTCCTCTTTCGCTATCAATACTATGGAGTCTGGAATAAACGTTATAGTATCAATATTTTCTCGGTTTCCCTTTTTCACTCGTTTGGTCTCTTTCTCGCTTTTTGTTTGGTTTTCACTCTCTCGCTCGTTTTCGCTCTTCCTGTCGTTTGTGTTTTCTCTTCTTCTCTTGTTTCTTTTCTGTATTTCTCCTTCGCGCCCTATCGCCTGCTTTATTTCTATTTCCTTCTCAATCGCTCTCAGTGACACTCTCTACCTCTCTCACTCTTCTCCCTTCAACTATCTGCTTTTGCCCCTATTCTTCCCCTTTCGCTAGTAATATCTCTGGTTTTCCTCCTCATTCTCCTCTTTTCTCTCATCTTTTCTTGGTCCCTCTTTCTCGTGCTTCGTTTTCTCTGGCTCGTTTTTTCTACTTCTCTCTCTTCACTCCTCTCTCCTTTTGCCCACTATTCTTCCACTCTCTAGTTCCCATTCTCCCTCCTTATTTCATTTGCTCTCCCTCTCCGGATCGTTTTTGTTTCCTGCTACTGGTTTTCACTCTCTCTCGCTCATTTTCGTTCTTTCTGTGGCTCGTTTTCTCTTTCCCTACATTTTAACTTTTTCTCTCTCCCCATTTTTCCTCTATTCTTGCTTTTTTGCTAGCAATATCTTTATTTTCCATTCTCGTTCTCTCTCTTTCTCTTGTTCCCCCTCATCCCTCATGCGCTTTCTTTCTTTTTTCCTCCCGCTTGTTCTCCCTATTTCTGCTACTTGTTTCTCTTATTCGTTTCTCTCTTTCTCCCCACTGATTTTCACTCTTTCTTTTGCCCGTTTTCTCTCATTCTCCTCGTTTTCTGTCCCTCGCGGTTTACTTCTATTTTTCCCAACAATGTCGTTAATTCTCATTCTTTCTTTCTCTCGCACCCTTGTTTACAGTATTTCTCTATCACGTTTTGTCTTTTCCTCTCGCTTGTTCTTTCTCTTTCTGGTTTTCACTCTTTCTTTGGCTCGTTTTCACTCTTTCTCTGACTCGTTTTCTTTCTTTCTATGGCTTGTTTTCTCTCATTCTTTGAATCATCTTCTCTCTTTCTCTGGCTCTTGTTATCTCCTTCTCTAGGGTGTTTTCTCTCTGTCTCTAGTTCTTTTTTCTCTCTTTCTCTGGCTCGTTTTCTCTTTTTTCAGGGCTCTTTTTTTCTCTTTCTCTGGCTTGTTTTTTCTTCTAGTCTGCCTCATTTTCTCCCTTTCTCTGGCTCGTTTTCTCCATTTCTCTCTCTGGCTCGTTTTCTCTCTCTCTGGCTCGTTCTCTCTTCCCCCGCACTGGTTTTCACTCTGTCTTTAGCCCGTTTTCTCTCTTTCTCCTCGTTTTCTGTCCCTCGCGATTTACTTCTGTTTTCCCCAACAATGTCGTTAGTTCTCATTCTTTCTTTCTCTCGCACCCTTGTTTACAGTATTTCTCTATAACGTTTTTTCTTTTCCTCTCGCTTGTTCTTTCTCTTTCTAGTTTTCACTCTATCTTTGGCTGGTTTTCTCTCTTTCTCTGACTCGTTTTCTTACTTTCTCTTGCTTGTTTTCTCTCATTCTTTGAATAATTTTCTCTCTTTCGCTGACTCTTGTTATCTCCTTCTCTAGGGTGTTTTCTCTCTGTCTCTAGTTCTTTTTCTCTCTTTCTCTGGCTCGTTTTCTTTTTTTCAGGGCTCATTTTCTCCCTGTGTCTGGCTTGTTTTCTTTATTTCTCTCTCTGGCTTGGTTTCTCTCTCTCTCTGGCACGTTCTCTCTTCCCCCGCACTGGTTTTCACTCTGTCTTTCGCCCGTTTTCTCTCTTTCTCCTCGTTTTCTGTCCCTCGCGGTTTACTTCTGTTTTCTCCAACAATGTCGTTAGTTCTCATTCTTTCTTTCTCTGACACCCTTGTTTACAGTATTTCTCTATAACGTTTTCTCTTTTCCTCTCGCTTGTTCTTTCTCTTTCTGATTTTCACTCTATCTTTGGTTCGTTTTCTCTCTTTCTCTGGCTCTTTTTATCTCTTTCTATAGGGTGTTTTCTCTCTTTCTCCAGTTCTTTTTCTCTCTTTCTCTGGCTGGTTTTGTCTTTTTTCAGGGCTCTTTTTTTCTCTTTCTCTGGCTTGTTTTCTCTCTCTCTCTGGCTTGTTCTCTCTTCCCCCGATCTGGTTTTCACTCTTTCTTTCGCCCGTTTTCTCTCTTTCTCCTCGTTTTCTCTCCCTCGCGCTTTACTTTTATGTTTCCACTTTTCCTATCAGTGTCGTTAGTTCTCATTCTTCCTCTTTCTCTCTCTCGTACGCTCGTTTTCAGGATTTGTCTGCCCCGTTTTCTCGTTCGCTACCATTTGTTCTTTCTCTTTCTGTTACTGGTTTTCACCCTATATTTGGCTCGTTTTCTCTTTCTCTGGCCCGTTCTCTCTTTCTACCACTGGTTTTTAATTTTTCGTCGTTCCCATTCATTAATTTTTTTGAGTCACCCTGTATAAGGATTTCTAAAAAATGTGAATGAAGTGATACACCACAAACGTGTTTTAGATACCATTTACTCGGCAAAATTTTGAGACGTCATCAATTTTTTAAGGGGGGATAAACAGATAAATTTTGACTAAGGATTTATAATGCTTACGACAATTTTAAAACGTTAAAAAATTTCAGAGCATACAGTTTTTTTCAGTTTCAAAGTTAAATTAAAAAAAATAAAATGTTGTTATAGAATTTTAATTATTTTCCCAAAAGTTTCTATATACATAAAATAATAAGTTAACACCGATTCATAAACAAGTGCAGGAATATGTTATTTTACAAAATTCGAAAAACATTTAATTAAAAATTTTGGAGATGACGTCATCCCATTGTTGGTGAGGATTATTAGATAAATTTTGCTAGAGTTTTACCATCGACACAAAGTTGACAACAATTGGTCCAGTAGTTTCGGAGATTAGAAATAGACCCACACGACAGACAGACAGACGACATTTTAAAATTTGGACTTTTTCGGGCAATGCCCTTTCTTTCTTACGTTGAAATAAGCAACAAGTTTGCTGTTTTTTCTTATAAACAAGCGTCAAGTTTTAAAAGTTTATATTGTTTGTGTTTTTACGAATAGTTCATAATTTTTTTACTCGAATTCGCCAAAATTCGTCGAAATATCAAAATACTTAATGAAACTCAATTCCCAGGACATTAACATTCCACAAAATTCGCCATTTTTTAAATTTTCAGCATCTAAATTCGGTTTTAACAAAATTTTGTCAGATTGGTCTTATTTCACGTGATTTCTAACAATTCCTCGAAATATCAACATTTTTGAAATCTCATACCAAACACAAATACTTAAAGTCGTTCCAGATGGGTTTTCTAGTTGGCCAAACTTAACTGTCTGGGCTTTAGAAGTCACTTTTTTTGATATTCTTTGTCAAAATGTTACCAAAATTTTAGAAAATTTTCCAGACTTTACTGATCAACAAGTGTTAATTTTGATAATTTTATGCTCATTGGCACTTAACTTCAGTGTTTCGTCTCTAATTTATCAAAATTTGGTGAAATTGTTCTTATGTTAAAAATTTGTAGACATTATAAAATTTTGTTGATCTATTACTAAAAACAGATCGTTTAGATTAAAAATTTCATACCAGATAGGTTTTATAATTCACCTAATTCAACTCTCAGGACGTCAAAATTACCGAAAATTCGCCATTTTTTAGTTTCTGCGTCTCAATATTAGCAAAATCTTGGCAAATTTGCTTATAAACTAGTGACAAGTTTGATAATTTTATATTCCTTTGGTTTTAAGTTCGCAGATTTGTGCCTCTAATTCGCCAAAATTTTGTCAAATTACTCTTATTTGACGTTATTGCTAATAATTCTTGGAAATATCAATATTTTTGAAATCTCGTAACAAACACAAATGATCGATACTAAAGGTTCGTTCCAGATGGGTTTTCTACTTGGCCAAATTTAACTGTCAGGGCTTCAGAAGTCCGCGAAATTCACCTTTTATATTCTTTGTCAAAATGTTATCAGAATTTTAGAAAAATTTACGGACCTTCTAACCAACAAGTGATAATTTTGTGTCGTCTCTAATTTGCCAAAATTTTGTGAAATATTAAAAATTTGTAAACATCAAAATTTTGTTAATCTATTACTGAAAACAAATGGTTTAGATTAAAAATTTCACACCAGATGGGTTTTCTAATTCACCTAATTCAACTCTCAAAACGTCAAAATTACCGAAAATTCGCCATTTTTTAGTTTCTGCGTCTCAATATTAGCAAAATATTGACAAATTTGCTTATAAACTAATGACAAGTTTGATAATTTTATATTCCTTTTGTTTTAAGTTCGCAGATTTGTGTCTCTAATTCGCCAAAATTTTGTCGAATTACTCTTATTTGACGTGATTGCTAATAATTCGTGGAAATATCAACATTTTTGAAATCTTGTACCAAACACAAATAATCGATACTAAAGGTTCGTTCCAGATGGGTTTTCTACTTGGCCAAATTTAACTGTCAGGGCTTCAGAAGTCCGCGAAATTCACCTTTTATATTCTTTGTCAAAATGTTACCAGAATTTTAGAAAAATTTACGGACCTTCTGACCAACAACTGATAATTTTGTGTCGTCTCTAATTTGCCAAAATTTTGTGAAATATTAAAAATTTGTAAACATCAAAATTTTGTTAATCTATTACTGAAAACAAATGGTTTAGATTAAAAATTTCACACCAGATGCGTTTTCTAATTCACCTAATTCAACTCTCAAAACGTCAAAATTACCGAAAATTCGCCATTTTTTTATTTTCTGCGTCTAAATATTACCAAAATTTTGGGGCATTTGCGACAAACGAGAGACAAGTTTTATATTTCTTCAGTTTTAAGTTGATAGTTTTTATTTCTTTCTAATTCGCCGAAATTTGATATAATTGCTCTTATTTCACGCGATTCCTAAAATAGGTCGAAATATCAAAATTTTGGAAAATAAAATTGAAAGGTGTCTATACTTTCGTTATAACAAATTATTGTTTTCGGCATAGAATACTCCCAGCAGAAGCTGGTCGCAAATTTTGACAATTCTGTTGTTCAATCTAAGTTCAATGATGGAAGCATGTGCTACGTTTTCTGGTACAACCTCTACATTTTTCTTAATACATCATTTTTTAAACGAGTCGATCTTAATTTATCCAGTAATAAGTTTAAATTAGCAACATTTGCAGGTTCCTTTAAATCACTTTTTCCATTTAGACACAAATTCCATTTACAATAATTATTATTAAAGAAGAAAAAGTTTCAAAATTTTGACTTCACAGTTTTATTTATAATTGTGATTATTTATGTACAGCACACCACATTTTTACAAATGAACTCAACTTACAGTTGTTTATTTCTTCTAAGGTTATATGGCAGTAAAATAATTTTTAATACCTAGTAACAGGATGGTTGCAGTGGCATCAAGTACTGCAATAAAACACTGTGTATTGAAATTTTAAAAGGAACAGATCCAGCTTCCAGTCTATTTAATTTAATTTTAAGTCTGTGTTAATTGTCTATTAGTTTAATACAATTAAAAAACTCAACAAGAATTCAACAAGTCAACAAGAAAAATCGTCGCATTTTTGTTTCTCGATTTTACGATCAAACTTTCCGAGTATAGTCGAGATGCCCAAATAGTGAACATTGACTATGCATAATCGCATATCTGCGAGTAATAAAATAAAGAGAGGCAAAATTTGCTGAGAAAATATCATCGATATAGAAAAAATTGATATATTTTGGGAGAAAACTATTAGTGACAATTTCTCAAAAATCTGACGTTTTGGAGAAAACTTTTCTTCAAAGACTCATGAACATGAGATAGCAAAACATCAAGGTTTCCATCTGCCAGGTGCTGCAACTGTAAATACTAACCAAACATTTATAAAACTATTATCTACAACGACCGAATCAACTTATTTGTAGTGAAAATGCCTACCTTGGACCTTTATTTGGTAAAGCATTTTCAATTTATTAAAACTTAACCCTGTATTTTTAAAGTCTAGTTTGAGTAACAGGTAGTGCTGTAGAAACAAACACCCGGAAATAAACCATAAGCGCATAAACCTATTTATCCAATCAATCGGATTACTGATTTCCTCTATAGCCGACCATATCACAGATTTACCTAACCGCCGCACTTTGAGACGGCTAACTTAAACAAAGTCCCTCTAACTATTTACTTTTCTTTACATGTAACACACTCCTGCCCGGAACCCGCTGGGTTTCCAGTTTCGTTGAAAACCGGCGTGAAATTGCACACCGCGACGTCTCTCGTCTCCGTTTCTTGCCGTTATAAATTCACTGATTAATGTGGGAAACGTCTCTGCATTCACAAAGAGGCGCCAGTCCACGCAACAATTTCATCCCTGTGGTAAACGCCGAACTTCGTAACCATACGGTCGGGAAAGATAGGAAACGGTCTATAGAGATCCTCCAGGTCGGCGTCCCTGCGTTAACAGTGCACACTTGGCTGACTGTATAAAGTCGTACTCCATCTCCCAACACAATGAACTACTCAACTGTTTCTAAGCCACCGGCCCATTATTTATTCCAAGAACAATCGCCGTGTTGGTATTTATGGCGACGCTTTAATTGTGACTATACAACGCCCCGTGTAACACGCGATAAAGTTATTTGAATATGAAAACGCTGCGTTATAAGCTGTTGCCGACCGAGTCCACTGCAGCGTGAATGCCGTATTGTCCTCCTGTTTTGTCGATACGCTGGAAACGCAGATAATCCGAGTAGTCTGTGTGTGGAGGGAATGAAGCCGGGAGTGTCACAATGGACGTGGAGTTGGATCTCCGCTCATGTAACCTGTCAGATCTGGACGTATGGCAGAGCCTGGCTTTCACAGATGGAGTAATTACGAGGGTCTTGCGTTGCATTAGTGCATTAGATGATATCGAAGGGCGACTTAGGTGTTGTTATGTGGCCTACTATGAGTCCAAACGTTTTTCTGTGTTTACCAAAGCTTTCCCTTTCCACTCCATTGTTGCATTTTCCCTTTCCGATTATATTATATTGACTGATCTAAACTTGTTAGTGTCACTATATATTATAAATATAAAAATTAGTGAACCCCTTTTAGGAATCAAATTAGCAACCGAGTTTGTGATAGATGATAATAGAGGCTGTGATTTTTGTGGCAAAGCTATTGTGTGTGCTTAGGCTGTGATTGTGTAAGTGATATCCTTATTGATGTCTTACAACCATTTGTTGTATAAGAAGCTGAAGTGATCTATGTGAGTAAGAAATTGAAGTCCAGATAACACTATTTTTCGGTTCCATTGTGTAATTTTTTAAATACCAGTTCATACTGATTATCCGATGTGTCCATTTGATCGATGAACACAGCACTTGATAAAATGTTTTCAAGTTGATGTTTTGTATATTGACTTTTCAAATACTTACGATCGTATTTTATTCAATAAATTAAAAACCATATTATTATCTATAATAAGATAATAAACGCAGTGTGTGAAATATCCTGGTGTTGGATTTATGCTTTGCATTGTGGACAGTGGAGTGATGCAAGGCTCTAACTTGGGGCCACTTTTATTCGTTTTGTTTATTAATGATGCCGTCCTTCAGTGTAATAATTATATCATCTATACTGATGGTGGTAAAATTTCCAGAACAACAAGTGGTTACATAGAGTGTTTAAATTTAGAACAGTTTTATCATTTTCTAGGAAAATGTTGTCTACTTTTTTTACAATATTAAAATGTTATCCGGTGGCAGGATGTACATAAACTATCTTAAAGGTTACTGTGGATCTTCAACTTACACCAAATAACCCCGACATTCATTGATTCAAATTCTTTCAAAAACGAAATACCTGTAAACCCCAAGATTCTTCCAATTTCTAAAAAAAATACACCAAACGCCTTGAGACTTTTTTAAAAACAGATTGCCAAAAATTCTGAGATTCTTTTAAATTCTTCCAAAAACGTAACATCTGGAACTGTCGAGATTCTTTTAAATTTTTGCAAAAACGAAACACCTGAAAAGACTAAAGATTCCTGTAAATTCTTTAAAAAAGACAAAAAACAATTCCGAAATTCTTTCAAAAACAAAACACCAAGAACCCAAAGATTCTTAAAAATTCTTTCAAAAAAAGCACCTGGGGCCCTTGAATTTTTTTTTAATTCTTTCAAAAAAAACACTGGGAGTCCTAACATATTTTTTTATTATTCAAAAGCAAAACACCAGGAACGTTCCAGATTCTTTCAATAAAAAATCACTAGGATCCTTAAGATTCTTTCAGATTTTTTCAAAAACAAAACACCAAAAACTTCAACTTTCATTCCTTTTAATTTTTTCAAAAACTAAACACCTGCTACCCTCAAAATTATTCTAAATTTTTTTAAAAAAGAGACACTAGAGGCCGAGATTCCTTCAAAAGTAAAACGCCAAGAACCCCGAGATTCTCTTTAATTCTTTGGTGTCCCAAGAATTTTTATATTGCTCAAAAACAGAACACCAGGATTCTCAAAATTCTTTCAAATTTTTTCAGAGAAAAAAACATCAGATCCACCGAGATTGTTTTAAATTCTTGCAGAGAGAAAGTACCTGAGGCTCTTGAAATTCTTTTATTTTTGTCAAAAAAAAAACACTGGGAATTCCACGATTTTTTTATATTGTTCAAGAACAAAACACTAGAAACTCCGAAATTCTTTCAAACTCTTTCAAAAACAAAACACCAGGATCGCCAAATCTTTCAAAAAGAAAAAAAATTAAAACGTTTAACCCTCCAGATTGTTTTAAATTTTTTAAAAAACAAATCACCTGCATTCACCCTTCTTTTAATTTTTTCAAAAAAAGAGAAAATAAGAGCCTTAAAATTCTTTCAAATTTTTTCAAAAACGAAACACCAAAACCACGAGATTCTTTTAAATTCTTTCAAAAACGTAACATCTGGAATTTTCGAGATTCTTTTTATTCTTTCAAAATCAAAAAACCTGAAACCTTCAAGGTTCTTCTAAACTCTTAAAAAAATACACTAATATTCCAGAGATTTTCGAAAACAAAACGGCAAGAACCCCGAGATTCTTTTTAATTCTTTCAAAAGTGAAACACCTGGAGCCCTTGAAATTCTTTTAAATTCCTTCAAAAAGGACACTAGAAACCCCAAGATTTAGTTAGATTACTCAAAAAAAGAACTCCTGGAACCCCGAGATTTCTGCAAATTCTTTCAAAAACAAAACACCAAAATTCCTAAAATTTTTTCAAATACTTTTAGAAAAAAATCAGGATCCACCGAGATTCTTTTAAATTCTTTGAAAGAAAAACATCTGGGGCTCTTTAAATTCTTTTAATTTTTTTCAAAAAAGGACACTGGGAATCCTAGGCTTATTTTATATTGCTCAAGAACAGAAAACTAGAAACCGCGAAATTCTTAAAAAAAAAGAAAAAGAAAGAAAACGGTGAACCCTCCAGCTTGTTTTAATTTTTTCAGAAACAAATCATGTCTTCTTTTAATTCTTTCAAAAAAAAGAAAATAAGACTCCCAAGATTCTTTCAAATTTTTTCAAAACGAAACACCTAAAAACTCAAAGATTCTTCTAAATTCTTAAAAAAAGCCACTAACAGCCTCAAGATTTTTTCAAAAACAAAACACCAAGAACCCCGAGATTTTTTTAAATTCTTTCAAAAACGTAACATCTGGAACTTTGCTGATTCTTTTTATTCTTTAAAAAACGAAAAAACCTGAAACTCTCAAGATTCTTCTAAATTGTTAAAAAAGACACTAAGATTCCCGAGATTTTCGAAAACAAAACAGCAGGAACTCCGAGATTCTTTTTAATTCTTTCAAAAGTGAAACACCTAGAGCCCTTGAAATTCTTTTAAATTCTTTCAAAAAGGACACTAGAAACCCCAAGAATTATTTAAATTACCCCAAAACAGAATTCCTGGAACCCCGACATTTCTTCAAATTCTTTCAAAAACAAAACACAAAAATTCCTAAAATTTTTTCAAATACTTTTAGAGAAAAATCAGGATCCACCGAGATTCTTTTAAATTCTTTGAAAGAAAAACGTCTGGGGCTCTTTAAATTCTTTTAATTTTTTTCAAAAAAGGACACTGGGAATCCTAGGCTTATTTTATATTGCTCAAGAACAGAAAACTAAAAACCGCGAAATTCTTTCAAAAAAAAGAAAAAGAAAGAAAGCGATAAACCCTCCAGCTTGTTTTAAATTTTTTCAAAAACAAATCATGCCTTCTTTTAATTCTTTCAAAAAAAAAGAAAATAAGAGCCCCAAGATTCTTTAAAATTTTTTCAAAAACGAAACACCTAAAAACTCCAAGATTCTTCCAAATCCTTAAAAAAAAAGCCACCAACAGCTTCAAATTTTTTCAAAAACAAAACACCAAAAACCCCGATTTTTTAAATTCGATCAAAAACGTGACTTCTGGAATTTTCGAGATTCTATTTATTCTTTAAAACACGAAAAAACCTGAAACCCTCAAGATTCTTCTAAATTCTTAAAAAAAGACACTAAGATTCCTGAGATTTTCAAAAACAGAACACCAAGAACCCCGAGATTCTCTTTAATTCTTTCAAAAACAAAACACCTG
Source organism: Zophobas atratus (assembly GCA_022388445.1). NCBI lineage: Eukaryota > Metazoa > Arthropoda > Insecta > Coleoptera > Tenebrionidae > Zophobas > Zophobas atratus. The sequence goes on along the minus strand of CM039442.1, from coordinate 50,791,133 downwards.
GGGTCCTTGAAATTCTTTTAAATTCTTTCAAAAAGGACGACAGGAGTTTCAAGATTTTTTTGGATTACTCAAAAACAGAACACCAGGAACCCCGAGATTCTTTCAAATTATTTCAGAAAAAAACCATCCGGAACCTCTGAGATTATTTTAAATTTTTGCAAAAAGAAAACACTTGAGGCTCTTGAAATTCTTTTAATTTTTTTCAAAACAGGACACTAGGAATGTCGGGATTTTTCTAGATTATTCAAGAATAAAACACCAGAAATCTCGAAATTCTTTCAAATTCTTTCAAAAACAAAAATATCAGGATCGCCAAATTCTCTCAAAAAAGAAAAAGAAAATGATGAACCCTCCCAGCAGTTTTAAATTTTTTCAAAAACGAATCATTTACAATCACTCTTCTTTTAATTTTTTCAAAAATAAGAAACTAAGGGCCCCAAGATTATTTCATTTTTTTTTCGAAAAAGAAACACCAACAAATCTCAACATTAATTCTTTCATAAACGAAATATCTGAAACGTCCAAGACTCTTCGAAATCCTTAAAAAAAGCCATTAACAGCCTCAAGATTAAAAAAAAACACCTAAAACCCCAAGATTTTTTTAAATTCTTTCAAAAATGTAACATCCGGAACTTTCGAGCTTGTTTCAAATTCTTTCAAAAACGAAAAACCTAAGACCAAAACACCAAGAACCCCGAGATTCTTTTTAATTCTTTTAAAAACAAAATACCTGGGGCCTTTAAAATTCTTTTAAATTCTTTCAAAAAAGGACACTAGGAGTACCAAGATTTTTTTAAATTACTCAAAAATAGAACACCAAGAACCCCAGAATTCCTTCAAATTCTTTCAAAAACACAACACCAAAATTCTCAAAAATTTTCAGAACACTAGAAATCTAGAAATTCTTTCAAATTCTTTAAAAAACAAAACACCAGCATCGCCAAATTCTTCCAAAAACGAAAAAGAAAACGATGAACCCTCCACATGGTTTTAAACTTTTTCAAAAACAAATAACCTGCAGTCACCGATCTTTTAATTCTTTCAAAGAAAAAAGAAGCCATGAGCCCCAAGATTCCTTAAATTTTTTTCAAAAACGGAACACCAAATAATCTGAACATTAATTCTTTCAAAATCGAAACACCTGAAACGTCCACGATTCTTCTAAATTCTTAAAAAAAAAGATACTAAGGACCCCGAGATTATTTCAAAAACGAAACACCAAGAAGTCCGAAATTCTCTTGAATTCTTTTAAAAACAGAAAACCTGGAGCCCTACAAATTCTTCTGATTCTTTAAGAAAAGGACACCAGGAGTTCCAAGATTATTTCAAACTTCTCCTAAACAAACCACCAAGAGCGCCAAAATTCTTTCAAATATTTTAAACAAAGATATTTCTCGGCTGTCAGATTCTTTCAGATTTTTTCAAAAATAAATCACCACGAACCCCGAAATGCTTTCAAAAATAACATAAGGAAAGCTCTAAAAATTCTTCTAAATTCTTTTAAAAATAACATTAGGGGTTCCAGTACTTTCAAAAACGTAACATCTGGAACTATCGAGATTCTTTTAAATTCTTTCAAAAACGAAAGACCTGAAATCCTCAAGATTCTTCCAAATTCTTAAAAAAAGACACTAAGATTCCCGAAATTTTCAAATACGAAACACCAAGAATCCAGCGATAATTTTAACTCTTTCAAAAACTAAACACCTGGCGCCCTTGAAATTCTTTTAAATTCCTTCAAAAAATGTCACTAGGAGTCCCAAGATTTTTTTAGATTGCTCAAAAACAGAACACCAGAAACCCCGAGATTCTTCCAAATTGTTTCAAAAATAAAACACCAGGTTTCCCAAAATTCTTTCAAATTTTTTCAGAAAAAAACATCAGGAACCACCGAGCTTTTTTCAAATTTTTGCAAAAATAAAACACCTGAAATTCTTTTAATTTTTTTCAAAAAAAGGTCACTGGGAATCCCAGGATTTTTCTAGATTACGCAAGAATAAAACACCAAAGACCCCGAAATTCTTTCAAAAACAAAACTCCAGGATCCCCAAATTCTTTAAAAAAAGAAAAAAAAACGATGAATCCTCCAAATTGATTTAAATTTTTTCAAAAACAAATAGCCTGCAGTCACCCTTCTTTTACTTCTTTCAAAAAAAAAAAAGAAAATAAGAGCCTTAAAATTTTTCCAATTTTTTTCAAAAACGAAACACCAAAAAATCTCAACATTAATTCTTTCAAAAGCGAAACACCTGAAACCTCCACGATTCTTCTAAATTCTTAAAAAAAGATACTAAGGGCCCCGAGATTCTTTCAAAAACCAAACACCAAGAAGTCCGAGATTTTCTTAAATTCTTTTAAAAACAGAAAACGTGGAGCCTCGGAAATTCTTCTAATTCTTTAAAAAAAAGGACACCAAGAGTTCCAAGGTCCTTTCAAACTGTCCCAAAATTCTTTCAAATGCTTTCAAAAAACAAAAACATCGGGAAACCCCGAGATTTTTTTTTAAATTCCTCCAAGAAACACCTGGGGCTCTTGAAATTCTTTTACATTTTTTCAAAAAACTACACTGGGAAGTCCAAAACACCGACCCCGAGATTCTTTCAAATTCTTTCAAAAACAAAACACCAGGATCACCAAATTCTTTCAAAAAAAAAAAGAAAACGATGAACCCTCCAGTTTGTGTTAAATTTTTTCAATAAAAAGAAACTAAGAGCCCCAAGATTCTTTTCATTTTTTTCAAAAACGAAACACCAAAAAAGGTCAACATTAATTCTTTCAAATTCTTAAAAAGAAGATACAAAGGGCCCCAAGAATCTTTCAAAAACGAAATACCAAGAAGTCCGAGAAGCCCTGGAAATTCTTCTAATAAAAAAAAACAGCAGAAGTTCCAAGATTCTCTCAAACTTCTCCTAAACAAACCACCAAGGGCTCCAAAATTCTTTCAAATATTTTCAAAAACAAAGCACTAGGAACCCTCGAGCTCCTTCTAAAATCTTTAAAAAACATATTTCTCGGATTCCAGATTCTTTCAGACTTTTACAAAAATAAAACACCACGAACCCCTAGATGCTTGCAAACATAACACACCACAAGCTCTGAAGATCCTTCTAAATTGTTTTAAAAATGACACTAGGGCTTCCAATAATTCATTCAAGTTCTCTCAAAAATGGAACACCTGGAACTCCGGGACTTTTTTAAAATTCCTTTAAAAACAAACCTAGAGTCCTTAAGATTCTTTTAAATTCTTAACAAAAACAATAAGAATCCCAAGATTCTTTCAAATTATTGGAAAAACAAAACTTCTGTTATCCCTCAAATTCTTTTAAATACTAAAGAAGGAAACCTCGAAATTCTTTCAAATGCTTTCATAAAACAAGATTCTTCCAAATTCTTGCAAAGAAAAACACGAAGAGCCCCAATATTTTTCATATCTTTTCAAAATCAAAACACCGGAACCCCCAGATTCTTTCAAAATCTCTCAAAAACAAAACACCAGAAGCTCTCAAGATTCTTTTAAATTTTTTAAAACAATGACACTAGGGTTTCCAAGAACTCTTTCAAATTCTTTCAATAACGAAAAACCTGGAACTCCTAGGATTTTACTAAATTGTTTCAAAAACAAACCTGGAACCCTGAGATTCTTTTAAATTATTTCAAAAACAAACCTGGAAACCACTGAAATGTGGCAAAAATACTTATGTTATCACAACGAAAGTATGTTGTTCTACAGTGACTCCTGAATCAAATCTACTGAATTTAAGCTTCTAATTCCAACGTATTGATTGGAACTACGTTAATGTATACACGCTGACATTTTTAAGCAAAAGTTTTTATTCGACGTAAAATGCCAAACAGAAGTGCTGAAGTTATTTTAATTGACAGATTCGTGTGCTTTGAGCATGCGCATTATTAACCCAGCGTATACACGATCTCAATGAAGCGGCAAATTTCACCGCATTTCAGAGCCCACTTGATGAACGAGAAATGATGTGCAGCCAGTATTAAAATCAAAACTTAGAACTGAAATTAATTATTAGCAACACCTCCAGAATTAAAAGGTTCAAAGATTTCGCAAAAAAATCTTGTTATGAAACTGTATTTCGTAACAAACTTTATTTCTAAAAGGGGTAGAAACTTCTCGCGAGAAAATTGGATCTTGTTAAAAGTTGTCGCTCCTTAAACGATCGCATTTTTGCCTTATATAGCCGATTAAACTAGGAACATTTTGTTTTATTTTAATTTTTTCCGACTACGGACTCCAGGCACGTACGAACACGTATATTTTACACAATTTCTGCAGAAATGTTCGCTTGCATGCGCTTTGGGAGTTTTCACGGATTTAATTACCTCCCATTTGTGTTAATGCAATCCTTGGCAGCACGAGTGGCGGCAGATGTAATTATGGCAACCTTTCCTTTCATTTGAAAGGTTTAGGACAAATCACGTACCGAGGTGTCTCCTTTATTCGACAGCGCCTCAAATCTCAGAGGAACTTCGGGAGTAAGCACGTTCCGAGCCGCAATAAAAAATTTTACTTGTTTCTTTATGTGTCTTTGCTTAAAGTTGATTCAGTAAATTGGATTGTAATGTAACTTCGTGCAAAAAACGCTTGACGTCACTCGCAGAGTGCAAAATATTTACTAATTTATTAAATATACAGCGAGCCAGCGCCGACTTTTTCAACTAACCGCTAAATATTTAACTAAGTACATAGAACGAAAAAGTTCGAGTCGGAAGAAGGATCGCACGATCAAATTATTCCATCAGCGCGAGCTAAATATTCAGGCTGCAATTAAGTCCGACTTAATTTTCAATACTGCAGCGCAAAATCTGTAATTGATGTCTGACTTGATTTTAATATTTACGAATTTTCTTGATTGCAGGGGAACGACAGCTGGCAAGGGAACGACAGCGACCAGGTGAGCGATTTCTTTTTAAATTAATCGGAAAGTCGAAGTCGATGTCATTTCCGGGCGACGAATGTATAGCTGGTTGTCTAAATTCATTCACCCTCTTATTCATACATCCATCATTTCATAACCAAAGCATCCACTTTCCGTGTAGCCGGAATTTATAGCTATTTTAAGAGAACTTGTGGGTATTGAGGATTTCGGAGATGGAAGAAATTTATTTGCGTTTTCACAACCGAACAAAAAGGCTGTTCGGCACGAGTACGATATTCACACCTGCGTGAGAATTGAAATTTTTTCGCATGCATGTATTCAGAATTCAATCTTCGCCCTTATTATGCTTTCATTGAAAACTTTTACGACACGGCTTTGTTTTTCTGCTTTAATACGGGAGAATTCGCACAAGTACGACAGCCGCTTTGTCCCACTTTACACGGAATAAACGATAATGCAATAAGCTCTAACATGTAAGGATATTAAATTTTTCCCATTTACGGCTTAAATTTGTCTTATACAAGGTAGCAGCCGAATCCGGACCGGAATAAATGCATTCAAAATTTTGCATATGTATTTCACCATTCTATTGTTTATGTGTCGAATAGTCTAGTGGTCAAGTTTTTCTGCTTTAATAATTCCAGCAAATGTTTGCGCAACTACAAGCTCTTCGTCGTACTTAAAGAAAATAAATTGTAATACACTAAAACACTAACATAAGATCACCATTACGCGAAATTTATGGCGCCATAAACGTGTAATATTGAGAAAACTTGAACCAAGATCTAGTGCATCGCTCGATTGTGATGCAATAAGTATCTAGCAGGAAACTGCATCGGGCTTATTTAAATGGTGCTCCAGCAGCAATAAATAGAATATATTAGGCGAATCCTGGACCGATTCGTGTGAAAACTTTGTCACCGATGCTAGCGATATTGATTCAAAAGTACAAGCCATCCGTAGTTTACATAGAACTGAATTGCCGAAGCTGTATCGCATATTCTTTACTACGAAAGTTAACTTTGCCATAAAACTAAATTGGGGTTTTTTACGTTGAGATAAGAAGTCGGAAAATACAATAATGCTGCTTTTAAACTGGAAACGGCTTCTAAGGGGTCCATTTTCTTAAAACTGGAAGTATAAGTAATAAAATAAATACCACAAAACTGTCGGTAGGATGTCTTATCTTGAAATAGTCTGGAGGCAGGAGTTGATTTTACTTTGGTTGTACAGATTGAGGCTGAATCAATGATGCGTTTTTTTTAATAAGTTAAGTTTTGACACTGACAATGGTGAGATTCAGTAACACCACCTAAACGACTTATTTCACAGCTATCTCTAATTCGTTTTATTTGTGATGCAATAATAAATAATAAATGTTGCAACAAGAAATGCTTCAATTCAACGATTGTAGCAGTACCGGATGTTAATAAAATAATTCAGTAATATATTTTTAATGGTTATGCAACCAACTGTACGCTTCTGTTAAATTAAAATGTAACTTATTGATATTTATTGCATCGTTGTTTACAGAATTTTAAACCCATTATTGCAATGTATGCTTATATTACTATTTAAACAACAAATACAAATTTAATTAAATCGTAATGCGACAATAGAAATTTTAATATATGTGACATCAACGACACACGTTTAACACAATTGAATATAAAGTTGCATATCTAATTTTTTGCTTCGCTCTCTTCTCAGTTCAAAAAATTGCTTTGTATAGAAAGTCGACAAGTAAAAATTACAAAATGGGATAATATTAAAGTCCACACTAATCACTAGTTTGCCAAATTGTACAATAATATAAACACACTAAATACAAAGCTCGACAATAAAGGGTGCCTTTGGCATTCATTTTTGGGGGCTAGTTTGACCACATTATTTGTATAATGAAAAAAAAGTACGTTAAATGCGTGTTTTTAATTTTGTTGAATAGGCAACCAGCTTTACACGCTTGACGCAAAGAACACCATAATTGTTAGTTTGTTGATTGAAAATCGTAAATCAATTTGTCACTTTACTCTTGTATACACTTACGTTATTAACTTATTAGTCAGAAAGTTAATTAATGAGCTAATTAATTAGTTTTCTATTGATTAATTAGTTTATTTTATCAAAGATAAACAATTTCCGAATAAGATTAGTGGTAAGTTTAAAAGCATTAGAAGCATTTATGATTAATTATAATAATGCACATGTACGTGGTATAGTAAGTTATCGACTGCAGACTTAATTAATTATTCAAATACCGGGTGACTATTAATGATTCTGAATTTTTTTGTCACGTTGGCAACATATTTAACCTTTTATGAGGGTATACCTAATTGTCAAAAAGAAACTATTACAATTTTATTAATACACAGCTGCTTGGTTTACTTATTTCTTTTTCAAATGTACACCAATAACGTTTCTGACACACTTTTACAATGTTTGATTTAGCGGTTTATAGGTTAAGATGGATATCACAGTCGATGCAAAGAACGTTATTGTTATCGACAATTTCACCGATTTATTGCTTGTTGCTTCGATGTTGTGTTTATCGCGAGTAAAATGCCACTTTAATGGAGACATACATTGTTGTACACATTGTGTAACATTTTTTAATACATCTATCGAATACTGAGTCAGATAATTGTTAATGTTTTTTTTGGTCAAGTTGACAACATATTCAAATTTTTATTATGACATACCTGACTGTCAAAAGCGGCAACTCTGAATTGACACACTAGCATTGCTGCCAACACAAAAATTTGCTTCAATCACAACATTATATCCCTTTGTGGCGAATTATATACAATTAAAAAAATAAATTTGATTAAATTACGAATTATTCTCTGTTCCTTTTAAAATTATTGTACTTTGAGCCCAAGAGCTACTAAGTAGGAAGTTTGTCTTTAATTTTATATTAACAGAGTTTATTTTAAGTTTCTGTATATACTTTTCTAATTTTTTCATACATCATTTTTAACATTGCATATTTATTTAGATTTATAAATAATATAGTGCGATATAAAAACATGTTTAACATTGAAAATTTGTATAAGGAAATATCGATTTTGCACTTAGGCTCCACCCCATAATTGCAAAATCCATATGAAAAGATGGCTATGTATATTAAAGAAAAAAAAAAGGCCAAATATAAGCCCCACCCACCCGCCCTATCACAATTCTGATGATTTTTTTTATTCGTCGTAAGCTGAGGGTCGGAGCTTAATGCAAGATCCATATTTGTCTACAAGAATTTACCATTTTAAACATGTTATAAGTTTCTTGTTCTGAAAAGACAACTGTGTATATTAAGAAAACGGCAAAATATAAGCCCCGCCCACCCGCCCTGTCTCAACTCTGATGATTTTTTCCAAATCACCGAGAGCCAAACGAGCGGAATTTAATTGACAAATTCTTATTATTACCCTAGAAGAAAATACCATGTAAAGCATGTTTTTGACTATCGTGTAAAGAATACTATGTACATTAAGAAAAAATTAAAGCCAAAGATTAAGCTCACATATACCTATCTTTTTCATTCGTTGGTAGACCTAGAGGCGGAGCCTAATTGCAAAATCCATGTTTCCTTACAAAAAATTTACCATTTCGAACGTGTTTTAAGTTTCTAAGGATAAAAAAAGCATCACAATTGAGATTAGGTGGGTGGGCGGGCCTTATATTATGTTTTTGTTTTCTTAATAGATCTAGTATTCTTTGAACAACACGATACTAACAAACATGTTTATAATTTTTTGGAGAGAAATAAATATTTTGCAGTTAAGCTCTGCCCCCTTTGATTCACGATGAATAAAAAAATATATCACAATCGAGACAGGGTGGGTGGGCGGGCATACATATACCTTTTTGTTTTAATATGTGTAGACTTATTTTCACAACATGAAACTGAAAACATGTTTAAAATAGAAAATTTGTATACGGAAATATCTATTTTGCAATTAGGCACCGTTCCATTATTGCAAAATCACATTTCCTTGCAAAAATGTACGATTTAACAATGTTCTAAGTTTCTTGTTGTGAAAAGATGGCTATGTATATTAAGAAACAATAGGCAAAATATAAGCCCCACCCACCCGCCCTATCTCAATTGTGATGATTTTTTGTTAATTGACGAGAGCCAAAGGAGCGGAATTTAAATGCAAAATTCTTATTATTTCTCTACAAAAAATTACCCACTGAAACATTTTTTGAATATCGAGTTATTCAAAAAAATACTATGTATATTAAGAAACAATTAAAGCCAGAGATTAAGGCCTGCTATGATCTGCAAAATCTAGATTTCCTTATAAAAATGTACCATTTTAAACGAATTCTAAGAATTAAAAATAATCACAATTGAGATGGGGTGGGTGGGTGGGGTTTATATTTTGCCATTTTTTTTCTTAATATACATAGTATTCTTGGAACAACGCGATACTCATTTTTAATTTCTTGTTAAGAAGTTAATATTTTGCAGTTAAGCTCCGCCCCCTTGGTTCACGGCGAATAAAAAAATCGTCACAATTGAGATAGGGCGGGTGGGCGGGCTTACATTTTGTCTTTTTGTTTTAATATGTGCAGACTTCTTTTCACAACATGAAACTTAAAACATGTTTAAAATGGAAAATTTGTATAAGGAAATATGGATTTTGCAATAGGTTTCGCCCTATAATTTCAAAATCCATATTTCCTTGCAATAACCATTTTAACTATGTTCTAAGTTTCTTGTTGTGAAAAGATGGCTATTTTATATTAAGAAACAAAAGGCAAAATATAAGCCCCACCCACCGGCCCTATCTCAATTCTAATGATTTTTTTTTAATTGTCGAGAGCCAAAGGAGCGGAATTTAAATGCAAAATTCTTATTATTTCTCTACAAGAAATTACCCTTTAAGATATTTTTTGAGTATCGAGTTATTCAAAAAATACTATGTATATTAAGAAACAATTAAAGCCAGAGACTAAGGCCCACCCATACCTGCTGTGATCTGCAAAATCTAGATTTCCTTATAAAAATGTACCATTTTGAACGAATTCTAAGACTAAAAAAAATCATCACAATTGAGATTGGGTGGGTGGGCGGGGTTTATTTTTATTTTTTTTCTTAATATGCCTAGTATTCTTTGAACAACACGATACTAAAAAACATGTTTATAATTTTTTGGAGAGAAATAACTATTTTGCAGTTAAGCTCTGCCCCCTTTGATTCACGGTGAATAAAAAAAAATCATCACAATCGAGATAGGGCGGGTGGGCGGGCATACATTGTACTTTTTTGTTTTAATATGTGTAGACTTCTTTTCACAACATGAAACTGAAAACTTGTTTAAAATAGAAAATTTGTATACATAAATATCAATTTTGCAGTTAGGTTCCGTCCCATAATTGCAAAATCCACATTTCCTTGCAAAAATGTACCATTAAACAATGTTCTAACTTTCTTGTTATGAAAAGATGGCTATGTATATTAAGAAACAAAGGGCAAAATATAAGCCCCGCCCACCCGCCCTATCTCAATTCTGATGATTTTTTTATTCGTCGCAAGCCGAGGGACGGAGCTTAAATGGAAAATTCTTATTTTTGTACGAGAAATTACCATGTGAAATATGTTCTTAAATAATCGTGTTATACAAATAAAACTAAATGGACCAATTAAAAAAGGAAACCAAAAGAAAAGCCCCAGCCATCTGTCTCGATCTCAATCGTGATGAATTTTTCATTCGTTGTCAGATCGAGGGGCGGAGGGTAATTCCAAAATCGATGTTTCCCTATACAAATTTACCATTTTAAACATGTTTAAGTTTCTTTTTGGGAAAAGATGACTACGTATATTAAGAAAAAAGGCAAAATATAAACCCCGCCCACCCACCCTGTCTCAATTGTGATGAATTTTTTTTAATTGTCGCGAGCCAAAGGAGAGGAATTTAAATGCAAAATTCTTATTATTTCTCTACAAGAAATTATCCTCTAAGACATTTTTTGAGTATCGAGTTATTCAAAAAATACTATGTATATTAAGAAACAATTAAAGCCAGAGATTAAGGCCCACCCATACCTGCTATAATCTGCAAAATCTAGATTTCCTTATAAAAATGTACCACTTTAAACGAATTCTAAGAATTAAAAATCATTACAATTGAGATGGGTGGGTGGGCGGGGTTTATATTTTGCCATTTTTTTCTTAATATACATAGTATTCTTGGAACAACACGATACTCATTTTTAATTTCTTGTAAAGAAGTTAATATTTTGCAGTTAAGCTCCGTCCCCTTCGTTCACGGCGAATAAAAAAATCGTCACAATTAGGATAGGGTGGGTGGGCGGGGTTACATTTTGTCTTTTTGGTTTAATATGTGTAGACTTCTTTTCACAACATGAAACTTAAAACATGTTTAAAATGGAAAATGTGTGTAAGGAAATATGGATTTTGCAATAGGCTTCGTCCTATAATTTCAAAATCCATATTTCCTTGCAATAACCATTTTAACCATGTTCTAAGTTTTTTGTTGTGAAAAGGTGGCTATGAATATTAAGAAACAAACGGCAAAATATAACCCCACCCACCCGCCCTATCTCAGTTCTGATGATTTTTTTATTCGTCGTAAGCCGAGGGGCGGAGCTTAAATGGAAAATTCTTATTTTTGTACGAGAAATTACCATGTGAAATGTGTTCTTAAATAATCGTGTTATACAAAGAAAACTAAATGTACTAATTAAAAAAGGAAACCAAAAGAGAAGCCCCACCCATCTGTCTCGATCTCAATCGTGATGAATTTTTCATTCGTTGTCAGACCGAGGGGCGGGGGTAATTGCAAAATCGATGTTTCCCTATACAAATTTACCATTTTAAACATGTTCTAAGTTTCTTGTTGTGAAAAGATGACTACGTATATTAAGAAAAAAAGGCAAAATATAGACCCCGCCCACCCGCCCTGCCTCAATTGTGATGATTTTTTTTTAATTATCGAGAGCCAAAGGAGCTGAATTTAAATGAAAAATTCTTATTATTTCTGTACAAGAAATTACCCTCTAAGACATTTTTTGAGTATTAGAGTTATTCAAAAAATACTATGTATATTAAGAAACAATTAAAGCCAGAGATTAAGTCCCACCCATACCTGCTATGATCTGCAAAATCTAGATTTACTTATAAAAATGTACCATTTTAAACGAATTCAAAGAATTAAAAATCATTACAATTGAGATGGGGTGGGTGGGCGGGGTTTATATTTTGCCATTTTTTTCTTAATATACATAGTATTCTTGGAACAACACGATCCTCACTTTTAATTTATTGTAAAGAAGTTAATATTTTGCAGTTAAGCTACGTCCCCTTGCTTCACGGCGAATAAAAAAATCGTCACAATTGAGATAGGGCGGGTGGGCGGGCTTACATTTTGTCTTTTTGTTTTAATATGTGTAGACTTCTTTTCACAACATGAAACTTAAAACATCTTTAAAAAAGAAAATTTGTATACGGAAATATCAATTTTGCAATTAGGCCCGTCCCATAATTGCAAAATTCGTATTTCCTTGCAATAACCATTTTAACCATGTTCTACGTTTCTTGTTGTGAAAAGATGGCTATGTATATTAAGAAACAAGCGGCAAAATATAAGCCCTGCCCACCCGCCCTATCTCAACTCTGATGATTTTTTTATTCGTCGTAAGCCGAGGGGCGGAGCTTAAATGGAAAATTCTTATTTTTGTACGAGAAATTACAATGTGAAATATGTTCTTAAATAATCGTGTTATAGAAAGAAAACTAAAGGGACTAATTAAAAAAGGAAACCAAAAGAGAAGCCCCACCCATCTGTCTCGATCTCAATCGTGGTGAATTTTTCATTCGTTGTCAGACCGAGGGGCGGAGGGTAATTGCAAAATCGATGTTTCCCTATACAAATTTACCATTTTGAACATGTTCTAAGTTTCTTGTTGTGAAAAAATGACTACGTATATTAAAAAAAAAAAGGCAAAATATAGACCCCGCCCACCCGGCAAAATGTAAGCTCTTGGAATTATAATCAGGGTTTGTAAAACTACGTTTAAAAAATATTAACTACATTAATAACTTTACCGTAGTTTTTAATGTCACTAATACTTAGTTTACGAGCAGACGCATCCGCCATTTTGAACCCTAGAATTTTAGTGGGAAATTTGAAATCTACTAACATTCTGTTCACAATTGTTCACCGTCAAAAAAAAATTATTTGTGTTTTGTTGTTTAAACTTCAGTTTGCATGTATAATATAGTACTCTAGACGTAATTAGTTTGAATAAAGCAAAATACAATATACTCATAGTAACCCAGATCTAGAGAAATTTTGTATTAGGTGGAGTAGTTTTAGCTGAAAATCTTGAAAATTCTCTTTCATCCACCTAAATCTCCCATCCCGAATCGATCGGTGTTGCGATGACTTCAACATCCACAATTTCCGCTGGTGCGATTTGAAAATAACAAATTCTAGAGTACAGACTCTACGAGAAGGACATTTGAAGTGTTACATATGATTGAAAAAGTTATAGATTTCTGATGTAGTCAAGTCAGAGCAACATTCGTGGTATATTTTCATTTTAAGCTTTTGAAGTGTTGTCAAAAACATATTTACTGTCTCTTGTCAACAGTGTGCAGTGTTGCCATTTAAACGTTGTTTATTGCCATAGACACAAAATTCAAATATAAAAAAAATTAAATTTACAAGATTTTGACAATTTAGTTCAAAAATATTTGAAAAAAAGGAAGTAAATGCCGTTTTTTTAATTAATTATGTAAAAGTGTTCGAAAGTTCAGTTATTTTTGGCACTAATAAAAACACGCGACCACTGAAATGAATTTTTACCGCTCAGGTGAGGAGTTTGTTTTTAAAAACCGTGTTTGTGTACAATTCCATTCTATTTTTAATTATCCATTGAGTGTAAGTGGTGTCATTATGGGAGTGTTTTGTTGGTTGTTTTCCCGTACAACGACACGAAAGCACCAGTTTTACTAAACATCACGGGGGAATTTTGTGCGTAAACATTTAATAACTTAAATTATATAGTTAAACAAACGGTAGCTCAATTGCCAAACCTAGTGTTAATAAATAAGTAACGAGCACGCACTCCCATTAATGTTTATCCTGTCGCAATTACCCAAATAACTGTCTAAATAAGCAAAACAAACAAGAAAACAATAACCGTAGCCTTCAAGGCCACACTTTTCTACAACAATTGTGTAACAAAACCGATAACAAACCAGCAACCGTACATTGAACAATACGCGAAAGCTTTAGAAAAACCGTAAAACCAAGTCCAGTGGTTGCGGAACGTTCTCTGATACAATAATATTACTAATGCTATCTGTCGCCAAGTAACGCCATTTGAGTTTTAATTAATCATTTTAGTCCAAAATAAGCAGCTTTTCGTGCATGGCCAATTTTGACTTTTTTTTTCGATTTCGCGCTTTTATCCCCACACTTTGGGAACCGCTGGTGTAATCTAAGCCACCACCCGACAGGCTAACCGGCTCGGCGACGTTCGGCCGTCTCCGGCCAGCATGCAACAAAAATGCGTTGATGCCGTATCCTCCCGGGTCGTGACGTTGCACCCTATCGAGGAGGACGCCATGCAGGCAAAATGCCAACGTTGCTGACCTAACCGGCGAATCCACAAGTGGTTGTTTTGTGATTCCGTTCGCCGAGTGATAACATGCCGATGTTTACTCATTGGCCGGTGATAACGCAGGACATTTCTCCAGTTCGCGACGCGAAATCGCCGAAAATCCGCTCCTGGTCGAGCCATTCGGAAAATCCGTGCGACATTTAAACCGAGTATCCACGGTGTGTGCGAAAAGTGGCGTGTTGCAGTGCAGTTTTCCGCCGGTTTTGACGTTCCACCGAACTAACCTCAAAAATCGTGCGTAAATTTGACACGAACGCACGCGTTTGGGTTTAAATGGTCACCGACTGGAGTGTTTTGCGAAATGGTAAATGGGATTGGGGTTTTTTTAAGAGGATGTGAGTGATATTGTGTCTGTGGACGTGAGATTGGGCGTTTTTTTTGGGATAACTGTACCGGTCGCTAGCTCTCTTAAAGGTAAAAAGGTGAATGCCATTGAACGTAGATCATGACATCTCGAGCTAGACTAACCAGTCTACACTGTGTGAAACGTGATCTTGCCGGTGCACAAGATATGTGGGAGTTTCTGGTACTTTTTTCATAACAGAGTAGATGTTGGCGGGACAGGTGGTGGGATGTTCCCGCCGAAAAGCCGAGCTATTTTTAGGAATTCTTCGGGTTTGGTCATGGTGGTCAGTTGGACGGTTTTTTAACTGACTTCAAATAGTTTTATGGACCGTTTTTAGAATTCTTTGTTGAGAGGAAGTTTTCGTTTTTCGCGAGAAAGCAGGAAATTAAACGTCGTAAACGTTTCTAACTTAATTAGGTGCAGCGATGATTGCTTTCAAAGTATAAAAAAAAAGCGAAAATGTTTTTTTTTGAGTGCATATTTCGCCAAACAAACACAGAAAGCTGTGTATCACAAATTCTAAATTCAAATTTGAATTTTGACCAATTGAACACATTTGAACAAATACATTTAAATTCATGAATAATTATAAGTAACACAACTCTAAATCATCGACATTACTGTCACACCGTCACTACACTGTTATCTGAAACAAATTAATATTGATAATGACTTCATTGTTTCAAATTGTCCACAATCTTTCCGTTGCTTAATATAATTTTTCCAGTGTATATTGCAAACTTGGCTTATTACATTTTCCCAAATTTTTAGTACTTCAGTACTTCAATTGCATTAAAATCTTTTTACTTCCCGAGCGTAAGCAAAGGAAGTATTGTAATCGAGTCCGTCGGCCGACTCTCTACTTTTACGTTTTCTCGATCTTTCATGACCCTAGAAGACGAAGAAATAGGTCTCCCATTTCCGTCTGTCTGTCCGTCTGTTGTCCCGGATTTTTATTAGACAGATAATCTCCGAAAGTACTCGACCGATTGTTGTGAAATTTTGTACTTATATTAAGAATATTATGTAGACGGTAAAACGCTAACCAAAATTTGTCTAATCATCCCCACCACTAATGCGATGACGTCACTTCAAAATTGTACATAGTAAATGGGTTTTCAATTGTATAAAATAACATAGTCCTACACATGTAGTTTACAACTCTGAAGCGACTTTTCACCCGAACGTCCAGATTTTTGGAAAAAAAAATCAAAATTATAAAACAACATTTTGAAATTTAATTTTTAATCTGCTAACCAGAATGCTTTGAAATGTTGCAGATGTTTTAAGGCTATAAAGAGCATCATAAATCTTTAGACAAAAAATATTTGCTTAACCCCTCCAAAAACTTGATGACGTCAGCTCAAAAGTTTGTGGAATAAATCATATCTAAAATGTACAAAATATGATGAGTCTGTACTTGTGATCTATCACTCCATTCATATTTTTTGGATTTGCATATACAGGGTGACTCAAAAAAATTAATGAATGCGTAAATATATTTTATTGATTTAATCAGGAACTACAAAACCGAATGCTCTGAAATCTTGCAGATGTTTTAAGGTCATAAAGAGCATAATAAATGTTTAGTCAAAATATATTTGCTTATCCCCTCCAAAAACTTCATGACGTCAGCTCGAAAGTTTGCCGAATAAATCATATCTAAAATGTACAAAATATGATGAGCCTGTACTTGTCATTTATCACTCCATTCATATTTTTTGGATTTGCATATACAGAGTGACTCAAAAAAATTAATGAATGCGTAAATATATTTTATTGATTTAATCAGGAATTACAAAACGGAATGCTCTGACATCTTGCAGATGTTTTAAGGTTATAAAGAGCATAATAAATGTTTAGTCAAAATATATTTGCTTATCCCCTCCAAAAACTTGATGACGTCAGCTCGAAAATTTGCCGAATAAATCATATCTAAAATGTACAAAATATGATCAGTCTGTACTTGTGATCTATCACTCCATTCATATTTTTTGGATTTGCATATACAGGGTGATTCAAGAAAATAAATGAAAGCGTAAATTTATTTTACTGATTTACTCAGGAACTACAAAACCGAATGCTTCGAAATCTTGAAGATATTTTAAAATTATCATAAGCATGGTAAATTTTTGATCAAAACGTATTTGGTCGTCCCCCCTAAAAAATTTATGATGTCACCACAAAATTTTGCTGAATAAATCCTATCTAAAATGTACAAAATATGGTGAGTCTCTTCTTGTGATTTATCATTCCATTCAAATTTTTTTCGATTTGCATATACAGGGTGACTCAAAAAAATTAATGAATGCGTAAATTTATTTTATTGATTTAATCAGGAACTACAAAACCGAATGCTTTGAAATCTTGCAGATGTTTTAAGGTTATAAAGAGCATAATAAATTTTTAGTCAAAATATATTTGGTTATCTTCTAAAAAAACTGATGACGTCAGCTCAAAAGTTTGCCGAATAAATCGTATCTAAAATGTACAAAATATGATGAGTCTGTACTTGTGATTTATCATTCCATTCATATTTTTGTGATTTGCATATGCAGGGTGACTCAAAAAAATTAATGAAGGCGTGAATTTATTTT
The DNA here is from genome assembly GCA_022388445.1 of Zophobas atratus. Classification (NCBI taxonomy): domain Eukaryota; kingdom Metazoa; phylum Arthropoda; class Insecta; order Coleoptera; family Tenebrionidae; genus Zophobas; species Zophobas atratus. The sequence continues at coordinate 50,773,632 of CM039442.1, read as the reverse complement.
ATATCGATTTAATCAGGAATTACAAAACCGAATGCTTTGAAATCTTGGGAATATTTTAAAGTTATTATAAGCATGGTAAACTTTTGTTCAAAATGTATTTGTTCATCCCTCCTAAAAAAATTGATGACGTCGCCCTTAAATTTTGCTGAATAAATCCTATCTAAAATGCAAAAAATATGATGAGTTTGTACTTGTGATTTATCATTCCATTCATATTTTTTAGATTTTCTTAAGAGGTGGTTCAAAAAAATTAATGAAGTCAATTTATTTTATTGATTAAATTAAAGGCAACACTTATTATAGTATTACACCCCAACCAACCCAATTTGGTAGACACAAAATTTGTTAAAGGAAAAACTCGGTTGAAACATAAGGGTAGCACGCTCATTTACATCGACTTTAACATTACAGACCTGCATTTGTTTTATGCGCTCACTTGGTTCCGCGAATGTGAAATAGACATGTTTATAATCAACCAATTGTGAATTTCACCGTCAAGAATTAAAATAAAACCCAATGTTTTATATAATAAGCGGAAGTCAAAGCAATAAAACCGATGGTCGTTTTGTTTACAGTTTCTCTGTTTGACTCTCACGTATGCTGTTACGCCTGTCATCTTAAATTAAGAATGTTTATACATACACGATTTTCAGTTGCCTCTTGATACGTATACGTGAGTAAATTGTTTCGTTATTTTATTGATTATTACAAATCAATATTCAAAACGACCCAATTCATTTTCCCGAAAATTTGAGAATATAATAATTTTATTCTTAGTAAGTATTACACTACATCTATCCGAACTGATATACGTGTCCTTGCAAAAATGTTGATGACGTCATCGCAATTTTTTTTTAATTCCCACTACAAAAATGTAATGAGAAAAAAAACACAATAGGCATGCAGTCGTCAAGTTTCCGACAGCGAAGGAAGTACTGTCTAAACTCTTTAGACCAATTTTTTGTGTTTAACCATACCACCATTCATAAGTCTACTGTGGTAAGTTGCGTTATCCATTATAATAAGAGACGTCATCAGTTTGTTGCAGGACATAAAAAATCCTTTTTGAATATTTTGTTAAGATTTCGCGCCACATTTTTTAACGTCACAATTTCTCAAGGGGGACAAATGTATTATAACAACTTCGACGGCTTCATTCTGCTCATAATGAGTTTTTTTTTTACATTTCCATGCACTGTATTTGCCGCCACCTTTGTTTAAGTTTTCAACACTGCTGAAACTTGTTGGTCTGTGTAGTTTTGAGAGGTTGCGAGCTCAGGCTTGTTCAAATAATGTAAAGTTTCGCTTTATGTTCCGAAAGACTGGAAACTGATTTTTTTGCGTTGTGGTGTAGCGCCGATTTAATCTTAACAAGATGCTAGTTTTTGCGAGTTCGTTAATGCAAGTATCGTGCGAGTCTGAACCAGTTCGATTTTTATTTGTAAGTCATGTGAAACAAATTTAATCAGTAGTAAGATTGATGAAAGGATGTAGTTTTTCTGGGCGTTTGTGGTAAATCAAGGGATTAGGAAGTTTTTAGTGACAAGTTGATTTTTTTCGTTTCCATTACTTCTATTTTTCTTCTTCTTTTACACTAAAATTATTTTTATTATTTTTTTACATAGATTATACCGCTGCTTTTTCGGTTTTGTCTCTGGGTTGTAGCTGTTTTTTTATGTTTTTTCATTTTCATTATCCTTCCCATAATAAAATACAGGTGACTTTTTTATTTGATACACCCTCTGTAACTTTTTATTTTTGAAAATCGATCTTTTGTTCTTTGGATCAATTTGTAACGCCCTAGATCTATTTACTTTATATATTTTTTTTAAAGAGAAAAAATTTATCAAATTTCATTTTCTTTTAACCGCTGTTGCTTGTAATTGAACGTGCTAATAGTCGAATTCTTTCGAAGTAATAAAAATAAAATAAAAACCTCAAAGTGTCAATGTTAAACAATATTGACAAATTGAAATGTACATTTTTTTCGCTTTGCATATTGTTCACACTTGTGCGGACTGTGCCCCTTTGGAATTTGGGGCTAACTGCGCCACTGGTTCTTACTTCAAAGAAATTATATATAATTTTTGAAAAAAGCGTGAGACTATACTTCAAGGGCGAGGGAAGTTCTGACGAAATAACCTTCGACCATTTTTTTAATAAATGGATTTAATTTTTGAATATTCCGAATGTTTTTTTTTGTAAACTTGCAAAATAGTAGAAGAGGCTAAGAATTAAATTTGAATACAACAAGTGTTTCTCGTAATAAATTTTCAAAAAACTCCATTTTTTTCGAAAGGTAAAGAAAATTGAAGAATCGAAACACGGAAGAATGGAATAGAAAATTTACCGAAAATTCGAATATCAAAAATCGAAAAATCAAAAAATGGAAAAATTGAAAACTCGAGTTTTCAAAAATGAAATTTTTAAAAATTGGAAAGTCGAAAAATCAAAAAATCGAGAAATCGAACAATTGAAAATTTGAAGCATCGAAAAAGTTAAACATCAAAAGATCGAGAAATCGAAAAGTCGAGAAGTCGTGAAATTGACAAACCGAAAAACGTAAAACTAAAATATCCCTAAATTGAGAAATCGAAAGCGTGAAAAATTTTAAAGCTTGAAAAAGCGAGAAGTGTAGAAAAAAAATCGTTAAATCGAAAAATTGAAAAATCCAAAAATGTAGAATTTAAAAACGAAAAACTAAAAAATAAAAAAACGAGGTATCGAAAAACCTAAAATTAAAAAAATAGAAAAATTGAAAGATCGAAAAATTGAAAAATCTCAAAACTGAAATGTAGCAAAATTAGGAAACCGAAATATCGTAATATTAAAAAATTGGAAAATTGAAACATGGAGAAATCGAAACATTAGCCCGCAATCGAAAAAGTAAAATTTGAAAAATTAAATTAAAAAAAAATCGAAAATCTGAAGAATCGAGGCGAAATGGAGAAACCGAAATATCGAAAAATCGAGAAAGGGGAAAATCAAAATATCGAGAAGTCGGAAAATTGGGAAATCTAGAAATCGAAAAATCGAAGTCGAAAAATCAAAAAGTCGATTAATAGAAAAACTGAAAAATCGAGGAGAAATTGAAAAATCGAAAAACTGAAACATCGAGAAACCGAAATATCGAAAAATCGAGAAAGGGAAAAATCAAAATATCGAAAAGTCGAAAAATGGAGAAATCCAGAATCGATAAATCGGGTAATATAAAAGTCGAAAAATCAAAAACTCGATTAATCGAAAAATGAAGAATCGAGGAGAAATTGAATAATCGAAAAATTTAAATATCGAAAAACCGAGAAAGGGGAAAATAAAAATATCGAGAAGTCGAAAAATCGAGAAATCTAAAAATCAAAAAATGGATTAATCGAGAAATCGAAAATTTAGAAATACCAATTGAATATTTAAAAATCGAAAAATTCAACGATCAAAAAATTGTGAAACGAAAATTTGAAAAATTGGAAAATCGAGGATCGAAAAATCAAAGTCTGAAATCGAACAATTGGAAAATTGAAACATGGAGAAATCAAAACATCAAAAGATCGAGATATCAAAAAGTCGAGAACTGGAAAAATTGAAAAATCAAGTAATATAAAAATTGAGAAATCGAAATAACCCATAATCGAAAATTCGAAAAAGTAAAATTTGAAAAATTTAAATTAAAAAAAATCGAAAAATCGAAAATCTGAAGAATCGAGGGGAAATTGAAAAATCTAAAAATCGAAATATCGAAAAATGGAAAAATCAAAATATCGAAAAGTCGAAAAATCGGGAAATCCAGAGATCGAAAAATCGAGAAATCTAAAAGTCGAAAAATCACAAAATCGATTAATCGAAAACTCGAAAATTTAGAAATACCAAAAATTGAAATATTTAAAAACCGAAAAATCCAGAAATCGCAAAAATTGAAGAATCAAAAATTTGAAAAATTGTAAAGCTGAAATACCGGAAAATGGAAAAATTGAAAAATTAAAAAATCTTGAAACGAAAATTTGAGAAATTGAAAAATTGGAAAATCGAGGAATTGAAAAACCGAAGTCTGAAAATCGAAAAATCGAAACATAATAATAATAATAATAATAATAATATGTATTTGCCCAACAGATACAAATCCATTAACAGGACAAAAATAAATACAATTCAGACTTTACAATTAAAATTAAAATAAAATAAAATATAAAGATAATGAGAACACTCCATCACTTCTTCTGAAAAAATATGTCCGCATAATGATCATTGGCATTTTTACACAATCGACAGAGTGGTGAATTTTTCAGAATATTAGTTCGCGAGGTTGGAAAACTAAATGTCACTGAATGACGAGCATTTCTTCTCGGTACATGGAAGTTAACTTCAGACAAAATATTGGGACAATCTACCTGATCATGGATTATTTTCCACATAAAGTGAGCACTCTGCAAATTTCTTCTTGATGTCAAGGACTGCATGTTGTGTTGCTGAAGTAAAGTTTCATAATGAACATTCCTTGCTGGGTATACACCTGTAGTTTTAAATGATAGAAATTTGAGAAAACGACGCTGGACACGTTCAATAAGTAGTTGATAAGTAAGATAACACGGAGACCACACAATCGAGACATATTCTAGCTTACTACGGACAAAGGAAGAATATAGTGACTTAAGCAGGTCTGTATTTTTGAAATACGTGGCGGAACGCATTACAAATCCCAAACATCGAACGATTGGAAAATTGAAACATTGAGAAATCAAAACATCAATAAATCGAGAAATCGAAAAGTCGAGAACTGGAAAATTGGAAAAATATAGAAATCGAAATAGCCCACAATCGAAAAATCGGAAAAGTACAATTTGAAACATTTAAATTAAAAAAAAATCGAAAAATCGAAAAACTTAAGAATCGAGGAGAAATTGAAAAATCGAAAAACTGAAAAATCCAGAAACCGAACTATCGAAAAATCGAGAAAGGGGTAAATCAAAATATGGAAACGTCGAAAAATCAAAAAATTGATTAATCGAAAAACTGAAGAATCTAGGAGAAATTGAAAAATCGAAAAACTGAAAAATCGAGAAACCGAAATGTCGAAAAATCGAGAAAAGGTAAAAACAAAATATCGAAAAGTCGAGAAGACGAAAAATCGGGAAATCCAGAAATCGAAAAATCTAAAAGTCGAGAAATGGAAAATTTAGAAATACCAAAAATTGAAATATCTAGAAATCGAAAAATTAAAATCAAAAAATTGAAAAATTGTAAAACTGAAAGATCGGAAAATGGAAAAATCGAAAAATTCAAATACGTTGAAACGAAAATTTGAAAAATTAAGAAATTGAAAATGGAAAATCGGGGAATTGAAAAATCACAATCTGAAAATCCAAAAATCGAAACATCGAACATTTTGAAATTTCAAACATGGAGAAATCAAAACATCGAAAGATCGAGAAATCGAAGTCGAGAACTGGAAAAATTGAAAAATCGAGAAATCAAAATAGCCCACAATCGAAAAATCGAAAAAGTAAAATTTGAAAAATATAAATTAAAAAAAAATCTGAAAAATCGAGAAACCGAAATATCGAAAAATCGAGAAAGGGGAAAATTAAAATAATCGAAAAATCGTGAAATCGAAGAGTCGCAAAATCAAAAAAATCCATTCATGGAAAAACTGAATAATTGAGGAGCAATTGAAACATCGAAAAACTGAAAAATCGAGAAACCGAAATATCGAAAAAGGGAAAAATCAAAATATCGAAAAGTCGAGAAGACGAAAAATCGAGAAATCCAGAAATCGAAAAATCGAGAAATCTAAGATTCGAAATATCGAAAATTTAGAAATATCAAAAATTGAAATATTTAAAAATTGAAAAATTGTAAAACTGAAATATCGGAAAATAAAAAAATTGAAAAATTAAAAAATCTTGAAACGAAAATTTGAAAAATTAAGAAATTGAAAAATCGAGGAATTGAAAAATTGAAAAATCAAGTAATATAAAAATCGAGAAATCGAACTAGCCCCCAATCGAAAAAGTAAAATTTGAAAAATTAAATTAAAAAAAATCGAAAATTCGAAAAACTGAAGAATCGACGAGAAATTGAAAAATGAAAAACTCAAAAATCAAGAAACCGAAAAATCAGAATATCGAACAATTGGAAAATCGAAAAGTCGAGAAATGGAAAAATTGAAAAATCTAGAAATCAAAATAACCTACAATCGAAAAATCGAAAAAGTACAATTTGAAAAATTTAAATTTAAAAAAAAACGAAAATTCCAAAAACTAAAGAATCCAGGAGAATAGAAACATCGAAAAACTGAAAAATCGAGAAAGGGAAAAAGCAAAATATTGAAAAGTCGAGAAGACGAAAAATCGAGAAATCCAGAAATCAAAAAATCGAGAAATCTAAAATTCGAAATATCGAAAATTTAGAAATATCAAAAATTGAAATATTAAAAATCAAAAAAAATGAAAAATCGAAAAATTGTAAAACTGAAATATCGGAAAATAAAAAAATTGGAAAATTAAAAAATCTTGGAACGAAAATTTGAAAAATTAAGAAATTGAAAAATCGAGGAATTCAAAAATTGGAAAATCGAGGAGTCAAAAAATCAAAGTCTGAAAAATCGAGAGATCGACCAATTGGAAAATTCAAACATGGAGAAATTAAAATATCAAAAGATCGAGAAATCGAGAGGTCGAGAACTGGAAAAATAGAAAAATCAAGAAATAGAAAAATCGAGAAATCGAATAGCGCACAATCGAAAAATCGAAAAAGTAAAATTTGAAAAATTTAAATTAAAAAAAATAATAAAAAAATCGAAAAACTGAAGAATCGACGAGAAATTGAAAAATCGAAAAATCCAAACATCGAACAATTGGAAAATTGAAACATCCACAAATCAAAACATCAAAAAATCGAGAAATCGGAAAGTCGAGAACTAGAAAAATTGAAAAATCTAGAAATCAAAATAGCCCACAATCGAAACATAGAAAAACTGTAAAATATCGAAAAGTCGAGAAGACGAAAAATCGAGAAATCAAAAATTCGAAATATCGAAAATTTAGAAATACCAAAATTAAAATATTTAAAAATCGAAAAATTGAAAAATCGAAAAATTGTAAAATTTGAAAAATTAAGAAATCGAAAAATCGAGTAATTTTAAAAGTTAAAAAATCGAGGAGTCGATAAATCAAAGTCTGAAAATCGAAAAATCGAGAGATCGAACAATTGGAAAATTCAAACATGGAGAAATTGAAGGAGATATTGAAAAATCTAAAAACTGAAATATCTAAAAATCGAGAAAGGGGAAAATCAAAATATCGAAAAGTCGAGAAGTCGAAAAATCGAGAAATCGAAAAAATCCAGAAATCTAAAAAAACGAAAATTTAGAAATACAAAAATTGAAATATTGAAAAATCGAAAAATTGAACAATCAAAAATGGAACAATTGTAAAATTAGATATCGGGAAATGGAGTAATTGAAAAATAAAAAATCTTGAAACGAAAATTTGAAAAGTTGAAAAATTGAAAACTTGGAAAATCGACGACTTGAAAAATCGAAAAATTTAAAAATTAAAAAACTGAAACATTGCAAAATTGAAATATCGAAAAATCGAGAAATCGAAACATCGAAGAGCCGAATAATCGAAAAATTGTCGAATTTCGATTTTTTTCCCGTAAATTCCTATGCTTAGAAAAAAAAAACGTGGAAATTATTTCTCTAATAAAAATCCGGACAGACGAACATACGCTTAGGCTCGCGAAGTAGAAATGAAGTTGGTGTCATTTCCAGTTCTACCGGAAGTAATGATAAGAGGGTGTACGTACCATCAGACGCGTATTTTGAAAGAGGTTGTATGAAATAAAAAAAACAGCCTGTATAGACTTAATTTGTTTTGTACGTTTTTATTCTTTCTTAAATCTATGCAAATGCATGGTTACGGTTTTATCTTTTTTTTTTGTGTGTTTTTACTGGTTCTGTTTCCTAAAGTTCCACTAATTTTAATTTTACCGAAAATAGGTTGAAATTTATGTACTTTTTATCTATGTTGTAGTTATCGTTATTTACTATTGTATATTTTATGTCTGTTTACCCGCTATCTGTGTTCCAAATTTATTAGTTCCAATAGGAGTGTTGGTAATATATTTGCAAATATTTTTAAAGGGAAATCGTTGAACTTCGATATTGCCATAGACAAGATGACTTTAAAAAAGTGCCGCTTTCTTATAAAATAGTCTAGACTAGAAAAGTTCCTGTGCCCCCATCGTGCTGGAAATACCCTTCACTTGCAGTTGAATCATTTTCAGTACGCAAAAAAAGATACGTCAAATAAACCCAGTCGCACGACACATGCACATGTCCACAAACCCATTAAATATCCATCAAATTAACTTTAAAAGTAATTCACTTAATTAATTAATAGCCAGTTCATCGCAGTCCAAACTAAAATTCTTTCATAAATTTCGCCTAAGGTGAACAACCCCTTAGATGGCTCATCAAATACTTTCACTTTTACTTCATTCGCTGAGTAATTGCTTTGGAGAAACAGGTTGTTGATAAAATTTTATCAGAATGAGTGCCGAGATTAGGACTAATTTGCTCACCATTTTTTGAATATTTTTATGCGTTATTTCCGTAATGACAAAGCTAGCACAAACTAGAATAAACAGCTTCCGCAGCCATATTAGCACACGCTATTTGGCGTTGATGTACTATTTAGCCACGCTTTAAGCTTTCGTGACTACCATGCAGATTAAACGAAAACGCATATCGCAACCGCAATCGCACCCACAGCCTTGTAGCTGAACTAGCTATTAGAGTAATGTATAGTGATAAAAAACGAAAAGCTCTGTATTTATGTTAACAGAAAATTAATTAGTAGGCAGGACAATAGGAGGCTATGCATTTCCATTTAATGAGCGCTTGCGCAGCGTGACGTAGTTACCAAAATTTGCTACTAATTTTGATAAAAGAAATGTTATTTTGACATCAGCCGTAAAAGCTCTGCTAGGAACAGAAACTCTCACACATCTGTGGTAGCTTTTGGTTAAATTCGATGTATTGTGGGTGACGTAGCCCCGTTCGATATTAATTAGACTTCACATAAAGGTGTTTATTGTTATTCCAGTGAAGTGAAGTAATTACCGTGTTAGTGGCGTGCCTTAATACATTGTGATATGAAAGCAAGCTCGAATCCCTTGCTCTACATTGGAGGATTAATCTTAACACTACAAACCGAAAAATGACATCGAGAAGAAAGAAGCGGCAGCAAGACGGGTTTATGAAAAAAGTTTCGTCATTATTTAATTTAGACACGGTGAGTTCATACACCTTATCAATTTGTGTCACAATGTTTGTGATAATTTTAATGAGCTTACGCATTATCGATAAAGTTAAATATAATTACCTGGAAATTACACTCAAAGGAATTTATAGCGTATGCCCACAAATATCAAATTATTATTCCATGTTCAGCAAATTAGCATTATTTATGGTGTTGCAGGAACTTAACGGGAGCGCAATTTACGCGATTCTCTCTATTTTATCATTTTAGATTTCTCCTGAAATCACGTCCTAACTAACTTGCTTAATTAAGATAAACACAAACAAATTGTTTTGTGAGCAAACGAATTACGACTTGAGCGCTCCTGCTCTAAACAAAATTTACAATTATTGTAAATACGAGTCTTAATCAAGATCAACAGACTTGTTGAAACAATTGATGCGCACTGATACTGAAAGTACATATTATGTAAGATTTACGTAATTATGTTGTGTTCGTGACTCTTTTATCTATGCTTTATCTTGTTTTATGGTTGAATTTTCTAGATTGATTGCCCTGTATAAACAATTCTTGTATCGAGTAATTCATAAAAATGAATTCCACGAGCATGCAACATATTTCGAAACTCTCTGTTTTTCATTTAGTGCAAAGTCAAAATTTTTTCTTGTTCTGATTAGCATAATTGGTTTAAACATCTTAAATTAGATAAGCAATCGCAAAACTATCTAATTAGAGAGAGTAACAATAGCTATTATTAACCTCTGTGATAAAAATGCACTTTACTGCGCACTTGAAATCGATTCACCGAGAATTTTTATGACTTCTGATTTATGAAATTAAAAATGCACGAAAGGAATTGTTTAAAAAAATTTTGTTTGCGCCGATTTTTATCAATCATCTTTCCCAATATTGATGCTATAAAAAGCTTTTGACAAAGCGGTGTCGATAAGCTGAATAAACATCAGTTTCCAAAGCAACTATTAGAGAATAAAAATTTAGCGCCCGAAAAAAAAAGATGTAAGGTTATCCTGTGACACTAAACGCCGCTTTGTGTGTGTCGGTGGAAGTAATTTGGAGTCATTGATTCGCAAACGTGAAGACAGCTGCAGATTGTTTATCCAGAGTAATCGACGTAATTGACTGGAGGAAGTAATGCAATCAACGCAATATAGAAGCAACTACCTATCTATCTAATCTGCAGAGATGAATCATTCAGACTCGAGCTAGATTAGACCCCTTGTGAATATTGATGTAACAGGATGAGTTGTATTCATATTTGTTGACACAAGTCGGTTCCGCTACCAGAACACGAAATATGTGTGTATTAACCGTGTTACGTCACATATTTTGTCACTTTGCCAGTCGATTTGCAAAACTTTCATTAGTGGCAATAAGTTATTGTGTGTCAGTTTTTTTTTCGAACGACTTATCAATTTTTGAAGTAAATAAATTGAAGCAGGTGGGTTTTCAGATTTATTATTGGATTAGATTCATCGTGAGTAACATAAGTACTGTGGTTATAAATGAGTAAAATTAAATTAGTTTTAGGAATGTCGCAAGGTTGCAACCTAAGACCGCTCTATTTCTGTTTTTCGTAAGCGATCTATGATTACGCAATATAGGACAAAACGTTGTTGCTTTTTTAGTTATAATAAAAATATTGTTATAACTAACTAACTATGACTAGTTCGATTGTAATAAAATACCTGGACCAATCCAGGTCTTACACTTTCCTGCTGTGTTATTTTTGTCAGTGTTCATCGTGTACAATAAATATTTAATAACGGCTTTCTTTGAACTCTTTCAAGGCGGTTTATACTATGTCATAATAGGGATTCCAAAGTATACATCTTTTGATGAAATCCCGCGTTGACCTCTTGCTTTGATGTGTTTTATAAAAGTACATTTCTTTTAATACTAGTGCTAAAAATAACCAGGCGCCAGATGATTTTCGTCGATTGTTTACTAAGTATATTATAAATCATTAAAAAAAAATACAGAGTATTTTGCAATCACTACAGTGGCTATTTTGATCGTTTCTCGGGTTCCATTAAAACTCATTTGGGCTATTTTTGCATTTTTAAAATGACACATCTTGATTTTTTTCGCAGATGTAGATTCTTTAGAGAAAAAAAGAAATGATATATTTGATCAACAGTTTCCAAGATATAAAAATTCACAGTTTTGCCATTTTTAGTGATAGATGTTTGAGATTTTTTTTTCTATTATTTAGTTATTTGTATATTTATTATTCTGTATTTGTTATATTTTGTCCTGTAATTAGGGAAACCTGTGGACAATAAATTTATTATTATTATTATATAATGAGGTAGTCCACCATCATATTGAAACCAAATTCGAGCATCGTCCTGAAAAATTACTAAATCGTTTACAAAAACTTCAAAAATTGATTCTGCTGAGATTGTTGTTAAAAATGAAAGATTATAATAATAATAATAATAATAATAGTAATAACCTTATTACCAACATGTCTTCTTTCCAACTTGTAAATCTTATCATTTTTCGAGAAGTCTGGATTGATTACTTCGAAAAATTTTTTGATGACACAATTTTCGGTTCCTCATTTCTTTCATTTTTCCATCTTTCAGTGCCTCATTTTTTCCATTTTTCAGTGTCCAAATTTTTCAGTTTTTCAATTCTGCAATTTTTCGCTTTGCAGTTTTTCACTTTGCAATTTTTCGTAATTACAATTTTTATTTTTCGCTTTTTCAGTTTCCTAATTTTTCATTTTTCGATTTTTCAATTTTTCGTTTCCTCAATGTTTTTACTCTTCATTTTCCCGATTTTTTAATTTTCATCTTCTCGATTTTATATCACAATTTTTCGTTTTTTTCATTTCCTTAATTTTTTTCAATGTTTCTTCGATTTTATAATTTTTCGCTTATTCATTTTTCGATTTATCCACTTTTCAGTGTTCGGTTTCATCATTTTTCGTTTTTGACTTTATTTTTTTCAATTTTTAACTTCCAAATTTTTCAGTTTTTCACTTCTTCAAATTTTCGATATTACAATTTTTCATTTTTTTCGCTTTTTCCGTTTCTCAATTTCTAATTTTCCGAATTTGCAATTTTTCGTTCCCCCAATTTTTCAAGTTTTTGTATTTATTTTTCTTTCTCTGATTTTTCAATTTTCATTTTCCCGATTTTACATCACAATTTTTGTTTTTTTTTCATTTCCTGTATTTTTTAATGTTCCTTTCGATTTTATAATTTTTCGCTAATTCAATTTTTCAAATTTTATTTTCTAATTATTAAGTTTTGAATTTTGTAATTTTTGATTTCCAGTTATACGATTTTCCGATTTCTTTAATTTTCAATATTTTGATTTTACAATATGTACATATTTCGTTTTTTGATTTTGCACTTTTTTCAATTTTGCAATTTTTCGATATTACAATTTTTAATTTTTCGCTTTTTGAGTTTCGTAAATTTTTCATTTTTAGATTTTTCAGTGTTTCGTTTCCGCAATGTTTTTGTTCGTTTTCCCGATTTGTTTAATTTTCATCTTCTCGATTTTATATCACAATTTTTCGTTTTTCTCATTTCCTTTATTTTTTTGAATGTTTCTTTCGATTTTATAATTTTCCGCTTATTCATTTTTCAATTTTTCCACTTTTCAGTGTTCCGGTTTCATCATTTTTCGTTTTTGACTTTATTTTTTTCAATTTTTCAACTTCCAAATTTTCCAGTTTTTTAGTTCTTCAAATTTTCGATATTACAATTTTTCATTTTTCGCATTTTTCAGTTTCCTCAATTTTTAATTTTTCGATTTTGCAATTTTTTTTCCCATTTTTCCAGTTTTTGTATTTATTTTCATTTTCCCGATTTTACATCAAAATTTTTGTTTTTTTTTTCAGTTTTGATTTTGTAATTTTTGGATTTCCAGTTATACGATTTTCCGCCTTCTTTAATTTTCAATATTTTAATTTTACAATATCTACATATTTCGTTTTTCGATTTTGCACTTTTTCGAGTTTTGAGTTTCCCAATTTTTAATCTTTCGATTTTTGAATTTTTCGTTTCCTTCAATTTTTCTGAGTTCTGGATTTTCCAGTTTTTAGATTTTTCAAGTTTTCATTTTATAGTTTTTCGTTTTTTTCATTATTTTTGATTTTTCAATTTCACAATGTTGTAATTTTTCCATTTTTTTGATTCGAAAAAAAAAACAAAATTTGAAAAATTGCAAAATCGGAAAAGTGGAAAATCCAAGCTTGAAAGTCGAAGAATTAAAGAAATGGAAAACAGAAACATTGAAAAACTAAAATTTGGAAAGAAGAAAAACGAATTGGATCGAAAATTCAAAAACCCAAAAATTGTAAAATCGAAAAATTGTAGAATCGTCAAAATTGTAAAGTCAAAAAACTGTATAATTGAAAATTCGAGAAACCGAAAAATCGAATAAATAAAAAAGTTTTAAAATCCAATAATTCAAAAATCGAAAAATTCTAAAATCGTAATCGTAAAAAAGTGAAATTTTATCAAGATTATTATTACTATTGCATATTTAAAAAGAAAACCAGAAGAAAAATTGCAAATTAAAAATTGAAAAATCATGAAACCGAAAAATCTAAAATTGAAAAATCGAAAAATTAAAAATTCTAAAAATTACAAATCGAAAAATTGAAACAATAAAGAAAATAAAAAACCGAAACGAAAAACTGAAACTTCCAAAAGTTGGAAAATCGGAAAACAGAAAAATTTAAAAATGAAAACACGAAAGGTTGGATATTTTAAAAATGAAAAATTGAAAAATAGCAACTCTAAAAATTTAAGCAACGAGAACTTCAAAAAATTGAATCGTAAAAATAAAAAATTGTAAAATCGAAACATCGAAAAGTCGAAAAATTCTACAAATACATCAAATAAAAAAACCGAAATGAAAAATTGCAAATCGAGAATTGGAAAAAATGAAATAAAGAATCGAAAAACTGAAAAATTTGAATTTTGAAAGCACGAGAAATTTTAAATCGAAAAATTTCAAAATGTAACATTGGAGAAACAAAAACATGAAAAATTGAAAAATTGCAAATTGAAAAAACAAAAATTATAACATCGGAATATTGGATTATCGAAAAATTGTAAAAATAAAGCAAATAAAAAACTGAAACGAAAAATTGCAAATTCAAAATTGAAGAAATGAAAAATTGAAAAATCCAAAATTGAAAAAAACGAAAATTTCAAAATTCTAAAAAACCAAATCAAAAAATTCGCATAAAAAAATTAAATCAGAACATTGATTGGGAAACCGAAAATTTGAAAAAGCAAAGAAATTAAAAAACCGAAACGAAAAATTGCCAATAGATAAATCGAAAACTCATGAAATTGCAAATTGGAAAATTGCATAATCAAAAAATTGAAATATCCAAAAACTGAAAAATTTAAAAATGAAAACACGAAGGATATCGTGAAACGGAAGAAATAAAAAAATAAAAAATTCAAAAATCGCAACTCAAAAAATTGAAAACATTGAAATCGTAAAAATAAAAATTCATGAAATCGGAACATTGAACAATCGAAAACTTGTACAAATAATTGAAATAAAAAACCGAAATGACAAATTGCAGATCGGAAATTTGATAAAATTAAAAATTAAAGATTCGAAAAATTGAAGAAACAAACGAAATAAAAAATTGAAAAAACGAAAAATTGAAAAAATTTCAAATTGAAAAAAAAGTCCAAGCATTGAATCATCGAAAAATTGCAAATCAAAAATTGAAGAAACGGAAAATTGAAAAATCACGAAACCGAAAAATCGGAAATAAAAAAACGAAACATTCAAAATTTCACCTAAAAAAAAAATTAAATCAGAACATTGAAAAACCGCAAAATTGAAAAAATAAAGAAAATGAAAACCGAAACGAAAATTTCAAATCGATGAATTGAAAAATTAAAAATTGAAAACTCATGAAATTGCAAATCTAAAAATTGATGAATGCAAAAGTTGGAAAATCGAAAAACTGAAATGTTTAAAATTGAAAACACAAAGAGTTGGATATCGTAAAACGGAAGAAACAAAAAAATTAAAAGTTGAAAAAATTGCATCTCGAAAAATTGAAAAAATTGAAATCCTAAAAATGAAAAATATAAAAATCGGAACATTGAAAAATCGAAAAATTACGCGAAATAAATCAAATAAAAAACCGAAATGAAAAATTAAAGTATGTATCGAAAAACTGAAAATTTAAAATTTTGAAAACTCAAGAAGTTTTAAATTCCATAAACTAAAAATCGAAGAAACAAAAAAATGAAAAATTGAAAAATCGCAAATTGAAAAACCGAAGAAACGAAAAATTGAAAAAAATTCAAATTGAGAAAACAAAAAATTATAAAGTCGGAACATTGAATAATCGAAAAATGGCAAAATAAAGCAAATAAAAAACCGAAATGAAAAACTAAAGAAACGGAAAACTGAAAAATCATGAAACAGAAAAATCAAAAATTGAAAAAAACGAAAAATTCAAAATTCTAAAAAAATCCAAATCGAAAAATTGAAAAATTTCAGATAAAAAAATCAGAACATTGAAAAACCGTAAAATTGAAAAATAAAAAAAAAAAAAATTGAAAACTCATGAAATTGCAAATCTATAATTTGAAACATCCAAAAGTTGGAAAATCGAAAAACTGAAAAGTTTAAAAATGAAAACACGAAGAGTTGGATATCGTAAAACGTAAGAAACAAAAAAAATGAAAAGTTGAAAAATTGCATGTCGAAAAATTGAAGAAACGAAAAATTGAAAAAAATTTAAATCCTAAAAATGAAAAATATAAAATCGGAGCATTGAAAAATCGAAAAATTACACAAATAATTCAAATAAAAAACGGAAATGAAAAATTAAAGTATATATTGAAAAATTGAAAATTTAAAATTTTGAAAACTCGAGAAGTTTTAAATTCCATAATCTAAAAATCGAAGAAACAAAAAAATGAAAAATTGAAAAATCGCAAATTGAAAAACCGAATAAACGAAAAATTGAAAAAAATTCAAATTGAAAAAACAAAAATCTATAAAGTTGAAACATTGAATAATCGAAAAATTGCAAAATGTAGTAAATAAAAAACCGAAATGAAAAACTGAAGAAACGGAAAACTGAAAAATCATGAAACAGAAAAATAAAAAATTGAAAAAACGAAAAATTCAAAATTCTAAAAAAATCCAATTCGACAAATTGAAAAATTTCAGATAAAAAAATCAGAACATTGAAAAACCGAAAAATCGAAAACTCATGAAATTGCAAATTGGAAAATTGCATAATCTAAAAATTGAAATATCCAAAGTTTTAACATCGAAAAACTGAAAAATTTAAAAATGAAAACACGAAGGATATCGTGAAACGGAAGAAATAAAAAAATAAAAAATTGAAAAATTGCAACTCAAAAAATTTAAAACATTGAAATCGTAAAAATAAAAATTGATGAAATCGGAACATTGAACAATCGAAAACTTGTACAAATAATTGAAATAAAAAACCGAAATGACAAATTGCAGATCGGAAATTTGATAAAATTAAAAATTAAAGATTCGAAAAATTGAAGAAACAAACGAAATAAAAAATTGAAAAAACGAAAAATTGAAAAAATTTCAAATTGAAAAAAAAGTCCAAGCATTGAATCATCGAAAAATTGCAAATCAAAAATTGAAGAAACGGAAAATTGAAAAATCATGAAACCGAAAAATCGGAAATAAAAAAACGAAACATTCAAAATTTCACCTAAAAAAAAAAATTAAATCAGAACATTGAAAAACCGCAAAATTGAAAAAATAAAGAAAATGAAAACCGAAACGAAAATTTCAAATCGATGAATTGAAAAATTAAAAATTGAAACTCATGAAATTGCAAATCTAAAAATTGATGAATGCAAAAGTTGGAAAATCGAAAAACTGAAATGTTTAAAATTGAAAACACAAAGAGTTGGATATCGTAAAACGGAAGAAACAAAAAAATTAAAAGTTGAAAAAATTGCATCTCGAAAAATTGAAAAAAATTTAAATCCTAAAAATGAAAAAAAAATATAAAATCGGAGCATTGAAAAATCGAAAAATTACACAAATAATTCAAATAAAAAACGGAAATGAAAAATTAAAGTATATATTGAAAACTTGAAAATTTAAAATTTTGAAAACTCGAGAAGTTTTAAATTCCATAATCTAAAAATCGAAGAAACAACAAAAATGAAAAATTGAAAAATCGCAAATTGAAAAACCGAATAAACGAAAAATTGAAAAAAATGCAAATTGAAAAAACAAAAATCTAAAAAGTTGGAACATTGAATTATCGAAAAATTGCAAAATATAGTAAATGAAAAACTGAAGAAACGGAAAACTGAAAAATCATGAAACAGAAAAATCAAAAATTGAAGAAACGAAAAATTCAAAATTCTAAAAAAATCCAATTCGACAAATTGAAAAATTTCAGATAAAAAAATCAGAACATTGAAAAACCGAAAAATTGAAAACTTATGAAATTGAAAGTCTAAAATTAAATCATCCAAAAGTTGGAAAGTCGAATAGCTGAAAAGTTGAATGAAAAATTGAAAAAATTGCAACTCGAAAAAACAAAAAAGTTATAAAATGGGAACATTGAATAATCAAAAAATTCTAAAAATAAAGCAGATGAAAAAACCAAAACGAAAAATTGCAAAATTAAAAATTGAAAATTCAAACATTCCCAAGTTGGAAAATGGAACAACCGAAAAATTTAAACATAGAAACTCGAAAAATTGCAAATTGAAAAACTGAAGAAACACAAAAATCAAAAATTGAAGAATTGGGAAATTCAAGTCAGCAAAGGTGCGGGAGTGTTATTTATGCCTCTGATTTTTACTTTATAGAGGTTATCAGAAAACAAAAATTGCGGACAATTTTTGTAATTTTTCAAAGAAGCAGAATTTGTGGAAGTTTTGTCGAAATAAGCTTCGATCAATTTTTTGAGGTTAAATACCTTTTATTTTCTTGCAGATTTAGATTCTTTACGAAAAGGGAAAAATGATATCGGCGAGAGATTACATACAAGATGTTTGCATATCTCGGGATATTTCAAATAAGTTTTTTATTGATAGATAGATAGATGCTTGGGATTTTGCACAAAATTGTTGGTCACCTTACTTTATAGTTCATCGAAAGCTTTAGTGCGGTTATAGTTAATTAATTACTACTCAATTTGCGGTAATTTTTACGAGTTCGTCACAGCGGGGTGCAGTAAATCCGCTTCTGTAAGAATAAAATTTACTGTTTAACAGCAACAAGTAGTTTTTGCGGAGGACACACATACTTAATTAAGTTATAAATATTAAACAATAATGAAACGAAAAAATAAAATTTAATACCCAATACTATATTATCATGCGAATAGGATACAAAGCACTTTGTTTCTTATGTATTTAACCCAATTACGTTGGACGGAATTCCAATCCGTCGTAAACCGTCGCCCACGATTTACTCCTTGCCGTCGCCGCAACTCAATCCCCGCCAACTCCGTCGCATTCAAGCAAAACGTCGCACTTGACGTCGCATGACCCTCAAAGTCTCCACGCTATCAGTTGCAGTGCACGAAGCCGCGTTCACCTCCACTACCAACTACCATGCATGCCGCTAATGGATTCTACACCGCACCTATGTCTACGTATCACCTCACAATGACAGTATTATCTGGTGTTATGGTCAGTCCGCATCACCAGCCACTGTCCTCCGTCCGGAAACCGAGTCCGTCGACGCTCGTCCGAAGCGGAACCCAGCTCCGGTACTGCCGCCGGCTCAATGGTACTGAGCGTTTACGCGCTATCCTATCTTAATAATTTACGAGCGTGCTTGCGTAGCAGTGACTGTTGCCAGTTTAAACGTGATGCGTTCGTCGAAGAGACACCAGAATAAGGAAACTTTCGTCTCGTATCTCGTAAGTGCACTAAGATTGTTTTTGTGTTGTTGGGTGCTGTGGAGTACCATGACGCCAGCGTGAGTAGTGTTGGTACGATGGGTTAAGAGAGGTTAGGTTAGGTGCGACCATCATGGACTGGCGAACGGACGTTGAGCGTTCCGCGCCGTGGGCTGTTATGCATAATTTCCCTTTTAATTATAGTATTTGATGTGGGAATTCGTCGCTGGTTAAAGTACTCGTTTAATTTTGATTTTAGAGTGAAGTGCGGGAAGTTGAAGAGAAAAATTGCTCTAAACACAGTGATTTATATGATAAATTGATAATATTTCAATTTTGATACATACAGTGTGTACTAATTATAATAGTGCTGCGTTCCTAGAATTTTGGAAAAATTACGTAAACCATTTTAGCTTTAGTGACTAAAATTAATTGCTTCTTTCACTATTTTTTTTACTAAGCTTCGCAAACAATTCTTAAAAATAACGTTGCATATATTACTAAAACGCAAACAATGTTGCATCTCGTGACACACTTTTTTTATAAACATTTGTTTAATAAATTTTTGAGATGATGCATAACTGATTTTTCATTGTTTTTCTGCAATCATTAAATCATTGTTAGTACCTATCTTACTAAAATGTTAAAATATTCGTTTCGTAAATGCTAACGTAAAATGTATACATGGATACATTATTAAAGTATGTCAGATTATAAATTTCACGCGAGATTTACTTAATAATATTTTGTGATGATATCATCGAGTTTTGATGAATTGTAATTACTATTTTACCTATCGTGTTGAATTTTGTACAATAAAATTACAAAAAAGAGTCGTCAAATTCTGTTGTACAAGTTTGATTTTTTTTCTTAAGTCTTCATTATATGAGGCATTTTGTGCTTGTTACTTAGCGTTTTAAGATCACGTCATCAAATTTGTGGTGGGGATGATTAAACAACTTTTGGTCAGTGTGTAAACTTCTATGGGTGTCTGAAAAATGGCGGATTAACTCTTCAGTACGTAATGTACGAGGGTTTCGGGAGTCCCAAAAAAATAATAAAAAAATTCTTTATGAAAAAAACGTAATTTTATAAAAGTAAAATTGGCAACACTGTACGCATCTAATGCGCCGACTTAGTTTCTGATTTCTTAGTAACGATAGTGACTGAAATTCATCTTTTATTTTTTTAGGACAATGACCATAATAACCAGTACTCATTAATCTTTGTTAATTATTATTAATAAAACAAAGTTTCCAAATTTGAATCATTTTTTTCGAAAATCTAGTCATCAGTACTTGCTAAGATAAAACTGATTTTGGCAAATGACACACCCTCTAAGAAAAGAGAGGGTGGGTGGGCGGGGTTAGTATCTGCTAAGGTAGGACTGATTTTTCTTCAATAAATAAGTTTTTAAAGAATACAAAAAAGTTGAGAGAAAAAAAAATATAAATTAAAATTACCATATCAAAATCACCCTCTTTCTTAAACATCCCTATCTATATTGGCTTCATTATTTGCCACTTCACTGCGTAGATTCTGAGATAAAATGTAAAATTTGCTTTCACAAATTTAATTTCTTCTACGAAAACCCGTATACGTATCACTAAAAATATGGATACATTATTAATTTATTAACCACGAATAGAGAAGTATGGCAGTTTATAAATCTCAAGTAATAGTTCCTTGATAAAATTTTGCTATGGTCTAGTGGTCAAGGCACCCGCCCGGCAAGTGGGAGACGTTGGATTCGATTCCTACCGGGGCAGCAAGATTTTCTTCGCTTATCTTCAATATATTAAAGTTTTTATGAATTTTAACCAGACTTACCGTGTTTGGCTTTGTAGTTTTTTTAAGTTGAATTGTAAAATTATGTTGTATAGTTTAGAATTTTTCCACAAAAATTTCCAAGCATTAAGTTTAAGTTGGAGGTAGATGTCACAGGTGTTTTGCACTTTTTAATTGGTATTTTGAGATGACGTCATCAAATTTTGGGTGGGGATGACCAGATAAATTTTGTTAAACACAATATTGTTAAAAAATACCTTCAAAGTTTAGTAATTGCGGATATCATGTGTATCTAATAAAGGAAACACATGGAAACGGAAGACCTACTTTTTATATTCTGGACACTTTTACAGTGGTTCTGATATTAAAGGGCTACATTTTTCCTCGACTTCCTCTTATTGTGTAACATAGCTTTTTAGAATTTAAATATACGATGTCTCGAGATGCTCCAATGAGTGTTTCTTCTTCTATAAAGTAATTAAAGAATAAATAAAATTAAAAAAAACAAGAAATCGTTTTTTAAAAAAATAAAATTACCTTGTTAAAAGCACACTTTTTACTTTCGGAAAGTGAGCTAAGGAATTATTGAAGTAGGGTTCATCGGGTGAACAGGTACTTTCATGGTTTCTCGACATCTCAGATCCCTACACTTCGAAACAGTAGGCCTCCCGTTTCTGTCTGTCTGTCGTTTATGTCGATTTTTATTAGGCAGATAATATCCGAAGACTTTCTTGTCAAATTTTGTAAATGCTGATTAAATTTTATATAATAATATACTCCTGTATCTGTGGTTTATGAATCCGCCTTAAGTTTTATACCATATTTTCCCAAAAACCAAAATTGTGTAATAACGTTTTATGGTAATATATAGTAAAAGGGTTCGATCCCCTCATAGATCAGTTTGTTTTTCTTACAATGTGACTGGTTTTATCTGTATATTTTTGACTTATAGAAGTTCTCATAAAATACTTAAATAACATTTCGCCCAAATTTTATCGTTTTTTGACCAATTTTGTTTCCTGGTATTACTCTTATTGTGTAATTGAAATGTATCCAATTTCGGGATGCTTTAATGAGTGTATTTTCTCCTATAAATCCAGTTTTTAAAGAATAAAAAACGTCGAAAGAAGAGGTATTTTAATAAAAAATCGTCTTTCTTTCCGCGAAAATAAAATTACCATATCAAAACCACCTCCTTTCTTAAATAGATAGCCCTATCTGTATTGGCTTTATTATTTGCCACTTCACTGCGTAGATTGTGAGATAAAATGTAAAATTTGCTTTCGCAAATTTAATTTCATTTCTTCTACGATAACCCCTATACATATCATTAAAAATACGGATACATTATTAACCACGAATAGAGAAGTATGGCAGATTATAAATTTCAAGCAACAGTTTTGCCATGATATCTTCAAGTTTTTATGAATTCAGATTAGATTTACCGTGTTTGGTTTTATAGCTTTTAAGTTACATTGTAAAATTATGTTGTATAGTTTTGATTTTTTCCACAAAAATTTTCGAGCATATTAAGTTGAAGTTGGAGGTAGAGATCGCAGGTATTTTGCACTTTTTACTTAGCATTTTGAGGTGACGTCATCAAATTTTGGGTGGGAATGATTTTGGTTAGCGTGTTAATATCGACACAATATTGTTAAAATACCAACAACATTTCACAAAGATCAGTAATTTCATGGAAACGGGAGACCTACTTTTTATATTTTAAGAGATATGAAAAGTCAAATTAGCCTGGTGTTAAATCCGTACTCTTACAATAGTTCTGATATTAAAGGAATTTAAATACACGGAATTACATTTTGCCTTTTTTTTCCTTACTATACATAGCCATCTTTTCACAACAAGAAACTTAAAATATGGTTAAAATGGTACTTTTTGCAAGGAAATATCAATTTTGCAATTAGGCTTAGATTCTACCTCTTGTCAAAATAATTGAATTCCCATTTTACAATAAATAGAGAAAATAGTCAGTGAATTAGATAGGCAGTATGTTATTTGCCAAAATTAGTCTTATCTTAGCTAATACTAGGCCCGCCCACCCGCCCTCTATTTTTTTAGAAGCTAGTGATTTGCCAAAGTCAGTTTTATCTTAGCAGGTACTAACGAAAAATGAAAAACTGAAAAATTGCAAAACGAAAAATGGAAGAATGAAAAACTGAAAAATTAAAAATTGAGAACTCGAAGAATTGCAAAGTCTAAAAACTGAAACAATTTAGTAAACATCAAATTGTATTTAAAATATGTATGTAATCCTAGATTCTATTATGTTTTTATCAATATAAAATCCAACTTCAGAGCCAATAAGAATGAATTATCAAAACGGAATAGGGGTGGGTGGGCGGGCCCACTTTGCTTTGTTTTAAATCTATCATTATTATTACAAAAATTTACCATTTTAGACATGTTTTAAGTTTCTTGTTATATAAATAAGTCTACACATATTAAGAAAAAAAGGCAAAATGTAGCCCCGCCCACCCGCCCTATCTCAATTGTGATGATTTTTTGATGAATGAGGAATGAAATTTGCGAAATGGGAAATGAGATGTTTGAAATGAGAAATGTAATCTGCGAAATGAGAAAGGAGAAATGAGAATGTGCGAAATGAGAAAGGAAATCTGCGAAATGTTAAAAGAGACGTGCGAAATAAAATATGACATGTGCGAAATGAGAAATGAGACCTGCGAAATGAGAAATGAAATGTGCGAAGTGAGAATTGAGATATGCGAAATGAGAAACGTGAAATGAGATGTGCGAAATGAGAAATGAGACCTGCGAAATGAGAAATGAAATGTGCGAAGTGAGAATTGAGATATGCGAAATGAGAAACGTGAAATGAGATGTGCGAAATGAGAAATGGGGAATGAAATTTGCGAAATGTAAAATGAGATGTGAAAAGTAAAATATGAGAAGTGCGAAATGAGGAATGAGATGCGCGAAATGAAAAATGGGATGTTCGAAATGAGAAATGAGATGTGCGAAATGAGAAATGAGATGTGCGAAATAAGATATGAGATGTGCAAAATAAGACATGAGATATGCGAAATAAAACATGGGACGTGCGAAATGAAAAGTAGGATGTATGAAATGACAACTGAGATGTGCAAAATTAAATATGATATGTGCGAAATGAGAATTGAGATGTGCGACAGGAGAAATCAGGTGTGCTAAATGAGAGCCGAGAAATACTCAATGAGCATTTAAATGTGCGAAATGAAAACTGAGATGTGTGAAATGAGAAATGAGGCGTTCGAAGTAAAATATGAGATGTGCTAAATGAAAAATGAGATGTGTGAAATGAGAACTGAGACGTGCGAAGTAAAATATGAGATGTGCGAAATGACAAATGACATGTGGGAAATGGGAAATGAGATATGCGATATGAGAAATAAG
Organism: Zophobas atratus; assembly: GCA_022388445.1. Lineage (NCBI taxonomy): Eukaryota > Metazoa > Arthropoda > Insecta > Coleoptera > Tenebrionidae > Zophobas > Zophobas atratus. The sequence goes on along the minus strand of CM039442.1, from coordinate 50,749,290 downwards.
ATGTATGAAGTGAGAAATTTAAATTTATTCTTATTATTATTACAAAAATTTACCATTTTAGACATGTTTTAAGTTTCTTGTTATATAAGTAAGTCTACACCTTAGATCATATAATAAATAGATACCACCATGCCGTGTTCTTTCCCTAGCAGAGCCTGTGACGACATCCTCCAGTCACACATCTCTCTCGTACATGAAGGGATTACAGTGAAGCTATCCTTGCCTGATCACTATTTGAATTTTGCGCGCCTAAATTTTAGGAAGTATGTCTGAACTAACTTCGTACGAAAGATGTTGACAGCTTGATTTTATAAATAATTCACAATAGATAATGAAAGGAATAGTAAATTATTGGGCAGCAATTGTGATCCTTTATGATTACATCACTTAAAATAGGATCTTTGTTCTAAATTCTAAAATTGTTTTTTGTACAACAACTCGAAAGAGAGGTTAGAAGAAACATCTGTCAAAAGCGATTTGTTGCGCTGGTGCGGTACAAGGATGGAAGTGAAATAGACATATACAGATGAAATGCATATAACAAAGATGAAGATGTGGTGATCACACAAGGATAGCATTATACTACTCCTCTTGACGTAGAAAACGACAACAGATAGCTTCATGTCTAGTCACAGCTTTCAGTTTGAGTATTGGTATCTATTTATTATATGATCTAAGGTCTACACACATTAAGAAAAAAAAGGCAAAATGTAGCCCCGCCCACCCGCCCTATCTCAATTGTGATGATTTTTTTTATTCGTCGTGAGCCAAGGGGGCAGAGCCTAGCTGCAAAATCCATATTTCTCTACGAGAAATTAAAAACATGTTTTTGAATATCGTGTTGTTCAAAGAAAATTATATTAAGAAAAAATTAAAGCCAAAGATTAAGCACCACCCATACCTGTCCTGATCCAAATATGTAGTGATGAAGTTTTCATTCGTTGCCAAACTTAGGGGCGGAGCCTAATTGCAAAATCCACATTCCCCTACAAAAATTTACCATTTTAAACGTGGTTTAAGTTTGTAACAATAAAAAAATTATCACAATAGAGATGGGGTGGGTGGGTGGGGTTTATATTTTCCTTTTAATTCTTAATATACATAGCATTCTTTGAACAACACGATACTCAGAAACATGTTTTTACTATCTCAATTGTGATGATTTTTTTATTCGTCGAGAGCCAAGGGGGCAGAGCTTAGCTGCAAAATCCATATTTCTCTACAAGAAATAAAAAACATGTTTTTGAGGATCGTGTTGTTCAAAGAAATCAAAGAATACTATGTATATTAAGATAAAGCTAAAGATTAGGCCCCATTCATACTTGCTTTGATCTAAATAGTAATGAAATTTTCATTTGTTGGCAAACTTAGGGGCGGAGCCTAATTGCAAAATCCACATTCCCCTACAAAAATTTACCATTTTAAACGTGTTTAAAGTTTCTAACATTAAAAAAAATATGACAATAGAGATGGGGTGGGTGGGCGGGGTTTATATTTTCCTTTTAATTCTTAATATACATAGCATTCTTTGAACAACACGATACCCAGAAACATGTTTTTAATTTCTTGTAAAGAAATAAGTGTTTTGCAGTTAAGCTCCGCCCTCTTGGTTCACGGCGAATTAAAAAATCATCACAATAGAGATAGGGCGGGTGGGCGGGCTTACATTGTGCGTTTTTGTTTTAATATATGTTGACTTCTTTTCACAATATGAAACTTAAAACATGTTTAAAATGGAAAATTTGTATAAGGAAATTTGCCAAATCCATATTTCCCTCCAAAATGTACCATTTTAACCGTGTTTTAAGTTTCTTGTTGTGAAAAGATAGATATGTATATTAAGAAAAGAGGGCAAAATATAAGCCCCGCCCACCCGCCCAATCTCAATTCTGGTGATTTTTTTTATTCGTCGTAAGCCGAGGGGTGGAGGCTAATTGTAAATTCCTATTTTTCTACGAGAAATTATGGATTTTGCAATTATGGGACGGAGCCGAATTGCAAAATCGATATTTCCTTATACAAATTTTCCATTCTAAACATCTTTTAAGTTTCATGTTGTTGTTGTGAAAAGAATTCTTCACATCTTAAAACAAAAAGGGAAAAAGCAAGCACGCCCACCCGCCCTATCTCAATTGCGATGATTTTTTTTATTCGACGTGAATCAAGGGGGCGGAGCTTAACAAGCAAAATACCTATTTCTTTACAAGGAATTGAAAACATGTTTTGAGTATCATTTTGTTCAAGGAATACTATGTATATTAAAAAAAGAAGATCTTAATACAACAGATTCAATGTTTTCTCATAGTTTGACAGCTTGTTTACGGAATTGTCGGTTTCTATTTCCTGTCTCTCTGTCTCTATGTGTGTTGGCGATTTAGATAGATAGAAAAATCTCTGAAACTGTGGCATTGATTTCTGGGAAATTTTGAATACACTTTAAGATTGTCGTGTAGATGGTATCAAGCTAACCAAAATTTCTCCGTTAATTCCCACTAAAAATTTGATGACGTTATCTCAAAATTTTCTGTATTCATTTACTTGAAGTGTTTTTTTCTAATGACAATAGAGTAAATTTGACGTCAACTGGTGTTGCTATGACGAAAATCAGTTGGAATCCAGACTAAATATTTTCCTTGTATAATAGATATTCAAACCACTGGCTATTAGTGGCAATAACGACGGCGTTGAATGGAACTTCAAATTCTGGAACGCACTAATGTTATGATTAGCGCTATATTAATTTAATCTTGATGATTTCGCTCACGAAAGGTGCGAACAAAAATCGCCCCGTTTTTCTCATAAAACTTTCTTTTCCTGGTAAACTCCACGGAAAATGCGTCCTGACATGCACATTCCGTTCAGGAAAATGTAGACCATTTTTTGGACGTTCCTAAGTTTTAAACGCAACCTCCGCGCGTTTTAATCACCCTGCAACGCCAAAGTAAATATCCACGCTTGTTCAAGGATTGAGATAAGTTGATAGTACACGGGCCCGGAGCAGAACTTGCTAACGATGCGCTAATTTAATTTGTAGTTACGTTACTCCGAAATTTGTGCCATGACCGTGTGATAATCTTGTTTTTCTTGTCTCGTAACATTGCTTCATGTTTCGTGTGTCAACAGGGATTGTTGGTACAAGAAGGAATGATGTGTATTGAATAAAGTTTCATTTATGATCGAAACATCCGACCAGACAGGTCGGGATATTGTGTTCGGGATATCAAAGGATTTGTCTTGTCGATTCATTTCGGCGATGTGTGTCCTGATATGATTTATTTTTCTCGACCGAAATGTTTCAGAAGTCGCGATTAAAGACCGCACGTATAAACAGACGACACATTAATGCTGGATTTTTTTTGGCTTCGCGATTCGATTATAACTTTGTGCCGCCTAGGTGTTTATGAACTAAATTCAGGACATATGGCGTTCAAGACTTATCTTTGCTACGACCGCGTTTGCAATTCAGCCTGTCTTTTAATTTCTGACCATGTGTCGGACATTATTAGAAAAATCGTCGACTAATAGTCTCGTTAAACTTTTTTAGAATGCTTATCTGACGCTTATGCTGCACGGAGCCTATTAAACTATTCTCATTCATCCTATTAATACGCCTTTAACGCTTTAGAGCATAATTTCGTGCCGGACTGCCTGCTTGAGTAATTAAACAAATTATGCTTTCGGTTTTACGCGATCTTGTCGATTTAGGAAATGAATCCAGCGACTTATTCTTCACAGTTACATTAAACTTCTGAGCGATATCGCTTGAGTCTCGTTTAGGTAGCCGTATCCCTAGACCAAATTAAATAATATTTTACTGATTTTCGTTGAACGTGATTTAAATAATTTTTCTTCGTCCCGTTTAGCTTAAATATGCGATTTATTGTCTTTGCGATCTAGCACAGTTGGAGTTACTAGTGAAAAGACGAGCGGATTATCTCTGAATTAATCAAGCATAAGGAGAGTCGCAGTAGCGAAACGTGTTTAAGCAAGTGCCTTTGCGTTTGTATCTCATTTCCTGGAGGAAGAAAGTCGAGTATTATCATCCGTTAATTGCTCCCTGAAGACGTGACTCGGGGTGCAGTAGGAGCATGTTCGTGCTGCGTGTGGGGCATACACCTAATGCTGGGGATAATTTTTAACAAGAGGCCTAGACGTCGCAAGCTGCTCTACTTCCCTCCGTCCCATTCTGCCAATTATCGTAGACGCGGCGAAGCCTCCATTCACGAAACGGGTGTAGAAAGAAGACATAATTGAAGTGTTTGCTGTTAGCCTTCGCTTAATTTCAGAAGGAAAAGCTGTAATCGAATCAATTCGTCTCGATTCGGTAGCTGCTTCGTTACAAACCCAATTTGGAAAGTTTGTAAATGCCTTAATAAGTTATAACATCATATCGGGAGACAGCTTCTAGTGGAAGTGTTCTGTGGATGTAGTGAACTTTCTTGGGTTTTTGTCTACGTGAACGAACCCTATTTTCTCTAACCACCAAAACAACCGATAAATCCGAAAAATTGCATATGCAACGACGCTAATCCAAGTTAATCTCGCCAATTAAAGCCAGATTAACTTCTTCGTAATTTAAAATCCGGCGCTGTGGTTATTCCGCCTTCATTAGCGAATCCTGTAATTGCATACAAATTGAATTGAAAATACTCTGTCCACAGAATTGTCTCCTCACAATCGAATGAATTGATTTCATTTCCTCGCCCAGTCAGGCCGAAAATGGGACTTTCGTGAATTTTAAATCCCGATCAGGGTAAATCGAGCATACTGCAAGCATCTTATTTGGCAATAAAGTTATCTCAAACAACTTTCCTTCTCCGACACAGCTCTTTTCCTTTTCGGACTGACACCCGGACTAAATTTCCTGCGACCCCCAGATTTACAACTGTCACTCAACATGACGGAGCGGCCTTTCCATTTTCCGGGTCCTTTAATTTGAGAAATCGAAAATTTTCTGAATACCGAATGACCGGCGTAATTAACGAAATGAAAAGGGTCATTTCGGAAAATTCACCGCCCAAATTGGAATCTTAATAGACGGGCTTGGTCATTAATTGGGGTTGTTTGTTTGTTATTGGCTGTCACTTTCATAATGGATCGCTCCCTAGACGTCTTCGGTCTTTTTCTGCAAGGATTTATTGTCCTGGATGGCGCACCCTGACAAAAATTTTATTACGAATAAAGCACGTACAGTGTAAACTGTTGCTGGCGCATATTCTGAATTATTTTTATGCTATCTGGAGTTTAAATCGGCATTGTTTCTAGCAAGAGGGAAATGAAATAAAGTTTCTGTTTTCAACGCGAATGTCTATAGAGCGAGTTTAGGAACTCGCAGAGTTTGCAGAAATTTATCGTGTTCGGGATTAAATAATGGAAGACAGTAATTAAGATTTCGAGAGTCCAGAACAGCGAGAGATTTTAACTGGATTCCGTTATTTCACATTCAGATACAAAATCACTAAGTACTTAAAACTGCAAAACAACCAATATTTTCTGACACTACAACAACACAACGATCAGAAGTAAATTCAATAAATCAAAATTAAACGATCACGCTTGTTGAATATGGTCGAAATCAATAATGTTGTTCGGTTCACACTTCGCTGTGAGAGGAATGTCCGAGAATAAATCTTCAGGATTCAGGTCGTAGAACACAAAGTAATAGCAGGCAATGATTGTCGTTCAGTGTCCAACCGCTTCACATAGTATTCAACCTTTCTTAAGTATTAGGCGGACCACTATCTTGTCTGGGAGTTAAATACTTAAAAACTGTAAGTAAATTCAATAAATCAAAATTTATCAAGATTATATAGTGAATCGAATCCACATCACACAAATAAAACACTTGCTGAATATGGTCAAAATCACATAATGTCGTTCGGTACACACTTCGCTGTGAGAGGAATGTCCGAGAATAAATGTTCAGGATTCAGGTCGTGGAACACAAAGTAATAACAACCAATGATTGTCGTTCAGTGTCCAACCGCTTCACATAGTATTCAACCTTTCTTAAGTATTAGGCGGACCACTGTCTTGTCTGGGAGTTAAATACTTAAAAACTGTAAGTAAATTCAATAAATCAAAATTAATCAAGATTATATAGTGAATCGAATCCACATCACATAAATAAAACACTTGCTGAATGTGGTCGAAATCACAGAATGTCGTTCGGTACAAACTTCGCTGTGAGAGGAATGTCCGAGGATAAATGTTCAGGATTCAGGTCGTAGAGCACAAAGTAATAACAACCAATGATTGTCGTTCGGTGTCCAACCGCTTCACATAGTATTCAACCTTTCTTAAGTATTAGGCGGACCACTATCTTGTCTGCGAGTTAAATACTTAAAAACTGTAAGTAAATTCAATAAATCAAAATTAATCAAGATTATATAGTGAATCGAATCCACATCACATAAATAAAACACTTGCTGAATGTGGTCGAAATCACAATAATGTCGTTCGGTACACACTTCGCTGTGAGAGGAATGTCCGAGAATAAATGTTCAGGATTCAGGTCGTAGAACACAAAGTAATAACAGTCAATGATTGTCGTTCAGTGTCCAACCGCTTCACATAGTATTCAACCTTTCTTAAGTATTAGGCGGACCACTATCTTGTCTGGGTGTTAAATACTTAAAAACTGTAAGTAAATTCAATAAATCAAAATTAATCAAGATTATATAGTGAATCGAATCCACATCACATAAATAAAACACTTGCTGAATGTGGTCGAAATCACAATAATGTCGTTCGGTACAAACTTCGCTGTGAGAGGAATGTCCGAGAATGAATGTTTAGGATTCAGGTCGTAGAACACAAAGTAATAACAACCAATGATTGTCGTTCAGTGTCCAACCGCTTCACATAGTATTCAACCTTTCTTAAGTATTAGGCGGACCACTATCTTGTCTGGGAGTTAAATACTTAAAAACTGTAAGTAAATTCAATAAATCAAAATTAATGAAGATTATATAGTGAATCGAATCCACATCACATAAATAAAACACTGCTGAATGTGGTCGAAATCACAATAATGTCGTTCGGTACACACTTCGCTGTGAGAGGAATGTCCGAGAATAAATGTTCAGGATTCAGGTCGTGGAACACAAAGTAATAACAGGCAATGATTGTCGTTCAGTGTCCAACCGCTTCACATTGTATTCAACCTTTCTTAAGTATTAGGCGGGAGTGTTTACTACCGCGTACGTTGTGCAGCCTGCGGTTTAATCCTCTCCTGTTCGTGCGCTTGCTGCCTTGTTCCTCCGATTCGGCAGTCAAATTGGCAGAACGACTTAGAACAAGCCTTGCGGATGGATGGCAGCCTGGGTGGGAATTCATCGAATTTCTGCGTGAGCGATTCACGTCTAGTAAACCGTCGAATATATAGCGCAATAAGAGATCCGTTCCGAGATACGGCCAGATTATGAAGATGTAATGCCGGTTTGAAATCGGGAAACGCTCCAAGTCTCTCTCCGACCGGAATTGAAACATCTTATCGGCATGTCCGTGAACGCCTCGTTCGCCCTCCTCATTTTCCCGCAATACCTACGTATGTCGCTCTCCATGGCGGGCTCCGGGTAATGACAGCTCCGTCGGCCGTCCGCGGTGATGAATTGTTGTTTGGATGGTGCGGTTGTGCACGTTATCTTGAGACTCGAAGGACTTTCCACATTGTTGCCGCATCGTTTATTATACATTATGGAATTCCGATTCTCGCCTGAGGGATTTCGCGGATTTGGGGCGGCTCGGAAAGGACTCCCTAAAAAACTTACGACGCCAGACAATTCAACTTTGTTTTATTTTTGCGAAGGGTTTTTCAGTAAACGGGACTTAGGCGCGCTAAAAGCGGTTCCTGTGCGGTTTTGAGACAGACCTAAGAAAATAAATGCGACTTTCACGCTACTTTGTGATACAAATGCTACATTATTACGACGCGGGGTAAAACCGGGAGGCTGATGATTGAATACCGGAGAGACGGGCACGAATTAAGTGTCGGAGCTGGGTTAACCCCCACTCCTTTACATGGTCAGCAACGTGCAACGTTGGGTAGTCAGTCAGATATTATTACTCCAACTATAGCGGCATTCGGTGTCAAGTTACGCGTTTCATTGTTTCATTACTGAAAGGTATCCCATATCTTGATACATTAACAAACAGAAGTTTAGGAGCAACTGTCAATACGTATCTAGACGCAAGGGAATTGTCCGCAAATTGGCTTTGTTACACTGGAAGTGTCCCAGACGTGTCATTTTGGGTCCAAATCAACAATGTTGACACATTACGTAAAACCCATTTTCTCATGGAATAATAGCTTCCAACGTCGTCACCGTGTCACTATATCTAAGAAACACGTGTCTGTCGACATTTATGTAGCCCTAGAGCCAAAAAATTTGGCGTAACCTTCTTTTCCTTCATTTCAAGGGACTTAAAATATGCTAATGAAATGTATTAGCATCTATTTTAGTGTTTTTGTTATTAATGTGTTCCTCTTGTGAACGTCACGAACTCATTCCAGGGAAAATTTTGTGCTTCCGTAAATGTCAGTAACCTAATATATTATTATTCGAACTTTGCAATCCGACTGGCTGTTGAACCGGATCTCTTATTACGCTGTATATTCACCCTCCGCTCTATTCACCCGCTTGTTCTAAGTCGCTCTGTCAATCCGATAGTTTACGCTGCCGAGTCATCCCGTCCAGATGGATTCCCTTAATAAGGTCTCGCATTCCCGTATTGTGTCGGATTCTGTTGACAGGTTCTCGGTTTTATGTACTTTACGAAGTTATTTTAAATACGGAAAGTAAAGAAAACAAAGTTGCTTTAAGCGGGGTCTCGGAAAATTTCAAGCCTACCCCGAGGAATAAGGGGAAGCTCCCAGTGCGACGTTAATGGGCGACTCTAAACTTCCGAAATTAAATCTACAATGTCCACGAGTTTTTATTTACTCTCCCATACTTTTCTGATGTCGATTTGTTTAATACGGTTGCGAAGATGATCTGTATTCTGGTGCGACGAAAGAAAAGCGGGGGAGTCGATCGAACCGCGTTTCATTAATTGAGGTCTCGGAAAAACTGGGTAATATTTTGTTCATGAGAAATTGCAAAAAACTTGAGTCGACGGGGCGGGCGCCTCCGGAATCTAGAAGAAATTAATCGAGTTTACGTTGGAAGGGTAAGGCGCGAGAGGCTGTTTCTCAAGCGGATTTTGTCTTTCTGATTACTTCTGCTATACAGGGTGGTTTCGAAATAAATGGTAACCACGGAATCCTCTTGCTCCAAAGCTTGCACTTTTTGAACGTGGTATGGATATGTGCCTTGTTCTTTTAATGTACAACTTCTTCGACGTGTTCCAAAATTTGTTCTTCAGCTTGCTCGCGTTTTACAAAGCGCTCGATCCACAATTCGTGGCATCGCAAACTGTAACTTTTCAATTAATTCCCGAGATGATACTCGTGGAATGATTAATTAGCGCTGTCCGTGAAGAGATCTGGTGATAAAATGCATGGTGTTCTGGCGACAACCGATACGGTTGGTGTGCTGGGATGATGAACTACAGTTAGGATGTGATATGTCCCGGAGGCATTACCACGCGTCGATGATTTTATTATTATATTATATCAGGTTTGCCCAAAAACGCTTTAGAGCTTTATTGTGTGTTGGCTTGGTTAGGGAATCACTTTTGATCAAAAGGACAGGTTGTGTTTGCTTTGTTCGGCGCATTTTTGGCTGTAAAATTTTATGGTTATTCTAGATAGACTACCACGATGAATATGGCCATAAAAGTTGCCGTAATGCGAAACATAGTTCGCTACACCGGGGTAGGGCGAGGGCTTACGCGTCTTAAACTTTTTGTGGGACGAGAAAGTGAGTTCTAACTGGATAGCCCGTCCCAGTATAAATTAAACGGGTATAGTGTCCGCTTTATTCTGTTTAGCTAACACGTGATCACTCCATCTGTTCGGTAAAAATGGAGAGAATTTCCTTCCAAAGAATATTATTTTTGTGTAGAGTCCCGGCTACGAATGTGTTTTTGGTTGTACAAGTAAACCGTTTGTCACAGCTGCGACGTTCAGAGGGCGAAAATCGTAGAATTGTGCCAGCCTCCATGGAATAATTTCAAGGGTGACGTGTTTTGTTTTATTATTATGTAGATAATTATTTCGAGGAAAATGTTCTAGAAACTACTAATCCGAATAATTACAGGGCTGGTATGTTTTGCTTTATTATTGTTTGGAATATTATTTCGAGGAGAAAGTCCTCGAGACTGGTAATTTGGATAAAAACAACAGGGAATGGGAGGAATGGTGCTTTATTGGATTTTTTTTCGTTGCGCAATTCCTCTAAATTTGAAATGGCACACTCCGGTACTTGCGGTTTATGAATTCGCCTTGATTTTTATCCTGGGCATATAGATTTTCACAAAAAAGATCGGCGAAGGTTTTTTTTTAATGAAATTTTCGCGCCTCTCAAGTACAGTCCAATAAATCCCGTGTGTTTGAAAAATTATACAGTTTGAAAAGAAAAAATAATTTGTCCAAGAACCTTCTATTCTCACTCATCTCTCATATTTTATTTCCGATAAAAAAGCTCGAAGATGTTTACCATAAAATTGAGGGTTTTGTATTTTGCAAAACAGTGGTGAAAACCGCTTTCCAAAATTGCCATTAATAATTGAGATTTTCATTTTTAGAGATACGTGATCTGCGTGATACGTTTAATTTGACCAAATTAAAAAAAGAAAACGAAAAACCGAAACATTGGACAATTGGAAAGTTGAGACATCGAAACACCAAAAGATCGAGAATCGAAGTCGAAAATTCGAAAAAGTAAAAAATTGAGAAATCTAAAATTTGCAAAATTTAGATAAAAAAATTAGGAAAATCGAAAAATTAATACAATTAAAAAATAGACAAATTTAAAAACCCAAAAATTGGAAAATCAAAATTTAAAAACGAAAAATTGAAAAATCGAAAAACTGAAAAACAAAAAAACGAGAAATCCAGAAATCAAAAAATTTAAAACTTAGGAAACAAATAAAGAATCGAATAATTGAAAAATCGCGGAACTCAAATTGAAAAATCGAAAACGTCAAAAATTGAGGAATTGAAAATTGGGAAATCGAGAAGTCGAAAAATCGAGAAATCGTAACGCCGAAAAATCAAAAAATCGATTAATCAAAAAATTGAAAATTTAAAAACGCGCCAAAAATTAAACTATTGAAAAATAAAAAAATTTAAAAATCGATAAATTGAAGATTGGAAATATTGAAAAATCCACAAGTCGAAATAGACCCAGATTGATAAATCGAAAAATTAAAGTTTGAAAAATTGGGAATTTAGATTTAAAAAAAATTTGAAAAATCGAAAAACTGCAAAATAAAAAAACGAAAAATCGAAAATTTAAAAAAATTGAAAAATCACGAAACTCAAAAAAATCAAAAATCTGCAAAATTGAAGGATTAAAAATCTCAAATCGAGAAATCGAAAAATTGAAAAATCGAGAAAATGACAATTCAAAAAATCAATCGATTAAAAAAATATCAAAAATTGCAGAATCGAAAAATTGAAAAATTCTAAAACTTAATTATCGAAAGTCAGTCGATAACTCCAAAAATTGAATAATTGATAAAAAATTGAAAAAAATCGAAAAACTAAAAAATTCCAAAACTGAAACATCAACAGATATCGAAAAATCGAGAATTCGACGAATGGAAAAATAAAAAAAAATCGATTAATCGAAATATCGGAAGTTTAGAAACGCCAAAAATATTTTAAAAGCAAAAAATTAAAAAGTTGAAAAATTGGATGTTTCAACTGAAATATCGGAAAATAAAAAATCGAAAAATAAAAAAATCGAGAAAGCGAAAATTTGAAAAATCGAAAAATTGAAGAGAAATCGAAAACTCGAGAACTCACGAAAACAACACATCGAAAAATTGAGAAATTGGAAAGTTGAAAAATCAAAATATCGAAAAATCGTTTAATCAACGAATTGAAGAATGGAAAAATTAAAAAATCTAACAACGTAGAATAAAAAAAACCGAAATATTGAAAAATCGAAAATTAAAAAAAAAAATTGAAGAATTGAAAAACTGAAAAATCCCGAAACTCAAATTGAAAAATTAAAACCCTGAATATTTGAAGAATTGAAAATCTAAAAGTCGAGAAATCGAGAAGTCGAAAAATCGAGAAATCGTAACGCCGAAAAATCAAAAAATTGAAAATTTAAAAACGCGCCAAAAATTAAAATATTGAAAAATAAAGAAAATTAAACATCGACAAATTGAAGATAGGAAAAATTGAAAAATCCACTAGTCGAAATAGCCCCAAATTGAAAAATCGAAAAATTAAAGTTCGAAAAATTGGGAATTTAGATTTGAAAAAAATGGAGAATCGAAAAACTGTAAAATATAAAAACGAAAAATCTAGAAAAGAAAAAAAAAAGAAAAATAAAAAAATTGAAAAATCACGAAACTGAAATTGAAAAATCAAAAACCTGAAAAATTGAAGAATTAAAAATCTCAAATCGAGAAATCGAAGAAAAATTAAAGAATCGAAAAATCCCAAAACTGAAAAATCGAAAAACCGAGATATCGAAAAATTGAAAAAATCAGTCAATTAACAAAATATCAAAAATTGCAGAATCGAAAAATTGAAAAATTCCAAAACTCAAATATCGAAAATCAATCGATAAATCCAAAAATTGAATAATTGATAAAAAATTGAAAAGTCGAAAAACTACAAAATTCCAAAACTGAAACATCAACAGATATCGAAAAATCGAGAATTCGACGAATGGAAAAATAGAAATATCGAAAAATCGATAAATGGAAATATCGGAAGTTTAGAAACGCAAAAAATAATTTAAAAGCAAAAAATTGAAGAATCAAAAAATTAAAGAATTGAAAAATTGGATGTTTCAATTGAAATATCGGAAAATGAAAAATCGAAAAATAAAAAAATGGTGAAAGCGAAAATTTTAAAAATCGAAAAATTGAAGAGAAATCGAGAACTCGAGAAGTCGCGAAAACAACACATCGAAAAATTGAGAAATTGGAAAGTTGAAAAATCAAAATATGGAAAAATCGTTTAATCAACAAATTGAAGAATGGAAAAATTGAAAAATTGAGAAATCGAAAGTCTCAAATTAGTAAATCGAAAAATTGAAAAATCGAAAAACGTAGAATAAAAAAAAAGGAAAATTGAAAAATCGAAAATTTAAGAAAAACAATTGAAGAATTGAAAAACTGAAAAATCCCGAAATTAAATTGAAAAATTAAAACGTTGAATATTTGAAGAATTGAAAATCTAAAAATCGAGAAATCGAAAATTCAAAAATACGAAAAATCGATTGTACAAAAATTGAAAATTTAGAAACGCCAAAAATTAAAATATTGAAAAATCACAAAATTGAAAAATTGACAAATTTAAGAATGGAATACGTAATTGAAAATCGAGAAATCAAAATAGCTCCTAATTGATAAATCAAAAAATTAAAATTTGAAAAATTGTGATTTTAGATTTTAAAAAAAATGAAAAATCGAAAAATTAATAAAACTGAAAAACGGAAATTAAAAACCGAAAAGAAAAAAAAAATGCAAAAATGCAAGGAAAAAACTTGAATAGAAAAATTGAAAAATCTCGAAACCTCAAGTTGAAAAATCAAAAACCTGAAAAATTGAAGAATTGGAAATTAAAAATCGAGAAATAAGTAAGCATACAAATGGGAAAATCGAAATATCGAAAAATTGATTAATAAAAAAATTTCAAAATTTAGAAATACAACAAAAATAAAAATATTGATAAATCAAAAAAATTGAAAAATTGACAAATTGAAGAATGGAAAATTGAAATATCAGAAACAACAGAATTTGAAAAATTGAGGAATCGAAGGTTCGAAAAATGTAATGAAAAAATGGGTAATCGGAAATTGAAATTCGAAAAATTGAAAAATCGAATCTTGAAAAATCGAGAAATCGAAACGTCGAAAAGCCGAAAAATTGAAAATTGAAAAAATAAAAAAAATCGTTTCAAAATCTCAAAATAATGGGAAAAAATGTTACTTATTTCAAGTCTCTGAAAAGTTTCAGATTGTTGGGGTTTTCCTTAAACTTTTAAAATTTCTTGCCAAAATTGTGACCCGTATTATTGAGGAAACGTAAATAATTCGAGGTAAATTCTCAGGATATTAAGAAAAATTTTTACTTTTTCCTCATAGGCGTAATTCTCCTTTTTCTTTAAGAACAAAAGGCTCAAAATTTTGTAAAAAAAAAAATGTAAAACATCGAAAAATCAAACATTTCAGCTTTTTCTTAAAATTTCGATGTATTCCTATTAAAATAGAGACTTTGTTAATGGCATTAACGCAGATGACCTGACCTGACCTGACCTGAGTTGAAATAAAAAAGTAAAATCGTAAGAAAACATCTGAACTCTATTTGAGATAAAAAGTCAAAAACGAAAATTTTTTTTAATTTTTTGGTCAAGAAATCAACAAAATTTAAGATCTGGACAATATATTTCAACTATTTGAGACAAAATATGGACAACAAAAATAACATTTAAGCTATTTTCAAGATTTTGATTTTTCCTAACACGTCGAAGAAATTAAATCGATTTCAACTTAGAATAAAATGTTGGCATTTAGAGAGAACATCCCGGAAACTTGCGATAAAGCTCAAGGCATTGAAAAAAATCTCAAAACTCTTGAGAAATCTCTGAAGATGGTGATAAACAAATACAAATTTCGAGATTTTTGTGCAATTGTTCGTATTTCTACTCCAGAAATGAATGAAATCTTTTTCAGTTAAAATGAAAAATTAAGATCTTGAAGCTCAATTTTTTTGTATCAAATGTATGTTCGGGAGAAATTTCCTCGCCCTGAAGTACAATCAAACAGATTCAGTGTTAAAAAATATGTAGATTTTTTGGGAAAATCTGGATACTTAAGGTAGAAAAATCAAGGCGGATTCATAAATTACAACTACATTTTTGTAACATTTATTAGCATCTACTACGCAAACTTTTAACGTGAGAACGTGACGTTATCAAAGTGTTGGTAAGGACGACAAATTTTAGTTAGCGTTTTATTTTTATACGATTAACCTAATATACGTATAAAATTTGAGAAAAATTGGTCCGGTAGTTTCGGAAGAAAACAAGCTTAAAAATATACTAAATCGTTCTTTTCAGTCCATAATAAACATTAGAATGTCTTCCAACAAAACCCATTTTTGAATTGAAAATGCTTTTACCGTATAAAACAAACATTTTGATAATAATTCTGAAAATCTTTGTTTGTTCAAACTGTATTGTCCCAGACACTTGTTTTCAGCGACAAAGTCATTTTATTTAATGATTGGTTTACCTTGTTTTTGTTTTCGTATTGGAAGAAAATTATGAAGCTTACGTAATACATATTTCCAACGTACCAGGATTAATGTTTTGTGTTGTTTCCTCCTTCCAACCTTCTGTACAATAAATGCGAAATGCTTTTTAATAAATTCTTGAGAGTCGTTATTTCTATAGTTTTACTTTCCGACTGTTCGTTTCACCCTGTCCTTGAATCGTTTTTTTTATTTGCCTTTGTCGCGATAGCTGTGAAAGCTAGGTGCAGCAAGATGGCCACAATTCAAAACTGATTGTGTCTGGACCGGGTCCAAATCGGATTAAATTTAAAAACGAATGGAAAATGGAACATAAATTTCAGGGTTACATCACACTAAAACTACCCTGAGCTACGATTAAATGGAAAGCGGCGTTCTTTTTCTATTTTGGGTGTATTTCAGGGACCGAGTTTCGCGCCACTATTATTTTCATTATTTACGAACGATCTGCCTCGCCTCGATCACTAGTATTTCAAACACTCCTATGTTTCATTTGAAATTCTTAAGTAACCCAAGTAAGAAATTCATGCGGAGCGAAACCGGAAAAGGGCGACATGCAGCGATGACTCCACGAATAATCGTCCGCCCTCTTAAATATTCAAGTAGTGTAGATATGTCTATTTTGAGACATCTCTGCTGCAAAATTAAAACTAACAATATGAGTCGACGCAGCGCAATATTTTCCGAGTCGAAGCACGTTGCACCAGAAACATTCCAGATACAACCCTCTTGAAAATAAATGGCCGGGCCGATTTTTAAATAAGAGAAGCAGGTACATAATGCAGGTGTATACAAGAGAAAGGGCTCCCTTTCCCTTAACCGGTATTTTATGTGGGTCGTCGATCCACCGCAAAAGCTCGAAAACTTTATGCGCGGTGCGTTCCTCGATTCCTAAGCACGTATCTCACGCAACTCTCGGGGGAAATCGCCTAAACTGCACATATATTTTAATTCAAAACGAATTATGTCTTTCCACATAACCTTAGTACCGTGTCGGGCGCTTTTCAATTCCGACTGTCATGTTATTGTTTCTAATTCTTTGCGTCGGGGATATCGGATCGATCGGAGGGCGCGCACTTTAGATAACCTTTTTGGGGACGAAATGTGTGGTATGTTTTATGAAAGTTTCGGATTAGGGAACGGTCCCTTCTCTGAAAGAGATTGTATCCCCTTTAATTTCCTCTTATAAATTCTCGGATTTACAAAAGAATGCTTTGGCGGGGTCGTGAGGTTATTGATGCAAAAGCGGAGAGGGTAGTTTTGATTTTACTGATCACTTATAGGTTTTTGCTTCCGGAGCGTACGCTAAGTTTTCGCCAGGTTTCATGACCACTGTGACCAATAAATGACCACGCGCTTTTACAACTCCATCTGTTCGGTAAACACGAACATTAGGTGTTTCTTTCGACACTTTCTTTGTGTTTGCCAGAAAAGCATCTTCCCCAATTCATAAAGCAATTCCATAAACAAATAAAACTCCTCCCGTAACACCTATTTCGCCCTATGCATTAGGCCGTGATTCGAGCAGGTGCCGGGTGATGGATGAAGGGCGAATTGGTGAATTCTTTAGAAGCCTCGTTGTCCGCATGTCGTAAATAACGAGAGCCCGCTTCCCGTATCCATATATTCTTTTAACGTTTTTGGATTTTCCTCGAACGTGACGATTTGCATCTCCATGAGAAAGTTTGCATTCATTTTCAACAGTGAGCGATGTGCACTCGTGAAATTTTGATGCACCGTTTAGGACGCGGGATGCATTTGAAGCTCCACTTGTTCGAGCAATTTCGACGAACTCACCACAATGGGAAAATTATTTACTCGTTCCTTTTATTTCGTCGGGTCAAAAGGGCTTTCCGCATGGCCGAACTTCCGACTTTTAAATATTTGGATTGATTCCAGCGGGCGATTAGTGGCCCGAAAGGTCCGTTTATTAGGCATTTTTATCCCGAATGGGGGCATGTTGTTGAGCTTTATTATATGAAAATGCGAATGTGGAATTGACGTTCAAAATTATTAGAAAAACGTTATTATCTTGATATATTGTTGCCTAGTCAACAATGTTTTTCCTCTGGAGGTCCTTTCGTAAGGATGACATAGGGTTATGATTAAGTAACGCACAAATTTATAAAAATACCAATAGAATGGCCACCTAGGTCTCTGGAATTGACACCCCTTGACTTTTTTTAATGGGTATCTACATCTAAAAAGTCCTGTTTACATGAACAGACCCGATAATTTTAGACGACTTGAAGGCACGAGTTCGTCATGAAATGACTCGTATAAGTCACCAAAGTATTGAAAATTTCGTCAGGTCTACCATGATGCTTAATGCGGAACAGTTTGAACAATCAAAAAATCAAGTTCATTTTGCTTATTGACTTTTTATCCTTTTCGTCCTTTTCGTGCCTTTTCGTGCTTTTGTCTTTTCGTCTTTTCATTCTTTCTCGTCCTTCTCGTCCGTTTTCGTCCGTTTCGTAATTTTTTATCCTTTTCGTCCTTTTCGGACCTTTTCGACCTTTTCGTCCTGATTCGTCCTTTTCGTAATTTTTATCCTTTCGTCCTTTTTCATCCTTCTTCGTCTCTTTTCTCGCTTTGTATTTTTTTGTCTTTTCGTTCCTTTTCGTCACTTTTTCGTCCTTTTCAACCTTCTCGTCCTTTTTCGAAATAATAAGAAAATTTAGGCATCGAAAAATTGCAAAATTGAAAAAATTAAAATTTATATCATCTAAAAATTGTAAAAACGAAAGATTGCAAAATAAAAATCGAAAAACTAAAATCGAAATAATTTGTAATTCGGGAAAATCGGAGAACTTAAGTCGAGAAATTAAAAAATCTAAAAATATTAAAATTTTAAAACTTACTAGAAAAATGAAAAAAACCGAAAACCGTAAATAAACTAGGAAACACTAAAAATCTCATAGTTGAAGTAAACAAGAATTAGAAAATCAAAAAAGTGATAATTGAAAAAATGAAAATTTGGAGATTCTTGAAATTTAAAAAACGAAGGAAACGAAAATGGAGACACTAAAAATTCGGAAAGAAAAATCGAAAAGTTGAAAAATTGAAATCGACAAAAAGGATGATTGCAAATCAAAAATTGTAAATTTTTAAACATGAAAAGTTAAAATTGAAAATGAAATGTAAAGAAAAGAACTAAAAATCGAAAACGTAGAAAAATGGAAAACTAGAAAATCGAAGAGGACTCAAAACTTACAAGAAAATTGTAAAACTGAAAAATCTAAAATGAAAATCGAAGTTGAAATTAAATGATCGAAAATGCAAATCGGACAATAAAAAACGAATATGAAAAACGGAGAAACAAGATTGTAAGGAAACTAGAAAAATTAAAAATTGAAAAATGGGAGAGAGAAATTGTAAAAAAATCTAAAATTTAAATCGGAAATGAATTGACTTGAACTTTATATGTAGAAAAATAAGCTTTATCAAATAATGCAACCAAATTATACTTCCTTAAAAAAATCATTGATGATGTCATAACTTTTACAAATTTGACGTAAAATTTTGTTGATGTATGTCAAAAAATGGAGAGTAAAATAAAAAGCTTGATATGTTTTTGCATTTTTGTCAAAAACAAATGTTGCACTGTTCCTAAATATTGTCATTACTTTATCATAACGCTTTATTATATTCGGATTGCGACATAATACAATCATTTTTCTGGAAATCTCGATTCTAAATAATAAAATATTTTTTCCAGATCCTTAATTAATTCGAAATCTTCCATCAACCTCTTGTAACAGAATTCAACTCTTCTCTTTACGATCCGCAGTTAAAATATCATTACATGAAATAAAAATTTAAAGGGTGGGTGGGCGGCGCTAGTATTTGCTAAGATAAGAGGGATTTTGGCAGATGATATACACCCTAAGAAAATAGAGGGTGGATGGGCGGGGCTAGCACTGCAATAACTATTTTGGGAAATGACAACTTGAATAAGGGTGGTGGGCTATACTCTCAGAGAAACTAATTTGGCAAATGATCACTCTCAGAAAAAAAACAGGCGTCTACCAATTTACATGTGCTTACGGTACTTGCACTTCTCAAGTTGATTTTTTTCAGAATAATTTAGCGTCTATAGAATTATCATAATAAAACAAACTAAGTAGCCATACCAACGATTCATTATTTGAGAAGAAATATTAAGGATGCGAGCGCAGCGAGCTCATCTAAGTGTTATTAAAAATTACTTGTTAATGTCCCCGAGAAGCTGAATTTATTAATAAGAGAATTTTTTATTGTTTAGAAAAGGTGAAACCTAAAAAAGTTTGTGTTGTTTTTTAACTTTTTTTTTCTTTGAACAACACGATAGTCAAAAATATGTTTTAAATTTCTTGGAAAGACACAAGTATTTTGCACATAAGCTCCGCCCTCTTGGTTCACCGCGAATAAAAAAAATCATTACAAATGAGATGGGCGGGTGGGCGGGCTTACATTTTGCCTTTTTGTTTGAATATGTGTAGACTTCTTTTCACAACATGAAACTTAAAACATGTCTAAACGAAAGATTTGTGTAAGGAAATATCGATTTTGCAATTAGACTTCACCCCATAATTGCAAAATCCATATTTCCTTGAAAAAATGTACAATTTCTTACCATTCGCCTGTCCACCTCGTTATTGTCAATAAAATTTTATAGAGTAGAATGAAATTTCCAAAACTATACATACATTAGATTTTCGAAATATTCGGTGTGAATATGGGTGATTTTGGAAAAATAGTGGGAATTTTCGGAGAAAGGAAAGCAAAAATAACTTCAGGTGGTTGGAATCTACAAAAAAACCTTATAGATAATTTTTGAAGATGGTTAAAAGAGGTCGAAAACTTCATAATAGGGAAAGATTGAACTTTTGGAAAAGTTGCCAAAAAAATTTTGGGAAGCAGATTTCGACGTGTTTACACAAAAAAAAATATAGCGTGTTGATGGTCCCGGGGCAAAGTTTTCAAAATATTCAGTTTGAAAGTTTTTTTTTTATTCCTAAAAATTGCCATATTTTATATTGGCGATTTCGGAAAAATAAAGCTAAAAATAACACGTGTGCTTTTGGAAAATTTGCATAAAAATGGCAAGCTTTTCAAAATATTTGGTTTGAAACTCTTTTTTAATGCCATACTTCAAAATGGCGACTTTGGAAAAATAGGAATTTTCAACGAAATGAAATCGACAATCACGTCTGGAGATCCGAATCTACAAAAAAATCTTTCGATTTCGAAGGTCACCATAAAATGGTAAAAAAATTCATAAGTAAGAAATTGAAAAATTGAAGTTTTGGAAAAGTTTCCTAAAAATCCACAAATGGTGGTGCTAACTGAAAAAATATAGCGTGAGCGCCCCGGGCTAAGGTTTGCGAAATATTCGGTTTAGAATTAATTATTTCTTAAACTCCTAAAACTTGCCATGAAATATGGCAAGTTTTTGACGATTTTGGAAAAATGATCAGAATTTCCAGAGAAATAAAGCCGCAAATAATTTCTGGAGGTCGGAATCTGCCAAAAAAGCTTTTAAGTAATTTTCCGCAAAAAATAGGGAGAGTATGGAAAATCGAACTTTTGGAAAAGTTGCCTAAAAATCATCAACAAATTCTGGCAAATAGATCTCCCCGAAAAACAACGCGTTTGTGGACTCGAAGCAAGATTTTCGAAATATTTGGTTTGAAGATGGAATTTTTAAAAAATCCTAAAATTCGCCATATTCAATACGATTTTGGAAAAATGGCACACATTTTTGGAGAAAAAAACCTAAATAACTTTTGGACGACCGAATCTACCAAAAAAATCCCTTCAGGTAGTTTTTGAACTTGCTTTAAAAATCCAGAAAAAATGTGGTATACAGATTTCCACGTATTGATTCGAAAAATATAGCGTGTTTATTGTCCCGGAACAAGATTTTCGAAATATTTCGTATGAGAGTACAATTTTTGAAAATTCCTAAAAACTACCGATGTTATATTGACGATTCTGAAAAAATGATAGGAATTATGCAAGAAATGAAATTGAAAATAACTTGTAATTTACAAAAGTGTACAACAATGCGTCCAAAAATTACACAAGGGCCAGTATTGAAAATTGACTTTTCGGAAAAGTTACCAAAAAATCCCCAAAAAATTCTAGTATATTGATCTCGATCTGCTGATCTGAAAAATAGCATTTTTAGGGTTCCTCACCAAGACTTTCGAAATATTTCGTTCGAAAGTCAAATTTTTGAAAATTCGTAAAAAATGCGAACGTTTTATTGATGATTCTGAAAAAATTAGAAGAATTATGGAAAAAATGAAGTCGAAAATAACTTCTAGAATTTGAAATCTACAAAAAAATCGCTTTAAGCACTTTAGAAAAGTGCATGAAAATGGGAGAAAATTTTTACAAGGGGTAGTACTGAAAAATTGGCTTTTCCGAAAAGTTTTATAAAAATCCTCAAAAAATTCTAGTATATTATATATTACTATGATTCTAGTATATTTTAACAGCTTAATTGCAAGATTCATTTTTGTCTACAAAAATTTAGCATTCTAAACATGTTTTACCTTTCTTGTTGTGAAAAGAAGATTATGCTACACATATTAAGAAAAAAGGACAACCATTTTATAGATAATCTCCCAGATTGACATTCAATCTACAGGATTTTGTCTTTATGTGACTGATTCTAGAAGACACATATTTTTGTGTATTCAAGTCACTTGGAGTTTTTGTAGCCTGTAGGCAGATCTTTCCGAAATTTTCAAAATTTCTGTGGCCAGTTTTGTCTTCCTTTTTTTCTTACATTCCAAAGATAGTCTTAACACATTTAAAATTATTTGTTTTGTTTGGTCGTTAAATCGCTTCATTTTTGACTAGGACAAATGACAAATTCCAAAATTTGATATAAGACTACGACCTACTCAAAATTTGGTGATTTTTTGTCTGACACAAAGTGTATATGATAGAAAGAGAAAAAGTTTGACTTGGGGTAACTCCACCACTTTGGCAACTTTCTCGACAATGATGCTTTTCTAATTGCACATTTCGATGCAAAAATTGCTTCTAATTTCAGCCAGATTTCACGAGGAGTTTTGGAGTTTTTGACTTGTTCAATCTGTTATTATAGCTTTATTATATGAAAATACAAAAATGGAAATATCATTCAAAATTATTAGAATTATTGCCCAGTCAACAATCTAGACGACCGCGCTCCAGTCGCCGACCGAATCCGATGAATATTTTCCTCCACAATCGATGGATATTGGCCCGCCATGGTCCAGCGCTAGACCGAGTAATTACTTTCAGTGCTCGGGCGGGCTCGAAGCGGCCCTCGTCCATCTCATATTTAATTAAGCTTTGTGTCTTGTCGGAGAATGATCGTTGACAAAAGTTGTCTGCTTCCAATCTAGCCGTTTTCGGATTTAATTAGTTCTCCCTTATTTATCCTGGTCGTTGTGTGACGCGTAACGATTTTGTCGCTTTTCCGGTTCCTCTCCGCCTGGAATTGACCGCGATAGTTGTTGGAACCACAACTATTCTGTTTATCATGCAAATAGAATTTTCCTTGTCTGGGCCCGACTGCGAGGGCTAATCTGCCGTAATTGAATTCCCGCCTCTCGTCAACGAGACGTGTCAGATTTTCTAACGCTGCTGGCAAAGGACCAACTGTTACCGATACTCTTGCATTTCCA
This sequence comes from Zophobas atratus, assembly GCA_022388445.1. Taxonomy (NCBI): domain Eukaryota; kingdom Metazoa; phylum Arthropoda; class Insecta; order Coleoptera; family Tenebrionidae; genus Zophobas; species Zophobas atratus. The sequence goes on along the minus strand of CM039442.1, from coordinate 50,726,239 downwards.
CTTTCCACCAAACGGCCATTTGTGTCGTTGTTAAATTCTCGTTGAGGTGCGTTTTAAGGATTAATGCTTGGTTTGACGAATTTGAATTTGAAGCTGGTGCAGACCTGCAGGATTTCTTTTAATTAATTCCTGTTTCTATGGGGTGAATTTAGAACAAATAAGATTCTATTGTTCTAATTATCGTTTGTATAGAGTGACTGAGGTTTGGAATGTCAAACTTTAGAAACGCTGTAAATTAAACAAATAAACCAACAAGTAAACCCTGCAAGACCTTGACGAACAACAATGATAAGAAACTCAAACACAGTCGTCAAGATGTCTAAGTTTTATGAACTTTTATTATTATTTAAAATAATCTCAAGCTTTCCTTTGACAAAATAAAAAGCCTATTCAACAGAAGCTACGTCAAACGTATTGACCTTACAAGCTTAATGTCGAATCTGATCGTATGATTAAGTTGAAATTGGTTTTATAACCTGACCATTAATCTATTTGTTACTCTAATTAACGACACTGGAAGTTCCAGAAGGTGTCGGTTTAACTTATAGTGTTACTGTTCTCGATTCTTGGCTTCTGGTTGAGACTAATAGGTCAGGTAGCATTTCAAGAAGTCGAAACCATGCAGCTCCTCCTACACCCATTAATATAGCTATAATTCAGCCAGAAGCATCGAATCTTCTTGGTAAACCGCTTAATAGCAATTGAAATGATGCACCCAGTCGTTAACTGTTACAGTAGTAGGATGTCGCATTTCTGTAGGAAGCTGTAATCAGTTAAGTCGATTGCTACTAATTCTAAATTGTCTTTCATTTGTGTGTCTTCCAATGTTCTCGATGACGTATAAGACTACCTTAATTCGTGCTATTGTATAACACAATAATATTATTATACGTTATTGGAAGACGAGTTTCTTCATTGATGAATAATGAATGATGTGTATTTTATCGCACTCGTTACTATAGGATTTGGAAGAAAAATTAGATCTTTGTTTTGTTTAATTTAAATAATCAAGTCATGTGACTATGCAGGTTAAGACATATATCTACCAAAGACTGCTTAAAATAGAACTATTGCCACATTTTTCATCATTCTTCACCAGTTCGTATTTAGTAAATTCAAACATGTTTTGTTGAACCCTGTACTGTTTTGATTTGTGTTCTTTAAATAACTAGTTGCTTCTTATCATTTTTATGTAGGAGTTAATATTATAATTAGACCGCTATCTGAAAAATCTGAATAACACTAAAAAAAATATAGTCTTTTATGTGTATATTTCGCTGTAAAAATCCTAATTTCTTCTGAAATATATATTTTTCTCAAATTTTGTTTCGGGGTCATCAACACGCTATATTTTTCGAATCAGCAGTGGAGATACCAGATTTTGTGAATTTTTAGGTAACTTTTTCGAAAACGCAATTTTTCAAAACTCTCCCTAATGAAATTTTTGACTATTTTTTGACCAATTTCGAAAACTACCCGAAGGAGTTTTTTAGTACATCTGACGTCCAAAAGTTATTTTCGGTTTTATTTCTCCAAAAATTCTTATTATTTGTCCAAAAACGTCAATATGTTAAATGGCACGTTTTCGGATTTTTTTTTAAAGTTGATTTTCAAACTGAATTTTTCGAAAATCTTATTCCGGAGCCATAAATACGCTATTTTTGGAATCAGCTCGTCCACCAGAAAATCTTCGAAAATGACCCAAAAGGATTTTTCGTTTTCATTTCAATCTTCTTCCAAAACCGCCAATTTGAAATACATATGGCATTGTTAGGAGTAAAAAAAAAAATAATTTAAAACCAAAAATTTGGAAAATCTTGCTCCGATGCCATAAACGAGCTGTTTTTTGAGCTGTATATAGCACTTTTTTTTTGGATCTTTAAGCAACTTGTCCGAAAGTTAATTTTTTCGTTGGCTTTATTTTTCCGAAGAGTTTTACCATTTTTTTAAAATCGCCAATACAAAATATAGCAAGTCTTAGGATTAAAAATAATACTTTCAAATTAAATATTTCGAAAACTTAGTTCCTGGACCATCAACATGTTATTTATATTCTTGGAATCGGCACCTCGAAATCTATGTTCTAGAATTTTTTGTGGATTTTTGTGAATTTTTCCAAATTTTCCTTCGAAAATTATCCAAAAGGATTTTTTTGTAGATTCCTACTCTAGAGGTTATTTTTGGTTTAATTCCCGACAAGTCCTATAATTTTTTCAAAGTCGCCATTGCGAAATATTGCAATTTTAGGATTAAAAAAAATACTTTTAAACGGAATATTTCGAAAATCTGGCTTCGGAACTATAAACATGCTATATTTTTCGTCTTACCACTTTTCCAAAATAGCCAATATGAAATGGGACATTTTTAGAATAAAAAAAAAAATCGAACAATATTTCCAAAATTTTGCCCCGGGGCCATCAACACCTTATATTTCTCGAATTAACACATCGAAATTTATGTCCCAGATTTTTGTGGATTTTTAGGAAACTTCTCCAAAACCTCAAAATGCAGTTTTTAGGTGTCTCAAAAAAAATTGAGTTTCAAACCGAATATTTTGAAAATCTTGTTCCAAATCCATAAATGCCCCGCGTTTTTCGTCGAGATCTATATCCCAGAATTTTTGCGGATTTTTATGCAAATTTTCCAAAAGTACACAAGTTATTTTTGGCTTTATTTTTGATAACAGTTTTACCATTTTTCCAAAATCACCAATATGAAATATGGCAGTTTTTAGGATTAAAAAAAAAATACTTTCAATCTGAATATTTTGAAAACTTGGTCCCAGAACCATGAACAGTTTATATTTTTCTCGTATCAGCACGTCGAAATTTTTTGGCAACTTTTCCAAAAGTTCAATTTTTCAATGCTCCCCACTTGAAATTTATTATTTTTTACCTAAAAGATTTTTCTTTTGAAGGCTTCGACCTCCAGAAGTTATTTCTTCTTTCATTTTTCCGAAAATTCCCACTACTTTTTCCAAAATCACCAATATCAAATATAGCAGGTTTCAGGATTTTTAACAGATTTGACTTTCAAACCGAATATTTCGAAAATTTCGAAAATCTTGCCACCGGGATATCAGCACGTCGAGATCTATATCATAAAATTTTTTAATGGATTTTTTGGCATCTTTTCTAAAAGATGATATTTTATGGTATTCCCCATTTGAAATTTTGTACTATTTTTTGACCAACTGCAAAAATTACCTGAATCGTTTTTTTTTTTTTTTTGTAGATTCTGACGAGAAGTTATTTTCGGTTTCATTTCTCCGAAAATTGCACCATTTTTCCAAAATCGCTAAAATAAAATTTTGCAATTTTTTAAAATTCAAAATAATATTTTTAAACCGAATACATGTTTCGAAAATCTTGTCCCGGGACCATCAACATGTTATATTCTTCGGATCAGCACGTCGAGATCTATGTCCTAAAATTCTTTGTGGATTTTTAGTCAATTTTTTTCAAATTTTTCTTCGAAAATGACCCAAAAGGATTTTTTTGTAGATTCTTACTCCAGAGGTTATAAAGTCGCCAGTACGAAATGTTGCAATTTTAGGATTTAAAAAAAATGACTCAAACTGAATATTTCGAAAATCTTACTTTGGAACTACTTCCCTATAATATAAACAAGCTATATTTTTCGACGAGAATTTTTTGCGGATTTTTAGCCAACTTCCAAAAGTGTAGAAGTTATTTTCAGTTTTATTTCTCTTAAAAGCCTTTCCACTTCTCCAAAATCGCCAATATGAAGTGGGGCATTTTTAGGATTTTTTAAAAATCTTGAATTTCAACCTGATCAGGTCGAAAATTTTGTCCCAGGACCATCAAGACGTTGTACTTGTCGAATCGACACCTCGAAATCTAAATCCCAGAATTTTTTCCGGATTGTTATGCAATTTTTTTGAAAGATACAGAAGTTATTTTCAGTTTGATTTTTTCGAAGAGTTTTACCATTTTTCCAAAATCACCAATATGAAATATGGCAATTTTTAGAATTAAAAAAATTTCAATGTGAATATTTCGAAAACTTAGTTCCGGGTCCATCAACACGTTATATTTTTTTCGTATCGGCACGTCGAAATCTATATCCCGGATTTTTTGGTAGCTTTTCCAAAACTTTAATTTTTTCCCAATTTTGAAATTTCGATCTTTTTGACCATCTTCAAAAATTGCCTAAAAGAATTTTCTTCTAGATTTCGACCTCCAGAAATTGTTTTTGCCTTCATTTTTCCAAAAATTTCCATCATTTTTCCAAAATCGCCAATATCGAATATAGCGAGTTTCAGAATTTCTAAGATTTGACTTTCAAACAGATGGTTTCGAAAATCTTGCTCTCGAGCTATTTACATCATAGAATTTTTTTATTTTTTTATGAAATTTTTACAATTTTTTGACCAACTATGAATATTACCTAAAGGAATTTTTTTGTAGATTCTGGCTTCCACAAGTCATTTTTGGTTTCATGTCTCCAAAAATTTCACCATTTTTCAAAATCGCTAAAAAAAATATTGCACTTTTTTAGGATAAAAAAAATCAAACCCAATATTTCGAAAATTTTGTCCCAGGACCTTCAGGATGTATTTTGCGAATTCGCACCTCGAAATCTATCTCGTAAAGTTCTTTGTGGATTTTTGGTCAACTTTTCCAAATTTTCCTTCGAAAAATACCCAAAAGGTTTTTTTTGTCGATTCTCACTCCAGAGCTAATTATCGGTTTCATCTTTCGCAAAGTTCTATCATTTTTCGAAAGTCGCCAACGCGAAATATTGCAATTTAAAAAAAAAATGACTTTCAAACTGAATATTTCGAAAATCTGGCTTCGGAACTGTAAGCACGCTGAATTTTTTGCGGATTTTTAGGCAACTTATCCAAAAATGCAGTCAGTTTTATTTCTCCGAAAAGTCTTTCCACTTTTCCAAAATCGCTAATATGAAATAGGGCATTTTTGTTAAAAATTTTAATCTCACACTGAATATTTCGAAAATTTTGCCCCAGGGCCATCAACACGTTATATTTTTCAAATCAACACATCGAAATCTATAGATATCTCAGAATTTTTTGTGGATTTTTAGGCAACTTTTCAAAAATTCTGTTTTTCAATGGTTCTCCCTTATGAAATTTCGACCATTTTTTGACCGTCTTTGAAAATCACCTAAAAGATTTTTTTGCAGGTTCCGCCCTCCAGAAGTTATTATTGCTTTTTTTTTCCAAAAATTCTACCATTTTTTCAAAATAGCCAATATGAAATATCGCAATTTTTAGGATTTAAAAAAAAATTACTTCAAAGTCGATTATTTCTAGACTCTTATTCTGGGACTACAAACACGATACGTTTTTCAAATAATCCGATTGACGTCTACATCCCAGAATTTTGTGTGGATTCTTAGTGATCTTTTCCAAAAACTCAATTTTTCCTTTATGCAATTTGCGACAATTTTTGAACCACTTTGAAGATTTCCCAAACGACTTTTGTTGTAGGTTTCGGCCTCCAGGAGTAATTTTCGGTTTCCTTTCTCGGAAAATTCTAACCATTTTTCCAAAATTACGAATATGAAATTTGGCAATATTTAGGATTAAAAAAAAGACGTCCAAACTGAATATTGGGAAAAATTTGTCCACACATTACATTTTTCGAGTAAACTCGTCGAGACCCATACCCCAGAATTTTTTGTGGGTTTTTTGAGCAACTTTCCAAAATTTTTCGACATTAGAAAATTTGCGATCATTTTTTAGCCGTCTTGGAAAATTACCTGAAAACATTTTTTTTGTAGACTCCGACCTTCAGAAAATTACGTCCCTGTCAGTCCTGTCGTCACAGGTTGAGTGGAATTGTGGCTCTCGGCGTAATTCACTTTTCGCACAAGGAATTGCATTACGTTCGACTCGCGTCAGTGACCGAACTGCAATTTTAAGGGGAGCAATATTGCAACGAGCTGTCGTCTCCTCTACCCTGGAGCATGCATTTTTTAAAATTAAAAAAAAAATGTAGAGGAATATTTCGAAAATCTTATATTTTTAGGCAACTTTTCTAAACGTTCAATTTTTCCATTCCTTACAAAATTTGGATCATTTTTGGGCCACCTTCAAAAATTACCTAAATTGGTTTTTTGTAGATTTCGACACCTAGAAGTTATTTTTTACTTCATTTCCCCTAGAATCTCCAAAGTGAAATATAGTTTTGAAATGAATTACATATACTTATGTATATTTAATAATAATAGAAAAATGTTTTCTTAAAATTTTGTAAAAAAAAGTAGAACTTTTATAAAGTAATAAACTCTGACAAATTGTCACTCTTAAGTTAATTTTATTTGTCTCTAAAAAACGACTTTACTTTTTTATTTACTAATCTGGTATCTTCTAAAACGAAAATAGGTCATGAAATCATTGTGAACAAAATATAAAATGTGAATTTTATTTTAAAGAAATCTTAGGCTTATCGCAGGGGTCAATTTTGGGTCTTTTGTTCTTTCTCATTTCCTGTAACGATTTAACACGTAGAAGAGCTGATTCTTTCAGACACGTTTATTGAATTTATTGGTAAGCTCGCCTTACCAAATTTATTTATTATTCTCCCTCATAAAATTTTTATTCGAAACTAACATCAATTGATAGCCGCAGCAACTACATCATGTACACTTCCGCTACGTGCATCCACTACAAACACACTCAGTGCACAAGTTCCTGATCGCTCGATAAAATTTAACCTCCACGCTAGCTTTACATTCATGACTCCAAATCCACTATAAAGCTCGAAGGACAAAATGCACCACCTACATTCTCCTCCAGAGCATAATATGCAATCAGTTTACGTCGCATGCAATTTACATGCAAATATCTGCCGTCAGATTACACTTGATCCAGGCTGATGACTGGAACATTTTCCAATCTGACGGGCAGAATGATTAAATAAATCGTGATGTATTTTGACACAGCACTTTATTCCCGACTCTAATGGTGTTTTTCTTGTTTCAGGCACACTCTCCCCTACTAGGTTCCGGCGACAACAAACCCGTAAGTGAAGTAAAACTCTTTTCGCTCCTCCCTCCTCCTCACGCCCACCCACTTGCATTTCCCGCCTTTCCAATGTCGGATTTTCTTACCGGCGGCGGCGTCCGGTTTTCACGAGAGCTTTTCATGAAAGCTCTGCGGCTGCCAGTTCCACGCTAGCCAACAGCGCGAATTATTGGATTGTTGGCGGAACAAAGCTCCGCGTTTGCTAGAAATCTTAATCAAATAGCTCCAGTTTGACAGTGCGTTGCATGCATGTAAGGCATACTAGCTGCCCCACTTTCAACGAAGCGCAAAATATGAGAATTAAAAACGTGGCGTCTTATCTGTAGAAACCTAGTTCTTGAATCAAATTCCCATTTCTCAGCTTTATTAGACGATGCCAACACCGCCGTACTCACGTCGTATCCTAACTTCACGGAGGACCACGGTAAATTTTAATAAATGGCCGGGATTAGGAGAAGTGCCGGGATATTTGCAGTTTTGAGAGAAATTTATGATTAATTTAGTGTTAGAACGTGGATCCCGTCTCACAGATATAAAATGTGTAACGAGCATTTTATTAAAAGGCGCTCACTGGAGCAGACGTCAGAAATGTAATTCCAGCGAGTGCAGCCGTATCTAACACGACTCTCGACTTAATCTTATTAAAAAGTGATCTTGCTTAGAAACTAGTATGCGACGTTAATGATTTGCTTGTTTGGGGCGAAACGTTGTTTTCTGCGATGTAATCAAATTAGTTCCACTGTTCGAGATTTAACATTTGGAAAGTCTTGACGTAATTTGATCGTTCTGTCTGATGGTATGAATGGGGCATCAGTGGCCATTATTTCGTATCACTTTGTTTTTTCCTCCGGTTTGTTTATTGGGGTGTTTGCGTGGTCAAAAATTTGCATATTTTTATGGGGCCGGCAAGAATTGCGAGCATATTTTGGACAGATTTCGATATAGTGGGATTCGTAAAAGCTGGTCGGGGTGTATATGAAAATTTTACTTATTTTATTGACTCCACGTTAGATATTATGTTCCAAATTGCACTTAAAATATATAAAGCAAATCCGTTCCTGTTCAGCACTTGTTCAAGCTTGAACAGAGGATGTGTCCATCTCTAACTTTGATGTAGCAAAATTTTATTAGTATGCAAAAATAGTGCTTTTGGTATGTAATGTTATAAAAACATGAATTTTTACTTCCCGAGCGTAAGCCAAGTCTCCCGTTTCCGTCTATCTGTCCTCTGTGTCGATTTTTATTAGACATAACAAAACTACTGGACCGACTGTCGTCCAATATGTATATATTTTAGAACAGGTCAAATTATTTCAGGACTATAGTCTAAAATTATTTTTAACTGTACGAAATGCTCTGTTTTTAAGACATAACATACAACTTGCTATTTTTTTTATATAAAACACCTTACATATTTTTGGATATTTTGATTGAGCTCTTTTTAGGCTTAGACATTGCTACGTTATTCCAATTGAAATTTTTTGGAAAGGTTCACAAAAAAACGCGGTAGGGTTATTTTTAAAATCTGTGTTACAATATTTTGTGGGGACATGAATAAAGGTATGCGCTTTGTGAGGTATAAGTAAAATTAAATTTTCATGTACAGCGCGTTTATAAAATTTAACTATTACAATTTTGAATAAACGAAATTTCAGTTTTTTCAATTACAACACCTTGTATTTTATTTCGGCATCTTATTTTATTTTTATTAATTAGTATTGCGATTTGTTGTAAAATTAGATTGTGCAATTTTTTCCTAATAATTTCTAAATTTTTCTAAAAATGTTTTGGATTGATACACGTTCGTCCAAAATTAGTACTGTAACTGAAAAAAATTGGTAGAAAGTTCGAAAATTGAAACAATATAACAATTTTTCGGAAAATCAAAAAATCTAAAATTGAAAAATCGGAAAAATCGAGAACTCGAGAAATCAAAATATCGAAAAGTAAAAAAAATGAAACAAATTGAAGAATGTAAAAACTGAAAAATTGAAAAGTAGAAAGATTGAAAATTGGAGTATCGAAATTCGAAAATTCGGGAAATCAAAAAATCGAAAAGTAAAAAAACTGAAAATTTGATTATCGAAAAAAAAAGTAAAAAGTGCAAAAACTGAAGAATAGAAAACTTGAAAAGTCGAAAATTCGAAAAGTCGAAGATTTCAAAAATCGAAGAATTGAAAATTGAGAAATCAGAAAGAAATTTTAAGTATTTGAATTTTCACTTTATACATTATTCGATGATTCAGATATTCGGAAAAACTAAAATCAAAGAAATCAGAAAACCTAATATTTGAATATCTAAAAATCGAAAAATCCAAGAACCAAATGTAAGAAAAAACAAAATATCGAAGAATCGAAAAGTGGAGAAATGGAAAAATCGAAAACCGAGAAATCAAAAAATTGAAACATCGAAAAATCGAAAAGTTGAGAAGTCGAGAACAAAAATCAAGAAATGGAAAAATTCCCAAAATGGAAGTGTAGAACAGTTGAGAAATCGAAATTTCAAAAGTTGAGAATTCGAAAATTTTTGTACGTTACAAAACCGAGAAGTCGAAAAATGGAAAATTCGAAAAATTTACGGAAAATTGAAAAATGTAAAGTTTAAAAAACAAAAAATCGAAAAGTAAAAAACTGAAAATGCGATTATTGAAAAATCAAAATAAAAAAAAAAAATAAACCTGAAAACTGAAGAATGGAAAAACTGAAAAGACTAAAAAATTCGAAGTTGAAATTTTTGAAAAATCGAAGAATTAAGAAATTGAAAATCGAGAAATCGAAAAGGAAATAAATTGCAAATTCGATGAATCAGAAAATCTAGAGTTTAAATATCTAAGAATCGAAAAATCCAATAACCGAAAGTACGAAAAAACGAGATATCGAGGAGTCGAAAAGTGGAGAAATGGAAAAATCGAGACGGCCAAATTAAAAAAAATCTAATAGCAAAAAATCGAATTTGAAAAGTTGAAAAGACCAATTATAAAAAAATCGTAAAATGGAAAAATTGGGAAATCGAAAAATGTAAAATTTAAGAAACAAAAATTCGAAAAGTAAATAACTGAAACTTCAGTCATCGAAAAATCAAAAATAAAAAAAAAAATGAAATCTGAAGAATTGAAAAAATTGAAAATCGAGGAAATAAACTGAAAATTCGATGAATCAGAAAATGTGAGATTTAAAAATCTAAAAATCGGAAAATCCAATAATCAGACTTAAGAAAAAACGAAATATCGAAGAGTCGAAAAGTGGAAAAGTCAAAATTTCGAAAATTGAGAACGTGAAAAATCGGGAAACCGAAAAATTGAAAAATTGAGAAATCGATTTATGAAAATATCGAGAATTCGAAAAGTTCAAAAATTGGAAGCTCGAAAAATTTTATACATTGAAAAACCGAGAAGTCAAAAAATAGAAAATTCGAAAAACAAAAAATCAAAAAATGTAACGGAAAAGTTGAAAATCGAAAAGTAAAAAAACTGAAAATTCGATTATCCAAAAATATGTTAAAAAAATTGTAAGTCGAAAATTCGAAAAGTCGAAAATTCCAAAAATCGAAGAATTGGAAAATTGAAAATCGAGAAATCGGAAAGGAATTTTCGATATGTGAATTTTCAATTTATAAATTCGGATATCGAAAATTCGATGATTCAGATATTCGAAAAAACTAAAATCAGAGAAATTAGAAAACCTAATATTTGAATATCTAAAAATCGAAAAATTCAATAATCGAATGTAAGAAAAAACGAAATCTCGAAGAATCGAAGATAGGTGAAATGGAAAAATCGAAAAATCGAAATTAAAAAATCGAAAATTCGAAAAATGGAAAAATCAAAATTTCAAAAATTGAAAATTCGAAAAGTCGAAAATCGAGAAACCGAAAAATTGAAACATCGATAAATGGAAAATTTTCCAAAATTGAAGTGTTGGAACAGTTGAGAAATCGAAATTTCAAAAATTGAGAATTCGAAAAATTTTAAACGTTGAAAGACCGAGAAGTGGAAAATGGAAAATTCCAAAAAACAAAAATCGAAGAATTTACGTAAAATGGAAAAATTGGGAAATCGAAAAATGTAAAATTTAAAAAACAAGAAGTCGAAAAGTCAAAAAACCGAAAATTCAGTTACCGAAAAATCAAAAATTAAAAACAATAAACCTGAAAACTGAAGAATGGAAAAATTGAAAAGACTAAAAAATTCGAAAAGTCGAAAATTTTAGAAAATCGAAGAAATCAAAAATTGAAGACCGAGAAATCGAAAAGGAAATAAATTGAAAATTCGATGAACCAGAAAATGTAAAATTTAAATTTCTAAAAATCGAAAAATCCAATAACCGAAAGTAAGAAAAAACGAAATATTGAAGAATCGAAAAGTGGGGAAATGGAAAAATCGAAATTTAAAAAACCTAATATAAAAAAATCGAAAATTGGAAAACCGGGAAATCGAAAAATTTCCAAAATTGAAATATTGGAACCGTTGAGAAATCGAAATTTCAGAAATTCAGAATTCGAAAATTTTTAAACATTGAAAAACCGAGATGTCGAAAAATGGAAAATTCGAAAAACAAAAATCGACAATTAAAAACACTGAAAATTCGGTTATCGAAAAATCAAAAATTAAAGAAAAAAACAAACCTGAAAACTGAAGAACGGAAACAAAAATTCGAAAAATCGAAAAACAAATTAATTGAAAATTCGATGAATCAGAAAATCTAACATTTAAAAGTCTAAAAATCGAAAAATTCAATAACCGTAAATAAGAAAAAACCAAAAATCGAAGAATCGAAAAGTGGAGAAATGGAAAAATCGAGACATTAAAAAAAAATCAAATATTAACCAATCGAATTTGAAAATTTGAAAAGTTGAAAAAAGTAAACTATAAACTGGAAAAATTGGGAAATCGAAAAATGTGAAATTTAAAAAACGAAAAATCGAAAAGTAAAAAAACTGCAAATTCGCTTATCGAAAAATCAAAAATTAAAAAGAATTGAAACCTGAAAACTGAAGAATGGAAAAAAGGAAAGACTAAAAAAATCAAAAAGTAAAAAATTTGAAAAATCGAAGAGTTGAAACTGAAAAGCGAGAAATCGAAAGGGAAATAAATTGAAAATTCGGTGAATCAGAAAATGTAAAATATAAATATCTAAAATCGAAAAATCCAATAACCGAAAGTAAGAAAAAACGATATGTCGAAAGTGGAAAAATGGAAAAATCGAGACATTGAAATAAAAAAAAATCAAATACCAGAAAATCGAAATTCTGAAAATGCAATAATCAAAATTTCGAAAATTGAAGAGCCGAAAACCGGGACCCCGAAAAATTGAAAAATTTAAACAATCGATTCATGAAAATATCGAAAAGTCGAAAAGTTGAGAAGTCGAGAACAAAAATCTAGAAATAGAAAAATTCCCAAAATTGAAGTGTGAAATCGAAATTTTAAAAATTGAAAATTTGAAAAATTTTAAACATTGAAATCCGAGAAGTCGGAAAATGGAAAATTCGAAAAACAAAAGTCGAAAAAATTTAACGGAAAAATTGAAAATCGAAAAGTAAAAAAAAATCCGAACTCTGAAAACTGAAGGATGGAAAAATTGAAAAGACGAAAAGTCGAAAGGTCGAAAAATTTTTCGAAATCGAAAAGGAAATAAATTGGAAATTTGATTATCGAAAAATCGACTAATCAGATATTAAAAAAAAAAACAAAAATCAGAGAAATCAGAAAACCTAAAATTTGAGTATCAATAAAAATCGCAAAATCCAAAAATCGAAATTAAAGAAAAAACAAAATATCGAAAGTCGAAAAATAGAAAATTTTGAAATCGAAAAATTGAAGGGTCGAAAGTGGAGAAATGGAAAAATCGAGAAATCGAAATTCGAAATTAAAAAAAAATCGAATATCAAAAAATTGAAAATTCGAAAAATGGAAAAATCGAAATTTCGAAAATTAAAAATCTGAAAAATGGAAAAGCTGAAAACCGAGAAATCGAAACATCAAAAAATTGTATAATTAAAGCATCGAGAAATCGATTCATCAATATATGTATCAAGAAATTGAAGAATTCTAAGCATTGAAAAACCGAGAAGTCGGGAAATAGCAAATTGGAAAAATCGAAAAAATTGAGAAATTCAAAAATCCCAAAACTGAAATGAAGAGAAATTGGGAACTCGAAACATTAAAAATTGGAAAAGCGAGAAATTCAAAGAGCCTAAAACTGAAATCAAGAAAAATCGAAAAGTCGACAAGCTGAAAAATAGAAGAATCAAGAAATCTGAATATCGAAAATCGAAATACCCCAAAATCGAAAATTTTAAAAATTTGCGAATTAAAAACCAAAGTAGAAATGTTCGTGGATAATCAGTGAAAAATTGAAGAATTTAAATTTTGAAACAATCGATACGTCGAATTTTCAAAAAATGAGAAAAATCGAAAAATTGATAAAACTGAAAAATTACAAAATGTAAAATTTAAAAAACGAAAAATTGAACAATTGAAAAATTGAAAAATCAAAAAGCTAGAAATCGAATACCAAAAATTTAAGAAATCAAAAAATTGAAATATTGAAAAATTGATCAATCCATAAATCGAAAAATCGAAAAGTTAAATACTCAGAAACCTGAAAAATTGATAAATAGAAAATCAAAAAATTTAAGAATCAAAAAACTGAAAAATATCAAAACTAAAATATCGGAAAACTGAAAAAAAGAATCATCGAAAGATTGATTTTTTTTTTCAAAAATCTCGGATTCATGTTACTTGTTAACATTTAAGGAAGTTATTCGACCAAATTGTAATACATATATCAATTATTGTGGGGGAAAATTTATATGATAACCTTAAAACGTTTGCAAGATTTCAGAGCATTCGTTTTTGCAATTTCAAAGTTAAATTTTAAAGTTTTGTTAGACATTTTTTGTTTTTGTTTTTTTCCCAAAGATCTGTTGTATGTCTAAGGTAAAAACTCAACACGGCTTGAAAAACCACATGTACGGCAGTATATTATTGTATTAAATTTAAGTAACATTTACTACTATAAATTTGGGAGATGCCGTCACCCTATTGTTTGGTAAGGATAATTACCCAACCGATCTGTCTAGTAGTTTTCGAGATCTGTCTAATAAATATCTAGACAGACGGAAATGGGAGATGTATTTTTTATAGTCTAGGGGCCATGAAACCTCAAGAAAACGTAAAAGTAACCAGTCGCCCGATGGACTGGATTACAAAACTTCCCTATCTTACTCTAGGGAAGTAAAAATGAAAAAATCAAGCATAAAAATGCATATTCGGTCTTAATTCGAAATCAAGTTAAGAGAATGTTCCGAACGAAATTTGCTATAACTGGATTTTTCGAGACAACGGGATTCCAACTTGTTGATTTTCTTAACGATTTGATTTCAATTAGTACATCTGCTGGACCCCTATTAAGTCGAATCTTATTATTGTAATTGTGAATCCTGTTAGACCAAATTGAGCTAAACCCAGTCTTGCTATATTCCGAGTTCAGTTTTATTTATTTAGAAACCATTACGGGGCGGAAAGACGAAGATGAACTTTGAAATTTTGATGTGTGCATCACTCATTTTGACATAGGTTGCGTTGACATTTGGTAAAATTTTTGATCTGTCAAAATCCTTAAAATTCGCCTGCATAGCATGACTTAAGAGTCCGGGATTCCGTGTAAAAGGACTTTGATAACAAACGGCGTGGTTCCAAATACACTTTCTAAAATTTAGTGTTAGCATTAAGCGAACTTAAGTTTTTTAACTCAGACGTGGCAGACCCGAACGGAGGAAAGCAAGGTGATGAAGAGACGAATTGACAAAGGCGGATCTCTTTCATCAAAAGAATACGCTCTCATCATAAACAAAAATATCCCATTGTCTTCACGAATAATAGTGTTCTGCAGACTTATCCACCTAGAAAGTTTTTTTTTCGACTACACTGCCACCAGAGGAATGAACTCCGACAGTCATTGCAGCATTAATCCGCGGAGTATTTTTATGCAAACGCCACTCTGGCAGGTTTTTACGGAAATGAAACTGCATTACGTCGCCGCCAGCGGCACAACAAACAGATTTCGCCTGTTACGCAACGCGAATAAACAACAATATTAGCATGTTGTGCCGACGAGAACTCTAACTGTATTCGCGAATATAGCGGGATTTAAAATTGTGTGCGGCATGCCTCCGATATACCGAGCGATTTTCAGTTTCGTTTCATAAGACATCGCGCGCGTTCATGCTCTCGGTCGTCTGTTTAAATGGTTTTCGTGTTCGGCTTCAGGTGAAAGAAGTGAGACCTTTGCTTTAGTACGTATTGCGTTCGCACGTGACACCCGTGTTAAATACATGTGCCAGTTGGAGTAACATTTGACCGAGTTTCCTGCGCTTCAGGTCAAAGGTCTAAATGGGCTGCGGAGTGAAACGGAACATCGGGAAAGCTGCCTCTAAGTCGGAGGTAGGTCGATGCGTTCCTTTGAAGGGTTGTTTCATTGTTTCCATCCCCTGGCTCGTGTTGCATCATATTTCAACGGGATCTCGGCGGTGCAGGTTGGACCGAGATCGGGCTATTTTTGTTCGGTGAGGAGGTTTGGTCGGGACAGGGACGGACTCAGGATGCGAGCAAGTGCATTGTGTTGTAGCTGTTGATTTAAGGGAGATCCTCAGGTAATTGTGATAAATAGAGAGCGGATTTATAAGCACAAAAAAATTAAGAATAAGCGCTTAAATAAGCACAACATTTTCAATCAAAAAGTTTTATTTTAAGCAAAAAAGCATTAAAAACATAATCATATTACAAATCAAAGAACACTTTTTAGAACTTTGGATAAAATATTATTACAATAATCCTAGACTTTGTATTTTACACACGTATTTCAGTTTTCTTTAAAACAATTTATGATTGTAATATGTTCCAAGTTGTCCACTGTAAAATTTTTTCGCCGATCATTTAAAATGAGTTTAAAATTGGAGAATGTGCGTTCAATATCCACACTCGTTGTCGGCGCAAATTTGAATTTTGCAACTAATGTTGAATTTAACTCCAAATTTTCCACCTTCTGGCCTTGTAAAACACGAGCAACGTCGGAGAGAACACCGAAACCTGCATTTTTATTTAACACTTCGTCAAGTTTTTGAGATACTCTAGTACCAATATCACCCCTTACTGCGTTTGCTTGTTGTTTAAATTCTTTCACTAAGTTTATGGCATCTACCAACAACATGTTGGGTTTTTCTAACTTTTCTATTACCTCACATACGAATTGATAATTGCTTTTTAGAAAAGCTAGATCTTGTCGCAAATCTTTGTTTTCCAAAATGTTTATGCAATCTTTAACCGATTGAGAAGAATCTTCGCTAAACTCCGTAACTACTTCCTCAAACTCTTTGATATATTTGTCATAATAAAATGTGGCCTGTAACCATGTTCCCCACTTCGTTATAATCGGTTCTGGGGGCAATGGTATGTTTGGAAATTTTTCCTTAAAATGTTGCACTCTTAGTGGGGCTTTAACAAAAATCTTTTTACCATTTGCCACTAATTTATTAACAGTAGAAAACTGCAAACGTATTACTTCAGCCACTCTGTTTAAACCGTGGGCAATGCAAGTAGAGTGAATTAAATTGGGGTACTATATTTTTAGATTATTCCCTGCTTTCAACATATACATGCTGTCAATTAGACCTTTCGCTTATTACTAATACCTTACCCTCTATTGACATTGTTGGTGTGAAAATTTCCATCAATCCGAATGATAGTTTGCATATATTTGTTTTATACGTACCTCCCTCTACCCCTGTTAGTGATTACCAGACATTTCTCAACATATTTAGCACTATTGAAGGAACGCTGAGTGACAGAGTAATTATGTTAGGCGATTTTAACACCCCCAATTTTCTCAAGAGCAACGATAGCATCTGCATATCGTTACGTAATTTTAGTCAGTTTCACAGCCTTACGCAATGCAGTAATGTCCCTAACAAATTCGGCTGTATCTTAGATTTAGTTTTTTCCAGTTTTGACTGTACGGTGGAGCGATCTGAGAATTCACTCGTTGATGAAGACGATCATCATCCTAGTCTGGATATAAGTTTTGATCTCTTAAGAAAGCCATACGTTAATTTTAGCACGAATGTTAATATACAACAGTTTAACTTTAAAAGAGCCAACTATCCGTTACTATACGAGCTACTTTCTTCTCAAGACTGGTCTCCCCTACATAACTTTAAGGATGTCAATGATGCATGTTCTTTTTTTTATAACATTTCGAATGCCATTTTCGATGCTGCTATTCCAAAATTTGCGGCCAACGCTAACACTAGTCACAGATATCCTCCATGGTTCAGTCGTGAGATAATAAATAATTTAAAATTAAAATCTTACTACTTCAAAAAATTTAAACGTTTTAAATCAAACGATTTTTTCAACAAGTTCAAACATTTTAGATCACTTTGTAAATGTTAAATTAAATCGGCCTATAGGCAATACCTAAATACAGCGCAAAACTCTATATCTGCAGATCCAAAGAAACTTTGGACATTTATTCGTAATAAAAAAGGACACAGTAGAATTCCTGGAGATATGAGTTACAATGATACCGATTTGTCTACTCCATATGAAATCGTCAATGCTTTCAACGACATTTTTAGCTCCACAAATATCTTGTCCCGTCCCAGTAAGATGCAATCAATATCTACCAGTCTTTCTAGTACTCCAATTTCCCTTACACCTTTAACTGACGATGAAATCTTGTATGCCTTAAGACGATCCAAAGACTCATTTACAGCCGGAATTGATGGTATCCCAAGTTTCATTTTGAAGGATTGTGCTGACGCTTTTGTTGGACCTTTGCTCTTATTATTTAACTTAATTATAAAAAAATCTCAATTCCCAGATATCTGGAAGCAGGCTAGCCTCACTCCTGTCTTTAAAAAAGGTGATCCAAAGTTAGTCCAGAACTATAGACCTATTGCTCTGCTTTGCAATTTTTCCAAAATCTTAGAATGCATAATACATAAGCGTATTTATTTTCAAGTCAAAACTTTAGTATCCCCTGAACAACACGGTTTTGTTGAAAAGCGATCTACCATCACAAATTTAGCCTACTTCAGTCAGTTTGTGTCCGAAGCAATAGATCGTAAAAGCCAAGTGGACGTAATTTATACCGATTTTCAAAAAGCTTTTGACCAAATTGACCACTTCATTCTCTTAAACAAGTTACATCATTTTGGTTTCACTCAGTCCTTGTTGTCACTTCTGGAAATCTTATTTATTTAACAGAGTCCAGTTTGTTAAATACAGTAAATAAGTAAGGATTTAAAGTCATAAAATCTATGGAGTATTTTTCCAATCCTATAATAAAATTTTATTACCCAAACGACCAGAACCTATTCACAGAAAGGGTCTTGAGTAAGTGTACTTCAATGGTCAAGTCCAGGTAAAATGCATACGGTACGATACGGCTAACTAACAAGTATTTGTCATCCCGACAAGGCCGGCATTTGAACAAAATATGCATTAAAACTCATATTCGTCTAAAAAAAGCATTAAATAAGCATATAGGTTTTAATATGCATAAAATTGAAAAAAAAGCAAATAAGCATAGAAAAAATGTGTCAAATGACTCTAAATTATATCATAGTTACAGATATAAAAAAGTTTTGAAGTGCTTACATTTTTCACAAAAAGCATTAAACCTAGAAATCCGCTCTCTAGTGATAAATGTCTTTATTTCGTTTTTTCGTCTATTTCTAGATTTCAAATTTGTCCCTAACTTTGTGTTTTTCAAAATTGAGTGAACGAATATCGAATCCTGAATTTCCCGAACTTGTTTCATATATTCTTCAGTCTTCAGAAAACGTACATTTTCGCTTTTCCAGGGTGGGTTTTGTGTAGGTTGTAAAGTATGAAAATGCTTGTCGTCTGTTTACTGGAAATTTATTAAAGATATTACTTCAATAATAACCACATTGAATACTTTGAAATTTTAAGAAAAAACGTAAGTTCACTAATTTTATTGTTTAATGCACTTATTAGGTCTCGACTGGAATATTGTGCTTTAATTTTCTTTGCTTTTTTCTATATTGATGCTGGAAATAAATACACTATTATTATTATATTATTTTTCATAATACAGTCAAACTTCCAGAATTTCAATCTTCAAACGAGCCTAGAATTCGTTTGAGCTAAAGAAACTTCGTATTAAAGAAAATAATTAAAAAAAAATAAAAACAGTTTAAATCAAAATAAATTGAACACTGGCTAGAATAAAATATTTCCGACAAAATAAAACGCAAAGAATTTCACAGTATGAAAAATTAGATCTCCTGTTTCCGTCTGTGTGTCCATCGTCTCTCGTCTGGGTCGATTTTATTAGACAAATACTCTTCGATATTATTGGACCGATTGTTATACAGTTTTGTGTATTTTCGAAATATCCGGTAGATGGTAAAACCATAAGGAAACGCTTTTTAAATTTTATAAAATAACAATCCTATAGCTGTGGTTTATGAAGCCGCCAGGATGTAGAAGAAGAGTTTTGGAGTTTCAAATGGTACTGCTTCACAATGTCTTGATATGTGGGTTGATTACTGGTTCCAAAAAGTTATCGAAATCGAAATCGTTTACATTGGAAAGCTCCATAAATTTCAGAAATTTTACTTAAATTTTTCAAGAGAATGTTCTTCTGTGGTGGTGTAATTTATTTTTCTTTAGTTTTGTAAATCTCGAAAATTTCATTGAAGTGGATAAGGAAGCCAATAAATAATGGGTTATAGAAAAATTCGACTATAAGAAGTTTGAGTTTGACCGTACTGCAAAATTTTTGCAACTATTGTGAGTGGATTTTTATTAGACAGATAATTTTCTGAGCTATTGGACCGATTATAATCTAAATTGACTTAACAATCTTTTATACTAATACATATAAGCATTCTTTCCAGAATCGCCAATTGAAATATCGCAGTTTTTGGAATTCTTAAAAAAAATCATTTTAACGCGCTATATTTTGGGAACGGTTTCTTGTAGATTTCGAGCTTTAGAAGTCACTTCCGGCCTCGTTTCTTCGATAACTTCAACCGTTTTTCCAAAATCATCTATTGAAAGTTCGCAATTTTTGGATTTTTTTTTTAAATTTGATTTTAGAACGCAATATTTCTAGAGTATTGCTCCATGAAATAAACACGCTATATTTTGGGAATCAGCACGTCGAAATGTATTTCCCAGAATTTTTTGTGGGTTTTTAGGTAACTTTTTCAAAAGTGAAATTTTTCCAACACCCTTCTTCAAATTTCGACCCATTTTCGACCATTATCGAAACTTAACAAAGTATATTTTCTTGTGGACTTTGAGCTCTAGAAGTCACTTCCGACCGTGTTTCTGCAATACCTCCAACTGTTTTTTCAGAATCGCCCATTGAAATATCACAATTTATCGAATTTACAAAAATATATTTTAGAACTTAATATTATTGAGATTTTTTTTGTGGATTTTTAGACAATTTTTTCAAAAGTGAAATTTTAACAATTCCTAACCTCCGTCAAATTTCAACCCATTTTCAACCATTTTTCAAACTAAATCCATGTTCTTGTAGATTTGAAGCTTGGGAAGTCACTTCCGACCTGTTTTTCCAGAATCGTCCATTGAAAAATCGCAATTTTTGAAATTTTGAAATTTGAATTTGTTATTCGAAACAATTATTTTCTTTTTTTTAGGGTAAGTTTCAAACTCGGTATATAACGGTTGTCTTCTTTATTTTTCTTTCAAAATTACAAAAATATAATGCGTATTGCGTCCTCTTAAATGCAGTTTGAATCAAAGTAAATTGAACACTGACTAGAATAAAATATTTCTAACACAATAAAACCCGAATTTGCTTGTAATTTTTTTACTTCCCGAGCGTAAACTTTTGTTTTGTTGCGATTTCAAGACTCCCAGAGTATGAAAAAGTAGGCCTCCCGTTTCCGATTGTGTGTCTATCGTCTCTTGTCTGGGCGGATTTTATTGGATAAATAATCTTTGCAATTATTGAAGTGATTGTTATACCGATTTATGTGTATTTTAGGAATTTCCCTTAGATAGTAGAACGATAACCAAAATTTGTGTGATTATCCTTACCAATGATTTGATAGCATCACCTAAAAATTTTGCGTAGTAAACGCTTTTCAAATTTTATAATATAAAAATCCTGTACTGGCAGTTTATGAATCCGCCACCATTTATTTAACTTACAGTGGTTTGTATGTATGTTTGCAATAAATTTTTTTGTAATTTTTTTCTATTAGGTTTAAATATACTTCACAGTACGTACGTTCAACTGCCGCGAAGAAAAGTTTTAGGGTTTAAAATGGTACTACTACACAACGTCTTGATCTGTGGGTTTATTAATGGTTCCAAAATCATTGACGATTCCAAAAAAGTTATCGAGATTGAAATCACTTAGGTTGGAAAGCTCCATAAATTGGTGTTATTAATTTTTTCTTTCAGTTCTGTAAATCTCGAAAATTTCATTGAAATAGGTAGCAAACCTAATAACTTATGGATTACAGAAAAATTGGAGTATTACGAGGTTCGGTTTTGACTCTACTGCAAAATTTTTGCCACCACTTTGATAACGTCACTTTAAACTTTTCGTCATAAATACCATTTAAATTTTATAAAATAATATATTCCTGTACTTGCGGTCTACAAAACCGCCTTGAGTTTTTCTTCTCGGCGTCAGGATTTTCGCAAAAAAAATCTAAATTGAACTACAAATCTTTTGTACTAATATAGCTTTTTCCAGAATCGCAGTTTTTTGAATTCTTAAAGAAATTCTATTTGGAACCAGATTTTTCGAATATTTATGTCCTCCGTGAACATTAAACCGCTATATTTTGGGAATCAGTACGTGGATTTTTAACCAACTTTTTCAAAAGTGAATGTTTTCTGTCATCCAAATTTAACTAAATATGTTTTCTTGTAGATTTAAAGCTCTAGAAGTCACTTCCATTTCTTCGATAACTTCAACCGTTTTACCAAAATCACGTATTGAAATTTCACAATTTTTGGAATTTTTGTGGATTTTTACACAACTTTTTCAAAAGTGAAATTTTTCCAATACCTTCTTCAAATTTCGACCGATTTTCGATCATATTGAAACTTAATTATGTTGTATTGTAGATGTCGAGCTCCAGAAGTCATTTCCGGCCTGATTTCTTCGATAATTTCAACCGTTTTTCCAAAATCACCCATTGAAATTTTGCAATTTTTTTAATTCTTTAAAAAATTTGATTTTAGAATTGCATATTTCGAGAATTTTGCTCCGTGAAATTGACACCCTATATTTTGGGAACCAACAGGTCGAGATCTATATCCCAGAATTTTTTGTGGCTTTTTAGACAACTTTTTCAGAAGCGAAATTTTTCTAATACCTCCCTCTTCTTCAAATTTACACCCTATTTCGACCATTATGGAAACTTGACCAAGCATGTTTTCTTGTACATTTCGAGTTCTAGAAGTCATCCGGGCTCGTTTTTTCGATAACTTCAACTATTTTTCCAAAATCACCTATTGAAATTTTGCAATTTTTCGATTTTTTTTTAATTTGATTTTAGAACCTAATATTTCGAGAATGTTGCTCCGTGAAATAAACACGCTATATTTTGGGGAATGAGCACGTCGAGATGTATTTCGCAGAATTTTTTGTGGATTTTTAGACAACTTTTTCAAATTTCGACCCATTTTCGATCATTACCGAAACTTAACTAAACATGTTTTCTTGTGGATGTCGAGCTCCAGAAGTCATTTCCGGTCCCATTCCTTCAATAACTTCAACCGTTTTTTCAAAATCACCCATTGAAATTTTGCAATTTATGGTATATTTTAAAAAATTTGATTTTAGAGATCTATTGAACACTCGCTTGATATTTGCCGCTTTCGACACTTGTTACGAAATATACTATTTTATTTCTTGCAGAGACATTAGGATTTTGCAGTTAAGCTCCGCCCTCTTGGCTCACGACAAATAAAAAAATCATCACAATTGAGATGGGGCGGGTGGGGGGCTTATATTTTGCCTGTTTTTGCTAACATACATAGCCATCTTTTCACAACAAGAAACTGAAAACATAGTTGAAATGGTACATCTTTGCAAGGAAATATGGATTTTGAAATAATGGGGCGGAGCCTAATTGCAAAATTTCCTTATACAAATTTTCCATTTTAAACATATTTTAACTTTCATGTTGTGAAAAGACGTCTATTATATATTAAAACAAAACGGCAAAGTGTAAGCCCGCCCACCCGCCCTATCTCTATTGTAATGATTTTTTTATTCGCCGTGAACCAATAGGAGCTTAACTGCAAAATATTTATTTCTTTCCAATGAATTAAAAACATGTTTTTGACTATCGTGTTGTTCAAAGAATACTATGTATAATTTACTCTAGAAGTCACTTCCGACCTCGTTTCTTCGATAACTTCAACGGTTTTTCCAAAATTTCGTAATTTTTAAAATAAAAAAAAAATATTTTAAAGCGTAATATCACAACAATGTTGCTCCGTTAACAATAACGCGTTATAATTTTGGAATCAGCATATCCATATCCTAGATTTTTTTGTGGATTTTTGGGCAACTTTTTAAAAGTTCCACCCATTTTTGACCATTTTCGAAACTTGACTAAATACGATTTCTTGCGAATTTCGAGCTCTAGAAATCACTTCCGGCCTCGTTTCTTCGATAACTGCAACCGTTTCTCGAAAATCGCTCATTGAATTGTCCTAATTTTTAGAATTTTTAAAAAATTTGACTTTCGAAACAGAATATTTCGAAAATGTTGCTCCATGAAAATAAGCATGTTATATTTTTGGAATCAGCACTTCGAGATCTACGTATATCCTAGAATGTTTTTCAAAAGTGAAATTTTTACAAAATCTCCACCAAGAATTTGATGACGTCCACGCAGAATGTTTTTGACTAAAGGTCATTTTAAATTTATAAAATAACAAACTTTTGTCATTGTGATTTATGAATCTATCTTGATTTTGATTATTATTGGAAAATGCGATAATTTGCACCAAAAAGCAATCACATGCTAAAAAAAATTGAAAATGTCTTCATTTTGGCATTTATTTTGCCATTAATCTTCTAAAAAATATATAATTTTGCAAAAGTCTGCGAAAACTGTGACTAGTGTATTATTCCGGATTTGGCTATTTTAAGCCACCTGTATATCAAACGTTTTTCTGTTTTCTCGTTTCTAAATGCACCCAACTCCAATAGATATACGAAACGTGTGTAAAATTAAAAGAGAATTGCACAATCTTGTTATTTTCAGCTAATTATTAAAATTAATCTCGAAATTGCAACCGCATAATTTTCTCTTAATTTCGCATAATTCCACTGTAGTCAAAAACATCCTTAATTTCAAAACGTGTGCTTTCTTATTCTGTAGGTCAGTGATTCATTAATACGCATGATTAATAATGACTAAACTTTACGAAATTTAAGCAAGTGTTGTTGATGTAATGCAAAATGTTGAGGTCATTAACTCAAAAAAGTTGCATAGAATGTCTGAATAAATTATAATTAATGAATTGAAAATTAATGCAGTTTTACGAAAAAAGGTGTCCCAAACAGGTGCATATATTAACTTCCACTGCGAAATATTTAAATCGGTTATTCATAATTTTCATAAATTAGTTTTACTTATGTATATTCTTCAATTTGGTGAGCGTAACGACGAAAACATTGACTCTTTGTAAACACAGGTTACCATTATCGTATTATTATACAAGGTGATTGATTATATAGTAGATCATGTTGCTTTTGAAAAATCTGTGACTATGTCTGAATTATTGGTTCAAAGCCAACTTGTTATAATCACCCTGAGTAATTCTTACTTCTCTCCATTGTTAGAATATTGTACAACGATCTGATCAGTGATCACCTTAGGCTATGATCGAAGTTTATATAGTCAGAACTTTTGATTTTATTGGTGTACCCTTTACTGCTTTCAGGCGGCAATGTAGAACGAAGATCAACATTAAGGTTTTATTTTACTGTTGCAACTTTGTAATGGATAGCTCGTAAATAAATGGATGCGTTATTAAACAGTGACATTATGAGTGTCTCTTTTATATTTTTTGCTTCTGATGTAAGAGATATTTTTGGCCACCTTTTATGTGCCAGTGCTTATTTCCAACTCTGATATCGCAAACACGTATTATCCAGCTGAATCTTGTATATATGTATTTTTTTCAAGGGTAATTTAATATTTTTGCATTTTTTTTATCTCGGCCCGAAGCCGGCCCTGCTCGCACTTTTCCACGCTCTGAACACTTCAGATGTTCGCTTCACTTTAATTCGAGCTGCTTCCGACCGAACTAATTTGCATGTGCTCCACACAATTTTCGTTTTTTGATCTCATAATCTGGGTCAAAATTTGACGTTCCGGGATATTTTTACTTCGGTGACTTCACGGTTATTTATACCTATTTTCGATTCGCCCACGTTTTCTGAACGTTCGATTTGTTTGTCCGATTTTTCAGTCTGTTTGTTCCTGGCAGCAAGCAGATGTTTCTTTGATTAGTTCACGAAAATCGATTCATTTATCCATCCTGCACGGTCTGTAGCCATTTTTCTTCGGTAAACACATGTCGCATCGGCGAAATCCGACAGGAATAAAATCTCCTCGCGATAATGCAGCAAGGACGGGACTAAATTGAAAATGTTAAAAATAATAACGTTGTACATTGTTTTCGGTGTGAATGTTGCGGGCGAAAATAGCCGAGTTTCATCTGAAAATTATTTATATTCTTATTTTAGGACTGATATCACTCCTGTGTAGATTTGTGTCTGAAGGTGCAGTGTAGAAGTTCGAAAAATCTAATTTTGTAGAGTGCGATTGAATGTCGTGTTTTGCATTAATTCATGACTAGAAATGGACTTTATATGTGTTGATCTTTAACTTGAACATGAATTTAAAAAGCAACAAACTTCATACACACGCATTCATGTTACTGCAATATTATTAAATCACAATCATTAAGGTTAATCAGCAAAACAACCGCAGTAATAAAAGTGAGTCATACACGTTTTGTTTTTATCGTTAAAACGAGAAATAATCAAAGTTCAAAGTGGTGTTCGTTTGGAATTTTAAAGGCTTTTAACACGTTTAAACATTTTTGAAGTGTTGATTTTTTGCTCGAATAAATATTTTATTGGATAATCTGAAACTTGATTAAAGAATCCGTTTTGTGCGCTGAAATTTAATTGTTCTGTGGAGCTAAAAGCGGGAGTAATTGTGTAAACAAACTTTAAGTGACACTGTACCAGTAGCAGGTAGAATCCCGCACCAGGAACGTACTCAGTTCTCTTTTAGAATTCCTACGAAACAAACTTTTATTATGTGAACGCCACGTGTTACAGCTTAGCAACACGCTCAGTAAAAGATGAGCCAATAAATTATGACCCCGACCTTCACATAAACAGGATTAACCCAGAAAACCTGACTCTAAATTGGCATAACTGATGAGTAAGAAAGTGAGTTTAAAACAAAAATTTAAAATCGCGAAACTTTTGTGGTCTTCGGTAAGTTACGTCCGGAGCTTCACGATGTAACATCTAGCAAAAATCTGCCATCATTGAATTAATCCACTGATTTTAAAAATATCCTTTCAATGTTAATTTTTGGCAAAGTTCGTTGTTTTATTCAGGATCATTCTTTTAAAAAACTTGAAGATGATCACTACATTCCAATTGACCTAAACATGAATGAAATGATAAGTGAAAAGATAAGTTAAATTAATTGTGTTAATTATGTGACGAAACTCGGATTAATAAAGGTTACATGTGGTCTGTAATTTATTATGATATACAATACACAAGCTTTCTTAGAAGGATGTCAATAAATCTAAGAGAGTCAAAATTATCCCAAAAATCCGTTTTTCTTAAAAATTGTTTTGAAAAAAAATGGAATGTCCATAATAAATGCTACGATGCTTTTATTCTATATAAATATATTTTTTTGATAACTTTTCATTCTAAATCAATGCAGTTAATCCTTAGCAGATAGACGGACTCGTATTTTTTTAATTTTTTGCACCTTTTTTGGTATGTTCTTTCGACATTATAGCGTTTCTAGATGTAGGGTCAAAATACACCTCAATTAAATCCCACCCAAATGTTTTTTTCGATTCGAAATATTCACAAATTTACTTAAAATCTCACTTTGTTGGTTTTCAATCTGTATGTAGATGAATAGATATATGTGGGGGGTTCTAGGCCACTTTGACCTCAGCTGACCCCGTCAAAATTGCATTTCAAACCGAATGTTTATAAAATCTTGCCCCGGTATCGTGAAAACGCTAAATTTTTTAATCGAAATTTTTGAGGATTTTTAGACAGCTTTTTGAAAATCAATTTTTTTCAGTAGCCCCCCTCACTATCACCTTGAAAATTTCGAAATTTTTTCTTAATGTTTGACTTTCAGAAAGAAGTCTTTCCGCCCAATTAAAATATGACAGTTTTTTAGAGTGTTTTTTAAAGCATGCTTCAAACCGCGTTTTTCTAAAATACTGCCCAGGGATCATAAAAACGCCATATTTTTGGACATTCCGCGTCGAAATCTATATTCTAGACTTTTTTGAAGATTTTTAGGCAGCTTTTTCATAACCAGAAGTTTTCAGAAAATTTTGTAATTTTTCGTCCACCTTCGGAACTTAACTAAAGATTTTTCTTGTACGTTTCGATTTGCAGAAGTTACTATCGATCTCACTTCTTCAATAATCCCTACTGCTAAATTTAAAAAATCCAGGAAAATTTTGGGAGATCAACTTCGACGAACTGAATTTAAAAATATATTATGTTCAAGCTTGTGGAATATAATTGGAGGAAAAAAATGGAAAATTCTGTATTAATGTTTACATTTTTCTTAAAGTTATTCAGTGTTGCTGTGGAAAAACTGGATGAAGAAAGAAAAATTACGAAAAAAAATGTGCCTGACTGATTTATTTTTTTAATGTACATAGTCTTCCCTTTACAACAAAAAAATGAAAACATGTTGAAAATGGTAAATTTTATCCCACACTTCTCTACAAATTTACCCTTTTAAACATGTTTGGAATTTATTGCCGTGAAAAGAAAACTATGTAAACATGTTAAAAAAAAGAAAGAATAATACAAAACTCCGCCCACCCGCCCCTTTTTCAATTGTGACAACTGTATTTATTCGTCGTGAACCGAGAGGCGGCGCTTAATTGCAAAATCCTTATTGCTCTACAAGAAACTACCATGTGAAACATGTTTTTAAGCATCATGTTGTTGAAAGAAAACGATATAAAGAAGTAAGAATTAAACCCCGCCCACCCACCCCAATCTCAAATGTGATGAATTTCTAATTCGTTGTCAGACCGAGAGGCGGCGCTCAATTGTAAAATCGATGTTTCCTAAAACAAAAAATTAACATTTTAAACGTTTTAAATATCTTGGCGTGAAAAGATCATTACATATATCTAGAAAAAAGGCAAAACTTAAACCCGCCTACCCACGGCCATCTCAGTTGTTATGATGAACCCGGGGGCGGAGTTTAATCATAAAATCCTTATTTCTCTACAAGAACTTATCGTCCAAAAGATGTTTTTACGTATGGTGTTGAGAGAAACTTTGATATACGTACTTAGAAAAAAAAGCCCCACCCACCCACCCTGATCTCAGTTGTGATGAATTTTTCACCAAAATATGTTTTAAGTATTATCATATTGCTCAAAATAGTTCATTTTGAGAAAACGGAGACTGGGTAACCCTCTCTCCCCTACTATGTCAACAATAAGAAAAAATGTTTCAGATGGTAATTTTTGTAGAAAAATAGGGATTTTGCAATTAAGCTCCGCCCCACTTCGCTCACGATGAACAAAGAAAAATCGTTACAAATGAGATAGGGTGGGTGGGCGGGGTTTGTATTTTTCATTTTTTTTTCTTAATATACAAAATCTTCCCTTCACAACAAAAAACTGAAAACATATTGAATGGTAAATTTTATACCACACACTTTTCTACAAATTTACCCTTTTAAACATGTTTGGAATTTATTGTTGTGAAAGAAAACTATGTACACATATTAACAAAAAGAAAGAATAATACAAAACCCCGTCCACTCGCCCCTTTTTTAATTGTGACAACTGTTTTAATTCGTCATGAAGCGCGAGGCGGAGCTTAATTGCAAAATCCTTGTTCCTCTACAAGAAACTACCATGCAAAATATGTTTTTTAAGTATCATGTTGTTGAAAGAAAACCATATAAGATATAAGTCAAGAAAAAAAATCAAAAATTAAGCCCCGCCCACCCACCCGAGTCTCAAATGTATTAAATTTTTAATTCGTTGTCAGGTCGAGGGGCAGAACTTAATTGTAAAAATGATGTTTCCTCAAACAAAAATTTACCATTTTAAACGTTTTGAATATGTTGGCATGAAAAGATCATTACATATCTAGAAAAAAGGAAAAATTTAAACCCCGCCTACCCACCGCCATCTCAGTTGTAATGATGTTATTCCTTATGAGCCCGGGGGCGGAGTTTAATTGCAAAATCCTTATTTCTCTACAAGGACTTATCGTCTAAAACATGTTTTTGAGTATGGTTTTGAAAGAAACATGTATATATTTGGAAAAAAAGCAAGTCGATAGCCCCGCCCACCCACCCTTATTTCAGTTGTGATACATTTTTTACCAAAACTTGTTTTAAGTATTATCATATTGTTCAAATAGATCATTTTTAGAAAAAGAAGACTGACTAACCCTCTCCCCTACTATGTCAACAATAACAAAAGATGTTTCAGATGGTAATTTTTGTAGAAAAATACGGATTTTGCAATTAAGCTCCGCCCCACTTGGCTCACGACGAACAAAAAAATATCCTTACAAATGAGATAGGGTGGGTGGGCGGGGTTTATATTTTTCATTTTTATTTCTTAATATACAAAGTCTTTCCTTCACAACAAAAAACTGAAAACATGTTGAATGGTAAATTTTATACCACACACTTCTCTACAAATTTACCCTTTTAAACCTGTTTGGAATTTATTGTTGTGAAAAGAAAACTATGTACACATTTAAAAAAAAAGAAAAAATAATACAAAACCCCGCCCACCCACCCCTTTTGCAATTGTGACAACTTTTTTTATTCGTCATCAACCGAGAGGCGGAGCTTAATTCCAAATCTTTATTTCTCTACAAGAAACTACAATGTAAAATATGTTTTTAAGTATCATGGTGTTGAAAGAAAACTATATAAGATATAAGTCAAGGAAAAAAAATCAAAAATTAAGTCCCGCCCACCCACCCAAGTCTCAAATGTATTGAATTTTTAATTCGTTGTCAGACCGAGAGGCGGAGCTTAATTTTAAAATCGATGTTTCCTGAAACAAAAATTTACCATTTTAAACGTTTCAAATATCTTGGCGTGAAAAGATCATTACATATATCTAGAAAAAAGGCAAAAGTTAAACCCCGCCTACCCACCGCCATCTCAGTTGTAATGATGAGCCCGGGGGCGGAGTTTAATCATAAAATCCTTATTTCTCTACAAGAACTTATCGTCTAAAACAAATTTTTAAGTATGGTGTTGAAAGAAACTTTTATATACATATTTAGAAAAAAAAGCCCCACCCACCCACCCTGAGCTCAGTTGTGATGATTTTTTCACCAAAATATGTTTTAAGTGTTATCATATTGTTCAAAATAGATCATTTTGATAAAAAGGAGGCTGGACAACAATAAAAGATGTTTCAGATGGTAATTTTTCTAGAAAAATACGGATTTTGCAATTAAGCTCCGCCCCACTTGGTTCACGATGAACAAAGAAATTTCGTTACAAATGAGATAGGGTGGGTGGGCGGGGTTTGTATTTTTCATTTATTTTTCTTAATATACGTAGTCTTCCCTTCACAACAAAAAACCGAAAACATGTTGAAAGTGGTAAATGTTATCTCACACTTCTGTACAAATTTACCCTTTTAAACATGTTTGGCATTTATTGTTGTGAAAAGAAAACTATGTACACATATTAACAAAAAGAAATAATAATACAAAACCCCGCCCACTCGCCCCTTTTTTAATTGTGACAACTGTTTTTATTCGTCGTGAACCGAGAGGCGGAGCTTAATTGCAAAATCCTTATTTTTCTACAAGAAACTGCCATCTAAAATATGTTTCTAAGTACTTATCATGTTGTTGAAAGAAAACTATATAAGATATAAGTCAAGAAAAAAAAAATCAAAAATTAAGCCCCGCCCACCCACCCGAGTCTCAAATGTATTGAATTTTTAATTCGTTGTCAGACCGAGGGGCAGAGCTTAATTGTAAAATCGATGTGTCCTGAAACAAAAATGTACCATTTTAAACGTTTTAAATATCTTTACATATATCTAGAAAAAAGCAAAAATTTAAACCCCGCCAATAACAAAAAATGTTTCACATGGTAATTTTTGTAGAAAAATGTGGATTTTCTAATTAAGCTCCGTCCCATTTCGCTCACGATGAACAAAGAAAAATCGTTACAAATGAGATAGGGTGGGTGGGCGGGGTTTGTATTTTGCATTTTTTTCTTTCTTAATATACATAGTCTTCCCTTGGTAGGTCCATCCGAAAAAAGTAATCTAAAGCCAATACGACGACTGTTTTAAAAAGTACCGAATTAAAAACTTGAACTGTTTCGCAAAGCTGTAGAAAAATCCAAAAAAATTCTTAGGGATAAATTTCAACGATCTAGATAAAAAATATATCAGGTTGATGGTTTCGGAGCAAAAATTGAGCAATTAAAACATTGATATTTTTGCAAAATTCAGAAAAATCCAAAAAAAATTTGGGCGATCAATTTCAAGGAGGTAAATGTAAAATTATATCATGTTCATGGTTCCGGAACAAAATTGGAGGAAAAAATTTGAAAATTGTGCATTAATCGTGGTATTTTTCTTATCCAGTGCTATGGAAAAACTGGATGGAAAAAATTATGAAAAAAAAGTGTTTGTGCACAAATGCCCCATCAGAAAAAAATAATCTAAAGCGTATACGACGACTGATTTTTCAGATAAATCGTCTCCGAATTCAAATTTTCAATATATCTTAAAAACTGTCATTTTTGGTTTAGGCAATTCTGAAAAAGTGGCTGAATTTCGTAGAAATAAATCGGTAAAGCACGGCTAGAAGTCAAAGTTAACAATAGAAGTCACCTCAATGTTTTGCGTGGTAAATACCATTTGAATTTTGAAATCATAATCATTGGTAACTAAATAAACGTGTTTCACTTTTGTGATTTTATTAATATTACAACTGAGAGTATTTTAAGAAGACAGTGAACAGTGAACAAAATAAAATATAAAGCTGATAATTTCTACGAGAGAAATTCTGCCGAAATAAACTTAGAGCATTTTTTTAGTAATTTTGTAGTTAGATGTGCGATATCCAACTGAAAAAAAAGACCGCAGTATTCAAGGGAAGTTTCGATGTGAGTGACATTTTGGTGTCAATTTTTCGTGCTAGCTACTGGTGCCAGGATATACTTGTTTGTTTTTTGTTTGCAGAGCTGTTAAACTTATTTATTGTATTTTGTGAGAAAACGCGATGAAAATATTTTCTACCATAACATTATTTACGCCGCTTTTTCCCTCCGTTTCTGGCTTACAAACTACCACAATTATACCTCTCATTTTGACATTTGTCTAAGTCACATTACGATCGTTTCAAATTTATTAAACAAAACTAGTCGTCGGCGTTTCTATTTTGTATCGTTATTTCCGCGAAGCTTAGTCGATAATCCATTTTGAAGATGCTCATTTCTATGCAAATTTTTCAACCAGAACGATAAATATTTAAATTAAACACGTCTAGGCAAATGGCTTAAAAGAATAAAAGAATAACTCAGATTTTTCACATTTAGGAGCTTAATTGGAAACGAAATGTTCGTACAAAAGCAGGAAAAAAAGCTTTACATAAAGCAATTTTTCTGAATTAATCATAGAAAGATTTTACTAAAATAGCATCACCCCCAATACTTCCGAACCAATTACCGAAATGGCCAAGTCGAACCCCCGTAAGCTCCACATATCCACCGACTTTAAAATTTTCCTCCGATCCGGCCCATAAAACCCTCATCATGCCCGCGCACACATAAAATTTGATATTTTCTAATTGAGATTGATGCGAGTGGAAATCATCCCATAAAGAATATGCCGTATGTTTGGCGGCATTACTGTGCTTTTTAACGGTTATAGAGCTTTTTCGTGCTTGTTGCAGGTAAACGGAGACGATGAGTGGGAATACGAGGAAATCATTTTGGAGCGAGGCGGTGCCGGCTTGGGCTTCAGCATCGCCGGCGGCACGGATAACCCCCATATTGGCGACGACACCGCCATTTACATCACCAAACTTATACCTGGAGGAGCGGCCTCGACGGACGGCCGACTCCGGGTGAACGACTCGATATTGTCGGTCAACGATGTCTCGGTCGTCGACGTCCCGCACGCCGCCGCCGTCGACGCTCTCAAGAAGGCTGGGAACACGGTGAAATTAGTAAGTTTATGTGCATGACTTGTTTTAGTGCTGGTACTAGAGCGTAGTGGCGTTTTTAATATAATTACTAGTCGCCGACTGAATACAATGAGTTCCACAGATGAGTAATGCCCGACAGTTTTCAAAAGCTCTGATGTTTTTCTTTTGGCAGTCCTTTCCTAAGGATGTCCGCAGGCATTTCGGTGGATTCTAAGTGTCGAATTTCAGTCAAAAAGTACTTCTCTCACGCAGCGGTGTTAAGATAAATGTGTTTCGATCTTGAATGGAAAACCGGATTCTTAGCCAGCAGCTGGGCTCCCCTGTTGTCATTCAAGATTGGTACCGTTTTGAGTGTTTTAACGCCCATTTCCTCCAAAAATTTCCACCATTATCTCTATAAGTCTTTAGCCTTCATTGATATAAGATCATCTGCATTTTGCCTTTATATAATTTCTACTGTGGCGGCACAATAATACGTACTACTAAGCGAGGAAAGATAAGCTCCTCCGTAGTCTAGTGGTAAGGGCATCCGCCCGGCAAGCAATAAACGTGCGGTTCGATTCCCACCGGAGAAGCAACATTTTTCTTCGCTTACCTACACTACTAAAGGAAATACATGAACCATAATTAAGCTTAGAAGATAAGGACCAGATGGAGTCCAGTCAAAGGGCAGCACATAGAAAGGTAATAGGAAAAGCTGATGTCGAAATCTTCCTCTACAGACACAGAAAGAAAAATTACTAACAGACGAAGGCAAGAGGAAAAGAGGGAACGACGCCAAAATGAAAAACTACAAAAAGAGCAAGAAAGCAACAAAGGCGATCTTGCAAGCAGTAAAGTAGGCAGCAGAGACCACAGTGAGTACTGAGAAGATAAACCAAATAAATGAGGTACTAAATGAACTCCTAAAAGAAGATAAATTCATAAGGAAAACCAAGAAGAATACAAGGACGAAATAAAACATTTAAAAACAGAAAACGAAAGAATGGTCCATAGGCTTGAGCAAATGGAAAGTAGACTAATGAGAATTTAAAGGAAGGATAGAAGAAATAGTAGGAATAAAAGGAGTAATTTTCGGAGAACAAAACCTTGTAACGGTTCTTTTCCCTTTCTTGGTGTTGGGATAGTCGGTCCAAGACGGTAACTTCCAGGATTTCGAAGAAAGCCACTAGTGGTAGGAAAATATTTATTTAACACCCAGCACACACAACGGGGCTAGGTTGGGTCGATAATGCCCCTGTTGATGCCTGGAGGATGTCGGGAAGAAATGCGGTTGAGGGAGGTAACGGACGGATGGGCATTTTTGATCTTCGTGATCGGGTAGGAATGACAGGTTGGGAACGCCTCTGTTTTCGGAGACTGGACCGGGCTCTGGGTTGTACAGTCCCCTGGGAGTTTGTCCACGGCGTCTTGTAAGGATACTCCACGGACTTCTCTCCTTTTCGGCCTCATCGGGAACAGAATAGTTGTGGAAGCTGCGTGCAGGCGAATCGCAGATGACCGACCTTCCCACATTTCCAACACAGGAATGATTTCTGGGGGCATACCTTGTCGGTGCATTCGGTTCCATAGGGAACGTCTATCACGGGTTTCCATGTGGATGGTTTACAGGAAATACCTTCGACGGATTTCCCTATGGGCGGATCGATTACCTTTTCGGGGGACATCTGGCTGGGGAGCGGCGGAAGGAAAGTAACACCAGCGGCGGCAGGCCCTTCCTTCAAAAAGGTCGTCATTCTGCGGCGAAGCTCATCCAGACTTCCTTCGCTGGACAGCCCAAACCGTTGCGTCTTCTTCATGGTGTAGATCTATCCCATCCTTGTATCGGCCACTTTTAGGCCTACCGTGCTGGTTGCTTCATTCTCGTTCTCGTCGGTAGATTGAGGATCCTTCGGAGGCGGAAGATCACTAGTCGTCTTCTTCATAGTTCCTGCTCGGGCGCCAAATTTCTGTAACGGGTCTTTTCCCTTTTCGGTGCTGGGGTAGTCAGTCGAAGACGGTAACTTCCAGGACTTCGAAGAAAACCAATAGTGATAGTAAAATATTTATTTAACACACAGCATATACAACAATCAGCAACTCAAGCATAGGATCGGTGGATGGCGGTTGTGGGGTGGAACGCTGCGGTTAATGGCGAGAGGCGCTAAATTGGGTTGATGCCTGGGGGATGGTCACTTGGAACGGGAATCCTCCGATTAATGCCTGGAGGACGGACGGAATATCCCCCGGTTGATGCATGGGGGAATCGGGAAGCCTTCCGGTTAATGCCTGGAGGGCGGAAAGGGATATCCCTCGGTTGATGCCTAGGGGATGGTCGGTCGGGCCGCTAATCTTCAGGTTGATGCCTGGAGGTAAATGGAGTATCCCTCGGGTGATGCCTGGGGGATGTCGAGAAGTCCTCCGGTGAATGCCTGGAGGGCGGAAGGGTCATCGTTACAGCCTCAAGGAAGGCGTAGTAGCTTTTTTGCATAACGAGATTAAAGTCAAGGCGTACATAATAGAAGCTGCTGAGATCAAAACGAAAAGAGATCAAAGGATAATATTGCTAAAATTGGAAAATGGAGATGTTAAAAATGAGGTCATGAAAGCAAAATCCCCACTGAAAGACACTTGCAAATACATGGAAGACCATATGACCAAAGAAGAGAGAAAAATACAAGCAAGACTCAGACAAACGACAAAAAACGAAAGAAAACTAGGAAAAGTGGTGAAAGTAGGATATCAGAAGTTGACGATAAAGGGAAAGATCTGGTTATGGGATGGAAAAACAGGAAAATTAGTTCCAAATGAGCCAAACCAATGACCAAGAATAAAATAAACAACAAAGGAACACTGATGACGAACTTGGAAAAGATTATGGAAAGAAGTATAAGGGTAACAATAAGAGGAAAAACGTGAAAATTGGTACGAGGAACCTTAAAACACTAAATGAAAAAGAACTAGAATTGGTAGAAGAATTCAAAAAGGTAAACACAGCGTTAACAGGAAAAAAGAAGAGAGTGCGAGGGGGTAGAGATCGAAGAACATGTGATAATGTACTCAGGGGTTCCAAACCATTTAACTGTACAAGCTGGAGTAGGTTGCATACTGAAAAAGGAACTTGGAGTGCATTAATTCTGTACGGCTCAAACGAAAATGAAACAAAAGAAGAAAAAGATAACTCTTTTGGGAAATGGCCCAGGGTATACTTGACCGCGCAAAATTTCCTGATATTGTGATGAGAGACTTAAACGGACGAAAGGAACGGAAGGCACAATGGGAAAAAACCTGATAATAGCAAATTCGTTCTTCGAACATAAAGACGAACACAAATTTACAAGAGAAGATGATACAAGAAATGAAAGGTCAATCATAGATTACATCCTAATAGAAAGGCAACATAGAAAACTTATAAAAGGTGTAAAACTGGAAAGAAATGTAGAACTCTCGACAGATCATTTCATGGTTAATGCAAAATTAAGAAATGAAGACAACGTACATGATACCAAAATGAAGAAAAAGAAAATACAATAAATTAGAACATAGAAGCTGATGGAAGAGGACACGAAGCTCAATTGTCAAAGACTGGTAACCACATTGGTAGAGCATGAACTAGAAGAAAACGACACGGAATATATAATAGAAGCAATGTGCCAACGCTACAAAAAATCAAAATATAGAGAAGGTATGTGGAGACAAAAGGAAAGAGACATTGGTGGAACACAAAGGTGCAAGAAGCAGAGAGAAAAAAGAAGGTAGCATGGAAAACATACCAAAGGTTTAAGAACGTTGAGACTTATCAAGAATGCAAAGAACTGGGAAAAAAGCCAAGGAGCTAATTGAAGAGTCAAAATGGAGAAAGTGAACTGAATTCGGGGAAAGAATGGAAAAAAATAAGAGAAGTAATGAACAACTATTTTTTGCTACAGTGCTTCAGATCGGGTCTTGGTGTGCAGGATCACATAAGATCACATCAAGATCACATTAAGACAGTGCATGGAAACATACAACAGAAAAAATGAAAAACTGTATTTGTGTTTTATAGACCTTCAGAACGCTTTCGACAAGGTGCCGAGAGAATTAATAGGGGGAGCACTAAGAAAACACGACATTCCAGATGCGTTTAGTACAAGCTATCAAATTCCTATATAGAAATAATTGGAATCTGGTCAGAACATAGAACGAGGAATCGGAAAGATTCATAACCACAATTGGAGTAAGATAAGGTAAAACATTGAGTTCTTTGCTCTTCATCATATTCATGAACGAGATAATACAAAAGTGCAAAGCCAACACTAAAAAGATCACCATCAAGTACAGGAATATGGAAACAAAAAAAATTAGTAGCCGTATTTTTGCTGACCACATTACATTGATCGGGAAATCGGAAGAAAATCTTCAACAGGCGTTAACTAACTAGTACGAAACGCTGAAAGAAGAGGGAATGAAGCTAAATGCTGCCAAAACCAAAGTTATGGTAGTGCGAAAACAAGAGAAAAAGATAAATATCAGAGAGCCTAAAGAATGGAAGAAGTGAAAAAATAAGAGAGGAATTACAGATGGGAAACATACTTTAGAGAGTTGAACAGTTTCAATTACGGTGGTTTGGACATCTAAATAGGCTAGACGCAGGCAGACAAATGAAGACACTAAGTCGGCAGAATATAAAAAGAAGAGAAGAGGTCCAAGTACCGATCCTTGGGGAACCCCGGAACTTAAGGCCATCATATTTGATTTGTGACCATTATAGTCGATTAACTAAGCATTAGTAAATAAGTAACTCTGGAACCAGTTCAAGGTGGCTCCATACACCCTGTAATATTTAAGTTTGGTAACCAACGGAGATATATTGAGGCTATTAAATGCCTTGGACATGTCAAGCAGAATTAGGGAAGTGACTTTACTATTGGAGAAGTTATTAAAAATGTCATCAATCAAGGAAATGAGAAGTGTTCTCGAAATCTGGACTATTCCGGCGGAAGGATGTTTTTCTTCACTAGAAAGGTTTTAGTACATAGTGCAAACTTAGTCACTTTTAGCGTGTTACAAATCAGACTTATTGGCCTAAAATCATCTCAAGAAACCGATGTTTTTTTCTTAGAAATCGGCCTTACCAAAGACGAGTTCCACAATTTAGGGTCTCGTCCCTGTTCAAAAGCAAGGTTGATAATATGAGTGAGTGGTTTACTAAACCAAGTAGAAGCGAACTGAAGCATTTTACCTGTAATGCAATCTACACCTGCACAGTTAGGTTTCAAGTTTGAAACAAAGATCTCAATTGTTGCAACATCTCCCGGTTTGAATAAAAATTAATCAGATAAAAAGGAATAGTTTTCTAACACAAGGAAACTAAAAATATCATCAAGAATAGAAAAGCAGCTATACGCAATATGGGAAAATTTGTAAAATGCACCAAGAGTTATGGAGGTACTTTTGATTGACAGCTCGACTATTGGGTATCCTAAGCCCACTGAATCATGTGAAGGAATGCCAATTTTACAATATTTCAAGTGCGATGGAATATAAATAGCAATTCTCCCACCTCTAGTTTCTCTATCTTCTCGTACCAAGAAGTTATTGATATGTAGCAATTTATCGTCAATGAGAGGATTATGCCAAGTTTCTGCCAAAGCATTTGAAGAAACAAAATCACTAAGTTCAGGAGGTTTATTTACAGCCGATCTGATGTTAATGTGCACAATTGTTATATATCTACAAGCTGGACTAGAAGTAGAAGTGTGAGTTTGACATCACAGTTGCATCCGTAATTTTCAGGTATCGTAATTTACAACTCAAGTTCAGAAGCACAATATCCGCGTTCAATGTGGGCCCATAACCTGTTACTATAGCTTTATTGTATGAAAATACAAAAATGATAATCCATTGTTGCCTAATCAACAATCGCCAGACGACCGCACTCCAGCCACCGACCGAACACAATGAATATTCTCTTCAACAACATTACAATAAAGTTAGTGTCTGCAATCCCTTTAAAACTCCCCAAACTAAGTTACTTCACGTCTCGTGTTTATTATCTTCGACTAGTGCAGCAAAAACACGCCGTCGTAACCCAACCCGTCCCTGAAAATCATGCAATAACAAGCCAAAGCCAGTTCAACTCCTCAATACCCCCACCCAACACCTAGGTCGCGGTCCCGTCTTTCTCCTCGTCTATCGACGTGTAAACACGTAATGACTTCACCCCACCCCATAAAGAACACTCGCATTCAAATGCTTGTTCAAACTCGCCGACAAAGAAACATCGATAAGAAGCAGGAAGTCGACGACGTCTAGGATTCTCGTTAGCCCTCGAATATTGGAAGGAATGGAGTGCGGCGGTTGTATATATCCACGTTTAGCTCGTCGACAAAAGGCGGATGCGCCGGGTCATGTCGTGCAAGGCAAACATATGACACTCGTCCGGATTTATAGGAGCGTAGAAGAAACGTCTGAATGCCGCATTTTGCTGCATTCGCATGTGCTTTAGTTCCAGTTTAGTGAAACCCGTCGGAGCGAAAGCCCCTTTCCGTTCCGTTGTCGTAGACGTATTATATATTTTTTGTTGTCCTCGAGACATGCCGGTGTTTTATCTACCTGAAGTTTCGAGGAGCATGTGGAGCGGGGTGAACGGCCTGGGGGTGGCGTTTCGAGGTGTCGCCGTCAGGGCTACTAAAAACCGGCGCTCGGAGAATGCTGTAAATCTTGTTTGCGTAATAGTTTTGTTTGAATAATGTTTGTTGAATGCTGGGTCATGGCGTAATGGAAGCGGCAAGTCGGTAAAGGTACCGTGTGTCTGTCGATTTTTATTAGAGAAAATCTCGAGAAATATCTTCAATAATACATGAAGATGTTTATGAATAACAACAGTCTCTATTAAAAAAGTTTGCATCTTACAAGAACACGTTTAATAAATGCAGTGTTGTAATTCTGAAAGTTGAAAACTACTTCCAATTGCAGCTCACAAATGGTGCATTTTATCGAACATCCTCAACCCCGACCTCCCATGAGTGTGCTAATTCACGTCATTTATAAAAGCGCTAAATAATGTTTGTTCGAAAATCGAACCTTGTATTACCCCAAGTTCATCTCTGACCCGGAAACGCCATTCCACTTGTTGACAAACGACACCACCACCAACAAAATTACTTAAAACTTCGAACAGATTAACTTAACGAATGACGATTCTCGCAAAGTTTGCAAAATCGCCAATCAATTCGGTTGCCACTTTTTGAAATGTTTATTCAGAATCTGATAAACTGCCGATAATAGCGTGGAAATTTGGCGCCGAATTCGTAGTATTTAGTAGCGTCTGTTCTCCGACAGATAAATTCAGCCTATTTCCCTTCGGGGAATTTCAAACCTCATCGAAATCAATGTTGTTTCCGGTCCTCCGGTTGATTGATAAACGGGGAAGAAAATTGCTACGGAAATATTGACGCTGCTTTGCTGTTAACAAGTAAATACGCGTCGGTCGAATCGAAATGCGTGCGACGTGAAGTTAAAATTGATAAACGGAAAATGTTATTTCCGAGCACAGTGTTTCAGCGTGGTTATAATTGTTATTGATGTTAATTCGGATGCAATGGAAAAGGCGATTATCGTTATATGCACGTAATCTATTCTCGCTATACTTGAATATTTAATAATGTGGTAATGCAACTAGTTTGTGTCGACTAGGCAACATTAATAATCAAGATTTAATAACGTTTTAAAAAGCTATAGCAACAGGTTATGGGGCCAGATTGAACGGTGGGTGTTGTGCTTCTGAACTTATTATAATACTATATTAACGTATTTACGCTGCGGATTTTGTGATAAACGCACTCGAACCATGGAATTATCACTAGCTCGGGAAAACTACGATACCTGGAAATTACGGATGCAGCTGTAAAAACAAGAATGAAGGTATGCGAGTAGTGCAAAAATTAAACCAGTAGTGAACCCAAACAATATAGAAGTAGCACTATGGAGCGAAGAAGATAAAAAAGCTGAAACAAGTCTAAAACCGTTCGTGAAATTTGGCTGAAATTAGAAGCAATTTTTGAATCAAAAGGTCCGATTAGAAAAGCACCATTCTGGAGAAAGTTGTTAACGCACCAAATGGAGCAGAATAGTGACGTTGACAGGTACCTCAACGAATTTTTCGATGTTGTAAATAAATTGACATGCTTTACTAAATAGTTTAGACAATTTTCGATGTGTAATCAAGTCAAGAGACAATTTGGCCGGGCCTGAAAATGTATGTTAAGATATTGCCTGAAAATGCTATACGCAAGCAGCGTGAACAGATTGGTGACAATCCTGAAGCAATGATGGCAAGAAAAAATAGTTTCTGGAGGAAATTGTCAAGATTTGACCGGCGAATGGAGCTGTAAATGAAGCAGAAGCAGTTTATTGAATAATCTCTGTTCCTATAATGGGGCTAAAAGTATAACTTTGGTGTCTTCACATCGCGGCGCATTATTAATTTAAATTGATGCTTTTTAATGTGATTTCAAGATTGAAAATTAAACCAATAGTGAGTACATAGTTTTATATCTATATCTAAAGGTGATTGTATATGCTATCCTCATTCACCAGCGATTGAGTAATTTGCGGTTAAACTTAATCTGTTCCTTTTTGCTCATTCACTTTGTACTTACTTCTCCTTTGTACATCTTGTTTTTGTACATCACCGTTGCCGCTCTAGTGTGTTCATTGATAAGTAGAGAGTGGATTTATAAGCACAAAAAAATTAAGAAAAAGCGCTTAAATAAGCACAACATTTTCAATAAAAAAGTTTTATTTTAAGCAAAAAAGCATTAAAAACATAATCATATTACAAATCAAAGAACACTTATTAGAACTTTGGATAAAATATTATTACAATAATCCTAGACTTTATATTTTACACACGTATTTCAGTTTTCTTTAAAACAATTTATGATTGTAATATGTTCCAAGTTGTCCACTCTAAAATTTTTTCGCCGATCATTTAAAATGTGTTTAAAATTGGAGAATGTGCGTTCAACATCCACACTCGTTGTTGGCGCAAATTTGAATTTTGCAACTAATGTTGAATCTAACTCCAAATTTTCCATCTTCTGGCCTTGTAAAACACGAGCAACGTCGGAAAGAACACCGAAACCTGCATTTTTATTTAACACTTCGTCAAGTTTTTGAGATACTCTAGTACCAGTATCACCCCTTACTGCGTTTGCTTGTTGTTTAAATTCTTTCACTAAGTTTATGGCATCTACCAACAACATGTTGGGTTTTTCTAACTTTTCTATTACCTCACATACGAATTGATAATTGCTTTTTAGAAAAGCTAGATCTTGTCGCAAATCTTTGTTTTCCAAAATATTTATGCAATCTTTAATCGATTGAGAAGAATCTTCGCTAAACTCCGTAACTACTTCCTCGAATTCTTTGATATATTTGTCATAATAAAATGTGGCCTGTAACCATGTTCCCCACCTCGTTATAATCGGCTCTGGGGGCAATGGTATGTTTGGAAATTTTTCCTTAAAATGTTGTACTCTTAGTGGAGCTTTAACAAAAATCTTTTTACCATTTGCCACTAATTTATTAACAGTAGGAAACTGCAAACGTATTCCTTCAGCCACTCTGTTTAAACCGTGGGCAATGCAAGTATAGTGAATTAAATTGGGGTACAATACTGCATCCGAGATCATGAATAAAATTTTATTCACCGGTACGGCATTTGGCAAAAATAGTGACGTAAGATTGTCATTTACAAATCTGGTAATCGTATTGCCATTTGTTTTATCTAAAATTTTCAAACTTACTACATACCCTCGACTAGGGGAATTTTCATTTAAGATTCCAACAATTAAACTTGCCAGGTATCTTCCACAACTATCGGTTGTTTCATCGACAGCGAACCATAAATAATTATCTCCAATGCGATGTTTAATTTCGTTGTAAACTTGCTGAAACACTGGGCCTACATAATTTTTTCGGAGAGTATTTCAACCGGAATATGTCGATTGCAGTGTTTTTCAAGGAATTCTTGAAGAGGGCCTTTCTCCAATTTTTTTAAAGGTATATTGGACTGTATCATCATTTTACATAAATCGAAATTAAACTGAAACTGCTCATCTTTTGTACAAGTAGATGCAACAGATTCATGTATGGTCTGCTGTTTAATTTTAGAAACTTCAAACATTTTCTTCCTTTCTACATGAAGAGTCGTTCTGACATGTTGCGTCACGTTATATTTTTTATCACTTTGAATCTAAAACAACGTACATATACAGGATTAACAAAGGAAAATAGATAAAAAAAAATTAGTGGGCTTACGGTTTTCACACAAGCTCTGCAGAATATTTTGTTGTTTTCTAATTTTAATTCTGGAAAATTCCTTATCCACTCATCCGGCGTCGATTTTACTTTCGGCATTCTTTTAAAATATTAGTAATATTACCAAAAAGAACTCAACATGTAACAAGGGAGAACCACGTATAACAATGGTTGTGAAATAAACGGTTCATTTACTTAAAAGTTTCCATTAGAAAAATTTTAAGGTAGGTAGTTGGGTACAATAATCCGTTTTTCTAGAAAATCTTCAACGGTCTTGCCGCAAAATGCCGAAAAAGAACATCTGGTTAAAAGCTTTAATTCATTATCAACGGAAGTAAGGATTTGAAGTCATAAAATCTATGGAGTATTTTTCCAATCCTATAATAAAATGTTATAACCCAAACGACCGGAACCTATTCACAGAAAGGGTCTTGAGTAAGTGTACTTCAATGGTCAAGTCCAGGTAAAATGCATACGATACGATACGGCTAACTAACAAGTATTTGTCATCCCGACAAGGCCGGCATTTGAACAAAATATGCATTCAAACTCATATTCGTCGAAAAAAGCATTAAATAAGCATATAAGTTTAAAATGCATAAAATTGAAAAAAAAGCAAATTAGCATAAAAAAAAATGTGTCGAATGACTCCAAATTGTATCATAGTTACAGATATAAAAAAGTTTTGAAGTGCTTACATTTTTCACAAAAAGCATTAAAGCTAGAAATCCGCTCTCTATTGATAAGTCGCTGCGACCGGCACCGCTAGCATGAAGTGAGTGTCCATTGTTACTCCTAATTGTTTTAAATAACAAAATGAGAAATAATAATTAGTATTGCATTTGTCGTGCAGTAGCTATCGAATCACATAAAACGGTAAACTGTCTTATTTGTGGAAAAATAGTTATCTCCATGTCCAACGCGCGTAAAATTTATGCGCAATCAGGTTTGACTTGGTTTTCTAAAGACTGTCCGAATATGGGCACTGATCTTCTCAGCTTTTAAAGGGTCATTGTTAATTTGCAATC
Source organism: Zophobas atratus (assembly GCA_022388445.1). Lineage (NCBI taxonomy): Eukaryota > Metazoa > Arthropoda > Insecta > Coleoptera > Tenebrionidae > Zophobas > Zophobas atratus. The sequence goes on along the minus strand of CM039442.1, from coordinate 50,681,398 downwards.
AAAAATTATAAAGTTAAGGACAACAATGGCTACACTACCACCTCCCATCACTATTACCCCATCTTTGCTTCAGGAGGAAAAAATTATTCAAGAAATAAATGAACGTCAAAAGCGCAAAGACAACCTAATTATAATACTCGAATAATAAGTCGAATGATGAGCAACTTAAAAGTGATGCTACTCAAATTCCTAAAATTCTTGAAATTTTAGGAGTAAATGAGAATTTGAGAAATTTCAAATTTATGCGTCTCGGCAAGTTTGATATTACCGAAAAAGATCCCATAATTGATTCATAATTGTGTCTAAGTCCTGGTTAAATGGTTCAATAGCAGACTGTGAGCTTTTTCCGGCTACGTATAATATCATCCTTACTGATAGAATATTCGATATTGTTAATAAGCGGGATGCTGGAGGCGTTCTTGTTAGATAAAAAGATAAAATCAAGTTTGAAGTGATAGACAGGTACTAGCCCCACCCACCTGCCCTCTCTTTTCTTAGAGGGTATCTCATTTGCCAAAATCACTCTTATGTTAGCAGGTACTAGCCCCGCCCACCCACCCTCTCTTTTCTCAGAACGTGTCATTTGCCAAAATCAGTCTTATCTTAACAGATACTAGCGCCTCCCACCCACCCTTTCTGCTCTTGGAGGGTATGTCATTTGCTAAAATCAGTTTTATCTTGGTGGATACTAGCCCCACCCACCCGCCCTTTCTTTTCTTAGAGGGTGTCTCATTTGCCAAAATCACTCTTATGTTATTAGGTACCAGTCCCGCCCACCCACCCTCTCTGCTCTTAGAGGGTATGTCATTTGCCAAAATCAGTTTTATCTTAGTGAATACTAGCCCCACCCACCCGCCGCTTTTTTTTTTTCTTAGAGGGTATCTCATTTGCCAAAATCACTCTTATGTTATCAGGTACTAGCCCGCCTACCCAACCTCTGTTTTCTCAGAACGTGTCATTTGCCAAAATCAGTCTTATCTTAACAGGTATTAGCCCCGCCCACCCACCATCTCTGCTCTTAGAGGGTATTTCATTTGCCAAAATCAGTCTTATCTTAACAGGTACTAGCCCCGCCCACCCACCCTCTCTATCTTAGAGGATATCTCATTTGGCAAAATCAGTCTTACCTTAGCAGGTACTAGCCCCGGTTTATTTACTAATGAAAAATAACAGCTTGTTTTATTGATAATAATGCACGATTAATGACTACTGGTTGTTATGGTTATTCTCCTAAAAAAATGAAAAGTAGATTTCAGTCACCATCATTACTAAGAAATCAGAAAGTAAGCTGGAGGTATTCACGCATTAGGGGCGTACAGTGTTGCCAAATTTACGGTTATAAAATCACGTTTTTTTCGTAATCTGCTTCATAAAGAATTTTTTTATAATTTTTTTGGGACTCACGAAACCCTCGTGCATTACGTACTGAAGGGTTAATCCGCTATTTTCTGACACCCGGTATAATATTTTAGAAAAATCAGTTCCTCAGAGTACCCCCAGTAAGTAAATCGTCTTACCCACACTGGTTTAGGCCTGCTATAATCTCGAATATTAAACTTAAAAATTTTAAAGAAGAAAATGGAGATCTACAGACTAAAATTATTACTTAAATGAGTTTAAGACACTTGGTGCTGTTTTAAGTCTAGTATATCGAAGATTGATGACTGATATCGAGCAAATCCAACATAATCCAACAAGTGTTTTCAGTTACCTAAACGTGAGAAATAAAACTTCTAGAATTTCGGGGATAATGTATAATCGAGATAAGTATAACATACGAAAATTGACAGCACCTAGTAGATGCTTTTGGAGAATTATTTTCTGACATGTTTCTGCCAGGAGAGTCAAAAGTCGAGAGAAGTTGTTAGTGCTTCCTTCGGTGGTCCATGTTTTAAATTACAACTTGCTTCGGAGGATAATGTGATAGAAATAATGTCAAATTTTTCTTGAAAACATACAGCCGGTGATGATCAAATTCCTAGCTTCTTAGTGCACGACGCTAGGTTTGCTCTGACAAAACCGCTGACATGGCAATTTCAAAGTGAATATTTCCTGATCCATGGAAGCGAGCTATGATAACACCTATTTTTATAGAGAATGATAAGAAGCAACGAAAAAATAATAGACCAATTTTGCTAAATAAGTGTTTAATCAACAGACTCAACTATGTTTATTACAATAGTTATAAATTATTTGTCTATCTGGTATCTGGTATCTGGCGTACCACAAGGTTCCAATTTTAGGCCACTGTTGTTCCTGTTATATTAATGATCTCTTAATGTCCAAGTCTTGCTCTATCTTTGGCTTTGGAGATGACCTAAAACTTTTTTCTCCTATCTATTCAGCTAATGATGTTAACCATTTCCAGAATAATACTAACCTCATTGTATAATGGTGTTCTGACAATTACTTAAAATTAAACATTAACAAGTGCTTCTATGTCTCTTTTTGTCGTAATAACAGTGTTATACCTTGTACTTACTTACCACATTATTGGTCAACTTTTAGTCAAAACTGATACCATTAGAGATTTGGGGGTTTATTTGATCACTAGCCGACCCGGCAAACATTGTTTTGGCATTTCTAGTGAATATTTTGGTAGTTAAATAAAAAATCAAATTAAAATAAATATATATAAATATAATTAAATTAAATTATAAATTATACATAAAAATTATCCTACGACAATGATTATATTCAGTAGCCATGTTGCAACCCTATTGCGCATCTGTGGATGAAAGTAAAAATACTCATATCGTTATTAAAAAATGAGGAATTGGTGGCAGAAGGGGAAATTTAGGGTTATATGTGTTTTTTGATGCCAAATCTTAAAAAAATTATCACTTAGGGGTATAAAAAGTAGTTTATAATAATCGGTCAAGCCGTTTCGGAGGAGTTTGGTTACAAACACTGTGACACCAGAATTTTATATTAGATTATTTTAGAACAAATTTCATTACCATAAAAAAGGTTACACTGAGTCGACCTTAAAAGATAGACATATGTTGTCGCGGACTTTTTTTTTAGAACTTTTCGTGGGGAACAATTCCATCATACATGATGTTTACGTAATTTTAACCGTTTAAGCAGCGTAAGTAACGGAAGCTGTCAAAGGAGGAATACTTTTCCCGTTTTTCCGATATTTTTCATTGCTGCTCCGCTTAGCCTTCCTCGATAAATGGACTACTAACACAAAAAGATTTTTTGAATACGAACCAGTAGTTTCTGAGATTAGCGCGTTCAACCAAACAAACTTCAGCTTTATAATATAATTATTCACAAGTATAGATATATCGACTCAACATATTGTCACTATAATTTCATCTGCATCCAAGTTGGCATGTCCGAAGAGTACTAGAAAAAGCAACAAGCCACTTGAAATAAATAGTACATACCGACGAGTGTGGTCCTATGGGAACAAAATCCATCGGAAAAGCAAAATATTTCGTAACGTTTATAGACGATTTTTCACGGTGGCCCGAAATAAGATTTTTGAGAAACGAATGAAGGGTTTAAGGAATTGAATGCGTCTAAGACACTTCTGGAAACAAACGGACCTTAAGTTAAAATGATCAGATAATGGTAGCGAATTTTGTAATAACGAGTTCGAGATCGATATTTTAAAGAGCAGCATAAGAAGAAGAGTTGCAATCAGTTACACACCTCAAGAAAATGATGCATGCTTGCGAAGTCGATGTATATCAAGTGTAGTGGGAAAGAAAACTCCGTTCGAATTATGGAAGAATGAAAAACCTATTGTGAATAATCTTAAAATTGTTGGGAAAGAAGTGTACGTATTAAACAAGGACCCAAAAAAGGGAAATTAGATTCACGCGTCAAACAAGGAATTTTCGTCGGGTATGGTGCGATACCCAAGGGTTATTTCACGTGATATCAGATTTACTAATATTATTAAAGGAAAGCGGTCAAGTAATTATTCAGAATTTTTAGATGAATTTTACAAAAATGAAATTTTCCATGATGCAAATTTCGACCCATTTTCGACGATTTTCGAAATTTAACTAAATACATTTTCTTGTAGATTTGGGCCTTAGAAGTCACTTCCGGCTTCACTTCTTTGATAACAAACCATTTTCCAGATTCGTCCATTTGAAATATCGCAATTTTTAAAAATTTCGAAAAATTCGAATTTCACACCGAATTTTCCGAAAATATTGCTCGGTTACCATTAACATGCTATATTTTTGGAATCAGCACGTCGGGATATAGATATATCCCTGAATTTTTTCAGAATTTTTAGAAAACTTTTTCAAAAATGAAAGTTTCCTCATTTCGACCCAATTTCGACGATTTTCGAAATTTAACTAAATCCTTTTTCTTGTAGATTTCAGGCCTCATTTCTTCGGTAACTTCAACTTTTTTTCCAGAATTAGTTAATTATTTCAGTGCATTGAAATGTCGCAATTTTTAAAAATTCAAAATATTCCATTCAACATGTGCAGAAAGATCTTGCGTCATTTTGGCAAGTTGGTGCGTGTTTCCAAGTTCAGTTCGGATTGCAGAGTTTTTGTTCGGATTAAAGAAGCATCGATTTCAAATAGCCTCTGTTGGGATTCTGGATGTTCGGATAATCGTGAATTCTGATTATAGAGGTTGAAATTGGTCCAAATAAGTACCTCGGTCGTTGCCACCCATTGCCCCCCTGGAATCCGCGCCTGGTAACGACAACATTAAAATTACTAACAAAGGTTCAACAAAAAGATGTATTGTATCACAAAATTTGGGATCTGGGGTGCGATTTTGTTTCTCGATCGAAAAAAACTCGATAGCGATAAAATCTCGTTTGCTGATTGGTTGAGAGGCTGAGTTCGTGAGACATTTCTGTCACATTTCTTGATTCTGTCACGAAATCAAGTCTTCATGGAGTGATATTTTCTCGATAGGTCTGAATGAAGTGATAAATTTTGGAGACATAACCTCGAAATTTATGTCAAAATAGAAGTTATAAGTTCTTAAAATTAAGATAATTGTAAACTTTTGAGCATTTAATAAGCTTATATGCAAAGAATAAATGGAAACTTTGCATTTAAAAGCTACACAATGGCATTTATCGCAAGTGATAATTTATCACTTCGATCAAGAAACAAAATCCCACCCCTGGGGTGGGATTTTGTTTTATAAACGATAAAATAGGGTACGATTAAAATGGGTCGTCTTTTTCTTTCGCACCTGAACTATTATATTTCGTCTTTTTCATTTAATCGCTTCGTAGCGAATCGGAATAACAAAATCCTACCTGGTCGGTCAGTAGTAAAAGAATTTTTGTTGTTTTAAGTTTGTTGTTCTGAAAACACTACGTAAATTAAGACATAAGGCAACATATAAGCCCCGCCCACCCACCCTATCTCAATTGTGATGATTTTTTTTTTTAATCCTCGAGAGCGAAAGGAGCGGAATTTAATTGCAAAATCCTTATTGTTGCGAAACCGTGTAACTGAAAAGTCGAAAAATCAACAATTTTTTTGAATTAATAACCGAAAAAGCGAAGTCCGAAAAGTCGAAAAATCAACAGGTTCCAAATATCAAATAATCCAAAAATGAAAATATCGATAAACTGAAAAACCCAGACTTTTAGAATTTCCAAAAACTGAAAAGTTTGAAAATTGAGAAATCGATAAAGAAATTGTAAAACTGAAAGAGTGAATAATCAAAAAATTTTGAATTTAAAAAATAAAAAAATTCAAAAATAGAAATATGGAAGAATTGAAAAATGGAAAAAAAAGAAATCGAGAAACCGAAATTAAGAAATTGAAAAATTAAAATATGGAAAAATTGAAAAATCGAAGATCGAAACGTCAAAAAATCTAAAAAGCGAAAATTTTTAAATTAAAAATCCAAAAATTGAAAGAAAAACGAAAATCTAAACATCGAACAATCCACAAATCGAGAAGTTCAAAAATCGAAAAATTGAGAATTCGAAATTGTCCAAAGTCGAAAAAATTCGAAAATTATTCAAAATTAAAAAAAAACGAAAGCGAAAAGTCGAAACATGAAAAAACTGAAGAATGTAAAATTAAAAAAATTAATTCAAGAATCAAAAACTGAAAATTTGAAAGTCTAGAAACTGAAGAATTCCAAAAATTAAACGAGGAAAAATTGGGAAGTCGAAGAGCCGAAAAAGTCGAACATTTAAAAAATCTACGAATCGAAACATCGAAAAATTCAAAAATCGAAGGATTGAAGCCTCAAAATCTAAAAGTAGAAAAATTTTAAATGAAAAATCCAAAAATTGAAAAACTGGAAAATCGAACCATCGAAAGGTCGAAAAATCGAAAACTTATTTATAATAAAAAAAAGATCAATCTAGAAACTGAACAATCAAGAAATCGAAACATAAAAAAATTTAAAACTGAAACATTGAGGAAGGAGACATCAAAAATCGAGTACTCAAAAAATCGAGAAAAAAAAATCGAAATAAATCTAAAATCTAGAAGTCAGAGATCCGGATATAAATCCAAGATTTAAAAAATCTGAAATTTGAAAATACGGTAAACTGAAAAATTCCAAAAATAAAATGAAAAATTCGGAAATTGAAAAATCGGAGCATCAAAAAATTGGAAAATCCAAAAATCGAAAAATCGTAAAAATTGAAACAAAATCGATGAAAGAAAAGAAACATGAAAAATCGAGAAGCCGCGAAGTTGAAAAATAGAAAAATGGAGAAATCAAAATAGTCCAAAATCGAAAACTCGGAAAGTTGAAAATTGGAAAGTTGAAAGATTCGAAATTAAAAAAATACGATAAATCTAAAAACTGAACAATCGATAAATCTAGAAATCAAAACACTAAAAAACTAAAAACAAGATTAAAATATCGAAAAAACAAAGAAAGGAAAAACTGAAAAAAAAATTTAAAATCAAAAATTGGAAAACCGAAGAATTGAAAACTCCAAAATTTAAAAAATCAAAAATTTGGAAATCGGTAATTGAAGAATTGAAAAACTGAAAAATTCCAAAAATAAAATTATAAAAAATTGGGAAATCGAAAAATTGAAAAATCGGAACATCGAAAGCGAAAAAGTCTAACAATTGAAAAATCTAGAAATCGAAAGTTGAGAGTTCGAAATTGTCCAAAATCGATAAATCACAAAAACGAAACAATGGAAAAATCTGAAAAAACGAGAAGGTCCAAAAATCGAAACATCAAAAAACTGGAAAATGTAAGATTTAAAAAAATTTATTTAAGAATCAAAAACTGAAAATTTGGAATATTGAAAAATCTAGAAACTGAAAATTTCCAAAAATTGGGAAGTCGAAGAGCCGAAAAAGTCAAAGATTTAAAAATCTGCGAATCGAAAAATTCAAAAATCCAGGGATTGAAGCGTCAAAAAATCTAAAAGTAGAAAAATTTTAAATTAAAAATCCACAAATTGGAAAATCGAAACATCGAAAGGTCGAACAATCGAGAAATCGAAAAGTCAGGAAGATCAAAAATCGAAAAACTGCGAGTTCAGAATTACTCAAAATCGAAAAATTTAAAAGTTATTTAAATAAATCGATAAATCTTTATTTGGTGCAACTAAAATGTCATTCTGGGTAATACTGGGTATAAATAAAGAAAGGTAATCAGAAGAAGACACCGAAAAAGCTTTTGAATTCTGAGGCCAAACATAGGACGGCTGAAAAAATGTGGCAAGTGCGTTGACGATGTCTTTTGGAAAATTTAAAGAAATGTTATTAAAAGTAATTTGTTCGGGTATGTGTGTTTGAACTTTCATTGATTTTACATAGGAGCAAAATTTGTTGGGCCTTGGGATAGATTAATTTGAATGGAATTCAAATATTCTTAATAAATTAGAGAAATTTGATTTTTAATAATAGTATGGTAATGTTTCAATTTGACGTAGTACGAGTTATCATTAGTGTGGTTATGTTTATTATTAAGCTTTTAATTTAATGTTATTAATAATCACAGAATTGAACCATCGCGGAAACTGCATCTTAGTCAATTGATTTGGATAAGTTGGGACACGCTTATCAAAAATATGATATAGAGCGTTCTAAAACCGATCTACGATACTATCGACATCTTCACAATTTTTTAGAAAGAACCAATTCGTATTTAATAATTCCTGATATAAGGAAAGATAATCGGCTCTCTTAAAATTGTACATTTTGACACCATTTGGTCTAGTGGAAGGGAAGTTACAAAAGTTGTCAACAGTGAAGTCAATCAAAATCGAAAGATAATAGGCAGGAGGCTACCCAATTGCTCCGCTATTCAGAGTCTTTGGAAGGATTTCAGCACCAAGTATAGGTGGCATAGGATGAAATACTCCAGAATAGTGTTGATGACATCATAGGTTAATGGATTCTTCAGTGTACAAGAAAAGAAATTGTGTTTCTTAAAACTACTGGACCGATAATATTGAAATTCTAACTAATTTTTATTTTGACAACCCTTACCCGTGTATAAAATTTCATTACAAAATCACGATTCCTTCTTGGTGTTCTTTTACTTTTGTCACTTGAATGACAACAAAGGAGCTCAGCTGCTGGCTAAAAACTCTGTTTTCCATTCAAGTTCGAAACACGTTGGCTTTAAACGGGAGAGAAGTACTTCATGAAGGCATGATTGAAATTCGACACTTAGAATCCTACTAAATACCTGCGGAGAGAAAAACATCAGAGGTCTTTGAAACTGTTGGACATTACTCAGGTCAATTCCATATATTGTGTTTTCATATAATAAAGCTGCAATAACATTGTACAACTGCATTGTCGGTTCGTAATTGTATTACCATTTCCGACTCCTCACAATTCGTCTACGCTGCCCTTTCACTGTCGCTTTTTATTATAACCCCGCAAAAGTTAAACACAATCTGGACAGATAATATTTCCACAGTAAAGTTTTTCCAATTTCGCTTCGTTCACCCATGACATGGGGATCAACAAAATTGAACATAATTCGGTGCAAGTCAGCAATATCAGTTTGTTTTCTGAAAAATAAAAACTCCAATCCTGCAGAAGATCCGATTAGATATATTTCAAGCCAAGTAAATAATAGCTCATATGAAAGATGAAAGGCGCTCAAGAAAATTCGATATGGACAACAATAGAGGCATCCACTGCATACAGCTTTTTCATTTTAGATTTAATTACAAATAATGGAAGCTCGAAAAGGCTTTCTCTCTCGGTTTGAGTTCTAGTGAGGGCCGGAAAGCGCGGCCACTAAGCCTTATACTTTTGCGGGGATTAATTATTACGCTTCCGTGCGATGCGATAATGCATAATTACCGCACCTCTCCAAAACTATACTATTATGTCTAGTAAAAATTTTTGAAAATCTAACAATGTGTGTATTTTCAGTGCGTCAGACGACGGCGGCAGCCTCGCAGTATGAGACTGATGGAAATCGAGCTGGTAAAGGGAAACAAAGGTCTCGGCTTTAGCATCGCCGGTGGCATAGGCAATCAGCACATCCCGGTGATAACGGTATTTATGTCACAAAAGTGATGGAGGGCGGCGCTGCTCAAGTGGATGGTCGTCTCCTCGTCGGCGATAAACTCGTAGCAGTGAGGGATGCTGTCGTAAGTACATTTGTCCAAACACTTTATCCAGTAAAACGTAGCCAGTTCATGATAGTAGAGCAGTTTGCTTTTGCGACGTGAAAATGGGTCGATACATCGAATACTTTTACCGCAACCGCACTGATGCTTGGATAAATATTTTAAGATGGTCAGAGGCGGTAATCCGGGAGATCAGATCATGTTTGTTGATTATCGTCAACTGTGCCGAAATCACTGCTTCCGTGAGTTCGGTAGCAATCTATATTTCGACCTAAATTACTGGTTGCCTACCATCATCCGAAAGTATATTTAAGAATCTAATTACATCGAAACACGTTAACCCCAACCGAAATTTCGTTGTAATAATTTGCCACAAGAGTATTGTTTATCGATTACAGAAATCACGCACGTCTTAATAGGTTATTCCTTGTGCTTTTTTGCACCATCTTCGCATTGTTTCTAATAAATTAAGGCACCTGCGCCATTTGTTTTCACGATATTTAGCGGCCAAAAAAATAAACCCATTGGTGCACTGTTCAACATTTTTTGTCTATGATTAAGTTATAACAAAACGTTCCCGTACGCTTTGAACTACAAGATAATCAAACAAAAGAAGCCATTTAGAATGCATTTAAACGGTCTAAATAGCGGAAAATGAACCTCTCGCCTAAAGATCTCGTGAATTTAACCGTTGACTCTACTCCCTGTAGTTGCTTAGTAATGAATGAATTTTCTTTTTCCCACTTTTGTTCAACTTTCTCACAATTATCGTCGTCTATAAGGATCATTTCTTTATGGCATTTTTTAATAAAAACGCCGACTCTTGTGTTCTCGCGCCCTTCGCCTATTAAATATACAGAAGACAATTTCCGAAACAATACCGGCGAGCGTCTGGAAAATATGTGCATGTGTAGCCGAAGAAAGTCATTTGTTTTTCATGAATCCCCGGAATGCAAAATTTATTATGATGAGCGTCGAAACACCTATGTGCGTTTTCGGGAAAATGGGGGTCGTACTGGAAGTGTGAATATTTTAGGGTGGACGAAAAGTTAGGGCCGAGCTTGTCACATGGTACCACGTTGCTTCCTTGCGCCCTTCTATTTCAAAGCATATTAATTAATAGATAAACATTTTAAAATTCAATATATAAATTTCCAGATTTTATGTTGCGGCTACTGATAACATGACTCATTTCTAAGCATCGTTCCTCTCGCACTGCATTTATGTTCGCATGCTATGCGTCACTTTCGGTGCTTATAACAAAAATAATTGTTGTGTTCATTTTTATTTTTATTCAAGATATAAATAGTCCGTAATTGCAAGGAAATTAAAATTCATGGAAAAATGTCTCAACTTGTTAGTACAATCCCGCAAACTTCAATCTTTTTCATAAATAAAAAAAAAAACCTGGAAAATAATGTCGAGCCAAGATGTCATATTAACGCGTAGATCGTTAAACACTGACCAAAATTTATATATTCATCTCCACCAGGACGTCATCCATTCATAACTTTATTAAATATGTTTTTATACTTGTGATTTATTAATCCGCCTGTATTTTTACCTTAAACAACAAAGTTTTACACTTTGTCGTAGGAACTACTAAACCAATCACTTTGAAGTTTGCCCCTACCAAAAATTTTGATGACGTCACTTTAAAAATTTCGTAAGTAAATCCTTTTGATTGATTCAAAATATTTTTACTTCCTGAGCGTAAGCTAATAAGCCATGCAGTAAATGTTCATTTGAAATTGATAAAATAACGTCCTCCTCCATTTGTGATTTATGAATCCGTGTTGGTTTTTCCCTTACGCATCCAGATTTTTGAAAAACAAAAACACTACAATTTAACTTTAAAATTGCAAAATCGAATGCTCTGAAATCTTCGAAACGTTTTAAGATTTATATTTTGTCGAATAAATGTTTTTGAAATGTAACATAGTCCTGAACTTGTGGTGTGTCGAATTTTTGTACCAGACATCGAAATTTTTGGAAAAAAAAATCAAAATTTTGGATGTAACATTTTTTCGAATTTTAGATTTTTGGCCTTCTTAATTTCTGGATTTTTCAACTCTCGATTTCTCAATTATTTCGATGTCTCAATTTTGGGACTTTTCGTTTTATTTATCCGTCAATTTTTTTGATTTTTCAAGCTTTCAATTTCTCGATTTTCAATTTTTTGTTTACTCAATTTGTGATATTTCTATGTAGGGATTTTTCAGTTTTTCGATTCTCCTGTATCTCAATTTTTTCCGACGCTTCAAATTTACGATTTTTCGAATCTTCAATTTTTTCGATTTTCCAATTTTTCAGTTTTTGGCGTTTCTAATTTTCAATTTTTCGGTTTCTCAACTTCTGGATTCAATTTTTGATTTTTTCACTTTTCGATTTCTTGATTTTCAAATTCTTCGATTCTCCAATTTTTCTCCATTTTTCAACTTTTCGAAAATTCAGTTTTGAGATTTTTTAATATTTTGATTCTCCAATTTTTCTATTTTTTGACTTAGATTTTTCGATTTTTGAATTTCTCGTTTTTTTAAATTTTAAATGATTTTGTGATGCTTCCATTTTCCGATCTTTTGATTTTTTAACTTTCCGATATTTCAGTTTTGGGATTTTTCATTAGTCAATTCAATTCTCCAATTTTTCGATTTTTTAATTATAAGGCAAATTTTGAATCTCGAATTTTTCATTTTTTGAATTCTCAGTTTTCCAATGTTTCAATTCTACGATTTTTCTATTTTTCGAATCATCAACTTTTCTTCCTTTTTCCATTTTTTCGATTTTTTTGTTTTGGAATTTTTCAATATTCGAATCAATTTTTAAATTTTTCGACTTTCGATTGTTCGATTTCGGGATTTTTTACTTTTTCGATGTTTTGGTTTCTCAATTTCTCAATTTTTAAATATTTTAATGTTTCAGTTTTTAAAATTTTAGACTTTTCAGTTTTTTGATATTTCTCAATCTCTCGATTTTTGATTTTTCGATTTTATTTTAATTAAAATATTTTCAGTTTTTAACTTTTCGGTTTTTCGATTTGGCCATTTTCGATTTCTCAATTAGTCCAAAAATTGAGAAATCGACATTTTTTATTTCTCAGTCTCGATTTTTTGATATTTCGATTTCTCGATGTGTCAGGTTTTGAATTTTTCGATTTTTCGATTATTCGATTTCCCAATTTTTCTTCATTTCAGGCTTGGAATTTTTCGATTTCTCTTTTTTTTTTTAAATTTCCCAATTTTTAAAATTTTAGAATTTTCTATTTCTCCATTTCTCGATTTTTCGAATTTCCGGTTCGATATTCTAATTTTTCACTTTTTTGGATTCTTAAATTTTTGATTTTTCGATAGTTTAGTTTTGGGATTTTCCAATAGTTGTTAATTTTTAGATTTTTCCACTTCTCAATTTTCGATTTCTGGATATTTTATTTTTCAATTTATCTCCAAATTTTGGATTTCTCGATTTTTTCATTTTTTTTGTTTCTAAATTTTCCGACGTTACAATTGTACGATTTTTCGAATCTTTCCTCGATTTTAAATTTTCGATTTCTCGATTTTTGAATTTTTCGATGTTTTAGTACTGGGATTTTTCAATTTTTCGATTCTCCAATTTTTCTCCATTTTTCGACTTTTCAATAATTCGATTTCTTGAACTGTACTTTTTCGATTTTTGATGATTTTTTTTGATGTTTCGATTTCTCAGTTTTTAACTTTTTTAATTATTCATTCAATTTCTCGATTTATCAAGATTTTGATGTTTCGATTTATTCATTATTGGATTGTTCAGTTTTTCTATTTTTCAGTTTGTCTCCTATTTTTCAATTTCTCTGCAAATTTTCTATATCTCGAAGTTTTCATTTTTTGATTTCTCAATTTTCCAATGTTTCAGTTTTACCCTTTATCGATTTTTTTTAATTTAAATTTTTTCAAATTTTAAATTTTCGGTTTTTCTATTTACCAATTTCGATTTCTCAATTTTTGGACTTCTGGACTTTTCAATTTCACAAATTCCCCATCTTTTGATATTTTGAGTTCTCAGTATGTAAGTTTTTGAATTTTTCGATTTTTCGATTTCCCAATTTTTCATCATTTCAGGTTTGGACTTTTTCAATTTTTCGTTGTTTAAAGCTTTGGATTCTCGATTTCTCGGTTTTTTGATATTTTAATTTTTCAGATTTTTAAGTTTTCGATTTTTCTATTTCTCCATTTCTTGTCTTTCGATTTTCCGGTTTTTCGATGTTTTTAATTTTCAATTTTTCGAATTTTTAATTTTTCAATTTTTCGAAATTTTAGTTTTGAGATTTTTCAATAGTCAATTCGTCAATTTTTCGTTTTTTCCACTTTTCAATTTTGGATTTCTGGGTTTTTTCACTTTTTATTTCCCAGTTTTACGATTTTTCAATTTTCAAATTTTTCAGTTTTTTGCGTTTCTAAATTTTCAATTTTCCGATGTCTCGATTTTTAAAATTTTCGATATTTTAGTTTTGGAATTTTTCACTTTTTCGATTGTCCAGTTTTTCTCCATTTTTCGACTTTTCGATAATTCGATTTCTGGAACTTTACTTTTTCGATTTTTGAATTTCTCGTTTTTTGAAATTTTAAATGATTTTTTTCATGTTTCAATTTCTCGGTTTTTTAATTTTTTATTTATTCAATTTCTCGATTTATCAAAATTTTGATGTTTCGATTTATTTATTATTTAATTTTTCGATATGTCAGTTTTAGGATTTTTATTAGTCCATTCAATTCTTCAATTTTTCGACTTTTCGAGTTTCAATTTTTCTGGAAATTTGGAATTTCTTGAATTTTTCATTTTCTGATTTGTCAATTTTGCAATGTTTTAGTTTTACGGTTTATCGTTTTTTTTTTAATTTTTAAAATTTTTATCTTTTCGGTTGTTCTATCAGGCCAATTTCGATTTCTCAGTTTTTGGAGTTCTCGACTTTTCGATTTCTTAATTTCTTGATCTTTTCATATTTCGATTTCGCGATGTTTCGGTTCCTAAATTTTTCGATATTTGGATTTTTCGATTTCTCAAATTTTCTTCATTTCAGGTTGGGAATTTTTCAATTTCTCGGTTTTTTTAATTTCGGAATCTCGATATCTCGGTGTTTTGGTATTTTAATTTTTCAGTTTTTTAAATTTTAGATTTTTCTATTTCCCCATTTCTCGATTTTTCGATTTTCCGGTTCTTCAATATACATAGTTACGTTTCAATTTTTCTGCAAATTTTGGATTTCTCTAATTTTTCATTTTTTGATTTCTCAATTTTACGATGTTTCAGTGTTACGATTTTTCGAATCTTTTGCATTTTCGATTTTAAAAATTTCAGATTTTTTAATTTCCCGATTTTTCAGTTTTCCAATTTTCCAATTTTTTTATGTTTAGATGTTGGGTTTCAATTGTTCGATTTTTCGATTCTGGCCTATTTCGATTTCTCAATTTTTCGGTTTCTCGACTTTTCGATTTCTCAATTTCTGAATCTTTTGACATTTCGATTTCTCGATGTTTCAGTTTTTGAATTTTTCGGTGTTTTAGATATTTCGATTTTTCAATATTTGGATTAATTTTGGATTGTCAATTTCTTGCTTTTTCGATTTTTGAAATCTATAATTTTTCTATACTTTAAATTTTACAGTTTTCGATATTTCAAGTTTTCAATCTCTTCATTTTTTCGGCATTTCATTGTTGGAAATTTTTCAATTTCCGGTTTTTTCAATTTTTCGATATTTTAATTTTTCTACTTTTAGATGTTTCGATTGCTCAATTTTTCGACTTTTTGGATTTCGACTTTTTGATTTTAAATTTTTTCTCAATTTCTCAATTGTTCGATTTATCGATACATATTTCAATCTCATAATCTCGGTACTTGTACGGACCGCGCCCCTTTGTTGTTAGGCTACACTTCAGGGGCGAGGGAAGTTCTGTCAAAATAATCCTCGACTAATTTAAAAAAAAATCTCTCTTTTTTCAGGTTTGGAATTTTTCGATTTCTCGTTTTTTAAAACTGTGGATTCTTGATTTCTCGATTTTTTTTGATATTTTCAGTTTTTTAATTTTTCGAATTTTCAATTTAATTTAAAAAAAAATCTCTCTTTTTTCAGGTTTGGAATTTTTCGATTTCTCGTTTTTTAAAACTGTGGATTCTTGATTTCTCGATTTTTTTTGAAATTTTCAGTTTTTTAAATTTTCGAATTTTCAATTTTTCTATATTTCAATTTCCCAATTTTAAAATTTTAGATTTTTTATTTCTCCATTTCTCGATGTTTAGATTTTCCAGTTCGATATTTTTATCTTTCAATTTTTCGAATTTTTAATTTTTCAATTTTTCGAAATTTTAGTTTTTAGATTTTTCAATAGTCAATTCGTGAATTTTTTGTTTTCTCCACTTTTCAATTTTGGATTTCTGGATTTTTTCTTTTTATTTCTTAGTTTTTCGACGTTTCAGTTTTACGATTTTTCGAATCTTCAGTTTCTCAATTTTAAAATTTTCCATTTTTTTGCGTTTCTAAATTTTCAATTTTTCGGTTTCTCAGTTAATCGATTTCTTGGCGTTTCAATGTCTCGATTTTTAAATTTTTCGATGTTTTAGTTTTGGGATTTTTCAATTTTTCGATTCTCCAATTTTTCTCCATGTTTCGACTTCTGGATAATTCGAGTTCTGGAACTTTGCTTTTTCGATTTTTGAATTTCTCGTCTTTTGAAATTTTAGATGGCTTTTTGATGTTTCAATTTCTCAGTTTTTTAATTTTTTATTTATTCAATTTCTCGATTTATCAAAATTTTGATATTTCAATTTATTTATTATTGAATTTCTCGATATTTCAGTTTTAGGATTTTTATTAGTCCATTCAATTTTTTGATATTTCGACTTTTCGAGTTTCAATTTTTCTGGGAATTTGGAATTTCTCGAATTTTTCATTTTCTGATTTGTCAATTTCCCAATGTTTCAGTTTTACGGTTTATCGTTTTTTTTAATTTTTAAAATTTTTATCTTTTCGATTTTTCTATCAGGCCAATTTCGATTTCTCAATTTTTGGACATCTCGACTTTTCGATTTCTTAATTTCTTGATCTTTTCATATTTGGATTTTTCGATTTCTCAATTTATAAATATTTACTTTTCAATTTTTAGAAATTCTAGTTTTGGGATTTTTCAATAGTCAATTTGACAATTTTTCGATTTTTCGATTTGTTATTTTTCAATTCTTCTGCAAATTTTGGATTTCTCGAATTTTTCATTTTTTGATTTCTCAATTTTACGGTGTTTCAGTTTTACGATTTTTCGAATCTTCAATTTTTACATTTTTTGATGTTTTTGTGATGTCCGATATTTTACATTTTCGATTTTTAAAATTTCAGATTTTTGGATTTCCCGATTTTTCGATATCACAATTTCTGTATCTTTTGATATTCGATTTCTGGATAGTTCAGTTTTTGAATTTTTTGGTGTGTTGGATATTCCGATTTTCCAATTTTTCTTCATTTCAGTTTTGGAACTTTTCAATTTCTCGTTTTCAAAATTTTTTTTTGGATTTACAATTTCCGGATTTTTCGATTTTACAAATCTTCAATTTTTCGACTTTTTTATGTTTCGATTGTCCAATTTTTCGACTTTTTGGATTTCGATTTTTCTTTTTCGATTTATAAAAGTTTTTGATTTCTCAATTTCTCGACTTATCGACTTTGCGATGGTTCAATTTCTGGATTGTTGGATTTCTCGATATTTCATTTTTTTCCATTTTTCACAAGCATTTTTTTTTTTAATAAATTTTTTCACTTTGTTTTGCGGGATTTGTTAGGCTACACTTGAGGGGCGAGGAAAGTTCTGTCAAAATAATCCTCGACCTCTTTTTTTTTAGGAAATCTCGTCAATAAAGTCAAAATGCATCCATGTTGAACACACTATTGCGCAGTGGTTTTATAATGGAATTATGTGGTAATAAATGACACTTGTTAGCACCTGCCAACTTTAATTTTGTATGCAATCACATTATTCGTCGTCTAGCAGTCATAATTATTTCATCAAACTAAAATTATTTGCAGATTGCATTCTCATTCTACTATAATAAACCAAATACGAAGTTCAAAATTTATTGTTTATTTTTAAAACGGGTATAGATTGGAAGAACATTTTTCACACTTAATTTAAGAGAAACTTACTCAACTAAGAACTCTTAGATGAGGTTATCTCATTGAATACAGCGGTAGCAAAAGCTGGACGCAAGAACTAAGTTATGCCTAAAAAAAAAACAAAAAAAACATCAGCAAACAACAGAACTGAGATTAATATAAACCCTGGAATAAATTTCAAAACACCCGAAAAGACAATCGGCGCCGCCGTTTCCATGAATCCCGAAACGCAGAATTTATTCCGCCCCGAACACCTCGACGCATCCCACCGCTGCCACCAACGAAGATCGTCCCGGATACCTGAATATTTAATCATCGCCGAAAAGTCGAGCGAAGAACCAATTCGTGTCCCGCTAATCGAAATTTGTAAAATCGCATCAATAATGTATGAAATAGAGGAGCGGAATTGGACGACGCGTCGGGCGGCGGCGGCCTCCTCGGGGGCGGCGCACCTCCGGCTATTTCATTTGCAGCGGCAAGTGTTCGGTGAAATGCGATGCTCTCTTAAAATATAACCATCTCGTGAAAGTTGCATGGCTCGACTTCCGCATCCGTTCTTCTTCCGTCGCATCTGGCGGAGCGCGCTCGGATTTTGTAATTTAATGATCCACCTGCTCGGTTACGAAGAGCCTGACATGAGGAAAACCCGGCTATGATAGCTTTTTGCGCTCATTACGTCGCGTCTTGACAGAGTGTAGAACGTAGAACAAGTGGAGCGTGCAAGCTTTGTTTGTTTGTTTTTTTGTTCGGGTATTTTTTTTGTATAGTGATGGAGTTGGCCGCCTGAAAGTGGGACGTGGTGGCGTGTGCTACTCGATGCTGTCGAAAGCCGGAGCACGGAAAAATCATGCCCTGTTTATTTTGTCGGGGACCAGAAGCGTTGTTTTGCTCATACACTGCTTGGGATCCTCTTAAAATTCAACACAATGGTTCATAAATTAGTGAGAGTAAACCCATACGTAAGAGAATGCCCCGAAGCTCCTCGGTCGCCAAACAATGAACGGGATCGTATTTGTTTTATATGACATATTAACTTGTTGTTTATGTTGTGTCTGCGAATTTGTAATTTACTTTCAACATTACGACATTATTTTATGTCCGCTTTTAGCCTTCCTATTTTCCTACTAAATACAATGCTAAATTTATTTAAATTTCACTCAGGTAGTGGTTGTAAGCGCATTGTTGACCCAATTACCGCTCATAGGTTCTAAAATTTTATTAAAATATAATAAAAACGACATAATAATATAACACAGAACGTGAATTTCATGATGATTTAGAAATACAAACAACCTTAAATCACAGTTTGTGCTTAAATTTTGTAAAATAAAGTGACTCTGTATATGTGGTTTATTAGGCCGCCCTAATTTCTTATTTTAGACGTCCAGATTTTTCAGAAAAAAACAAAATCGTGTTCCAACATTTTACAATTTTACTTGGAAATTATAAAATGGACTGTTCCGAAGATTGTAAATCATTAAGCATTTTTTGTTTGTTTAGTATATAAATCTTACCCAAAGTACATTATATATCTGTGGTTTATTAACTTCTGGTTGATTTATATTTTGTTTGGTCTTTTTTGTCGCTCTTTGTTCATCGCCTTTTTGCTGTTTCTTGTCCGTTTTTTATCGTTTATTTTGTTTGACTCTTTAAAATGCTTGTTTGGCCCCTTTTAGCATTTTTTTAGTGTAACTTTTTTTTGGTCGTTTTTTGTAGAGTTCGTGGTTGTTTTTTATCGCCTTTGCCTTTTGCGTTTTTGTTCTCTTTTAAACTTCGTTTTCGACGTTTTTTTTTGTATGTTAGTTCCCGTTTTTTCAATTTTTAAAATTTTGGATGTCTCGATTTTTCAATTGTTCAGTTCTTCCGATATTGCTATTTTCCACTTTTTAACATCTTTAAATTTAAGATTTTTCAGCTTTTTATTGTTTCAATTTCTCGATCTTTCGATTTTTCACCTTTTCGGTTTTAGATTTTTCGGTGTTTCAATTATTGCATTTCAAAGTTTTTTACATTTTTCAATTTCGATTTCTCGATTTATCGAAATGTCGAAATTTCGATTTTTTGATTGTTCGATTTTTCAATTTATAACTTTTTCCGTTTTTCAATATTGGCGTACTCTGATTTCTCAATTTTTCGACTTCTCGACTTTTCGGTTTTTCAATTTCTGGATCTTTGATATTTCGATGTCCGATGTTTCATTTTCTATTTTTTTGGTGTGTCGATTTTTCGATTTCCCAGTTTTTCTTCACTTCACTTTTGGAATTTTTCAATTTCTCGATTTTTAAAATTTTGGATTCTCGGTTTCTCGATTTTTCAATTCTTCAAATTTTTGGATATTTTGATTTTCAATTTTTTAAATTTTAGATTTCTCGAGATCTCGGTTTTTCGATTTTTCAGTTGTTCGATGTTTTTATTTTTCAATTTTTCGAATTTTTGAATTTTTAGTTTTTCACGTTTCCGATTTCGTAAATTTTAAACTTCTTTTTCGATGCTTTATAGTCGATTTTTTATACCATTTTTGTCCTCGTTTTTTGGTAGCCTTTTTTTTTAATTTTTTGATATTTTGATTTTTAAAATTTTATATTTATCGATTTTTCAATTGTTCAGTTCTTCAATATTGCTGTTTTCCACTTTTTAACGTCTTTAAATTTTAGATTTTTCAGGTTTTTATTGTTTCAATTTCTCGATCATCTCTTTCGGTTTTAGATTTTTCGGCGTTTCAATTATTGCATTTTGAAAATTTTTACATTTTGCGATTTATCGAAATGTCGAAATTTCGATTTTTTGATTGTTCGATTTTTCATTTTTAACTTTTTCCGTCTTTTCGGTTTTTCAATTTTTCGATCTTTTGAGATTTCGATTTCTCGATGTTTCAATTTTTGTATTTTTTCGATGTGTCGATTTTTCAATTTTTCGATTTTCCAGTTTTTCTTCGCTTCAGTTTTGGAAATTTTCAATTTGTCGATTCTTTAAATTTTGGATTTCTCGAGCTCTCGGTTTTTCGATTTTTCAGTTCTTCGATGTTTCTATTTATCGGTTTTTCGAATTTTTTCATTTTTTCGATTTTTTAAATTTGAAACTTCTTTTTCGACGCTTTTATGGTCGCTTTTTTCTGCATTTTTGTCTTCGTCTTTTTTTTTGGTTTTTTCAATTTTTTAATAGTTTAATTTTTCAATTTTAAAAATTGTTGATTAGATTTTTCGGTTTTCAATTATTCGATTTTCAAAATTTTGGATTTTTCAATTTCTCGATTTAGTGATTTATCGAGGTGGCTAAATTTTGATTTTGATTGTTCGATTTTTCAGTTTTTAACTTTTCGGGTTTTTCGATTTCGGACAATATATTTTGATTTCTCAATTTTTCGACTTCTCGAATTTTTGGGTTTTTCAATTTCTCGATCTTTTGGTATTTTGATTTCTCGCTGCTTCAGTTTTTGAATTTTTAGATGTGCCGATTTTTCAATTTTTCGATTTCTGTTTTTCTTGACTTCAGTTTTGGAAATTTTCAATTTCTCGATTTTTAAAATTTTGGATTCTCCGTGTTTCGATTTTTCAGTTCTTCGATGTTTCTATTTTTCAATTTATCGAATTTTTGAATTTTTGATTCTTCATTTTTTCGATTTTTTATATTTTGAACTTCTTTTTCGACGCTTTTATGGTCTCTTTTTTATACCATTTTGTCCTCATTTTTTGGTCTTTTTTTGGTCGTCTTTTTTTGTTTTTTTCAATTTTTTGATATTTTAATTTTTAAATTTTTAAAATTTTATATTTCTCGATATTTCAATTTTTCAGTTCTTCAAGATTGTTATTTTTCACTTTTTAAATGCTTTAAATTTTAGATTTTTTTAGATTTTTTTGGCTTTTCGGATTAGATTTTTCGCTGTTTCAATTATTCGATTTTTAAAAATTTTAGATTTTTCACTTTCCCGATTTATCGTGATGTGTAAATTTTGATTTTTTGATTGCTCGATTTTTTAGTTTTCAACTTTTTCGGTTTTTCGATCTTGGACTACATATTTTGATTTATCAATTTTTCGACTTCTCGACTTTTTGGTTTTTCAATTTTTCAACGTGCCGATTTTTCGATTTCCCAGTTTTTCTTCAACTCAATTTTTGGAATTTTCCAATTTCTCGATTTTAAAATTTTGGATTCCCGATTTCTCAGTTTTTCGATTTTTCAAATTTTTAAATTTTAGATTTCTGCAAATCTGATTTTTTGATGTTTCAGTTCTTCGACGTTTCTATTTTTCAATTTTTCGAATTTTTAAATTTTTGATTTACACTTTTTTAATTTTTTTTTCTTGTGTTCATCGCGCCGCTTCTCTTGTTATTGGATTCTCCATTTTTTACAGTTTTTTTGTGCAGTTTTGGATTCCTTTTTCAATGCTTATATTTTTTTGGTGTCTTTTTGTGTCTCCATTTTTATGTGGTTTTTAACATCTTTTTGTCACGTTCCCCATTTTTTTATGTCTTTTAATCGTTTTTTTTCGTTATTTTTTTAATCGTTTTTTTTTTCAAATTTTTGTCGCTTTTTTTTGCTTGTTTTTTTTTTTGGTCACTTTTATTTTCATACTTTGTTCGGCTTTATTTATTACTTCTTTTTTGTCGTCATCTTTTGTTAATCGCCCCTTTTTTCATGCATTTTTATTCAATTTTTTTTACACATTTTTCCCACTTCCTATGTGGACTATTTTGTCATTTTTTTCAGCTCTTTGATTTTTTTTGTCCTATTTTTATCGCGTTTTTGTCCTGTGTTTATCGCGCCGCTTTTTTGTTTTCTCTTACCCTTTCTTACAATTTTTTTGTGCACTTTTAGGTTCTTTTTTTAATCTTATATTTTCTCGTTTTTTGTCGTCCTTTTGTGTCGCCTTTTTTATGTGATTTTAACTTCTTTAGTTCTTTTTGATCCCCTTTTTGTCGAATTTTCATTGCGTTTTAACTCTTTTATTATCTTTCTCATTTTTTGGTGCCTTTTGTATTATTGTCCTAGTAGTTTTTTTGTCACATTCTTTTCTCGGTTCGTTTGTAGGCTATTTTGTCTTTTTTGTTTTCGCATCATCGTTGCGTTTTTTGCCCTTTTTGGTGGCCCTATTTTATTAATTTTTGTGCTTTTTGTCTGCATTTTTTGTGTGTTTTTTTGCATTGTTTTTGGTCGCTCTTTTATCCCAACTTTTATGTTTTTTTGGCGTTTTTAGACGTATTTTTGTCATTTTTTGACGCTTTCTTATCGCTTTTTTTCGCCTGTTTTTGGTATTTTTAGTCAACTTTTTATCACTTCCTTTCGTCGCGTCTTTTTTTTCCTTTTTTATGCGGATTTTATTGAATTTTTTGTCATTTTTGTCGGCTTTTTTGTTTGATTTTGTTCGCAAAATTTTTTTTGTAGTTGGGTTGTCGTCATTTTTTTCTCACACTTTTTACTTGCTTCATTTGTAGATTATTCTGTCTCTTGTTTTATGCATCTGTTTTGTCACCTCTTTCTTTTTTTGTCACGTCTGTTTTGTATCGTTCCTTTTATCGTTTTTTTTTTTGACACCTTTTTTGTACTTTCATGTTTTTTTTAGTGCTTGAATTTGGTGATTTTTATCGCGTTTTTGAAAGTTTTGTTTTTTTTTGTACGTTTTTGGGTTTTTTGTACGTTTTTGCTTTTTCTGTCGTCTTTTTTATATTTTTTATCGAATTTTTTGTAAACGTGTGTTTAATCCGTTTTTTATTTTTATGGCGTTTTCGTGACTTTTTATCACGCGTTAATCTTTGTTTTGTTGTTTTTTTGTCGTTTTTATTGTCTGTGTCAAAAATTTTGATGTCATTTCGTAATTTTATTATGAAGTATACACTTCCTTAGTTTAACTTCGATGAAAAATAAAATTTGCGCTTTCAAATTTTATAATTTATCTAAAAACTGGATTGGTTTGGTTATACATACTTCAGAGACGAGGGTACTTCGATTTAAATAACTTTAAACCAATTTTTATTTTCACTTCGTAAAAAACTAGAAAAAAATATAAGAATAAATAATTGGATACTAAAATTATAAAAGTTCAACTGCGAAAAAAAACTGATCGTTCTGAAATTTTACGCTGTTTAAAATTGTCGTAAAATGGCAAATTGCTAATCAACAATCTGTTCATCCCTTCCGATAAGTTGATGACGTCACCTCAAAATTGTGTTAAATGAATCTGACTTGAAATTTATATTACGATCTAGATTTTCCGTTTTTTTTTTAAAGAAGTTATGAAAAATGGGGTTTCCTTTAAAAAAATTCAACGTTTACACGTCGCTAGTGACATAATAGTTATTTATGTATTAAGGGCATAATTAGGGAGATTATGGTACGAGGGAGTTTAAAGCCCGATGAATGAATGAATAATAATCAATTGCTGCTTAGCAATTTTTGACTGATTTGTGGCATAAAGGCCAATTTATGCCCGCATTTGGATGCTTATAAACAAGATTATGATTTTAAAATAAAATAAAAAAAAAAACTCTTACACAAGAAAAGTGTAGACTAAACACATACAAGTCGTTATTTATGCATGTGCCATCTGTTTAAAATTTGGTTAACCCATTTTCTGTGTATTTGTTTAATATGACATAAAAATAAATCTGTGTTGATTTTTCATTGTTGCTCCAATTCGTAAAATGCGTTGTTGTTTGCATAAATATTTATATTCCAACAGAAATAACTTTAAAAATTTTAATAATAATTCAAAAAATTTCGCGATTTGATTTATGAAATAACAGTTTTTGTTTTATGCTAAAAATTTGTAATTGATAGATATGAATATGAATATCATTCCATAAAACTAAACCACTTTAATTCATAAAAAATGCGAAATTATTTGGTCTCTTTGAATACGTGCATTAGGGCGATTTTTGCTAACAGCTGAATAAATACTACAAAGAACTAAAGCTCAATTCGATTTTTACACGTTTCTAAAAGCTGTTCGTGCTCACACAAAATAAATTCTACACGTCGTATAATAACCTGGGAATTGGCCGAAATAAAAATGTCAGATTTGATCTGTCTCGCTTTTAATGCACTGTTTACCGTTGCCGGATACGCAGCTTTAAAAAATGTCGTAGTTTACAAACATATTCGAAGAACCGTACTATCGATTTACGACGACGCTTTCAAGCTCATAAATAATTTACTTTTAACACAAAAAGTTAAACCTTCGTTCACATTGCACGCGATGTTGCATTAGTTAAATACATAGTCTGGTGGTCGTTCACCTGCGCTCCACTATGATATGGCATCACAAGAACCAGAATGCGTCCGACGCTGAGCGTTTGAGTGACTCAAGGATTTGATTGTAGACACCCAGTGAGTTAAAGTAAGAGGAAAAGTAAAACTTCACAAAACAACTCTCGACTTATTTAGTCACCCTATGATTAAAATAAACTTGGTGTGTGTTCGGTAGCAGGGAAAAGCACAAACGCGTTCCAAGAATCTATTTGTTTATCACAGGTTTTTTTGATAAAATTGCTGTTCGACTTATGAGTCACTTTGAAGTTGTACATATTTTGGGTTTTATGAAGGTTTAGAGGAAAAAGCTTTCATGTTTCGAA
Source organism: Zophobas atratus (assembly GCA_022388445.1). Lineage (NCBI taxonomy): Eukaryota > Metazoa > Arthropoda > Insecta > Coleoptera > Tenebrionidae > Zophobas > Zophobas atratus. Next base: position 50,656,170 of record CM039442.1, on the reverse strand, counting down.
TCTAAAGGGTAAAAAATGATGATTATGAAATGTAACCAACATCAAAAGGTAAAGTCTACATCAGACTTGTAGAAAACGCAGTTCTGATTAGTTAATGAGTAGTGATTTAACAACGCGAAAATATTTTGATTCAGAGTTGGCTTCAATTGGTGCGTTTTAATTAGAGGTGTATGAATAATAATAATAATAATAATAATATTTATTATACTTTAAAAATGTACACAGACATTAAGTAAGGTCAAAATAAAAGAACATAAATACACATATATCGTATACAAAACAATTACACCTTCGTATATTGTACATCAGCAGAATTAATTAAAAACCTGGCTTATAGATCTCATATTTAGGTCGTAAAGTGGAGATTCTGATATGAAGGAATCAATGGTCATTTTGAAATCGGAGTCGGGTTTTTATGACAGCTACACTTTAACAAACAAACTATTGGCGGCAATGTCAATATTTTATTTGAATTTATGACACTTTTCGTAGAAAAAATACACTTGTGTGTTTGGCGATTACCGCATTTTATGTTATATTTCTGAACACATATTTTAGTACAGTTTCGGAGAACTCATTTAGTTTCCAGTTTCAAATGTTTTCAGTTATATGTAGTGTTTCTTTGAAACTCAAACGTCAAGTTAGTTGTTTAAAAGTATAACCCGTGGTGTATATTATATTTGGGTTTCTTTGAATAATTTAAGGTTATTATTGAAATTTTATTGAAATTTTGTCTACAAAACAAAACTTCTAGAATGTGTAAAAGTTTGTCGGTCGTCGCTGTAAAACGCTAACCAAAATTGGTCTAATCATCCCCACCGAAGATTTAACGACGTCATTTTAAAATTTGCTAATTAAATCTTACTCAAAATGTACATTTATTAGTCTTAAAAGAAATCTGAATTGTACAGCAAAATCTTACGAATTAATTTAGAAATTGTAAAACCGATTGCTTTGAAATTTTGCACACTTTTAGGTTAGTGTTGGGATCTAAGATTAAATTAATGATTACGAAACAACCATTATAATTTATTTTTCCCTTCCCTTTGGAAAATTAATCAGATCATCGTGAAATTTATGAACTGACTTGTTTCTTTGCTCGCTTTTTTATTGTTTTTTTTCTTCGTCAATTGCCTTTCTATTGCCTCTGTGTTTTGTTGTCTTTTTTGTTGCTCTGTGTCGTTTGCTAGTTGCTTTTTCGCTTCTTTTATCCCATTTTTAATGCTTCTTTTTTTATCGATTTATTCCGTCGCCGTTTTTATACCTGTTTTTGTAGCCTTTTGTGTATTTTTTGAATTGATATTTTTAAGAATAAATTATTTCTTTTTTTGTCTCCTTTTTAAATTGTTTTTGTCCCCATTTTTAATAGTTTTAACCATCTTTTTTAATCTTCCGTTATCGTTTTCTTTTGTAATTTTTTCGGTTATTGTCGACTTCTCTTTCGCTTTTTTTGTCCACTTTTGTGTTTTTATGCACATCTTTTTCGTTGCAAAGCTTTTTGTTTAATCGCCTTTTTTCCCAGCCTTATTTTGTTTTTTCTTATTTGATGTTTTATTTTTCTGACTTTTCAGGTTTTTTTAGCATATTTTATTTTTTGATCTCTTTTTCTTAAAGTTTGTTTTTGTCCACATTTTTTAATAGTTTTAGCATCTTTTTTACTTGTTATTTTTCTTTTGTCCATTTTTTTTGGTATTTCTTTCCTTTCGCTTTTTTGCCATTTTTGAGCGTTTTATCGTCCTTTTTTTCGTCTTTAGTATTTTATTGTCGCTTTTTTTTATCGCCTTTTTGTCAACTTTTTATGCGTTTTTTGTTTGCCTTTTTTCGGATGTTTTATCCTCTTTTCGATTTTCGTGTTTTTTTTGCACTTCTTTCGTTCGCAGCTTTTGTTAATCGTTTTTTTCCCGCCTTATTTTGTTTTTGTTTAGTTTATAGTTTTTTTCTGGACTTTCAGTCGTTTTTTTTTACAATTTTATTTTGTCGTTTCTTGTTACTTCTTGTTGGATTTAAGTTTTATCCACTTTTTTTAATATAATTTTTTTCGCCTTTTTTTATCTGTTTTTTTTTCTCCTTTTTTTGATCGTTTCCTTCGCTGTGGCCTTTTTTTATCGTATTTTTCACTTTTGTTTTTGGCGTTTTTGATTTTTGCCTTTTTTTTTTTCGTCCTCCTTTTTCTTTTTTGGTTTTTTTTTTTGCACTTTTTTCGTTTGCACTTTTTTATCGTTTTTTTTTTTCCCCTTATTTTGTTTTTGTTTAGTTTATAGTTTTTTTTCTGGACTTCAGTCGTTTTTTTTACAATTTTATTTTGTCGTTTCTTGTTGCTTCTTGTTGGGATTTAAGTTTTATCCACTTTTTTTAATATTATTTTTTCGGCCTTTTTTTATTTTGTTATTTTTTCTCCTTTTTTGATCGTTTCCTTCGCTGTCGCCTTTTTTTATCGTATTTTTTCACGTTTTTGGTCGGTTTTGTAGCTTCCTGTTTTTGTTGCTTAAATTGTCGCTTTTTTTTTTCGTCGTTTTTATTACTTTTTTGCCGTTTTTTCCTTTTTGGCCTGTTTTTGAAATGTTTTAATCGCCTCCTTTTCGGTTTTCGGTTGTTTTTTTGCACTTTTTTCGTTGCAGCTTTTGTTAATCGTTTTTTCCCGCCTTATTTTGTTTTTTTTATATATTTTTTTCTGGACTCAGTCGTTTTTTTTTTACAATTTTATTTTGTGTTTCTTGTTGCTTCTTGTTGGGATTTAATTTTATCCACTTTTTTAAATATTTTTTTCGCCTTTTTTATGCTGTTTTTTTTTCCCTTTTTTGATCGTTTCCTTCGCTGTCGCCTTTTTTTATCGTATTTTTCACGTTTTTGTCGGTTTTGTAGCTTTCCTGTTTTGTTGCTTAAATTGTCGCTTTTTTTTCGTCTTTTTATTACTTTTTTGCGTTTTTTCCTTGTGGCCTGTTTTTGAAATGTTTTAATCGCCTCCTTATTCGGTTTTTGGTTGTTTTTTTTGCACTTTTTTTCTTGCAGCTTTTGTTCATCGTTTTTTTCCGCCTTATTTTGTTTTTGTTTAGTTTATATTTTTTTTCTGGACTTTCAGTCGTTTTTTTATAATTTTTGTCGTTTTTTGTCTGCCTTCTTGTTGGGCTTTAAATTTTATCCACTTTTTTTAATATTTTTTTTGTCGCCTTTTTTTTTATTTTTTTTTTTCGTCTTTTTGTCGTTTCCTTCGGTTGCCCTTTTTTTATCGTATTTTTTCGCGTTTTTTGTCGATTTTGTGTCTACCCGCCATCGCCTCCTTTTTCGGTTTTTGGTTGTTTTTTGGCACTTTTTTCGTTGCAGCTTTTGTTAATGTTTTTTTCCCGCCTTATTTTGTTTTTGTTTAGTTTATAGGTTTTTTCTGGACTTTCAGTCGTTCTTTTTTTACAATTTTATTTTGTCGTTTTTTGTTGCCTTCTTGTTGGGCTTTAAATTTTATCCACTTTTTTAATATTTTTTTTGTCGCCTTTTTTTCCTTCGATTTTTTTTTATCGTATTTTTTCACGTTTTTTGTCGGTTTTGTACCTTCCTGTTTTTGTTGCATAAATTGTCACTTTTTTTCGTCGTTTTTATAACTGTTTTTGAACGTTTAGCTTTTTTGTTTTTGGTTGTTTTTTTGAATTTTTTCGCTCGCTTTTTTAGTTTTTGGTATTGTTTTTTTGTTTTTTTTGCAGCTTTTTTCCTGGATTACCGCTTTTTTTTTTTTTTTTTTTTTCCTTTCTTGTCGTCTTTTTTGCGATTTTTTTATCCACTTTTAATAGCGTTTTTTGTCGCCTTTTTTTTCCGTGTTTTTTCGCATTTTTTTTGTCGTTTCTTTTGCCGCTTTTTTATCGTACTTTTTTTTCACGTTTTTTGTCGCCTTTGTAACTTTCTTTTTTTTTGTTGCTAAAATTTTCGCTTTTTTGTCGTCTTTTTTATCACTTTTTTGCCGTATTTGCTTTTTGTCCTGTTTTTTAAATGTTGTGATCGCCTCTTTTTCGGTTTTTGGTTGTTTTTCGCCCTTGTTTCCCCTGTTTTGGTCACTTTTCTCGCCTGTTTTACCGTCTTTTTTCGTTTTTTTATGTCCTTTTTTAACCCCTCTTTTCGTTGTAGCTTTTTTAGTCATTTTTTGCGCATTATTGTAGTCGTTTTTTTGTAGCTTTATTTTGTCGATTTTTTATTACTGTTTTTGTAGTTTTTTTGGACTCCCTGGAATCGCTTGCTTACACTTTTTTCTGTACGTCGTTCATCCTCTTTTTAAATCGTTCTATCATTTCTTTCGATAGCTTTTTTTATCGTGATTTCATGTTTTAGACCTTTTTAAAGATTTTTTTGTTTTTAGCTTTTTTGACCTATTTTTCAATCGTTTGTTTGTTTTTGTTGTCTTTTCTTGGCTTTTTTTTGTCACCCCCTGTTTGTGTTTTTATCACTTCCTCTTTGGTTTTTTTGTAATTTGTTTATGCGTTTTTTCCAAATTTTAAATCTCGTTTTTGTAATTTTTCTGGCTTCTTTGTTATTTGTGCTGCCCTTTTTCTTCTTTTTTTTTTCATTTTTTATGGTGTTTTTTTTGTTGTCTGTTCTATCGCTTTTTGTCGTTGTTTTTCCGCTTTTTTGTGTTCTGTTTTTTAAATTGTTTTTGGGCCTATTTTTGTCTTTTCACCTTCCTTTTTGTCTTTTTTTATTGCCTGTTTGCTTTTGTTGTTTTTTTGTAGACTTTTTAATCGCTTTTTTTAAATCTTTTTTTTTAATACCAATGTTTCGTTTTTTTGTACTTTTATTTCCTATAACCTTTTTATCGCTTTTTTGTCGTTTTGTTTTGACATTTTTTGCACTCCTTTTTTGTCTTCATTTCTAAGTCCTCTTTGTCTTCTTTTATCAGTCCTTCTTGTCGCATCTTTTGTCGTTTTTTGCAGCTTTCTTGGTCGCCTTCATTTTATGCGTCTTTTTGTCGCCCCTTTTTGCGCATTTTTTCTCAGTTGAAGTTTTAATACACATCCGATTTATCCAAGGACGTTAGATTAATATAACGCTCTTGGGTTTATAAAAAAAACGTGTAAAATCTTTTCCTGCTTATGTTAGAATCTACAGAAAATGTTTATCTTAATTTTTCCGATTTTAATTTAATAATCACAAAATAACCATTAAATTTGTTTTTCCATCTCCTTTAAGAAGTTAATGACCTTATTACAAAATTTATTAAAAAAATTTTGGTAAAAAATATGACGGGAAATGTAAGATTGTTCACACTTTAAGGTTGGCATTTTTTGAACAGGTTGTTAAAAAAATATAATAAACGAACCATTTAATTTTATGTATTCAATCAATTTAATTGTTGTCATATAAAATCGTTGTTTGTACTTCATAGCTTCTAAATAAATATGTTTCGCCTATTATTTTTTTAAGAAGAACTTTCTAAAACATGAATAACGATTCTAACTTTTGGTAAGTCAGGAAAAATGTACAAAAATCCATTTATTACGTCTCTGAAATTAACTAAATATTGTTACGAAATAAACCTATACGCACCTCGTACGACGCCAATGGGTTTTTCTAGCGTCGATGATGGGTGACCGAGCGGCGTTCGGTAGAGAAAGGCTGGAAGCGGAGTCACGATAGATTCCAGAAAGACCTCGATCACGAAACCCCAGAAAGAGAGTGTGCGTTTAAATAGGGAACGATCATTATTCAGTTAACGATCGAATTGTATAAATTGTTAAGTTTACCCACGCCGATTTTAATAACCGCTTCATCGTAACAATATGTTTTATGTCAAAGATACGCCCATTAAAATATATCTCAAGGGAGAAGTTATACAACAAAATATTACACAGAATACTAAACTTCACTGAAGAGGATAACAAAAAGACAAGCAAAAAAATACCAAATACGGATGTTTCAATATGAAAAGTACGAAAAACGGTTATCTGGGTTTTCTTCAATTTTGTATGCCCTTTATCAAAGTAACCGTGTTTAAGAAATGACAGTTGAACTCCAGTTTTCAAATGAAACATCCTGTACGTTAGATTCGAAATACTTTAAAAATACGTGTTTCAACAAATAGGAAATAAATAAGCTTCACCATCAGACTGTTGAAACATCCTGTATATAATCGAAATTGATGAAAGTGAATTATTATAATATAAATTTTATTAGCAAATCAAACGAAAATACAATATTGTGTTGTCACTTTAAATGCAAGTTAGGCAACCAACAAAACCCACAAACTAACTGAGTAGTCCGATTTAGTAACAACTCTATGCGGTGCAAATTCTGGTTTATACCAGTAAAAATAAATACTAATTACATTACCACCATGAAATTGTGAAAATGTGTACATTTTTTTCACACCTGTTGATTCAATTCGTGACACAACATCCTTCTCAACTTAGTTCGTTATCAAATATAAAACCTCATGAGTTGTTTGAGATTGCGGTGTTGGTGAATCTTTATTATAAATTGAAAGAGGCCTAAATCCACAGTTTATATTCTGTAGAAGTCTAGTGTTTAAAAAAAAAAAGGAAAAAAGCGACATTTGCACTGATAATCTCCATTTTTTCCAGAAGGGTGAAGTCAACCTGGAGAACGTCACCCACGAGGACGCCGTCACAACGCTCAAAACCACGCAGGACAGGGTCGTTCTCGTCGTCGCCAAACCAGACAGTGCCTTTAATGCTCCCGCATCTGATACTTCCTATTCGCCGCAGTTGTGTAAGTTAACTAGACCTGCTCCTGACGGGACGATAATTTAAATGTCAGATTTTACGTTCGCCCTCACCCGTAAACACTATTACTCATTTATAATCAAACTAAATAGTGGAAATGTTAAATGAAACGTGGGCTTCATGGGGTTTGGGACGTGCGTGTGTGCACCAGAATATTTAGATTATTAACTACGGCAGCCTTTAAACGCGGACGAAGACCATTATCTTGGATGGCACTAGCGAATAACTATAAATCTTCTGCTTGTGAAGCTGTATGTTGTACGTTGGCACAACTGTAAAAGCCAAAATAAACAAAAACGGATGTCGTGACGGGACGTGAATAATAATCTGGTGTGGAGGTATTACTGGTTGCCTAGGCGGTGCCCTGCTAGCTCACATGAATTTTTTAGCGGTTGTGTCGGGTATTTATTTATTATGCAGGAGTTGTTTTGGTATAAAATTTTAAACACAGAAATGTGTAGCTTATAAGTTAATTTACGGAGCACAATACCAGTTGTGAATAACATTTATAGACGATTTTAGTGCAATTTTTATTGGAGAAAATTATTACGCTGTTGAAAATCATGCAGCAAAACTCACATACCATGAAATTACTATTTTTTTTAATGAGCAACTATCGCGTAAATTTTATTTTGTAAAAACAAGCAAAACTTTGAAATTTAATTTTTAAAAAATTATGTTGGCAACACTAACACGTTTCTTGTTTCGTTTGACAGTTAGGCCGAATACCTGTCAAATTAAGTGTCAAGCAGCAGTGCCAATATCATTATTTAAAAAAATAAATTCTTTTCATGGCCCACAAGACTTCTTTTATAAACATTCAGTAGAAACTCTTAACTTCGCCGTATTTTGGGTTGCAGAACTCGGCATCCTTCAAAAAATTGTGGAATTTTTATATTTAATTTAATAATTACGAATTAAGGACCAAAGTGGAAAAAATAACAAGATTATCAGAAAAAAATGGTCTAAATTTGTTTCGACAGAACTTCCCTCGCTCCTAAAGTACAATCTTTCAGATTCTTCAAAGTAACTCCAGGAACACTGAGACTCTTTCAAATTCCTCCAAAATCAAAACACCAGAATCCCCTAAACTCTTTCAGAAACAAATCACGACATTCTTTTAAATTCTTTCAAAAACAGAACATCAGGAACCTCCGAGAATCTTTCCAATTCTCTTAAAAACAAAACACTGTGATCCTCGAGATTCTTATGAATTCTTCCAAAAACAAAACATGGGATCCTCGAAATTCTTTCAATTTTTTTTGTTTCCTTCGATCGCCGAGATTCTCCGAAATTCTTTCAATAACAAAACACCACCGATCAACGAGATTTTTTCATATTCTTTCAAAAACAAAATAGCCCACCCAGGAAATCCTAGACTCCTTCAAATTTTTTGAAAGATAAAACACCACTTTTAAATTCTTTCAAAAAAAGAGCTCCAACATTATTTCAGACTATTAAAAAAAACATAAGTGGCCCCGAGATTCTTTCTAATTCTTTCAGAAACAAAACATCAGGAATATCCAAGATTCTTTAAAAATCTTTCAAAAACAAAGTACCAGGAGCCTGTGAGATTCTTTCAAATTCTTAAAAAAAAACACGAGGAGCCCCAAGATTTTTTCAGATTCCTTAAACTCACGCCATTCTTTTAATTTCTTTCAAGAACAAAACATGGCGATCCTCGAGAATCTTATGAATTCTTCCAAAAACAAAACACTTGGGATCTTCTAAATTCTTTCAAATTTCTTTGTTTCCTTCGATCGCCGAGATTCTTATAAATTCTTTCAAAATTCTTAAAAAAGAAACAGGAACGCCGAAATTTTGTCAAAAACAAACCATTAGAATCCTCGAGATTCTGGAGCCCCCGAAATTATAACAAATGTTTTCAAAAATAGACACGATGAGCCCCAATATTCTTTCAGAGATCCCTGAAATTCTTTTAAATTCGTAAAAAAAGGCATTAAGAGCTTTCAGATTCTTGCAAAAAAAAAACAACTGGAATGCCGAAATTCTTTCAACTTCCCTTAAAAATCAAGACATTAGGAGCCTCAGAGATTCGTCAAAAAAAGACAGGAAAAACCCAATATTTTTTCAGACTTTTGCAAAAACAAAATACTAAAATCTCCTGTGGTCCCCGAAATTATATAAAAAGACACAACGAGCCCCAATATTCTTTCAGATTTTTTAAAAAACAGAATATCAGGAACACTGACACTTCAAAAACAACACACCAGCTATCCCCCAGATTCTTTCAAAAATAAAACACCAAGAATCTCCCGAAATTCTTTCTAATTCTTTGAGAAACAAAACACCAGGAACCTTCAAGATTCTTTGAAATTCTTTCAAAAAAATACCAAGGGCTCCAAGATTCTTGCAGATTCTTGAAAATAACTCCAGGAACCCCAAGATTTTTTCAAATTTTTTCAAAATCAAAGCACCAAAATTCCCCGAGATTTTTTCCAGTTCTCTCAAAAACAAAACACCTCAAGTTTCTTATTAATTATTTCAAAAACAAAACACTGAGAATCCTCGAAATTCTTTCAAATTCCGTCTGAAACAAAAGTACTTTCAAAATCTTTCGAAAACAATATTCCCGGAGTCACAGGATTCTTTTAAATTCTTTCAAAAATGAAACATTTAGAATCCTCGAAATTCTTTCAAATTCCTTCGGAATCAAAACATATGGATCTCCGGAAGTATTTTCAAAATCTGTCGAAAACAATATACCAGGAGGCACAGGGTTCTCTTAAATTATTAAAAAAAAAACACAAAGAGCTCCAAGATTCTTTCACATTCTTAAAAAAGAAAATATCACGAACGCTGAAATTATTTCAAATTGTCTTCAAAAACAAACTATCAGAAGCCTACGAGATTCTTCCAAAAAAGACAGCAAAAACTTAAACATTTTTCAGACTTTTTCAAAAACAAAATACTAAAAATTCAGAGATTTTTTCGAATAATAAACCCCTGGAGAGCCCACGAAATGATATTAAATGTTAAAAGAAAGGCACCAAGAGCCAGAATATTCTTCCAGATTTTTTCAAAAACAGAATATCAGGAACACTTACAATCTGTCAAATTCTTTCAAAAAGAAAACTTAAGGGATCCTCGAGATCCTTTCAAATTCTTTCAAAACACGAAACATCAGCGATCCCCGAAGTTCTCTCAAATTCTTTCAGCAACAAAAAATTCTAGATCCTTCAATTTTTTTGTTTTATTAAAACACCAGGAATTTGTTAGGTTCTCTTAAATTCGTTAAAAAAAAGAGGTTCCAGGTTATTTCAGATTCTTAAAAAAATACAAGGAATTCCGAGATTCTTTTAAATTCTTTCAAAAATGCAACACCAAGAATCTCCGGAAATTCTTACAGAAATAAAACACCAAGGAACCCCGTGATTTTTTCAAATTTTTTCAAAATCAGAATACCAAAATTTCCAGAAATTCTTTCCAGTTCTCTCAAAAAAAAACACCGCGATCCTCAAGATTCTTGTAAATTCTTTCAAAAACAAAACATTGAGAATCCTCGAAATTCTTTCAAATTCCTTCTGAAACAAAAACATATGAAACTCCGCAAGTACTTTCAAAATCTTTCGAAAACAAAATACCAGGAACGCCGAATTTAATTTAGTACTTGCTAAGGTAGACTTATTTTGGCAAATAACATACCCTGTGAGAAAATAGGGGGCGGGTGGGCGGGTAAGATAAGACTGATTTTGCCTCTATTAATCTTGTAAAAACTTATTAAATTTAAAAGGTGTTCAATTGTAAATTTCCATATTAACAAGTTAAATTCCTAAATCTGATTGGGTGTTTATTTTTAATGTTTCATTTTACTTTATGAGCGAGAGAAGTTCTGTTGAAACAACTTTCGACGAATTTTTTTACCGAATTTCAAAATTTTATTTTTTCAGATACATAACAGAAGATTACAGCGGAATTTAAACTTTTGCAGAGCAGTTTGTAAAAAAATCGTACTGAGTTAATACTAACAACCTTGGACCATTTTAAAAATATTTTTATAGTGGTGTAATTATTATCATTGAAAAAATAAAAAAATGGTCTAAAAATATATGTAAAGGAAACTGTAGATTCCCGAAGTTCTTTCAAATTCTTTGAAAAATTTAGCACTAGAAACCACGAGATTCTTTTAAATTCTCTCAAAAACAACACACCAGCGATCCCCCAGATTCTTTCAATTTTTTCAGAAACAAAATACCAGGAGCTTGAGAGATTCTTTCAAATTCTTTCAAAAAGACACCAACAGCTCTAGAATTTTCGCATCGTGTGTAAAGTGATTCAAAAAGTGTGGATACGTCGGGATTTAAACTTTAAAGATCTCGCCAAAACTCTTCATTGCGCTCGTAAATAATATAATCCTCATTCACAAAAACCCGTAATGATTACTCCACTTTACTACCTGAACTCCATCACATTTAACATGCTAATAAACATTTAAATTAATAGGGCAATTTAATGCAGAGAACCGTAAACACGGCATTAACAGAATCATCATGTAATTCAGTCCTTTGGAAATGAATTAAATGAATTTATAATTCCAATTTGAGCGCGGCCCCATTGTCGTTCCGTCGAAGCATTAATTTATTATTATAAAATCTTACAATACGCATTTTTATGGTAATAACTCGTATCGTTTCGCCGGCCTTTGTTTTCTGTATTGACAGAAATAAAACGCTTCTTTTTAATAAAATTTAATTGGATTGGAGTGTCTTTAGCATTCATGTTACACAATGAGAAAAGAATCCCTATCGTACTTCATGATCCACCAGTAAACAAAATATCTTTCAGTCCCTGCTATTGACGGTGCTCTTGTATTTATTTTATATGCAGATTGTTTCTGCGGAAAATGGAGAACTTAATGCGAACTTCCAGCTTCACATCTCGTTGGTTTGACGGAATAAGTTGGACACAAATCGTACTAGAAATAACGGGAGATGAAAATATTTGTCAGAATAAATTTTGTGCTGGTGGCTTATTGGCTGACAGGAGTAGCCGCCACTTTTACTTTCAGCTTATTAAAGTCCTCTAGTACTCTAGTAAAAAGTTTGTTTATTATGTACACGTCTGACTGACAGCAACAGGAATTTCTCTGCAGGATATTTATTTAAAATTTTATAATATATGTACTTGCATGTAATATTTTCGCGTTTACGGAAACAATTTCTACAATGCCATCGCAGAGAAAATTCGCAATGTGTTATTTGTTTCAGTTCGTCTTTGTCGAGTATTATGCACTTTGCAAGTGTTATTATACGTTACACCGGGATAAAAATATTACATATTGTGCTTCATATGGCACGTACAAACATAAAACATTTTTTGTTTCCGTTAAAGTAACTGTTCTTCGGCGTTGTGCTTTTTAAAAATATACTCTCCTGCACAGTTCATTACCCTGAGTGCATTGATTGATAAATTTGTCAACAGTTATTCCTGCAAATGAGTATGATAATTAGCTTGAGGTGTTTGTAAAAACAGTCAACGCTCTTTTCGTTATGCATCAAATAAACTGCTATTTTGTTGTTGTTTTCAATTAATTATGTAAAAGTGAAAATATCTGAAGGTTATTTATGCAACTTTTCGAAACCAACTTTCTTGCAATTTTGTGTGTTGCATAGATTTGTTTTTTTCTCATACAAATTATAAAATTGTATTCATTCATTAGTTAACTCCGAATACTCCCAGAGACGCCATAATCCTGAGGAAGAATAAACGATGGCGAAACGTGAATGATTTTTTATATTACTTAAAAGAAAACCCACTATGTAAGGCGTCCCTTCTATTTTTTTTTAGTACAGGCCATTTGAATTTTACAACATACTCTTATTATTGATTTTTTACTCTAGACATCAAAATTTTCGCAAAAATGCAAACTGTATGACAACCCTGTGTAACCGACGGTGAAGATGATCGCGGAGCAGTGGTTAAAGTTGCAGACTTCGGATGTGTAAAGCGAAAACGAGTTCGATTCCCTCACGGGACTTTCTTTTTTTTAACTGCTATTACATATATTTTTAGACCATTTTTTTTCAATGATAATAATAATTATACTACTATAAAAATATTTAAAAAATGGTCCAAGGTTGTTAGTATTTAACTCAGTACGATTTTTTTACAAACTGCTCTGCAAAAGTTTAAATTCCGCTGTAATCTTCTGTTATGTATCTGAAAAAATAAAATTTTGAAATTCGGTAAAAAATTCCTCGAAAGTTGTTTCAACAGAGCTTCTCTCGCTCCTGAAGTAGAATGAAACATTAAAAATAAACAGCCAATCAGATTTAACTTGTTACCTACTATGGAAATTTGCAATTTAACACCTTTTAAATTTAACAAGTATTCACAAGATTAAGGGCCGGTTTATCAATGCTCAGTTAAAAGTGTCTGTTAAGTAACTGTCAGATAAGGGTAACTAGCAGTTAACGGAGGTAAAGTGTTTATCAATGCACGATGTTTCTTCCAGTTTCGTAGCTCGAAGTTTAGCTGTTACTCTCTTAAGTTGGTAACGCTCACCCCACTGGAAATGAGTTGTGATTGGTCAGTTCAAAACTACCCCGACCTTGAAAGTTCCATCAGACTCGATGCGCATTCGGTATTCAACGATTGTATATCGCGTTTCACGTGATCAATCATGAAAAAGCAAAATTTAGCATTAGAAAAAAAGTATTGGAAATTAAAAATGAAACAAGTAGGTACACCTATAAATAAATACAGAGAGATCGAAAAAGAAATTAGTCAAAGTTGGCCATGCACGAAAAGACGTTTGTCTTAGTTTAAAATAATTTTTTATTAATCGTCACGTTGATAAAAGTAATTTGCACTGTTATCAAACGAAATTAAAGCTTTTTTGTTATTAGAATCTTCAGAAATGGGATAAATTTTAGACAAAATTGGAAAACGGTGATTTTAATTCATTCTTATGTCTTTTAAAAGTAGGCGTCATTATTCTAATTTTAAACTGTCAATTTGACATTTAATAAAAAAATTAAATTACCCTACCACCGTGATTACGGCAAACGGCTTGTCGTGCATGGCCTACTTCGATTAATTTCTTTTTCGATCTTGCGGTATTATTAGATAGGTTTTTAATTTTTGGTACCTACATTAGACCTGGAAAATAATCAGCTAATAATAAGTGTTTTTCTCATCTTTTCTCTATTAATTTGTTGCACAACATAAGTCCTCATCAAAATATTGTTAAATTCATAACAGATTTATTTGGATTTGTTAGGTTATGTTACCACTAACTGGTAGATAACGTTTTAACTGACAGTTTGAACTGTCAGTTAATTTATCAGGCACTTTGACCACCAGTTTTGAGCTAGCGGGTAATGATAAACAGGTTAACTCACAGACAAGCTTTAACTGCCAGTTACTTTAACTTAACTGCGCATTGATAAACCGGCCCTAATACAGGCAAAATAAGTCTTATCTTAGCAAGTACTAAGTTAAATTCGGCGTTCCTGGTGTTTTCTTTAGAAGAATCTGAAAGAATCTTGGAGATCTTTGTGTTTTTTTAAGAAGATTTTGAAAATACTTCCGGAGATCCATGTTTTCATTCCGAAGGAATTTGAAAGAATTTCGAGAATTCTCAGTGTTTTGTTTTTGGAAGAATTTGTAAGAATCTTGAGGATCGCAATATTTTGTTTTTGAGAGAACTGGAAAAAATCTCGGGGAATTTTGGTGTTTTGATTTTGAAAAAATTTGAAAAAATGTTGGGGTTCCTGGAGAAGAATCTGAAAGAATCTTGGGGCCCTTGGTATTTTTTTGAAAGAATCTTGAAGGCTCCTGGTGTTTTGTTTCTCAAAAAATTAGAAAGAATTTCGGGAGATTCTTGGTGTTTTATTTTTGAAAGAATCTCGGGGATCGCTGGTGTTTTGTTCTTAAAAGAATTTAAAAGAATTCTAGTGCATAATTTTTCAAAGAATTTGAAAAAATCTCGTTCTCTTTTTGAAAGAATTTGACAGATTATGAGTATTCCTGAATATTTTGGTTTTGAAAAAGTCTTAACAATATTGAAGTTCTTGCTGTTGCGTTCGTTTTCTTTTTTTTTAAGCTGGAAGAATCTTGGCGCTTTTGTTTTTTTTAAGAAGTTAAAAGAAATTTCAGGTTCCAGGTATTTTGTTTTCGAAAGATTTTAAAAGTTCATCCGGGGTTCTATGTGTATTTGTTTGCGAAGGAATTTGGAAGAAGTTCAGGGATCCCGGAAAGAATTTATAATAATCTCGAGGATCGCGATGTTTTGATTTTGAAAGAATTTGAGAGAATCTCTGAGTTCCTGAGTTGTTTTTAAGATTCTGAAAGAATCTTGAGGCTCTTGGTGTCTTTTTTGAAAGAATCTCGAGAGCTCCTGGTGGTTTGTTTTTGAAAGAATTTGAGAGAATCTCTGAGTTCCTGGAGTTGTTTTTAAGATTCTGAAAGAATCTTGAGGCTCTTGGTGTCTTTTTTGAAAGAATCTTGAGGGCTCCTGGTGTTTTGTTTTTGAAAGAATTTGAAAGAATCTTTGGGATCGCTGGTGTTTTGTTTCTGAAAGAATTTCGGGGATTCTTCGTGTTTTATTTTTGAAGGAATTTGAAAGAATTAGGGGTTCCTGGTGTTTTTTTTAAGAATCTGAATAATCTTGAAGCAATTTTTTTGAAAAAAATTAAAAGAATTTCTCAGGCTCCTGGTGCTTTGTTAAAAAAAATGAAAGAATTATAAAGAATTTCGGGAGATTCTTGGTGTTTTATTTTTGTAACAATTTGAAAGAATCTCGGAATTCCTTGTGTTTCTTTAATAATCTGAAATAATCTTGGAGCCCTTTTTTTTGAAAGCATTTAATAGAATCACGGGGATCGCTGGTCTTTTGTTTTTGAATGAATTTGAGAGAATCTCGGAGGCTTCTACTGCATGATTTTTCAAAGAATTTGAAAGAATCTCGGGGATCCCTAAAGTTTTCTTTTTGAAAGAATTTGACAGATTATGAGTCTTCCTTAATATTTTGTTTTTGAAAAAGTCTTACAAATATTGAAGTTCTAGGTGTTTTTTTTTTTTTTGGAAGAAAGTCGGAGACTTCTAGTGGTTTGTTTTTAAAGAGAATTTGAAATCATTTCGACGTTCATGGCATTTTCTTTTTTTTTAATCTGGAAGAATCTTGGCGCTTTTGTTTTGTTTTTTCTTTTTAAAGAATTTAAAAGAAAATTCTGGTTCTAGGTATTTTGTTTTCGAAAGATTTTTAAAGTACCTCCGTGGTTCCATGTGAGTTTGTTTGCGAAGGAATTTGAAAGAATTTCACGGATCCCGGAATGAATTATTTGTAATAATCTCAAGGATCGCGATGTTTTGATTTTGAAAGAATTTGAGAGAATCTCTGGGTTCCTGGAGTTACTTTTAAGATTCTGAAAAAATCTTGAGGCTCTTGGTGTCTTTTTTGAAAGAATCTCGAGGGCTCCTGGTGTGTTGTTTTTGAAAAAATTTTAAAGAATCTTTGACATCGCTGGTGTTTTGTTTCTGAAAGAATTTCGGTGATTCTTCGTGTTTTATTTTTGAAGAAATTTGAAAGAATTAGGGGTTCCTGCTGTTTTTTTTAAGAATCTGAATAATCTTGAAGCTCTTTTTTTTGAAGGAAATTAAAAGAATTTGTCAGACTTCTGGTGCTTTGTTAAAAAAAATTAAAGAATCAGAATTTGTTTTTGAAATAATTTGACAGAATCTCGGGGATCGCTGGTGTTTTATTTTTGAACGAATGTAAAAGAATCTCGTGGTTTCTAGTGTTTTGGTTAAGAATATAAAAGAATCTTGGCGCTTTTTTTTACGAATTTAAAAGGAATTTCTGATTCTAGGTATTTTGTTTTCGAAAGATTTTAAAACTACCTCCGGGGTTCCATGTGTTTTGTTTCCAAAGCAATTTGTAAGAATTTCAGGGATTCCGGAAGAATTTATAAGAAGCTAGAGGATCGCGATGTTTTGTTTTTGAGAGAATTTGAAAGAATCTCGGGGTTCCTGGAGTTATTTTTAAGATTCTGAAAGAATCTTCGGGCTGTTGGCGTCTTTTTTTGAAGGGATTTGAAAGAATCTCGAACGCTTCTGGTGTTTTGTTTCTGAAAAAAATTGAAAGAATTTCGGGGACACGAAACAATCCAACAATTTGGACGTGATCGTGCTTCCAAGGTTTGTTTTTGACCGTTCACCTGAGTTCCCCGTACTCCGCACCAATCCAAATATAAACAAGTTAACAGGGTTTTTCGTAAGGCAATGCGTTCGAATCAAAGGCAGTGGCAGAGTATGGGTGGTTAAAGTATGATACTTCGATGAATTCGGAAAAACAAGTTCTACAAGAATCTTAAAAAGAAGTTCTTTCGAAATATAAATACTAAAAGTACGATAAACCCTCGAGGGATGGATTTTTCATTCAGATTAAGTTATTAATAGGTTAAACGATTTTCCACGTTTCGGAAGAGATGAATTAAGTCGAAAAAGCAATTTTTTAAATTAAAACTTTTTCATTTATATGATGTATAGTATATATAAAACTTATCAACGCGTTATTAAAAAGGTAAATTTTTATTACTATTTTTTTATTCACGGGTGTTGTGAGTGGGCGAACAGAGCCTTTATTAATCGTCGTTTAAATATTCCCGATTGTGTTCCAAATTTCCTCTTTAATGAAAGCAACATAATAAAACGGTTTATTGAACATTTCTATACATTTCGACTTCTCTTTATTGAGTACTTCAGGAGTGTGTCAAGGCAGCGCTTTGAGCCCCACTTCTTTTCCGTTTTCTATGACCGACATCAACAACAACAATTTTCGTTTTGCTGAAATCGTCACAATGATTTTCGTTTGTTCCAGCAGCAAAGCCACCAAACGCGTACTCGGAGTCGATCCACTCATCAAACCTCGCACTTCACCACCCACCCACAACACCAAGGGCTGTCAGCCAAGAGGATGTATCTCGGTAAGTTCGAACCCCCACTAATCCCCAGGTTTCCGGTATTTATACCCTTTCCGCGAACTTAGCAAATTAATTATTTAACAAGGCGGTTATGGTTGAGGATCTCGAATATTTTAAGACGAAATTACTAATTAAATCGATAATTAAAACTTCGCTCGGACGTATCGACAGACGATAATGAATTTCGCCCGATTTTCACGTTTTAATTACTCAAAAACAGCGTACTTTTATTTGTTTCTCCAATTTCCACCAATTATCGTACGCGGAAAAAGCTTAATCACGTTCGGCGGGGTTAATTATTGTTTCATACGGAACTGGCGCTGAATTGATTTGTTTTTATTATGAACCGCAATGAAATCCGTTGATTTGTTGGTGCGGACCACCCGATCAACATAAATTATAGGGAAATGTCATTAATTAAGCCCGAGTGGCAAAAATGGCCGCTAACAATAACTAATTGTTTGTCGAATTTACCAGGGGAATTAGCGAAATCGGGTTATGGCAACCAATTATACAGTGTGTGTTCAATTAGCAGTGGATAAAATCCATATAGACAAGCGAGTACGTGTGGGTGTTGCCAATTCGTTACAAGCACCTGCCATTCCCCAATCACATATTATACAAATTAATGCCGCACTAATCGAGAACCGGACGATTTAAATTTCAGCCTGAAGCCTACGTTAACAATGTTAAAACAGCCTAATTCGATAAGTTAGCCCTTATTAAAAAAGCTTCATTAATAAGGAAGTTTGGAACCACTTCAAAGGCATCTAAATTGCACGTAAAGTAAAAAGAAAAGTTGTTATTCGGGAGGAGTAGCTACAATTGAATTTAAAAAGTTAACTTGAAGGAAAAACTTCGCATGGTTAATGCATTCATTAATTTTAAAATGTGCTGTCTGGGGCCAGTCAATTAAGCTTACGTGTCGCTTTTAATTTAGATTAATCATGTACTCTTCGACGAATATTGTAATAATGTCATAATAGCTCATTGTGATTGGCTCATTCATAACTCGGAAGGTTCATTTCTTGTCGACTAGCTAATCTGCTTGCAACCCGCGTTGCATTCCGACACGTTTTTTCACTTCGTCTTCTACAATGGAATCATGATTCAGTAGTTAACATTCAGAAGTATGAAGTTCTAGTGTGAAAATGGTGTGGTTTTGTGTGGTTGCTTATTAGAATGATCAGGTTAGAGGATTTTTATTATCCAGATGCGATTCGTTGCGGGATTATTGTTTACGAAGTATTTAAAAAAATTGGCGAAATGGTTGTAAAAATATGTGATTTTCTGAGAAGGGTTACCTGTGGCAAACTAATAACTCAAAAACTAGCGATAGCGATACTAACTTATTATCCTATGTTTTAAGCTTTTCAATATCTCAGGGAATCCATTTGAGACCCCTGAAGTTTCTATTTTTTTATCAACGAAGTTACAGCTCGATCACAAAATACGATTTACTACTTTTTACAAGTAATCTAAACAAAGATGTTCGCAATCCATTATAATAATAATTATAGATATGAGTTTAAATATTTTTATTAGATACCTCAAGGTGCTCATTTGAGACCCATAAATTTTATATTTTTATGAACGATATAACAGCTTGTTTACAACATTGGGTTTACTTTCTTGTGAACAATCCAAAGCTGTCGACAAGCCACAAATTATACAAATTTAAATATTTCTATGATTTTGGAAGGAATAAAATGCAAATTTGGTCGCACTTTACGACATGCCACATTTAATGGCGATATATTGTGGTAGGTGTAGGACTATTCTTATTTGTCTTAAACTTTTAAATACCTCAGGGCTTACATTTGGGACAGAGAATATTTCTATTTTTGACAAACGATGTAGCCCAATCACCACACAAAATTAACTTCTGCGAATTATCTAAAGTTGTACGCAAGCCATAAACTATCCATATAATTTAATATTTCCATTATTGTCACTGGAATAAAATGCAAATGTGGTACCTTATTGCTTCACGATATGACGAATTTTAATAGTCATATTTATAGCCTTGGATTATGACCGTGCAAAATTTGGGAGTATTTTTAAACATTTTACCTATAAATTTTATAACTTTATGAACATAGGATTTACTTTTTTGAGAAAGAGAACATTCCACGTGGTAATTTCTCGTAGAAAAATAAGGATTTTGCAATTAAACTCCGCCCGTCGACTTACGACGAATAAAAAAATGATCAGAATTGAGACAGGGCGGGTGGGCGGGGCTTATATTTTGCCTTATTTTACTTAATACATATAGTCATCTTTTCACAACAAGAAACTTAAACCGTAGTTAAAATAGTCCACTTTTGCAAGGAAATATGGATTTTGCAATTATGGGACGGAGCCTCATTACAAATTATTACAGTATTGTCCGGTTATAATGAACCCGCTTGTAATGAACTTCCGGCTATAGTGTACTGTATTTCAAGTAACGAAATTTTTTCCATATATCTAATGTATTTTTTTTCGGTTATAATGAACCACTGAATCCGCTTGTAATGAACTTTCGGATAAAATGAACTAAATATTATTCAAAATAAAGTGCAGTTTTCCGTTTATAATGAACTTTTCGGGGATTCCCTGATTTACGCGCTACGCATTTCCCCACCAACTTGCTTTCTGTGCCAGTCGATTCTTGGTCACTGTGTCGAAGTAGCGCTACATAAGTACTTACTTGTGTAATAACATTGTTCGAAATGGAAAAACAAAAACGTAAAGCTCTAACCTTAAAGGACAAGTATGATATTATACAAAAAATACAAAGTGGTGTTAAACAACGCGATGTTAGCCAGGAAATGAACTTGATAAAATCCACTGTTTCTATGATATGGAAGCAAAGAGAAGCCATTTTATCAGCGTATGGTCAGGGAAATTCTACGTGTAAAAAAATGAGAAAATCAAAGCACCATGAAATGGATCAAGGGCTTCTTAAGTGGTTTACACAAAAAAGACAAGAAAACGTTCCTGTAAGTGGTATTATTCTACAAGAAAAAGCTAATGAAATGGGTAGTAAAATCGAAAACAAAGACTTCAAGTGTTCTAAAAGTTGGATTGAACGTTTTAAAAGAAGACATAATATCCGAACAGGAAAAATTGTGGGTGAGTCTGCAGCAGTAGATTTGAATGTTGTTAATGACTGGTTAACTAATGTTTGGCCTCATATTCGGAAAAACTATGACAGTGAAGACATTTTTAACGCTGATGAGACAGGGCTCTTTTATCAAATGACTCCTGATAAGACTTTAAAATTTGTGGGAGAAAGTTGTGCTGGAGGAAAGTTATCTAAATTGAGGATTACAGTTTTAGTAGCTGCCAATATGTCTGGAACAGAAAAAAGGAAATTGTTGGTTATAGGCAAATCTGCCAATCCTAGATGTTTCAAAAATAAACAATTGCCCGTAAAATACAAATCAAACCGTAACGCGTGGATGACCTCTGAAATTTTCACAAATGAACTGCTTGAATGGGATGAACAATTAAAACAAAAAAATAGGAAAATTGTACTTTTAGTTGATAACTGTACAGCTCACCCTGAGATTAAACTAAACCAAATTAAATTAGTTTTTATGCCACCGAATACGAGTTCAAAATTACAACCGATGGATCAAGGTGTAATTCATTCATTAAAGAGCCATTATAGGAAAATTTTACTCGCGCAGATGATAGAGGCTATGGACAACGGAAAAACATTTTCAGTTAGCATTTTAGATGCTGTAAATTTTATTCACATGGCTTGGCAAAAGGTTAGCAAAGATACAATAGCAAACTGTTTCAAGCATGGAGGATTTTCTGAAAAAAGTGCTGAATTTGATGCAGACGATGAGCTTCCCCTAACAGAATGGTTAAAAAAACATGAAGATGATCCTGGACTTATTTTCACAGATGTGGATAATGCAATTGAAATTGCAGTGCAAGAGAAAATCGGGAATTTAATTTTGAAGAATATGTGGAAATTGATAACGACATAACGGTAACAGAAAGACTAACTGACGAGCAGATTATAGAATCAGTGACATCAGTCATGGCAACAAGTGACGAGGCCGAGGGTGAGGAAAATGAGTCTGATGAAGATGTTGATGTTTATGTTCCTTCTCTTAATGAAATGGCGCAAAAAATGGCAGAGACTCGCAACTTTTTAGAATCGCGCACTGTTCCGGAGCCTATATGGAACAGCTTTTGCAACCTCGAACGCTATATTAGTGACATTCACTTTTCTAATAGATATGTACAGACAAAAATAACTGATTTTGTCAAGTAGACTTGTGTTTATGTGACGTCTTGTTATATGTAATTACATAAATAGCTATGTTTTTTTTTATTTTTAGTTTATAAACCAAGAAATATTTTTTGAATTGTTCCCAACGTAGAATTGAAGTAAATTGAATTTAAACAAACGCAGTTTTTATTTTTCCGTTAATAGTGAACTTCGGATATAATGAACTAGTTTTGTTACATTTTTTGAGTTCATTATAACCGGACGCTACTGTATACAAATTTTCCATTTTATACAAGTTTTAAGTTTTATCTTGGAAAAGAAGTCTACACATGTTTAAACAAAAAAGACAAAATGTAAGCCCGCCCACCCACCCTATCTCCATTGTGATGACTTTTTTGTTCACCGGGAATCAGGGGGCGAAGCTTAACTGCAAAAATACTTATTTTTTATAGGGGATTAAAAACATGTTTTTGTGTATCGTGTTGTTCAAAGAATACTGTGTACATTAAGAAAACAAGGCAAAATATAAACCCGCCCACCCACCCGCTCTCAATTATGATGATTTTTTTATTCTTAGAAACTTGAAACGCGGTTAAAATGGTAAATATTTGTAAGGACATATGGATTTTGCAATTAAACTCCGCCCCTCGATTTACGACCAATAAAAAAAAAATATCAGAATAAAGACAGGGTGGGTGGGCGGGGCTTATGTTTTGCTTTTTTTTTCTTAATATACATAGTCATCTTTTCATAACAAGACACTTAAAACATGGTTAAAATGGTACAGTTTTGTGAGGAAATATGAATTTTGTAATTATGGGGCGGAGCCTAATTGCAAAATCCAGATTTCCGTCTTCAAATTTTCCATTTTAAACATGTTTTAAGTTTCCTGTTGTGAAAATAAGTCTATACATATTAAAACAAAAAGGCAAAATGTGAGACCGCCCACCCACCCTATCTCAATTGTGATGTATTTTTTGTGCTGGGAGCTTAACTGCAAAACACGTGTTTTTTTACAAGAAATTAAAAATATGTTTTTGAGTGTCGTGTTGTTTA
This sequence comes from Zophobas atratus, assembly GCA_022388445.1. NCBI lineage: Eukaryota > Metazoa > Arthropoda > Insecta > Coleoptera > Tenebrionidae > Zophobas > Zophobas atratus. Next base: position 50,633,215 of record CM039442.1, on the reverse strand, counting down.
AAGAATACTGCGGATTTTAAGAAAACAAGGCAAAATATAAACCCCGCCCACCCACCCGCTCTCAATTGTGCTCAATTTTTGTATTCTTCACCCGATTTATAGAAAGCGAAGTTAAAGTTAATTCGCCATTAACTTTTAACTGAGGTCCGTTGCGAGGCAACGCGCATATTTTAACCAATCACGGGCTCATATTCCACATTTTAATTCTCTGTTAAACTAATCGAGGATTAAATATTTAACTCGCTGTTCTATAAACCGGCCCTTAGAAACTTAAAACGCGGTTAAAATGGTAAATTTTTGTAAGGAAGTATGGATTTTGCAATTAAACTCCACCCCTCCACTTACGACAATTACAAAAAATCATCAGATAAAGACAGGGTGGGTGGGCGGGGCTTATGTTTTGCTGTTTTTTTTCTTAATATACATAGTCAACTTTTCACAACAATAAACTTAAAACATGGTTAAAGTGGTACAGTTTTGCAAGGAAATATGAATTTTGTAATTATGGGGGGGAGCCTAATTGCAAAATCCAGATTTCCTTCTTCAAATTTTCCATTTTAAACATGTTTTAAGTTTCCTGTTGTGAAAATAAGTCTATACATATTAAAACAAAAAGGCAAAATGTGAGACCGCCCACCCACCCTATCTCAATTGTGATGTATTTTTTGTGCTGGGAGCTTAACTGCAAAACACGTGTTTTTTACAAGAAATTAAAAATATGTTTTTGAGTGTCGTGTTATTTAAAGAATACTTCGGATTTTAAGAAAACAAGGCAAAATATAAACCCCGCCCACCCACCCTCTCTCAATTGTAATGATTTTTTTTATTCTTAGAAACGTAAATCGCTTTTAAAGTGGTAAATTTTTGTAAGGAAATATAGATTTTTCATTTAAACTCCGCCCCTCGACTTACGACGAATAAAAAAAATCATCAGAATTGAGAGGGGGCGGGTGGGCGGGGCTTATATTTTGCCTTTTTTTTTCTTAATACATATATGTAGTCATCTTTTCACAACAAGAAACTTAAAGCGTAGTTAAAATGGTCCATTTTTGCAAGGAAATATGGACTTTGCAATTATGGGACGGAGCCTAATTGCAAATTATTATACAAATTTTCCATTTTAAACATGTTCTACGTTTTATCTTGTGAAAAGAAGTCTACACATGTTAAACTAAAAAAAGCAAAATGTAAACCCGCCCACCCACCCTATCTCGATTGTGATTGATGATTTTTTTTGTTCACCGGGAATCAAGAGGGCGAAGCTTAACTGCAAAATAATAATTTTTTTACAGGCAATTAAAAACATGTTTTTGTGTATCGTGTTGTTCAAAGAATACTGTTTGTATTAAGAAAAGAAGGCAAAATATAAACTCCGCCCACCCACCCCTCTCAATTGAGATGATTTTTTTATTCATAGAAACTTAAAATGTATTTAAAATGGCAAATTTTTGTGAGGAAATATGGATTTGGTGGTTAGGCTCCACCCCTCAGTCTGACAACGAATGAAAAATTCATCACAATTGAGCATGGGATGGGCTTTATTTTTGGCTTGTTGTTTGATTAATATACATAGTATTCTTTGAACAGCAGGATACTTAAAAACATGTTTTTTATTTCTTGTAGAGAAATAAGGATTTTGCAATTAAGCTCCGCCCCTTTGACTCACGACGAATAAAAAAAATCATCACAATGGAGATAGGGCGGGTGGGTGGGGCTTATATTTTGCCATTTTTTGTCTTAATATACATTGTCATCTTTTCACAACGCGGAAACTAAAACATGTTTAAAATGGTAAATATGTACAGTGAAATATCAATTTTGCAATTCGGCTCCGCCTCCGGTCTGCCAACCAATAAAAAAAATCATCATGACTGAGATCGAGACCGATGGGTGGAGTTTTCTTTCAGTTTTCCTTTTTAATTAACACATTTAGTTTCTTTTGTATAATACGATTACTTAAGAACATATTTCACAGTAATTTCTCGTAGAAAAATAAGGATTTTGCAATTAAGCTCCGCCCCTCGACTTACGACGAATAAAAAAAAATCATCACAATGGAGATTGGGTGGGTAGGCGGGGCTTATATTTTGCCTTTTTTTTTCTTAATACACATAGTCGTCTTCTCACAACAAGAAACTTAAAACCTATTTAAAATGATCCATTTTTGCAAGGAAATATGGATTTTGCAATTATGGGAGGGAGCCTAATTTCAAATTATACAAATTTTCCATTTTAAACATGTTTTAAGTTTCATGTTGTGAAAAAGAAGTCTGCACACATTAAAACAAAAAAGGCAAAATGTAAGACCGCCCACCCACCCTATCTCGATTGTGATGATTTTTTTGTTCACCGGTAATCAAGAGGTCGAAGCTTAACTGCAAAATATTAATTTTTTTACAGGCAATTAAAAACATGTTTTTGTGTATCGTGTTGTTCAAAGAATACTGTTTATATTAAGAAAAGAAGGCAAAATATAAACCCCGCCCACCCACCCCCTCTCAATTGTGATGATTTTTTTTATTCATAGAAACTTTAAAGTATTTAAAATGGTAAATTTTTGTGAGGAAATATGGATTTTGTAATTAGGCTCCACCCCTCAGTCTGACAACGAATGAAAAATTCATCCCAATTGAGCATGGGATGGGCTTAATTTTTGGTTTGTTTTTTCTTAATACACATTATATTCTTTGAACAACACGATACTTAATAACGTGTTTTTTATTTCTTGTAGAGAAATAAGGATTTTGCAATTAAGCTCCGCCCCTTTGACTCACGACGAATAAAAAAATCATCACAATGGAGATAGGGCGGGTGGGCGGGGCTTATATTTCGCCTTTTTTTGTCTTAATATACATTGTCATCTTTTCACAACACGGAAACTAAAACATGTTTAAAATGGTAAATTTGTACAGTGAAATATCAATTTCGCAATTAGGCTCCGCCTCCGGTCTGACAACCAATAAAAAAATCATTACGACTGACATCGAGTCGGATGGGTGGAGCTTTTCTTTCAGTTTTCCTTTTTAATTATCACATTTAGTTTCTTTTGTATAATACGATTACTTAAGAACATATTTCACAGTAATTTCTCGTAGAAAAATAAGGATTTTACAATTAAACTCCGCCCCTCGACTTAGGACGAATAAAAAAATCATCAGAATTACGATAGGGCGGGTGGGAGGGGCTTATGTTTAGCTTTTTTTCTTTTTAATATACAGTCATCTGTTCACAACAAGAACTTAAAACATGGTTAAAATGGTACATTTTTGCAAGGAAATAAGGATTTTGGAATTATGGGGCGAAGCCTAATTGCAAAATCGATATCTCTTTATACAAATCTTCCATGTTTTAAGTTTTGTGTTGTGAAAAGAAGTCTACACATTAAAACAAAAATGCGAAATGTAAGCCCGCCCACCCACCCTACCTCAATTGTGATGATTTTTTTTGTGCTGGGAGCTTTACTGCAAAATACGTATTTTTACAAGAAATTAAAAATATATTGTTGAGTATCGTGTTGTTCAAAGAATACTGTGTACATTAAGAAAACAAGTCAAAATATAAACCCGCCCACCCACCCGCTCTCAGTCGCGATAATTTTTTTATTCTTAGAAACGTAAAACGCGTTTAAAATGGTAAATTTTTGTAAGAAATTATGGATTTTGCAATTAAACTCCGCCCCTCGACTTACGACAAATAAAAAAATCATCAGAATTAAGATAGGGTCGGTGGGCGGGGCTTATGTTTTGCCTTTTTTTTTTTCTTAATATACATAGTCATCTTTTCACAACAAGAAACTTAAAACAGGATTAAAATTACAGAAAGGCAAAATGTCAGCCCGCCCACCCACCCTGTCTCAATTGTGGTGATTTTTTTCTTGTGTTGGGAATCAAGGGGACGGAGCTTAAAACTGCAAAATACTTATTTTTTACAAGAAATTAAAACCATGTTTTTGGCTCACGACGAATAAAAAAAATGGTTACAGTTGAGACAGGGTGGGTGGGCGGGACTACATTTTGCCTTTTTTTCTTAATATGTGTAGGCTTATTTCGTCAACAAGAAACTTAAACCATGTCTAAAATGGTAAATTTTTGTAGCGATTAACTTAAATTCTTCTTTTCTTCTACAATCCCTTTAAATACGGCAAAAGGTGAATATCAAAGTTACTATCAACGGCAACTTGACAACGGAGTTTATAAATGACAATTTTCAGCTCTAAAAGTATAAATCCCACTTGAATAGTGCATATTTAGCTCCGCAAAAGTTGCGAATATTCTTACACGTTTTAAACTTTTGAAAACCTCAAGGTGCCTATTTGAGACCTATAAATTTTATAACTTTATGAACGATGTAACAGTTCGATCACAACGTGTCGCGTTTACTTTTAAATATTTCAGGGTTTATATTTGGGACCCATAAATTTCATATACAACTCGATCACAACATAGGATTTACTTTTTTTCGAGTAATCCAACGCTGTCCATAGAGCCATAAATTAGAGATATATGTGTAAATATTTCTATTATTTTGGTATAAATAAAATGCATATTTTTGGTACGACGGTATTTTAAATATTTAGTGTTGAATTATGAGTCTCATAAGTTAATGAATAATCTTATACGGCTTACACTTTTAATACCTCAAGGTGTCCATTTGAGACCTTTAAAGTTTATTTTTTTAATGAACGACGTGAGATTCACTTCATTGAACGTTGTGTTGTGTCTGCTAAGTGTAATGTGTCGAAATATTTGTTATCTATTCCTGAACAAAAAATTCCAACTTTGTCACCTTACTTTTTGCGAAGTGTGTTTATTTTTACGAAAATATTTAAACTCGCAAATAAACACTACCAGTTGGCCTTGTGTCTGCGTTTATTTTACAGTATGCCACCGCAATGAGTTTATTAAATTTTTACTTACATTTAATGGTACGGGTTTGTTTCTGTGTATGTTGAAACTCAGCAAATTAATATTTTAGTGCACATTACAACAACCATTAGTTGGTACGTGTAAATACAGAGGTCTACGTGCAGGACGTCTCTATGCATTTATTATCCACCGTTTACACTCTCGCAATATTAAATAAAAGCCACTATCATCTAACACATCGCTTTTGACCATTTTTACCTCTGCAAGAACGGTAATTAACATGTCGAGAAAGTACCCACCGTTTCAATTTGCAGTTTTCTCCCAGAAATGTCACTTCCTCCTCGTAGGAGTGACACGTTAATTACAATGACTGCAATTTCATCAAAATTGAAATCTCCATTTTAGCACTGGTAACAGCTAATCTTACCTGTTTTACCGTTCAAAAGTAAATAGAGAAATCTCAGTAACGTTGATTATACACATAGCAGCTACATAGCGATAGATAATTTAGATTGTTGGAAAGCTGCACCGTTATTGTTCGGATTTGGTAAATCGTGGTTGTTATTTTGGATATGCGAGTTAATTGCAACTAGCTTTGAGTCGGTGCAAGTTGCACGATCCAATTAACTTTTTCTGTAATTCGTTTTTAGGTATTTCCTCGTTCAGCATTTTGAATATAGTCAAAGGGAAATGGGAACTCGACGTCTGGCGGTGCAATAATAGGAAAGTCTTGCAAAAGCAATTCTTGTATTTGAATATGTAATGGAAGTTTGACTACATTTGCTGAATAAGGTTTCGTGCTTTATTTGGGGCTACCTATAGGTGCAACGAGACGATCCAACCCTGGCTTTTAGCCAATTGCTTTTTGGGGGTGCATCTATTTCAGTAATTATAGCTTTCTCAGAAATTAATCGTCATATCGTTGATTTTAAACTCAGAGCGACTTTTTCGTCTTGGCTAACACCCTAGATACACAAAAATCTCTTCTTCTTAATCAGCACGTTTTCTATGGAATAACGTTGCTTTAAGCTCGAAAACATAAGCAAAACAAGTTTGTAGACGTAAATTCGGAATGAAAAGTGCAAAGTTCAGAGCGGCCTGTAGTAGAGTTTTGGGTGGAATAAGCCTGAGGATGCGAAAATATCAAAGACGAGCGTCTTGCAAATCCAAAACACTTTTTATTAAGTTTGGAATTAAATAATTTACCCAGACGACAAAAAAGAGGAGAATTATTCTAAATGTGCAGTGAGTGTGAATAACGACTGGAGAAATTTCGGATTTTTAGTCATTCTTTTGAACACATTTGTATTTTCGGAACATCGGTTTGGTTGTGATGAAAGCGAGAATGTTTTCTTACACAGTTATTGATAGTTCTTGTATCTTTGTTCGGTCGAAGTATGCCAAAGCTATTTAATTGATATAAACTCTTTATCTTCTGAAATGCACATTGAATTAAATACTATTGACTCTAAGTTTTTAGTGTTATTTTAGTCGCTCTTTATAGACCGCCCAAGGGGAACTTTAACCTTTTCAATGATGTTACGACACAATTATTTACTATCTCAAGTAATTGATCACGTGCCGCTGTAATTGCCAGTGATTTCAATATCAATTTTTCTTGAGTCATGGTGGATGTGATAAAATTCCAGGTTTATTTTTAGGATTTAAAAAAAATGAGTTTGAAGAGGAATTTTTCGAATTACTTGTTGATATCCCACTATTTTTGATGGATTTTTAGGGAACGTTTCCAAAACAATTTCAATTCTCCCGCCCTAGATTCCGACTTCCAGAAGTTATTTTCCGTTTAATTTCACCGAAAATCATTCCCATTTTTCCAAAATCGCCAATGAAATCTGGCGATTTTTACGATTTTTTAAAAAATCATTCCCAAATTAAATGTTTCGAAAATCTCGTCCGAACATCATAAACACGTTATGTTTTTCGAATCACCTCGATAAAATCTGTGTTCCAGAATTTTTGCTAACTTTTCCAAAAAGTTTTCAAACCACTGCTCCTCACCAAATTTTTGATTATTTTCCGATCACTTGATTCAAAAATTACCTAAAATGATTGTTTCATTGAGTCGGACCTCTAGAAGGTATTTTCGGATTTATTTCTCCGAAAATTCTTCTCATTTTTCCAAAAACTCCAATATGAAATTCGACAATTAAAAAAAAAAAAGATTCCCAAGCCAAATTTTCGAAAATATTGTTCGGGGACCATAAACACGCTATATTTTTCCGAATTACTTCGTCGACATCTATATACCAGAATTTTTTGTGGATTTTTAGGGAACTTTTCCAAAAAAATTTTAATATTCATCCCCGCTTATCAAATTTTTGATTATTTTTCGATCATCTGTGAAAATTACCTAAAAAGATTTTTTTCTACGCCAAGTTTTAGGATTTAAAAAAATTGATTTGCAAATTGATTATCCGAAAATCTTGTTTGAGGACCATGAACACCGTATTTTCCAATATTGATCCCCCTTTATCAAATTTTTGAATATGTTTTGATCACCTAAAAGAATTTTTGTGTAGATTCCGAATTCCAGAAGTTATTTTTGGCTTTATTTCTACCAACATACTTCCCGTTTTTCCAAAAACCCCTATGTGAAATTCGACAATTTTTAAGATTTAAAAAAAAAGTTTCCCAAGCCAAGTTTTCGAAAATATTGTTCGGGGACCATAAACACACTATATTTTTCCAAATTACTTCGTCGACATCTATATCCCAGAATTTTTCGTGGATTTTTAGGGAACTTTTCCAAAAAAAATTTAATATTCATCCCTCCTTATCAAATTTTTGATTATTTTTCGATCGTTTGTGAAAATTACCTAAAAAGATTTTTTTCTACGCCAAGTTTTAGGATTTAAAAAAAATTGACTTCCAAATTGATTATCCGAAAATCTTGTTTGAGGACCATGAACACCGTCTTTTCCAATATTGATCCCCCTTTATAAAATTTTTGAATATTTTTTGATCACCTAAAAGAATTTTTGTGTAGATTCCGAATTCCAGAAGTTATTTTTGGCTTTATTTCTACGAACATTCTTCCCGTTTTTCCAAAAACCCAATATGAAATTCGACAATTTTTTAAGATTTAAAAAAAAGAGTCCCAAGCCAAGTTTTCGAAAATATTGTTGGGGGACCATTAACACGCTATATTTTTCCAAATTACTTCGTCGACATCTATATCCCAGAATTTTTTGTGGATTCTTAGGGAACTTTTCCAAAAAAAAATTAATATTCATCCCCGCTTATCAAATTTTTGATTATTTTTCGATCATTTGTGAAAATTACCTAGAAAGATTTTTTTCTACGCCAAGTTGTAGGAATTTAAAAAATTGACTTCCAAATTGATTATCCGAAAATCTTGTTTGAAGACCATGAACACCGTATTTTCCAATATTTATCCCCCTTTATCAAATTTTTGAATATTTTTTGATCACCTAAAACGATTTTTGTGTAGATTCCGAATTCCAGAAGTTATTTTTGGCTTTATTTCTACGAAAATTCTTCCCGTTTTTTCCAAAAACCCCAAAATGAAATTCGACAATTTTTAAGATTTAAAAAATAAAGTTTTCGAAAATATTGTTCGGGGACCATAAACACGCTATATTTTTCCAAATTACGTAGTCGACATCTATATCCCAGAATTTTTTGTGGATTCTTAGGGAACTTTTCCAAAAAAATTAATATTCATCCCCGCTTATCAAATTTTTTGATTATTTTTCGAACATTTGTGAAAATTACCTAAAAAGATTTTTTTCTACGCCAAGTTTTAGGATTTTAAAAAAATTGACTTCCAATTTGATTATCCGAAAATCTTGTTTGAGGACCATGAACACCGGATTTTCCAATATTAATCCCCCTTTATCAAATTTTTGAATATTTTTTGATCGCCTAAAAGAATTTTTGTGTAGATTCCGAATTCCAAAAGTTATTTTTGGCTTTATTTCTACGAACACTCTTCCCGTTTTTCCAAAAACCCCAATATGAAATTCGACAATTTTTAAGATTTAAAAAAAGTTTCCCAAGCCAAGTTTTCGAAAATATTGTTCGGGGACCATAAACACGCTATATTTTTCCAAATTATGTAGTCGACATCTATATCCCAGAATTTTTTGTGGATTCTTAGGGAACTTTTCCAAAAAAAAATTAATATTCATCCCCGCTTATCAAATTTCTGATTATTTTTCGATCATTTGTGAAAATTACCTAGAAAGATTTTTTTCTACGCCAAGATTTAGGAATTTAAAAAATTGACTTCCAAATTGATTATCCGAAAATCTTGTTTGAAGACCATGAACACCGTATTTTCCAATATTGATCCCCCTTTATCAAATTTTTGAATATTTTTTGATCACCTAAAACGATTTTTGTGTAGATTCCGAATTCCAGAAGTTATTTTTGGCTTTATTTCTACGAACATTCTTCCCGTTTTTCCAAAAACCCCAAAATGAAATTCGACAATTTTTAAGATTTAAAAAATAAAGTTTTCGAAAATATTGTTCGGGGACCATAAACACGCTATATTTTTCCAAATTACGTAGTCGACATCTATATCCCAGAATTTTTTGTGGATTCTTAGGGAACTTTTCCAAAAAAAAATTAATATTCATCCCCGCTTATCAAATTTTTGATTATTTTTCGATCATTTGTGAAAATTACCTAGAAAGATTTTTTTCTACGCCAAGTTTTAGGAATTTAAAAAATTGACTTCCATATTGATTATCCGAAAATCTGGTTTGAAGACCATGAACACCATATTTTCCAATATTGATCCCTCTTTATCAAATTTTTGGATATTTTTTGATCACCTAAAAGGATTTTTGTGTAGATTCCGAATTCCAGAAGTTATTTTTGGCTTTATTTCTACGAAAATTCTTTCAGTTTTTCCAAAATCACCAATATGAAATATAGCAATTTTTTGGATTAAAAAAAAAAATAACTCCCAAACCGATATTTCGAAAATGTTATCAGGACCATAAACACGCATTTTTTTCGAATTACCTCGTTGCTATTCCAGAATTTTTTGCGAATTTTTAGGGAACGTTTCCAAAAAAATATCAATACTGCTATTCCGTTATGAAATTTTTGCCTTTTTTTTGACTTCCTGCGAAAATTATCTAAAATGATTTTTTTGTAGATTTCAATTTCCAGAAGTTATTTTCCGTTTAATTTCTCCGAAAATCCTTTCCATTTTTCTAGAATCGCCAATATGAAATCTGGCGATTTTTAGGATTTTTAGAAAATGATTACCAAACCGAATGTTTCGAAAATCTTGTCCGAATACCATAAACACGCTATATTTTTCGAATCATCTCGACAAAATCTGTATCCCAGAATTTTTTGCCGATTTTTAGGCAATTTTTCCAAAAAGTTTTCATTTTCTCCTCCCTTCATCAAATTTTTGATTAAGTATTTTTCGATCACTTGCGAAAATTAACTAAAAGGATTGTTTTATAGAGTCGGACCTCCAGTTATTTTCCGATTTATTTCTACAAAATTCTTCCCATTTTTCCAAAATCGCCATTTCGAAAATATTGTTCGGGGACACGATACACTTTTCGAATTTTAGGGAACTTTTCCAAAAAATTTTCAATGTTCTTCCCCGCTTATCATATTTTTTATTATTTTTTTTATATTTCTTGTAGATTCCGGCCTCCAGAAGTATTTTCGGTTTTTGTACTTCGAAAATTCGTAATACTTTTCCCAAATTCCCAGTATGAAATATTTAAGAAAAACTAAATCCCAAACCGATTATTTCGGAAATCTTCGGGGGCCATACAAAAACACGTTATATTTTTCGAATCACCTCGTCTATATATCTCAGATTTTTTGTGGATTTTTAGGGAATTTTTCAAAAAAATAATTTCAATGCTTCACTTTGTTAAAACTTTTTAGTATTTGTTGATCGCCTGTGAAAATTATCTAAAAGGTTTTTTTTATAGATTTTGACCTCCAGAAATTATTTCCCGCTTTAGTTTTCCAAAATTTGTTTCCATTTTTCCAAAATTGGCACTGTGAAATATTTTTTAAAATAAAAAAAAAAATCCCAAACCGAATTTCCTAAAATATTGTTCGGAGATCATAGACACGCTACGTTTTTCAAATTTTAGGGAACTTTTCCAAAAAAATTTCAATATTCATCCCCGTTTATCAAATTTTTGATTATTTTTTGCTCATCTGTGAAAATTACGTAAAAAGATTTTTTGTAGATTTCGTCCTCCAGAAGCATTTTCGATTTCATATCTTCGAAAATTCGTAATATTTTTCCAAAATCCCCAATATGATTGATATATGGCAAGTTTTAGGATTTTTAAAAAATTGACTCCCAAACCGATTATTTCGAATATCTTTGGAGACCATAAATAAACACGCCGTTATGTTTTTCGAATCGCCTCGTCGAATTCTATATGCCAGAATTTTTTGTGGATTTTTTAGGGAATTATTCTAAAAAAAATATTTTCAATAATTCCCTTTTATCAAATTTTTGTACTATGTGTTGATCACCTGTGAAAATTAGCCAAAAGGTTTTTTTTTTAATAGATTCCGACCTCCAGAAGTCATTTTCCCCTTTATTTTTCCAAAAATTTGTCCCATTTTTCCAAAATCGGCGCTATGAAATAATGACAATTTTTAAAATTAAAAAAAAAAATAATTCCTAAGCCGAATATTCCAAAAATCGTATTCGGGGACCATAAAAACCCTGTTTTTCTAATTTTAGGGAACTGTTCCAAAAAATTTTCAATTTTTAGCCCCTCTTACCAAATTTTTGATTATTTTTCGATCATTTTTGAAAATTACGTAAAAAGATTTCTTGTAGATTCCGACCTCCAGAAAATTTTATTATTTTTAAAAGATTGATTCCCAAACCTAGTTCGGAACCATAAAAACACTCTATTTCACCTCGTCGACATCTACATCCCAGAATTTTTTGTAGATTTTCAGGAACTTTCAAAAAATTTTCGGTACCAAATATTGTGGCTATATATTTTCAAGCACCTGTGAAAATTACCTAAAAGGATTTTTTTATTGATTCCGGCTTTCAGAAATTATATTCGGCTTCATTTTCCCGAAAATTCTTTCCATATTTCCAAAATGGCCAAAATGAAATATTCTAGGATTAAAAAAAAATTCATCACAAACCGAATATTTCGAAAATCTTCTTGGGGGACCATAAACACAAAAGTTTTCCCATCACCTTATCGACATGTACAACACAGAATTCTTTGCGGATTTTTAGGGAATTTTTTTCAAAAAATTACAGTACTTGTATCAATTTTTTTACTATTTTTTGATGACTTGTGAAAATTACCCAAAAGGATTTTTTTATAGATTCTTTTTATTTCTCCAGAATGTCAATATGTCTTTTTTGTAAATTTTTAGGGCACTTTTCAAAAAAAAAAATTCAGTACTTGCGTTTTATCAAATTTTGCTCCGGGACTATAAACACACCTGTTTTTCGAATGGTTTGGTCGAAATCTATATCATGGAATTTTTTGTGTGGATTTTTAGCCAAATTTTTCAAAAGGTCAATTTTTTCAATACATTTTGACCATTTTTCAACCTCCAGAAGTTGTTTTCGGCGTCATTTCTCCGAAAATTTCTCCGTTTTTTCCAGAATCGCCATGATGCAATTAATATTTTGAAAATCTTACCCTTGTACCATCAACACGCTATATTTTTCGAATCAATCGAGATCTATATCCCAGAATTTTTGGTGCTTTTAGACAATTTTTTCAAATTCAAAAGAGATTTCGTTGATTTTGACTTGCGGATGTCATTTTCCGTAAGATTTTTTCGAAAATTCCAATCACTTTTCCAAAATCACCAAATGAAATATGGCAATTTTTGGAATACTTTTATTTTGAAACTGAAAATTTCAAAAATGTTTGAAAAAGTTGAGTAGAAATATTTGTAATTATTTTAAATCCACTAATTTAATTTGGATTCAAGTATCGAAAATCTACCACATTAGCAATCACTGAAGGAATTCTTTTCAACTTTGGTGGTAGAAAAAATCGTGAGCTTTCATTTAGCGAATTACAAAAACATTATCTATTTAATTAGTTCAAAATAACAGTACCCAAACCCAATATTATCGAAAACCTCTATCCGCCACCGCGCTTTCGAGCTTTATGAGCTTTCCCCATTGTCATTAATTTCCGCCCATTTTATAAACTATTTCCCCGCATCGCATCTACTTTTTGCAATTAACGTCCGCGTCGAAAGCTCGCAATAGAAGCGCAAATATTCGGCAAACTGTGAGAAGTATTTGAAACCTGACAACATATTCGCTATCAGCGCATAAAATATAGCCCGAAGTTCAGCCGGCACCAAACTATGATTTATTCGCTTTAATTCAAAAATGTTCGCATGCTGCTTCAGAACGGACCCGTCAACGTGAGAACCGTGTTCGTAATTATCGGCTTACTCGTTTCAGTTTTAAACGTACGGTTTATCCGTGACCGATTGTTTCCAACATTTTCGTTTCTTTAATTCGCAGGGAAACGTGATCGACTAATTTGCTTTCGTCCGTTCTAATTAAAATGAACGGCGGAATTCGGTTTATTAGACGAGTCGGACATATGTGAAATGACGGACTCTAATTGCTAGATTGGCTAATTTATGCGGATTTGAAGAAAGTACCGCTGGTTTATGATTTAGGGTATTAGGGTTAAGAGCTAAATAACATAATGAATGTGTCGATTTTGCCGAATTGCCCGCTTTGGATTCCAAACGGGCTATAATTTCACAAATGAGTGGTTGATGTATTTGAACGTACAAAACACTCGGGGTCATGTTGCCTTGACGGATTGCCAAAATTTCTTCCTGATGTGTTATTTCCTTACCATGAACATAATAAAACACTGTGTATCATTCACCCGCCCCCGGGCCTAATTACCCGAGAAAGATTATTGTTAGATTTTTCAGCTTCGAGTAAACAAATTAAAGCTACAAATGTTGCTTAGGGACACCGACCGACCCAAATACGGCGTGTCGCAACCTCGACCACTCTTAATAGAGTTCTCAGCATACTAATTGCTTATAATCACGATCAAATTGCTGCAGTTAACGTCAAGAATCAAAATCTTCGCGCTTGTTAATCGGGCGATTTATTTCTCGGCGATGAAAAATGCGATTTTTTTCACTAAATTAGAATCCTGTGGAACGTCTTGTGGGAACGCTTTCAACATTTCCCTATTGAGCAAGAGCGCTGCAAGTCCAGTTCGAAATGGTTTTTAATTTGTCTAGCCGACTCGCTAAAGACGAAAAGCTTGTCGTGGGCTCGGTTAATTATTCTGATTTATGAACGGAGTTAGGTTTTCTGGCGCAATTTCCTTTGTTCTTCCTAAACAATTTCTGCAGCCGGCCATCGATCACCGTAAAAGTTCGTGAAAGTTTTATGTTCATTTAATAATTTATTTGGGTTCGATATTTTTCTCTTGTGGTTTTTATTCATCGTTTTCGAATAGCTTCGCTCGAACTTTATTAATCAGTTATACAAAAAGCGAAATGGAAATCTCATCACCCTCTGGAATAAAAAATTCATAAGTTCGATATTCGCACCGTGCGTTTAATAGCGTTCATCTTCCTAAAGCATAAAATTAAAATCAGACTTGGCAGAAATCTGATGAGATTAAATTTTTGAAGGAAATAATCTCGCAAACGTCGCATCTAATTTTTGAGTAATAAGATGCATTGTAAACAGTATGTTGGGGTATCTGGTGTGCTTGCGAGACGAGACAGTTTTATATATCAGATTAAGTTAGCTGCATGAAAAATTAAATATGTCTGAAATGGATATCTTGTTCGCTCTCTCTCCCTCTCACGCTTTCCCCATATATTGATGCATTTACCCCTACTTCGTGCATGCATCGATTCGCGTTGGTTTTCTTTGTGGCTGCCCAGCAACCCCGATCGAACTGAACTCAATCCATATTTTTTCGAATGCGATTTCAATCGCCGGACACTGCGATTTTATAAAATCGTCAGCTGGAATAAAATTTAATGGCCAATAGTTAATGCATGAGCGAATCGTATTTAACATTTATCGCAACCTACATTATTTTCCAATAAAACGACAATATCTGGCTTTTGCACAATAAAATATTAAATGCATAATTTAGCACGACGGTGCAGTTTTTGAGGAGTGTGGAGATCGATATGGGGCTTTGTGGTGTAGGTGTTGCTTTATGGAACTGGAACTTGAAGGCCGTCTAGAATTATATATTTTTGAATAGCATGCAAAGGTGTCATTACGGGTATGTACACAGGTATTCAATTTAGGGTCGATGTAAGTAGTGAGGGGGCAATTTTGGTGGCTAAAATGCGTCTGAATTTTGTTTTGGTTGTTTGACCTCTAAAAATAGTTGTCTTTGTTGAAACGTAACCGGTAGAGTGGAAATACTTTGAGAAGAATGTGCCGAGACGTCTGCATTGGTGTATTCGTCTCAAAGTTTTTTCCTCTAGTTTGTCGTTTTCGTTTCGAGTTGAATGTGAATGTTCTTCCGGAACTCACAGGGGTCGACCACCTTCGAGAGTGATAAATATCAGATAAATAATATATGGATGTTTATAAGTGGCTGATAAATGTAGTAGATGCGATATTTGATACGAGTGAAACTTAATCTACGCTAGAAAATAAATTCGGAAAAATCCGTTAATTCGTTAATGAAAGTGTGATAAATTGTTGTGCTCTTTTTTATATATAATAAAAACGTAAACTGAATACTAACAAGTAACAGAACTTTATAGCTTAAACCAAAGTTTTTCATTTTTGAATATAAATAGAATTTAAAATGTTTTGCATTTTGATGTTTAAAATGTCGTTAAAATAAAACCAAGGGGAACTCATTTGCTATAAATAAATCGTGTCGGACAAAAGTTTCAACATTGACATTTGCGAAAATTACCTAAAAGGATGTTTTGTAGAATCCGATCTCCAGAAGTCATTTTGAGCTTCATTTCTTCGAAAATTCCTACTAATTTTCCAAAATTGCTAATATGAGATGTGACAACAATATTTAGGATTTGTTTAAAAATTGGACTCTCAGAATAATAATATTTCGAAAATTTTGCTCCCGGACTATAAACACGCTGTGCGTTTGGAATCAGTTCGTCGAGATCTGTATCATGGAATTTTTTGTGGATTTTTGGCCAAATTATTCAAAATGTCAATTTTTCCAATAACTTCTCTAATCTCCTGAAATTATTTTCGGTTTCATTTCTAATTCTTCTAATCTCCAGAAATTATTTTCGGCTTCATTTCTCCTAAAATTTGTACCATTTTCCCAAAAGTTGCCATTGTGCAATTGTTAGAATTAAAAAAAAAAATTAACTTTCAAACCGAATATTTTGAAAATCTTACCCTTGGACCATCAACTATTTTTCGAATCAGCACGTCGAGATTACGTATGTCCCAGAATTTGTATAAATTTTTAGGGAATGTTTCCAGAAAAATTTTCAGTATACTCCCTTTTTATCAAATTTTTGACTATTTTTCGACCACTTTGAAAAATTACTGAAGACTATTTTCTTGTAGATTCTGATCTCCAGAAGTTATTTTCGGCTTCATTTCTTCGAAAATTCCAACTAATTTTCCAAAATAACCAATATGAGATATGGCCATATTTGGGATTTTTAAAAAATTTGTCTTTCAACCCGAATATTTTGAAAATCTTACTCTTGGACCATCAACTATCTTTCGAATCAGCACGTCGAGATTATGTATGTCCCAGAATTTTTATAAATTTTTAGGGATTGTTTCCAGAAAAAATTTCAGTATACCCTCTTTTTTTATCAAATTTTTCACTATTTTTCGATCATTTTCAAAATGTACTGAAGACTATTTTCTTGTATATTCTGATCTCCAGAAGTTATTTTCGGCTTCATTTCTTCGAAACTTCCAACTAATTTCCGAAAATAACCAATATGAGATATGGCGATATTTAGGATTTTTAAAAAATTTGTCTTTCAACCCGAATATTTTGAAAATCTTACTCTTGGACCATCAACTATCTTTCGAATCAGCACGTCGAGATTATGTATGTCCCAGAATTTTTATAAATTTTTAGAGAATGTTTCCAGAAAAAATTTCAGTATATCCCCTTTTTTTTTTATCAAATTTTTGACTATTTTTCGACCACTTTCAAAAATTACTGAAGACAATTTTCTTGTAGATTCTGATCTCCAGAAGTTATTTTCGGCTTCATTTCTTCGAAAATTCCAACTAATTTTCCAAAATAACCAATATGAGATATGGCGATATTTAGGACTTTTAAAAAATTTGTCTTTCAAACCCGAATATTTTGAAAATCTTACCCTTGGACCATCAACTATCTTTCGAATTAGCACGTCGAGATTACGTATGTCCCAGAATTTTTATAAATTTTTAGGGAATGTTTCCAAAAGAAATTTCATTATAACCCCTTTTTATCAAATTTTTTACTATTTTTCGACCACTTTCAAAATGTACTGAAGACTATTTTCTTGTAGATTCTGATCTCCAGAAGTTATTTTCGGCTTCATTTCTTCGAAAATTCCAACTAATTTTCCAAAATAACCAATATGAGATATGGCCATATTTAGGATTTTTAAAAAAATTGTCTTTCAACCCGAATATTTTGAAAATCTTACTCTTGGACCATCAACTATCTTTCGAATCAGCACGTCGAGATTATGTATGTCCCAGAATTTTTATAAATTTTTAGGGAATGTTTCCAGACAAAATTTCAGTATACCCCCTTTTTTTTATCAAATTTTTGACTATTTTTCGACCACTTTCAAAAATTACTGAAGACAATTTTCTTGTAGATTCTGATCTCCAGAAGTTATTTTCGGCTTCATTTCTTCGAAAATTCCAACTAATTTTCCAAAATAACCAATATGAGATATGGCGATATTTAGGATTTTTAAAAAATTTGTCTTTCAACCCGAATATTTTGAAAATCTTACTCTTGGACCATCAACTATCTTTCGAATCAGCACGTCGAGATTATGTATGTCCCAGAATTTTTATAAATTTTTAGGGAATGTTTCCAGAAAAAATTTCAGTATACCCCCTTTTTTTTATCAAATTTTTGGCTATTTTTCGACCATTTTGAAAAATTACTGAAGACAATTTTCTTGTAGATTCTGATCTCCAGAAGTTATTTTCGGCTTCATTTCTTCGAAAATTCCAACTAATTTTCCAAAATAACCAATATGAGATATGGCCATATTTAGGATTTTTAAAAAAATTGTCTTTCAACCCGAATATTTTGAAAATCTTACCCTTGGACCATCAATAAAACATATTTTTCGAATCAGCACGTCCAGAAGCTCTATAACAATCTCAAAAAAAAAAATTGTCTTCTTTCAAATTTTTCCAAAAAGCACCAGGAGGCCCCGAGATTCTTTCAACTTTTTCCAATAACAAAGCACCAGGGGAGCCCGAGATTTTTAGAAAACCTTAAAAAAAATGCACTGGATGCCTATGAGATTATTTGGATTCTCATAACCAGCATTAGGAGCCACCCAGAGTTTTTCAAATTCTTCCAAAATAAAACACTTGGGTCCGCGAAATTCTCTGAGATAGTTCCACAAAAAAAAACACTTGGGGTCTTCGAGATACGTTTTCTCGAAAATGAAACTAGGAACCCCAGAGATTGTTTTAATTTTTTCCAAAAATGAACCTTTAGGGATTACCGAGATTCTTTCATATGTTGTTTCAAAAACAAGACACTATGGTTTCCCAAAATTCTTTCAAATTCTTCCAAAAAAAAAAAAACACCAGGGCGCCCCGAGATTCTTACAAAACCTTGCAAAAAAATTACACTGGAGTCGTAGGAGATTATTTGGATTTTTCCAAAAATAAAACACTTGGGTCCGCAAAATTCTTTGAAATAGTTCCACAAAAAAAAACACTAGGTTTCTCGGAGATAAGTTTCCTCGAAAATGAAACTCTAGGGACTTCAGAGATTCCTTTCAATTTTCTTTCAAAAAGAAAAGATGGTACCCCAAAATTCTGTCAAATTCATAAAAAAAAATCAGCAGGGATGCCGATTTTCTTTCAAATTCTTCCAAAAACGAAGCACCACGGGATCCCGAGATTCTTACAAAACCTTGCAAAAAAAAAAACACTGGGAACCTACGAGATTCTTTGGATTTTCCCAAAAACAAGACACTTAGGTCCTCAAGATTCTTTGAAATAGTTCCATAAAAAAAATACTAAGAGCCCGGGGAGATAAGTTTTCTCGAAAATGATACGTCAGAGATTTTTTTTAATTTTTCCAAAAATGAAGCTTCCGGGATTACTAAGATTCTTTCAAATATTGTTTCAAAAACAAGACGCTAAGGTTCCCCAAAATTTTTCCAAATTCTTCAAAAAAAAAACACCAGGGACCTCGAGTTTCTTTCAAATTCTTCCAAAAATAAAGCACCAGGGGACCCCGAGATTCTTATAAAAACTTGCAAAAAAAATACAGTGGAGCCCTCTGAGATTCTTTGGATTTTTCCAAAAATAAAACACTTGAGTCCGCAAAATTCACTGAAATAGTTCCACAAAAAAAAACACAAGGGTTCTCGGAGATAAGTTTCCTCGAAAATGAAAGTCTAGGAACCCCAGAGATTCTTTTAAATTTTTCCAAAAACGATTATCGAACGATTCATTTTTGGAAAAATGAATTCCGAAGGATTACCGAGATTCTTTGAAATAAATATTCTTTCAAAAACAAAAGATGGGACCTCAAAATTCTTTCAAATTCATCCCAAAAAACAAAAAAAAAATCCGATTTTCTTTCAAATTCTTCTCAAAAAAAAGCACTACGGGATCCCGAGATTCTTACAAAACCTTGCAAAAAAAAAACACTGGGAACCTACGAGATTCTTTGGATTTTCCCAAAAACAAGATACTTAGGTCCTCAAGATTTTTTTAAATAGTTCCATAAAAAAAAATACCAAGCCCCGGAGATAAGTTTTCTCGAAAACGAAACGTCAGAGATGTTTTTTTTTTTCCAAAAATGAAGCTTCCGGGATTACCGAGATTCTTTCAAATGTTGTTTCAAAAACAAGTCGCTAAGGCTCCCCAAAGTTCTTTCAACTTCTTCAAAAAAAAAAAAAAAAAACACCAGGGGACCTCGAGTGTCTTTCAAATTCTTCCAAAAATAAAGCACCAGGAGATCCCGAGATTCTTATAAAAACTTGCAAAAAAAAAAATACAGTGGAGCCTTACGAGATTCTTTGGATTTTTCCAAAGATAAAACACTGGGGTCCGCAAAATTCTCTGAAATAGTTCCACAAAAAAATACTAAGAGTCCCCGAGATAAGTTTTCTCGAAAATGAAACGCCATTGATTTTTTTAATTTTTCCAAAAACGAACCTTCCGCGATTACCGAGATTCTTCCAAAAATAAATCACTAGGATCCATTTTGATTTTTTACATTAAAAAAATAAAGTCCAATAGAGCTCCAGATTCTACAAACTAAACAAAAACCGAAGAAGTCTCTGAGATTTTCACAAATTCTTTCAAAAATTAAAAAAACACTTGGCTCCACTGGGATTTTTTCAAATCCTTCCGAAAATAAAACACTTGGATCTCCCAAGACTTCTCACTTTTTCGAAAAGCAAATCAAGGTCCTCGAAATCCTTTCAAATTCTTCCGAAAATAAATGATCAGGAGTTCCCGAGGTTCTGACAAATATTTAAAAAATATTTATGGTTTCAAAGCATAGGTAAAAATGGTTTATTTAAGTCCTTTTTAGACACGGTCTTCGATATCTCATCAATTATTATTAATTGCTAGAATTTGAAAAAAGTTAGAAACTAAAGTTGTATCGCGATTTTTAAATTTGTGCTTAGTTGGCCATGATGCTTACGTCAGCCGTTTCAATTGATCTATTCACGTTCACGTCATGGCCAACTAGAGCAGAAATTTAAAAAATCACAGAGTTTAAACACCATAAAATTAGGTAGTAAATTCGTCAAAATGACCTTCATAGAATACAAACTAACTCAATAAATCATAAAAATTCCAATTTTAACTTACCCAGAGGTAAAGAAAAAACTGAGAAAATTGTAAAAACTTCAGATTTTTGTAAAAACAGAATACAAAAAATCTTGAGGCTGGAATTCTCACCTTTTGAACAAATTTCAAGAAGAAAATCTCAGTAGAAAACCAGTTACTTTTAATATAATACGATGTTTCGACAGGAATTTGATCCTTCTTCAGTGTACCACGTCTGTAACTTGCCCACCTAGACCATTAAACCTGACAGAGAACTAAATATCTATAATAATTAAAACTCACATTTTTAATTTTTTCTTGCTACTTACGTTTTAATTCCCGATAATTTGAAAAATCGAAAAAAAATTTAAAAGTCTCGTTATTTAAGAAAAACATTGATCTTTTATTTTTTTAATCCGATTTTTCTTACCCTGATCATAGTGGTTAGAATTTACTTGTAACTAAGAGAGCTTTTAGAAATCAAAATTTGGTACACTCGGTATACAGTAATCACAGGATGTATGTATTGTTAGTATCTTTTCGGTTCATTTTTTTGTAGAGTGGAAACACGTTGAGAAGAACACGCCACTAAAACGACTCGTTAAAGCATCCGGACGGGTCCATTTACTAATTTAAGTAAAGACAACTATACCACAAGCATCAGAATCAAATAAAAACCAGAATGCACTATTTCAGGGCGCAAATGACACGCCATTGGACGAAGTCTATGCTATAGATTGCATGTTCTTCTCATAGAATTTCCACACTATAATGAATTTTGATCCAAAAAAGTCTTCGTTGACTGTTATTTGATTTTCGAAGTAGAACGATATAGCTAAATAATAAAAATAATATTACATATTTTCTAAAGGAATCCCGAGGACTGACGGATGTTTTGTTTACAATATAGGTTTAAAGCTCATTGGAGATATTTATTTATTTTTTTACCAAAGTCCTTTTGGCTTTTAGTTTTTTGACGATTTTTCGAAAAATGCTTCATAAGATGATGACAGTGATAAATAAAATCACTTTCGGAACGGTAATCACACTTCATAGTTTCGATTCAGAATAAATAAACTTTCGCGTTTCCTGTTTTTTAATTACCCCACGTTGTCAACACCAGTAACGCGATAACTGTTGCTAGAAGTAACATATCAACGAGATTTTAATCTTGTTATTCTTACTCTGGCTAAATTTAACACGAAAATAGCAGTGTTAAATCTCAGAATTAAGAAAAAATAACAGAAATAAGTTTAATTATTTTATTTATAGAGTAATTCATTGATAAATATGACGAAGAAAGTGTGCTCTAAAATTAACCCTTGTCTTACGCCACGATAAATATTCTAAAAATGAAATTTTAAATTATATACAGGTGTGCCGACGCCAGCATTTTTTTAATAAACAGTTATAAGGGTGCAACCCTCAGAAGAAACACCCTACATAAATAGTTCTATCGTAGCTTCTCACACACAAAATCGACTAATCAGATAACATTTCCACGATTCTCTTTCAATCCTCCGCGAAGTCGTATCTTCCGCCCGAACAATGCCTTTTCCACACATTGTACCTCCGCCACCGCGATCGAACTCGCCCCCATTTATCTTCCGTGCCACGGCTAAAAAGTCAGAAGCCCCCTTAAAGCTTACTTTGTGCGGAAACCTGCAATCTCTTCGGTCCCTTTAATTATGGTCGTGTGAAAACGGCATTAATTACGCGTATACCGTTGGCGTAAACACATGTGAATCCATTATTTAGCAACCGCCTTGATGTAACCCTCCGTCGAGACCGGTCGAAAAAATATTCGTTAGGGGTGAACCGCATATTGCACCGAGGTCATCGGAAGCGACTATGGCGCTTATGCCGGCCACACGTTGAGCGCGATTTCCCGCAGCACGTTTGAACTTGGACTACTTAGGAAGGTCGTCCAATGGGAAAGCGCTATTTCGATAAATGAACGGCTTCTACGATATAGTAGTTGTTTATGAGCAGTGTAAATTTGCCTTTGAGAGTGAGTAGTGCTGTGAGTCATTGGGGTGTCTGGTGTGCACTGACGGACGTCCATAAACACACGGTATTTATTATGAGATTTGGTCGAAACGTGGATGCACCTTCAGGATTTTCGTGGTCGTTGTTTTGGCGGAAATGGTCAAGGCGACCACTTGCTGGAGATGGGTAATGGGTTTTTTATCGCACTGACGCAAGGAGTTGGGCTTCAACTTCACACAAACTTTCCTGGGCCTGTAAATATTTCTTTAAAATTTATGGAGTTTGTTTACTTTGGTGGTTTATATCCGTCATCCAGCGGCTGCTTAATTTAGTGATTGTTAATGAAGGATTACGTATGAAATTCTTGAGGTTTTTTGTTTGGGTTTGTGGATTCCTCGTTTACGTAGATTTTCGATAAACACACAAATCAAGCTCGACGTCTTCATTAAGGAGATTAGTTCTTTTGAATGCTATCAGGACCCATATCGGTTTTGCCGAAAATCCATTAGTGATTGAGTTAACGTTATTGAACTATATCCACCCACGACTGTGCCATTTTCAGTGGTATGAATATGCAAATATCGAAATATTTAAATATCAAGTACTTGTATTTTCTTCTGTTGTCAAAATGCGTTCTTTGTGACCTTCTGTCTACAGTTCAATCGACCATGAGGTTTTCATGTGGTCTAATTAGATTCGTTACCACAATTATTAGTGTTGTTTGTTTTGAAGTGAAACCAAGAGTGTGTGAAGGTTTTCATATTCTTTTAAATTAATACTAATTCAAAAATCTTGATGGTAGTCAAAAGGTATCAGTGGATGAAGTGGGTTGGGCCACCCCAAACATTAAAATAGCACCGGATGTGACAACCTCGTAATCTTTCCAGGGTGGTCTAAGACCGATTATTGCTTAGTCTAGACGCTTTGTGTAAGCTAACTTCACAGACCTAATTTTATGCCCAGTTTATACAATTTCTCACTGTATTGTTCGACCTTTTTTATTAGACTGATGCTAAGTATAACCAGTAGCTGAACCCATTAGAGACCATAAATCAAACAAAAATTTTTTTATTACCTACTTCACTCGGATTAATGCGAAGATCACAGTTGAAGAGGGATTTATTTTTAATTTTAGATACAACGCTCCGAATTCAAGGTTCTCAATTTTTTTATTTTTAGATCCGTTTTAGTCGTTTTGGTTTTGCGCTAAAAGTGGCGTTAAAAATTAGCGACTTTACCCGACCTTGCGATAAAAATATGTTTGCAAAGTGAGCAACCTGTCTTCGTCTAAATAATTTATTGCAAGTTAGAATAATCACCTATTGTGGTCTTACTTTACGTCATAAATTTATCGTCATTTTAATGTAAACACGCGTCACTAAATTTAGTTTGCTAATCTTATGTCAGCGGTGATAAACTTGACATTCACGGAATCTTCTGGTTTTTAAATTGCGCTAAAGTACGATTTACACAAGTGTCGGTTTGGCGAGCCAGTTCGGGAACAAAACAAAGCGATGGGTGGCCAAATTAAACATGTCGCACGCGGTCGCTGATTAATCGTTCGTCGCGCCCGATTTGTCAAACTCGGAGTCGTGTATCTGTACCTTAAGGCGGAAAAAATTAATTGATCTATAAATCTCTTTCTCACTTTGCAAAATTTGTAACCCAAGTGTTACGGAAATTGTTTTTCATGTCGTTTATTGGTCAAAAAATATGATTTAAGGCTGTTTTTTGCCGAAATTCTGTCCAGTCGCAGTCAAGTCGAAATAACCGTATTTTCAAGAGGTGATTGCACAAATAATTTATTGAAAGTATTGCAGAACGGGCGGTTTCTGTTCAAATAGTTGTGGTTCACTGTTGAGCAATTGTTGCAATAAAGTAAAAGTGTTGTTTGTCGAACACAATAGTGTCTTCGAAACTACCGGACCGATTGTTGTTGAATTTTTCTCCGAGATATCAAGAGTTTTGCAAAAAAAATGCAGACGTTTTAAAGTTAACGCGAGCATGATAAATTTTTAATCACAAGTTAAATATATTCTATCAAAAATATAAATAAAAAATAAACAAATATTTACAAAATCTACACTTGTGATTTATCATTACATTAATATTTTTTAGAATTGCTTATATAGAGTGTCTCAAAAGTTAATGAATAGATCAATTGAACATCAGAACATTTTGTTCGATTGTAGCATAATTAATAATTTTAGTCCTCTGTTTTGGGGCGACAAACTCATTCAAATCAAACTAATTTCGGCGTGACATTCTTTCGATGTATAAACATAAACACTTGAGTTTAGCTTGTTATTAGTGCTGAGGGGACATTTTATTCCGTTGGTTATCTGCTGTAAATGTTTTACCAATTTTTCAAAGGGATTTTTGGATTAATCAAATTTTCGAATTTTCAATTTTTCGATTTTTTTTTCCAAATATATATTCAATTTATCGATTTTTCGACTTTTCGATTTCTTAATCTCTCGATTTTTTTGCTTTTCGGAAGATTGAACAAATCTACAAACTGAAAAATCGGGAATTTTAAAAACAGGAAAATCTAAAAATGGAAAAACCGAAAATTCGAAATTTTGAATAATTGAAAGATAGAGAAGTCGAAAAATGAAAACTCGCAAAATTGAGGACGAAAAAGACAAAAATCAAAAAGTCGAAAAACATAAAAAATCCAGAAATTAGAAAACCGCAAAAGGCAAAGTTTGAAAAATCGAGGAATTGAAGAATCGCAAACTTCAATTTCTCGGTTATTTAATTTTTGGATTTTGGTGTTTTTCGATTTGGGAATTTTTGGATTTTTCGATTTTTCAATGTCTAGATTTTTCAACTTTTTCAAAAATCGTGAACTCTACAAATCGAAAGTTTAAAAAATGAGAAATCAGAAAGGCGAATAAATTGGAAAATCGAAAAAAGAAAATTCCAAGAATCGATAAATCGAATAAATTAAAAATCTAAAAATCAAAAAGGTAATTATTAAATTAAGAAATCGATAGATCGAAAAACGATGAACAGAACAGTGAAAAAAATTGAAAATTCGAGAAATTGAAATTTTCAAAAATTGAAAAATCAAATACATATGTGTAATCGAAAAATTGGGAAATGGAAAACTTAAAAAACCGAGACAACGAATAGGTAATTGAACCATCGAAAAGATGAAAAATCGATAAATGGAAAATTTGAAAAAAAGAGAAATCGAAAAGTCGAAAAATCCAGAATTAGGAGAATCGCCAATTTCAATTTCTCGGTTTTTCAATTTTTAAATTTTGGTGTTTTTCAATTTGTGAATTTTTGGATTTTTCGATTTTTCAATGTCTAGATTTTTCGACTTTTTGAAAAGATTGAAAAATATGAAAACCGAAAAATCGAAAAATTCAAAAATCGTGAACTCTTCAAATCGAAAGTTTGAAAAATGAGAAATCGGAAAGGCGAATAAATTGGAAAATCGAAAAAAAGAACAATCCAAAAATCGATAAATCGAATAAATTAAAAATCTAAAAATCAAAAAGGTAATTATTAAATTATGAAATCTATAGATCGACAAACGAGGAGCAGAACAATGAAAAAATTGAAAATTCGAGAAATTGAAAGATTTAAAAATTGAAAAATCAAATATGTATAATCGAAAAATTGGGAAATGGAAAACTTAAAAAACCGAGACAACGAATAGGTAATTGAACAATCAAAAAGGTGAAAAATCGATAAAAGGAAAATTTGAAAGAAAGAGAAATCGAAAATTCGGGAACGAGAAAGACAAAAATCGAAAATTCGAAAAATCCAGAAATTGGAGAATCGCAAATTTCAATTTCTCGGTTTTTCAATTTTTAGATTTTGGTGTTTTTCAATTTGTGAATTTTTGGATTTTTCGATCTTTCAATGTTCAGATTTTTCGACTTTTTGAAAGATTGAAAAACATAAAAACTGAAAAATCGAAAAATTCAGAAATCGTGAACTCTACAAATCGAAAATTTTAAAAATGTGAAAAAAATTAAAAATCTAAAATTCAAAAAACTGAAAAGATCGAATAATCGAAAAATTAAGAAATCTATAGATTGAAAAATTTAAAAATTTAAAAATCAAATATAATCTAAAAATCAGCAAATGGAAAACTTAAAAAACCGGGACAACGAATAGGTAATTGAACAATCGAAAAGGTGAAAAATCGATAAATGGAGAATTTGTAAGAAAGAAAAATCGAAAATTCGGGAACGAGAAAGATAAAAATCGAAAAGTCGAAAAATCCAGAAATTGGAGAATCGCAAATTTCAGTTTGTCGGTTTTTCAATTTTTAGATTTTGGTGTCTTTCAATTTGTGAATTTTTGGATTTTTCGATTTTTCAATGTCCAGATTTTTCGACTTTTTGAAAGATTGAAAAATATAAAAACTGAAAAATCGAAAAATTCAGAAATCGTGAACTCTACAAATCGAAAGTTTTAAAAATGAGAAAAAAATTAAAAATCTAAAAATCAAAAAACTGAAAAGATCGAATAATCGAAAAATTAAGAAATCTATAGATTGAAAAATTTAAAAATTGAAAAATCAAATATAATGTAAAAATCAGGAAATGGAAAAATGAAAAAACCGAGACAATAAATTGAACAATCGAAAAAGTGAAAAATCGAAAATTCGAGGACGAGAAAGACAAAAATCGGAAGTCGAAATATCGGAAAGTCCACAAACTGAAAAACCTCCAAGGTTAAAAATTGGAAAATCTATTAATTGAAAATTCCCAAATTTTAATTCTTGATACATATTTCAGTTTTTTAGTTTTGCGATTTTACAATTTCTGTATTATTCTATTTTTCTGTCTCTAAATTATACATCGAAAAATCGAAAAACTGAACAATCGAAAAATTGAAAATTCAAGAAACTGAAAATCTAAAAATTGAAAAATCGGAAATTTGAAAAGTCGAAAAAAAAAAACCAAGTCTACCAATACTTGGAGAATCGAAAAAGGGAAAAATGGGGAAACTGAAAAATTAAAAATTTAAATAATTGAAAGAGGTTGTGAAATACAAAAATCGAGAAGTCTAAAAGTTGAAAAATTGCAAAACTGAAAAATTTAAAAGTACTGTATAAATTCTTTAGACCTTTTTTTTATTTTTATTAGTGTAAAATAATTGAATTTTTAAACATTATTTCGTGAACTACGAGTCCTACTATCGCATGTTACATGGTCATCGCTTCATTAAGCATTCAAGGATAAAACAAAAAATATTGCTGTTTATTCTACAGACGCAGGTTTTTTTTAGAGTAATATGTACATTACTAATTAGCCATATATAGACCAAGAATAATTTTACCTCAGATTTACGAGTTATGGTAAAACTGCTGCCAGATTGTCAATTATAACTCCACCATGCTGTGTCCATGCGACATACATGTGATATTAGATAAATGGTTTAACCGAAGTTATGATGAACGTAACCTAAAAATCAATTTTTGGGGGGTCATACAATAAAAAAATATTATTTAGTATGTTACAAAAAAAAAATGTTTCCGTGTGAGGTAATTTATAGCGACATTGACAGCGACATGTATACGTTTATTCGTTTTTTCGTTATCTTGACAGGTTGTTGAATTTTTGTTTTATTATTATGTTCCACGGTTACGCAAACTAAAAACTGTAAAAACCGATCATATTGTCACCACTTACTAAAGCAACATTTTCGCCATGACCACATGAGAAGTCACAAAAAATTGTTATAATAGACATAGGTATAGGCAGAACTTGCCTCGTCCCTGAAGTACATTCGAACAAACATGTAGATACAAATACATATATTTAAAACCAATGAACAACGGAAAAAATATATGATCAGTATATGCTTAACTTCGATTGTTCATGTTTATTCATCGCAAGAATGGGACTACTAAGCACGTAGCATTTGATTTAAATTGAATAATTTTGCCTCCTCAAAACAAAGGGGACAACTAAATTATTACTTAAGTTACAATGGAGCCTAATGTTATTATGGATACCGAGGATAAAAAGTCAAGGCAGATCCATAAACCACAAGTACAGTAGTTTGCTATTTTATAAAATTTACATGGCGTTAAAAAATCCAGAATACAAAGTTTTTCGTTGCAAAACAATTTAATATAACATAAATCACATTAAACCGCCAGTCTACAGTAAAATTATATTATCACATGGTCACTTGATGTGTACAATTGTGGGCAATAAATTTCGGTTGTCAATGTGGTTAAAAAATCGCTTTGTCATGTCGTTGGAAAATGACTTTTATGACTAAAATTTACGCTCACGTGCAACAGGTTGTTAGCGAGCGGTGGTTTAAAATTTAAAAATTAACCTAAATGTACAAATTCGTAACCCGAATAGCGATTCATAAAAAACCCTAATTATAAAGACACCATCGCAGATAATTGTCAAAATCGTTGAATTTCCGTATTTGGTGAGGGGAATCACCTAGTTGGAACACTTCGATCTTTACCGTTTTATTTATTCGGCGGATTTTCCCGAAGATAAAGCAACATATGCTTCAAGTTTCCGAGATTTATAGCTTATTTAGTAAATCAGGAAAAGCGAATGTCGCAAGAATTCTGTTAAATCGTAGATCGAGCGTCCATTAGAAGCCGAACATTTCCGTTCTAATTAATAATTACCTTCACTTTTTTTACCGATTTTGTTTGTTCTATAGCCGGATCCAGCTGACGTCGCAGCCCGTAGACCACACGTCACAGACCTTTAAAACAAAACTCGCCATTAGCATTATTCTGTTGTCACTCAAGGTAAATTACCGGTTAGGCCAACGTTATTTAATAAAACATTTAGCATCTCTTTTTGGCGACAGCATAAATTCCGCACGCTGACTAATCGCTTGGTTTTTCACCGCACGCCTTACGTCACATAAGCCACGGTACCAATATTATTATTTAGAAAGTAAAAAATTACGTAACGATCATTTTGCTCCCATTTAACGCTTTTAACCATTGCAGTTCAATTGGGCCGAAATCTGGTCGACGAACTGGATCAGCTGCATTCGCGCGATAAAAATTCCGCGATCGATTAGTGTGCTAATTATATCAATTAATGCCCGAGTTATTGTCCATTAACGCGGCTCTAATTAATTTCGTGATATTAGACGCCGCCGGAATCCCTAATGTAATTAGTTTTATCGGATGTGGCGGCGGGCGGACATTCGTCTCGAATTACTTTCGCTCGGACGCTACGAGGGTGCTCTTCGGCTACATTTCATGTAAATTGCCGCCAGGGCCGGCTCGAGGGACGATGTTTGCAACGTCATTACCAAATAAGACAAATAGCGCGGCGCTGAGTGTCGCCCTTGAGGAGCCCCCCTCGAATTAATTAGTACGATGGAGTGCATGCCGCAGTGTCGTCTTACTTTTCATGATCTATCCAAAGCCTCCCCTGTCGGGGATTGAATTACTCTCCACCGTGAACGTGAAAGCGCGATATCGTATCGCCTCGCCGATACCATAACCACAGATATATCGAACTCGTTTACAGCTAATTAACGCGAAATGGACACGATAATGGCGGTAATTGGAAAGTTGGCAGAATATATACGCAAATAGACGTCGAACTAGTACAGCTCTCTGGGGTGAAGTGGGGTAAATGCCGACGTTTATCACTCGTTTGCAACTTCCGGAAGCAATTACCCAAAAATTCCTTTACGAATAACTTTGCCGCATCATTACGACAACCCCACGGAGTTACAATGCGTAATGACTCCCGACGCCACTGATAAAGATAACGGCCGACTTGATTCCCGATCGTTTTCAGTGCGCGATTACGTGATTTGATGGCCCTGTGTGGATTTAAGTGAGATGAATTATAGTTCGTGATTTATTAGCAAATAATTGTTCCAGGAGTTGCGCAGGGGTCGTTTCTGGAACCACTAATTTTTCGCGTTTTCGTTAATGATGTGGTTTCCTCGCGGTTCGAGTATCCGCTTTGACGTCTACCTTGACTTCACTTATTAGTACAAGTAAATAGCGACTGGTTTCATGAACACCTGCTAACTTTAGATTGTCCCACAATTATTTTCATTACAAATGGTGATAGAATAAGGCTAACTATCAATGATGAGATCAATTCCAGTGAGAGTTTTTTTTACAAAATTATTATTGAAGCATGTCTATCACGTTCTATCAAGGATTCGAAAACCTTCTCTTTTGCATGTTCCTGAAAGAAATTAAACGCGCTCATAAAATAATAATAATAATTAATAATAATGGTGATGGGGTGAGATTAGAGAATAATAGCAGTCTAATTTGTATGCTGTAATTCTAGAATCTCGAAAGTTGTTTTGTTAATCTAATCAATGCATATCATTACTTGGTCTTAGTACCCGTAATGATAGATGTCTTGCCTGAATGCCGGTCATTTCCGGGTCAGTGGTGGGTCTTAATAACAATCATAGGCCTTATTTACTAATAATGAAAAGACGTAAGCTCTTAAACGTATAAACATAAACGAAACTGTATGTGGACTAAAATTTACCGAGGAAAATCATAACAGGCAAAAAAATTGGTAGAAGTTTATTCCGACAGAACGTCCCTCGCCCTTGAAGTAAAACCCAATAAATAACAACTCGAAAAGTAAAAAAAAATTAAAAAACAAATAACTGAAGATTGGAATTGAAAAGTCGAGAAATCGAAAAGTAAGTAACTGAAGAGTCGAAGAACTGAAAACTGGAAAAATTGAAAACTCGAAAACAAAACGATTTGAAAATTCGATGAATTCGAAAAAACAAATATCCGAGAAATATCGAAAATGGAAAAATCGAAATTGAAAAATCGAGAAATCCAATTTAAAAAATTCGAAATTTTCAGAATTGAAAATTTGGAAATCGAAAAGTTGAAAAATGGACAACCGAGAAATGGACATATTGACAAATTGAAAAATCCAGAAATGAAAAACTTCTCAAGATTGAAGCGTTGAAAAGCTGAGAAAAAGAAAATTTGAAAAATCTGGAAATCGAAAAATTTTAATTATTACAAGACCGACAAGTCGAGATGGAAAACTCTCTAAAAATTCTAAAAATCGAAGAACTAAAATATCAAAAAAACGAGGAATCGATAAATCTGATAATGAAAAAATCGAAAAATTGTAGAATCGAAGAATTGAAAAATCGAAAAGCCGAAAAATCGAAAAATTAAAGTTTGAAAAATCTAATTAATAAATCGGAAATACGGAAAACTTAAAAAATATAAAATTGAAGGTTATTCACACAGAACTTCCCTCGCCCTTGAAGTAAAGCCCAAAAAATCCCGCTTCTTAGAAAACAACTCCGAAAAATCCAAAATTGAACAATAGGAGTATTGATATTTCGAAAGTTCAATAATCCAAAAAATTGAAAAAGTTTATGGAAAAAAAATGGAAAATTAAAAACAAAAAAAATCAAAAACCAAAAAATGGAACTGAATATTTGAGAAATCGAAAAGTAAAAAAGTGAAGAGTCTAAAAGATGAAGAATGGAAAATTGAAAAATCGAAAATTTAAAAAAAAGGAGACAAATTGGAAATTCGTATATTGAGAATTCCATGAATCAATATTCGAAAATTCGAAACTCGACACTTTGAAAATGCAAGAATCGAGGTATAGAAAAAACGAAATGTTGAAAGTCGAAAAATCGCAACCCTAGAAATTTTGTAATATCGAGAAATCGAAAAATCTATAATTAATTTAAAAAACGTATAAACTATAATAAAATGCAGAAATTGAAACATTCCAAAACTAAAATGTATACAAAATTGACAAACCGAAAATTTGAAAAATCAAAACATTAAAGAAATTTGAAAAATTGAAAAATGGAAAAAAGCAAAAAATTAAAAACTCGAAAAATCTAAACATCGAAATTTCGTCAAATCGAGACGAAAATTTGATGAAACTGAAAAATCGAAAATTTTAAAAAACCGAAAAGTTGAAAAATAAAATTTAAATAATGAAAAATTGAAAATTTCAAAAATCAAAAAAAACGGGAAATCGAAAAATCAAAAATTTTAAAATTTAAAAACTTGATTCCTACAGAACTTCCCTCTCCCAATAAAACCCGGTTTTTTGAAAATTTATAAAATTTGAGTGACATAAATAACAACTTCGAAAAATAAAAAATCGAACAATAGGAGTAATAAATCGAAAGTTCAATAATCGAAAAAATTAAAAATATTTATGGAAAGTTAAAAAATGGAAAAGTAAAAAAAAATGAAAAATCAAAAACCGAAGAACGGAACGGAATATTTGAGAGTCGTAAAGATGAAGAATAGAAAAATTGAAAAATCGAAAATCAGGATTTCAAAAAATACAAGAATCTAAATATAGAAAAATCGAAAACCAAGAAATGGGAAGATTGATATTTTGAAATGTCGAAAAATCTATTATTGAAAAAATCGAAAAATTGAAGAAACGAAACATGTTAAATCTAGAAATAAAAAATTCCAAAAACTAAAATGTATACAAAATTGGGAAATCTAAAAATTGAAAAATAGAGACATAAAAAATTGGAAAATCGGAAAGCCGAAGAGCCGAAAAATCGAAAAATTAAAGTTAAAAAAAATCGAAAAATTGAAAATCGAAACGTCGAGAAATCGAAATACAATAAATCGCGAAAATGAAAATTTGATAAATCTCAAGAATCCAAAAAATTTTAAAATCCGAAGTTAGTAAACCGAAAAATATTAAATTAAATAATGAAAAATTGAATAATTGAAAAACTCAAAGATCAAAAACACGGAAAATCAAAAATTGAAAACTCGAAAAGAGGAGACATCGAAATTCAATAAATCGAGGAAAACGAAAATTGTATGAAATTGAAAAATCGGCAATTTTAAAAACCGAAAAATCTAAAATTTAATAATAAAAAATTGAATAATTGAATTCAAAAATAGAAAAAAACGGAAAATCAAAAAGCTAAAGTACAAGTAATCAAAAAATGAAAAATCAAAAAACCGAAGAATGGAACTGAAAATTAGAGAAATGGAAAAGCAAAATAAACTGAAAGGTTGAAGAATGGAAAAACTGAAAAATCGAAAATTCAAAAATTTGAAAATCGAGATTCCAAAAAATGCAAGGATCTAAATATAGAAAAAAACAAAAAGTCGAAAACCGAGAAATGGGAAGATTGATATTTTGAAATATCGAAAAATCTATCATTGAAAACATCAAAAAATTGAAGAAGCGAAACGTAAAATTTAGAAAAAAAAAATTCCAAAAACTAAAATGTATACAAAATTGGGAAATCGAAAAATTGAAAAATAGAGACATTAAAAAATTGGAAAATCGGAAAGCCGAAAAATCGAAAAATTAAAGTTTAAAAAAATCGAAAAATTGAAAATCGAAACGTCGAGATATCGAAATTCGATAAATCGAGAAAATGAATATTTGATAAATCTGAAAAATCGAAAATTTGAAAAACCTCGAGTTGGTAAACCGAAAAATATTAAATTAAATAATGAAAAATTGAATAATTGAAAAACTCAAAGATCAAAAACACGGAAAATCAAAATTGAATACTCGAAAAGTCGAGACATCGAAATTCAATAAATCGAGAAAACGAAAATTTTATGAAATTGAAAAATCGGCAATTTTAAAAACCGAAAAATCTAAAATTGAATAATTGAATTCAAAAATAGAAAAAACGGAAAATCAAAAATCTAAAATACAAGTACTAAAAAAATGAAAAATCAAAAAGCCGAAGAATGGAACTGAAAATTAGAGAAATCGAAAAGCAAAATAAACTGAAGGGTCTAAAAGATGAAGAATGGAAAAATTGAAAAATCGAAAAATCAAAAAATTTGAAAATCGAGATTATAAAAAACGCAAGAATCTAAATATAGAAAAAAACGAAAAGTCGAAAATCGAGAAATAAGAAGATTGAAATTTTGAAATATCGAAAAATCTAGAAATTAAAAATTCCCAAAACAATAATGTATACAAAATTGGAAAATCGAAAAATTAATATTAAAAAAAATCGAAAAAATTGAGAATCGAAATGTCAAGATATCGAAATTCGATAAATCGAGAAATGAAAATTTAATGAAATTGAAAAATCGAAAATTTTAAAATGGAAATGTTGGAAAATCGAAAAATATCAAATTAAATAATGAAAAATTGAATAATTGAAAAACTTAAAAATCAAAAAACGGAAAATCAAAAATCTAAAATTTAAGTAATCATAAAATTAAACATCAGAAAATTGAGGAATCAAAAAATTAAAAAATCCCAAAACTCAAATATCGAAAAATACTGAAAAATCCAAAAATCGAAAAATTGAAAACTCGGAAAGTTGAGACATCGAAATTCCATAAATCGAGAAAACGAAAATTTTATGAAACTGAAAAGTCGAAAATTTTAAAAACCGAAAAATGTAAAGTTTAATAATGAAAAATTGAATAGTTGAAGAACTCAAAAATCGAAAAAACGGAAAATCTAAAATTTAAGTAATCAAAAAATGAAAAAGCAAAAATACTGAAGAATCTAAAAGATGGAGAATGGAAAAACGAAAATTTTATTAAACTGAAAAGTCGAAAATTTTAAAAACCGAAAAATGTAAAATTTAATGAAAAATTGAAATACTCAAAAATCGAAAAAACGGGAAATGAAAAATCTAAAATATAAGTAATCAAAAAATTAAAACATGAAAAAATTGAAAAATCTCAAATCAAACATCGAAAAATTAATCAATCGATAAATTGAAAAATTGAAGAATTGAAAAATTGAAAAATCCGAACTGAAACATCGAAACATTGAAGAATTGAAAATCGAAAAATCAAGAAATCAGGAATTCGGGAAACCGTAGTATCGAAAAATGGGAGTATCAGAATATCCAAAAATCGAAAAGTCGAATTTCTTCGATCGAATCTAATAACTATGAGGAAGTAAGAAACAATTTGAAAATAAAATTCGATAAGTGGTATGTACAGCCTATTTTTTTGGTGACTTGATAATAAGGAAGTGTTGTAAATCTGGACGTTTTGTAACCCCTAGACTACGAAAAAATAGGTCTTCCGTTTTCGTTTGTCTGTCTGTCGTCTGTGTCAATTTTTATTACACAAATACTCTAAACCAGCGGATCTAGTTTTTTATATGTATCTGAAAACTATCGTGTGGTATAAAACGGTAATCGACAATATTTGATAACATCCCTCAATTTTTTTTAGTGAACACCATTTAAATTTTTTAAAATATCGTACTCAAATACTTGTGGTCTATGAATCCGCCTTGATTTTTTACCACAGGCATTCAGATTTGCACAGAAAATTAAAATTGCAAGACGAGTGATAAACTAACTGGTTTGCTTGATTCAAGGGTCACAATTTTATTATTTATCAAATCAAAAACGATTCACCCCATTTTCTCGAAAATTTGAAAATCCAGTAATGTTGCGTCGGCCTATATTTAGTAATGACAAAATATAGATTATTATAATAAATATATTCAAAACTTTTGCATTATTGTAGCTGATTTAATAAATTATACTTACTTGTGCTTAATCGTCGCATTCTTTTAATATATGAACACAAACAATATTTATTAGTTAGTATTTTTTTTTTATTTTTCGCAAAAACTGTATTGTACTTCAGGAGCAAGGCAAGTGGTGTCTAAATAACTTTGGACCAATTTTTACAGAATAATTTAGTAATGATAAAATTAAATTTTCCAAAGGAATTTTTCCGTATTTTGAAATGTATCCTTTTTTTACTAAAGAAGAAACTACTGTTGAATCGTAAGTCATCATCAATCGTCAAATTTACATTCTTGGCAGTAGACAGTATTTCAAATTTAATATTATATATTGTTGCATTTTTTTTTTCTTTTAATCTTTCAAACTATGTTAAAATATTCTTTGAGGATAATCTCTATAAACAAAAAACAGAAGAGGCCCTAAAATTGGCTCTTGGGGTACTCAGGTGGTTGTTACACCCAACAAAATTAATACTGGCATCCTCTTTATCAAGGGATCTAAAAATAGCATGCCAAAGTGTAAATAGATAAAACGGCAGGTAGTACTTTTTTTTTTCTTTCTATAACCTGTCTTATTGCGAGAAATTATCTTCTTTTTAACAGTTTTGATGGAACTGGTAGGATGCGAATAGATGGAAATCTTTCGACCATATTTTTGGCAGGTGTCTCAGGGGTTGCCTCTGGGACCTCAGTCATTGCATATTTTTGTTAGTGATGTGAATTTAATAATAACCGCATACGTGTAAAATAAATTGGCAGTTTAATACGGTTCCAAAGTGCCGAACTCCACGTAAGCAATTTCCCCATTGTCTTCCTCAAATCGATCATGCCCCCGGCGCTACCTTGACGTTAATGGGAAGAACCCATCCCGTAAAATTATTTATCCGGTCGTAATCAACTCTGTCACCTCGCGAATTTAATTCAAGCGCTTCGTAATGAAATTCCGCCGCATTAAAACACACTATATACACATGGTGAAGTTGATGGATAGACCGTAATGGCACGCACGCCGTAAATTAGTTTTTTTCCAAAAACAAGGGCACTTTCAGGCCCGTAATTGAATCATTGTTTTCACGGTCCATCGAGCATAGGCGAGCCTTCGGGGGGCATCCTACATAACTTGTGACCCTCAAAAGCAAATGGGACACCAAACCGCGCCGATGTACCATTCTCTGAAAAAAGTACGCCGAACCGGAACATAAATAGGAATTTGAATATCATCATCAATTAATAACGATTAAAAAACAAGCGAGCAAATTCTGAACATCTCGGGCAAAAAAGTTTGATTAATAATTTGTAGATGTTTATCGCCGGCCACTTTCTAATAAGCAGCCGCCGGAAAAAACGCGATAGACATCTGTAATTGATAATTTAAAACGTGATCTATAACGGCCATTTACCGATTTTGCTACCTTTTTTATTTATGAACGGCGGCTAGGATTTTATTGCTGGTGACCTGACACGGATAAGAGGCCCCATTATTGGTAATTTTGGTATGTTGGGATGGGCGACGTTTTAGTTTAGCAAATTTCGAAAAAAAAGTTGACCTTTGGATACCTTCAATAGGCTTTCTAAATCGATGCATATCATCCACCTGACGCTTTTCAGAGCCATCAGAGACTAAATAAACAATAAAACTGTCTTTATTTACTCGCTAGACAATTTTTTGTGAATAGCCTGTGAAATTTACCTTCAAAGGTCACTGCCACAAAGCACCATTGATTAGCGCGACCCAAATACATCAAATTTTTTATTTGCTTTGTTAATTTGTGTGGCATTCGCATTTTATTATTATGTAGATGCAAACATGGCCACAATAAAACCGTCATCGATTCAGTAAAAGACGAACTTTATATCCGTGTACGGACGACAAGCTTAGCGATAACAGCTAATTATTTTTTTATTAGCACTTTTAGTAAATTTACGAGGGTCTGACCCCTGTCGTTGTAGATTGACTGTTTTTCCTCATTTAATAAATTATCTCAATTCCAGCTCGGAGTGACGGCAACCCTCACTCAGAGTGTATTCGTTTATTTTTGGAATAAAAATTCAGAGATAAAGTCAATACCCTCGTACGTGCGTGGAGACTCATAACCGCAGTAATGCACTAAACTAAAATTATATTTATGATGTACGGAAATATCCGACGAAACGTGCTGACAGTGGTGGAGTTATTGTTTCCGGTTTGGGGAAAAATCGCCATTTTTCTGTGTGTGGTAGAAACATGTTACATTGATTTATATTAGACATTGTGAAAGTCGCATTTTAATACCTGCGGTATTTAGAATCTCAATTATTCCTGATAATGTATAACGTCGCGTCCTTTCTTGGTCATTATAATGTCATTATGTGCCGATAAAAAGTATCAAACTATGACAACTTAATGAATTTGGAGGTTTTTTGGGCCACCGGGTTCGAGTAAATGTCATTTGTGCAAATAAATTATTTAGTAGCGTCACCTGGACAATTTCTCCGTATTGAAGCTTCCATGTGTTCTTGATAAATAGCTGGTAGTGAATAATTTCTACGGAAAACAACAGCAATCCAATATTTGTGTTTTTAATTCACTGATATACGAAGAGTTAAATTTACATTCTTATATTAAACGATAAACAGACCACTGTTTTTTACGGTCTTTATCATTTAGTTATTCTATACGAGGGTTTTGAATGTGTTGTTGCAGTTTTTTACCTTGTCTTCCGTTTTTTCCAAAATACTGGGTTTGGTAGCGCAAGTGATAATAGATTAGTTATGTCCCATAAAACTTTAATATTTATTTACTTTATGAAACGTGTATCTATAAATTACATACATAGTTTATTAGTCAGCCACATTCCAAAGGTTCGGTTACCCATAGTTTTACTTTTGTCATATTGCCCAACTCTTGGGCTATTTTTGTATAATTGATTTAATTTTAACCCAAACGAAGAATCGCTATAAATGCTGCACAAATCACTGCTTCAAACTCGAAATTCTACTTTTTTTTTGTTTATTTAAGTATCTTAAATTTCCGTTAAATTTGTCTTTTTTGGCCTTGATTTTTGTAAATAAAAATATATAGGGAGAGTCACTAAGCGCCTGCTCCTCGATAACCCATTAATTATTACCATTAGAAATAGAAAAAAGCCAAAAATTAAAGTTGTACGCTTCTTTGAAATTCACACACTATTATTATTTTTAGTTATACAGATTGTTCTGTTGTTAAGCGTAACCCATAATTTTTTTCAAATAGAAAATCCTGTATATTTTTTCATATTTTAATTAATCTCTTCTTAGCGCTTTGCAACTACTTTATTTTTGAAATTCCGATGCAACGTTGCCACTTTATTTCAACTTTCTAGATTTTTTAGCAATCGAATAGTTTACAAAAATTTTCAAATATCGATGTTGCAGTATTATTCATATAGTGATTTTTTTTCAAAAATATGCACATAAATGCAATGCTTTCCGCGTAATTTTTAAATTAAATGTCGTTTTTGATTTATTTAATCAATAAAATAATTTGCTTCATTTATTAAATATTTAGGGACAGCCTGTATAAACAAATCGCAAATGTAAACCCACAATATTTTTCACGTTTTAGATAGAATTTATCGACCAAAGTTTGAGATAACGTCACCAAGTTTTTGGAAGAGGAGATAAACAGAAAAAAAAAATTAATTGGCGATTTTCCATGTTTATGAAAACCTTAAAACCTTTACAGGATTTCAAACCAGTTCTAAATAAATTGTAAAATGTTGTAAAATTTTGAGATTTTTTTTTTTTCAAAAATCCGAATGTCCAAGGTAATAAATAACAGCGGAACCATAAACCACAGTTACAGAAATGTATTATTTTATAAAATTTAAATGGGATTTAACTAGCAAAAATTTCTGACGTGATATTCCTAAAAAGTATGTAAAATTTCGCAACAATTAGTTCAATAAATTCGGAAATTCTATGACGACAGAAACGGAAGCCCTACTTTTATGTTCTAGCTGTTATAAAAAGTGTAAAAAACTTGAAATTAACCATTCGTCAGTAAAGGTACATACCTACTACAGAGTGTCTAAAAAAAAATTAATGATTACAATTTTCAAACACCGTTGTTTCAATTTTTCAAATAAAACACCTTGTCATACATATAATTAATTTAACTTTTGGCATAAATAAACAGAAAATATAATACCATCAGCGTAATTTTAAAATTAAATATGTCGTTTTTGATTTAATAAATAAAATAAATTACATCATAATTTTTTGGGACAGCCTGTATAAGCAATTCTACAAAAAAAATAATGCTCTGATAAACCACATTTTTCACATTCTATATAGGATTTATCGACATGACGTTATCAATTTTTTTGAAGGGTAGAAATGGAAAAATTTTAATTAGCGACTTGCCATATTTACGAAAAACT
Source organism: Zophobas atratus (assembly GCA_022388445.1). NCBI lineage: Eukaryota > Metazoa > Arthropoda > Insecta > Coleoptera > Tenebrionidae > Zophobas > Zophobas atratus. The sequence goes on along the minus strand of CM039442.1, from coordinate 50,592,513 downwards.
TAAAAGACTATAAGTTTTCAGAATTGTTAGTATTCTACTTTCGGAATTAAAGTGTTGTTGTACAATTTTGAATGTTTTTCCGCCAAAAATCTGGAGGTTCGAGATAATAGATAAAAGCGGAATCATAAACCACAGGTACAGAAAATGTGTCTGATAAAATCGCCACTAGACGACAGACAAACGGAAATGGAAGTCCCACTTTTTATGTCGTAGGAGTTGTGTAACGTCCAAAAAAACGTGAAATTAACAATGTGCCCATAAAGGAACATATGCACTACAGAGTGTTTACAAAATACTTTGAATAGTACAATTTTCAAATAGAATAATCTGTTACTCAACCGTATATAAAAATGCAATAACCATCAGCCTAATTTTAAAATATGAACTATGTTATTAGCAATTGTAAAAAAAATAATGGTATGACAAATTACATTTTTCACATTCTACAGGGTGTTTCTTTTATTTGATACAACCCCTGTAACTTTTTTGTTCTTAAAAATAAACCTGTAGTTCTTTAAGCAGATTTGTATCATTTAAAAGATCTATGTGACGGCAACCTCACATTTTATTGTGACTTCCTGTAGAACCGGAAATAACGTCACCTTTATTTTTTTATGGAACACTAGGTATATTTTTTCATAAATGGAAAGATTAATTTTTCTAAAAAGTCAAAAGCAACGAATATTCTAAAATCAATACTTGAAAAGTTATTGAATAAAAAGACGAAAAATTCATGTGATGACAATCTACTAGTTTGAAAAATTGACACTGATTTCGTTTATTCACATAAGTGATATTTTAAAATGAAAAAATTGGTCCAAAGTTGTTTCGACAGAAGTTCCCTCGCTCCTGAAATACAATGATAATTTGTTTGAGTCACCTTGTATACGCAAATCCAAAAAATATTAATCATATTTTGCACATCTTAGATAGGATTTATTCGGCAAACTTTTGAGCTGACGTCATCAATTTTTTGGAGGGGATAAGTAAATATATTTTGGCTAAAAATTTATTATGCTCTTTATAACCTTAAAACATCTGCAAGGTTTTAAAGCATTCGGTTCAGCAGATTCAAAATTAAATTGCAAAATGTTGTTTTATAATTTTGATTTTTTTTTTCAAAAATCTGGACGTTTCGGGTAAAAACTCTATTCGGAGTCCATAAACTACATGTTTAGGACTATTTATTTTATACAATTTAAAACCCATTTGCTGTGTACAATTTTGAAGTGACGTCATCGCATTAGTGGTGGGGATGATTAAACAAATTTTGGTTAGCGTTTTACGATCTACATGATATTCCTAATATAAATACAAAATTTGACAACAATCGGCCCAGTACTTTCGGAGATTATCTGTGTAATATAAATCCGTGACGGCAGACAGACGGACAGACAGACAGACGGAAACAGATAGGGGTCATGAAAAGTCGAAAGACTCGTTTACAATACTTTCTTTGTTTACGCTCGGAAGTAAAAATTACAGGGGTTGTATCAAATAAAAAGAAAACATATGGTATGTAGGATTTATCGAGATAACGTCATTAAGTTTTTCAAGGGATAAATGGAAAAATTTTGATTAGCGGTTTACCATGCTTACGAAAGCCTTAAAAACGTCGAAAATTTTCAGAACTGTTACTGTTCCACTTTCGGAATTATAATGTTGTGGTACAATTTTGAAAAATCTGGAGGTTCAGAATAATAAATAAAAGCGGAATCATAAACCACAAGTATAAAAAATGTTATTTTATAAAATATAAATGGGATTTTTTCTGCCAACGTCATTAAATTTTTAATGAGGATGATCGGACAAGTTGTACTTAACGTTGTACGTACCATCTACGTGATATTCCTAAAATTTGTGTAAAATTTCGGAACAATTAGTTCAATAAATTCGGAAATTCTGTGTCTGATAAAATCGCCAATGGACGACAGACAGACGGAAACGGAAGTCCCACTTTTTATGTTGTAGGAGTTGTGAAACGTCGAAAAAACTTGAAATTAACCATTCGCCAGTAAAGGTACATATGCACTACAGAGTGTTGATAAAAAAATTGAATTATTACAATTTTCAAATGTCGATGTTTCACATAGAACTCTGCTACCCTGGATTTTATTCTGTTCAAACATAGTAACAAGCTGATAAAAATAGCTCAAAATATATAGGGTGTTTTTGTATAGGTATGTATATAAAAAAACTAAATTTTATGTGCTATGCTCAAAAAACATAAAAAAAAACTTGAAATTAACCATTTACCAATAAAGGTACCTATGAACTACAGAGTATTAACAAAAAAAAATTAAATTTTCAAATAGAACACCCTGTCACTCACCCGTTGCATAGTAAACCATATTACATATATAATAATTTTTAGCAAAAATAAACACAAAATGTCGTACCATCAGCGTAATTTTACAATTAAACATGTCGTTTTTGATTTAATCAATTAAATAAATTGTGCCATTTATTTTTTTAGACAGCCTGTATAATCATTTCTAAAAAAAACAATGCCCGGACAGATCACAGTTTTCACATTCTAGATATCGAGCAAAATTTGTGAAGACGTCATAAAGGCTTACGGAGGGATAAACAGAAAAAATTTGATTAGCGATTTTTCATGTTTACGAAAACCCTAAAACCTTTTCAGGAATTCAAAGCAGTTTGTAAATTAAATTATAAAATGTACAATTTTGAGATTTTTTTTCAAAAATTTGAATATCCAAGTAACAAATATAAGCAGAACCATAAACCAAAAGTATAGAATATGTTATTTTATAAAATAAAAAAAAAATCGCAACAATTAGTTCAATATAAATTCGGAAATTCTATGTCTATTAAAATCGCCAAAAAAAAAAAGACTGAAACGGAAGCCCTACTTTTGATGTTCTAGGAGTTGTGAAACGTCTAAAAATTTTAAATTAATCATAGGCAATAAAGGTACATATGCACAGCAATTTGATATAAAAAAAAAATGGTTTTATTACAATTTCTCTGTTACCCTGCATTTTATTTGTCTTATTTTGTTTTTTGTTTGTTCTCTTTCTCTTTTGTTATGTTCTATATTTAAAATTATTGCCATTTTTTAATTTTAAAGGGACACCTACGTATTGGCACAAAGAGAACAACAATTAAAGTAAGATGCAGCAATAAAATACAGAGTGTTCTGTTTTGAAAAAACCAAAGTTTGGATATTTGAAAATCGTAACGTTTTAGATTTTTGTTTTTGTTTATCTCTCCATAACATATTGCAATACAGATCTTCAAAATAACATTATTATGATTTTTTTGTGAAGATTTTTATTGCTACAAAGATTCAAGAAAATTGGAATAACCGGGAAATGTCGCATCCGAATTTAAAAAAAAAACAAAGTTTTATGTCTATCGTCCCGTGTGATTTTTTAAATTTCTGCCCAAGCTGGCCATGACACGTATGTCAAAAGTGCAGTTGAAACGGCTGACGTAAGCATCATGGCGAACTAGAGCAGAAATTTAAAATCACCCAATGCAGCTTTAGTTTATGACTTTTTTTCAATTTTTAACAAATAATATCGTGCATATTTTCGCATTTTTTTTAACTATTTAAGTTAAATAAACCAAATTTAATACAGATAATTCACATTAGCTTAGCAACTGATTACTAGAGCTGGTGAGGTCAATATCCACCTCTCCCCGCAGCCTACTTTAGATTGTAACTCTGACCAGAAACATAGTGAGCGAAATTTCAAGATTGTATTAACCTTTCACCTTTCATGACATTTTTTTGTATTTCTTAATTCAAAATTTTGAAAAATCATCAAAGTATGTGTTCATAATTAAAACAAATTCGATATATGCGAAAATGCTAAGTATTTTTCTAAGTGATTGACACTGACGTCAGTGGAAAATCTTTCAACGGAAATTACCCGACGCTATTTTTAATGTGGGAAATTCTCATCTTCACTGATTTCCATTTTAAAACCTAAATTTTGAGGAATTTGAACTCTAAAATATAGCGATTTTCGCACGAGATTGGTATTGGTGCATTGCACGAAATCCACAAAGATAAACTGCATTGCGCATGCGCACATTTCCACTTAGCACTTTTGTGTCTAAGGTCACACCATCTGTTTAACAAAATTCACGTAAACGTGTAAACAACGGAAGTAAACGTAAACGGTGTCAACAACACCATCACTTGACGAAACCTTAAACACAGCCCCCACGTTTTTTGACAGATGACAGACACAAGTGGCGGGAAAAAGCAAGTAGATGCTCCTTATACAAACAGTGTAAACATTTTAGGAATTTTAGTGCGGTTTTCTGAAAAAAAAAAACCTAGAAAACTAATGTTAAAATAGAATTTTGGCCAAAGATCAAAGAGTATTTGTTAGTTGTCTTCTCGAATCGAAAAAAGTTTGAAATATGTTGATTGTTGGCGAATTTCGACCTTTGACACCTTTCTAAATAAACAAAACTTTTCCCAATCATTCTTCGTCTAAAACTGGAGTTGTGATTGATTGTTTCACGATGTTCGAATGTCCGCATCAATTTAAGAACTTTCTTCACCATCAAGTGCGTGATCTATTCGTCTTCGTTGCCATATAAATGCATCTTCCAAAATTAGAACAGCAATTTCCACCGTTTCATCAAGTTCCGTGTGACAGGTCTAAATAAAGTCAGCCGTCTCACCGTTTCTTCATCAAGACCCCCAGATACCATCAACGACTCAGACCTACATACAATTGCCTTAATCTCTAATCTCTATGCGCTTTTTGCACCGCCTCTCGGTCTCACGATTTGGGGAGGACCTCCACATCGGGCTCGTCGGTAACTAGACCCCAGAACGACCTCGTTCGTGTGCTCTAATGCACAATTACAGAAACGTCGACGAGTTTATCTAAGGTCGCCTTACCTGTAGCCGCTGGTCCTGATGGTGCAATTACCACGTTGTCGTGAGTCGAAAATGACTCATTGTTTGGCGATTACGACAAGATAGCAGTGTTACAGAACTCACCAATACCGGTGGCAGCCAAACGATAAAGTGTCTCGAATGCGGGAAGGTCGACGATGGTGACACGTTTCGCGCCTTTGTAAAAAGCCGTTTTGAAGTGTTTCTCCACGAAGAAGATGACGAAGAACAAGCAGCGCAAGTTCCCGCTGATGCGAGCCACCTTCGCCACCCTGAGCAGGAGGTTCCGGAACAAAGATAAGCTGAAAAGGTAACGAGGCGCTCGCGGGGCGACGGCGGCTCGCGGCTATTTTTTTTTTATTTTTTTAGGTAAATTTATGTTTCGTGATTTAACTACTGCTGTTATTACATTACGTAACGTCGCGCATTTAGAAGCACTTATTTCATATTCTTTTTTCCAAGGACATAATTATTCAATTTTTAATGTATGTTATTTCACGAGTTGTAATTATGCCAGAAATATATTTATCTATGGTCGTTTTTATTTCTAAGCGTAAGCGAAGTAATCGAGTCCAACGGGCGACTTGCCACTTGCACGTTTTATTATTATTATTATTTTATAAGATACTCTCATACTTGTGGTGTATGAATCCGTGTTGAGTTTTCACCCTAGACATCCCGGTTTTTTAATAAAAGAGTCAAAATTGTATAACATTTTGCAATTTAACTTTGAAACTATTACAGCTGGTATGTATAAAATAATTCCGGCGCAACCTCTCTTGACCCAACTAGTTGAATAATAATCGTTCCCGAAATATTTGAATCCCATACTTCCTTCTAGATTTGCGCGATCGGGATCTTTCTGGATTGCCATTCGCGACTTCCGCTTCCAGGCGTTTTTTAGCGCTCCGTCGCTCGGTCGCATTGAGGATGAATCATCATCGGCGTAAGACCAGAAAGCTCTCGACACCCCATAGGCGTCGTACCGAGGCGGTGGTTAATCAATGAACTCATAGTTCTTAGGTTTAGTGATATAAGGTGAAAAATAATGAATGAGGCAACCTTTTTTATTACATATCTTTATTTTAACTTACAAAAACTTCGCAAAATCGAATGTTATTATTTTTCGAAAAATCTGGATATATTATTTACCTCTGACCATTTTTTTGATATCATAATTTATCGTTTTTCCTTTTTCATCCATTTTACAATTTTTTGGTATCACTTCTTTTTGTTTTTTCATTTTCTTTAATTATTCAAATTTTCCATTTTTAGTTGTTTCAGTTTCATAATTTTTCGGTTTTTCAACTTTAATTTTCCATTTTTTCAGTTCGCGATTTTTCAGTTTTGTGATTTTTCCTTTTTCAATTTTTCGTTTCCTCACTTTTTAAAATGCTTGTTTATATTTTTCATTTTCCCGATTTTTTTAATTTTTATTTTCTCGATTTTATATTGCAATTTTCCGTTTTTTTATTTCTTTCATTTTTTCAATGTTTTTCGATTTTATTTATTTATTTCGTACATTCAATTTTTTCAAATTTTCAATCTTTTTTTTTCAACTGTTTCAATTCCACAATTTTCCAGTTTTAAAATTTTTTAAGTTTGCAATTTTTTGGATTTCCATTGATCCGAGTTTCTGATTTTTTTTTAATTTTCAATGTTTCGATTTTACAATACATATTCGATTCTTTTGATTTTGAAGTTTCTCAATTTTTATCTCTCGATTTTTTAATCTTTCGTTTCCTCAATTTTTTGATTTCCTGTTTTCCAATCTTCAGATTTTTCAAAATTTTCATTTTTTACTTTTTCGTTTTTTCATTTTTGATTTTTCAATTTTACCATTTTGCAATTTCCATTTTTTTGATTCGATAAGTTCAAAAATTAAAAAACAAAAAATGAGAAATGCTAAATCGAAAAGCGGAAAATTCAATAATTGCAAATCGAAGAATTGAAGAAATGAAAGGTTGGAACATTGAAAAACTTTAACATCGAAAAATTGAAAAGAATAAAATACGAATCGAGTCGAAAAACTGGAAAACCCAAAATTTGTAAAATAGAAAAATTCAAAAATCAAATATAGAGAAATTGAAAAACTGCAAAGTCTAATTGAATGGGAAAATTTTAAATGATTATTATAATTACATATTTACAATGAAAAGTAGGAAAATTGCAAATCAAAAACTGAAGAAACGAAAAATTAAAAAAATGAAGAAAATAAAAAACCGAAACGAAATATTGCAAATCGAAAAATTGAAGACATGAAGAACTGTGGAAATATCCAAAACTTGGAAAATAAAAAAAAACTGAAAAATTTAAAAATGAAAAGTTGCATAGCAAAATTGAAGAAACAAAAAAATGAAAAATTGATACTGAATTAACAAAAAATTATAAAATCGGAATATTGAAAAATCGAAAAATAAAAAACCGAAATGAAAAATTGCAAATCGAAAATTTGTAGAAACCGAAAAATCTAAAATTTAAAAATTGGAAAAATTAAGAAATAGAAATACTGAGGAACTGAAAACTAGAGAAATTAAGATTTCGAAAAATTGAAGACATGAAAAATTTGAGAATTTGAAAAATAGAACTATCGAAAAATCCAGAAAACGAAAAATCTAAAATTTGAAAAGAGAAAAATTTAAATATCCAAAAATGGAAAAATTGAAAAGGTGTAAAATCGAGAAAACGAAAATTCGAAAAGTCAAACAATAAATTGAAAAATCCGAAAACTGAAAGATCGAAAAATTGCGAAATTGAAAAATCGGGAAATTGAAGTTGTAAAATTGAAAAAAAAAAAAACGTAAAATTGGAACATCGGAAAATTAAGAAACAAAAACATGAAGAAATCGAATCTCGAAAATTTGATGAATCGAGAAAATAAAGAATAAAAAATTAAAAAATCAAGAAATTTTAATTCCAAAAATTGAAAATCTAAAAATTCAAGAAACAAAAAATGAAAAATTGCAGATCAAAGTTTGAAGAAACTGAAAAAACTAAAATTCAAATATTCGGGAAATTGAAAAATAGGACTGTGGAAAAACCCAAAAATCTGGAATTTGAAAACAGAAAAATTTAAATATCGAAAAATAGAAAAATCGAAAAGGTCTAAAATCAAGAAAACTAAAAATCGACAATAATTTGAAAAATCCGAAAACTGAAACTTCGAAAAATTGCAAAATCAAAAAATCGGTAAATGGAAGTTGAAAAACTGAAGAGTCGAAAATTGAAAAAGCCTTAAAACTGGAACATCGCTAAATTGAGAAACCTAAAAATGAAGAAATCGACAAAATGAAAAATCTAAGAATTGAAAAATCCGAAAACTGAAAAATCAAAAAACTGAAAAATTTAAAAATGAAAAGTTGTATAGCAGAATTGAAGAAACAAAACAATGAAAAATTGATACTGAATTAACCAAAAATTATAAAATCGGAATATTGAAAAATCGAAAAATAAAAAACCGAAATGAAAAATTGCAAATCGAAAATTTGAAGAAACTGAAAAATTTAAAATTTAAAAATTGGAAAAATTAAGAAATAGAAATATTGAGGAAATGAAAACTAAAGAAATTAAAATATCCAAAAATTGATGAATCCAAAAATTGAAAAATTCCTCATTGAAAAATCGAAAAAATTAAAGACATGAAAAATTTTAAATTTAAAAATTTGAGAATTTGAAAAATAGAACTATCGAAAAATCCAGAAAACGAAAAATCTGAAATTTGAAAAGACAAAAATATAAATATCCAAAAATGGAAAAATTGAAAAGGTGTAAAACCGAGAAAACGAAAAATCGAAAAGTCGAACAATAAATTGAAAAATCCGAAAACTGAAAAATTGCGAAATTGAAAAATCGGGAAATTGAAGTTGTAGAATTGAAAAAACCCTAAAATTGGAACATCGGAAAATTAAGAAACAAAAACATGAAGAAATCGAATATAGAAAATTTGATGAATCGAGAAAAAGTGAAGAATAAAAAATTAAAAACTCAAGAAATTTTAATTCCAAAAATTGAAAATCTAAAAATTGAAGAAACAAAAAATGAAAAATTGCAGATCAAAAGTTTGAAGAAACTGCAAAAACTAAAATTCATAAATTCCGGAAATTGAAAAATCGGACTATTGAAAAACCGAAAAATCAGAAATTCGAAAACAGAAAAATTTAAATATCGAACAATGGAAAAATCGAAAAGGTCTAAATTCAAGACATCTTAAAATCTAAAAGTCGACAAATAATTTGAAAAATCCGAAAACTGAAACTTCGAAAAATTCCAAAATCAAAAAATCGATAAATGGAAGTCGAAAAACTGAAGAGTCGAAAATTGAAAAAGCTTAAAAATTGGAACATCGGTAAATTGAGAAACCGAAAAATCAAGAAATCGAAAAGTTGAAGAATCGAAAATTGAGGAATAAAAAATTGAAAACTCAATAAATTTTAAATCGAAAAATTGAAGAAACGAAAATTGAAAAAACCAAAATACGAAAATTTAAATATCGAAACAATGGAAAAATCAAAAAGGTACAAAATCGAGCAATCTAAAAATGAAGAAATCGAGAAATCCAAGGATCGGAAAATTGAAAAAACCTTAAAACTGAAACATTCGAAAATGAAGAAACCTAAAAATGAAGAAATCGAGAAATCGAAAATCGGAAGAATCGAGAAATTTTCAATTTCTCGATTCTTCTTAAGAAGCTGAAAAAATTAAAATTGAAAAAATAAAGAAAATAAAAAATCCGAAACGGAAAATTTCAGATCGAAGAATTGCAAAATCCAAAAACTGAAATTCAACAGTTGAAAAATGGAAAAGCTGAAGAAAGGAAGAAACAAAAAAAAATTAAAGATTGAAGAATTGAAAAATTCAAGTCAGGAAACACTCGTGTTATCTATACCACTGGTTTTTACTGTATAGAGATTACCAGAGAACAAAAATCGCAAACAGTTTTTATAAGTTTTCAGAGGCGAGAGAAGTTCTGTCGAAATAACTTTCGACCAATTTTTGTCTTGTCGGATTTGTTGTATGTTCTACCTAACCTATATATCTATATGTGTAGCCAACTGGCGTTTCGACGTCTCTTAATTACCAATTTACCATCATTGTGACGTCCGTATACGGACGCCACTTCGCATTTCCAAAGACAAATTTTTTTAGCGTGGTTTGTTTCTCCCGTCGGCGTATTTTTTCCGCCACGTGGACCTGTTGAGTTCGGTGTTTTTTAATGAAATTCCGGGCGAAATTTATGATAAAACCGTGCGGTAGCACATGTTTGTCAAATGTATGTGCGTCTCTAAAAATAGAGCGCCGCTGCAGAAAAATACTGTGACGTCGGATGATGGCTTTATAAATATTAATTACGCGCGTAAAAATGATGAATAACATTACCGGGTGGCGTAATAAAGTCGCGGATTGCTCGTTACGCTATAATGGCACTTTTATGCGGGGCATAAACGTCAAAATTGTATTTTAAAATTGAAGTATCAAGCAGTTATTAGGGCGGGTTTCGAGATTGAGTCGTTGCTGGAATGCGCATATTTTCGAAATATTTTAATTTTGAGTACCTGGGGTGTCCCTTTCTCCGAGTTAAACCGTCACGGTTATGGTTCGGCTTAAATTCTTCGTGTATCTGGTATTTTTATGGTGAGTCGAAGTGGGACAATTGGGAGATAAGCTGTCAACGGATTTATCGTGTTTTCTGTTATTTTAAATGTTTATTTGTTTGGCATATTTTGCGTTTTATTATGATTAAGTAATAACAGTATTGAGTGGTGAGTAATGAGAAACACGCGAGGCTGCGTTGTTCCAGTTAAAGGTTGTTAACGAACTTCGTGATAATTTCAATTCGTGGTGTGGTTATAATTCTGATGATAAGTTCGAATAAATAGGCTTTTTTAGAGTGTGATCTAACCACTTCAAAACTACTATTTGTACATGAAACGGACGAAAATATTTTTTTAAGTAAATCTGTGACTGGATTGTAGCACTTCCGGTTTAGCCAGAAATGAAGACAATTCTATTTTTACTTTTTTGTTCGATTTTTTTAAATTAAATTAAAAAAAAAAACGAAATTCAACGTATGTGTATAAGTTACCGGTAATAGTGGCTGCGGTTTCGGCTGAATCAGTCACAGTACTCTACTGAGCAACTATTTTCTTGAATACAACCCTGAAATTTACGCAAGTTTCAAAGTGACACAGGTCGTCTGTGAAGGATCGAAGATCCCTACCGGGAAGGTTGCTCGACCATTGTTGACCGTGACATTAATAGGACAATGAAATTTTATCAGTACACAAAAATAGTGCCTTGTATACTACATAGTTTGTAAATAATGGGTTTAATTAAATTAGTATAATCGTGAAAAATTTCAAAGTTAGTGGTTACAACAGTGACTATTTTCCCGCTGGCTATAACTAATGAGACATCCTGTATAGCGTGCAGAAAACTTTGACTGAATTATATAATATAGAGTCAGAAAAAACTAAACAAGGATATTGTTAAAAGTTGTTGGAATTTTTTCCCTTTCGGTAATATTTTACTGAAATTACATGTAATCGGTCTACATATCAAATTTATTTTTACCACTTTATTTAATTAAGATATCAAAAAAGTGTTGCTGATTCATGCGAAATTTCAAAGTAATTGATTAGCAAATGTAATTATAAGCGTTGGAAAGAAATACGAAAATTATTTTCATAAAAGTCGATACAAAGAAAAAACATATATGGATTGTGGATATCCCTCTTCCGAGCAAATTAGGTCTTGAATATTCTAAATAATTGTATTCAGAAAAAAAAAGGAATTTAGACGACATTTCTCAATAAAATATGCATATCAGCAGCGGGAATTGAGAAAACAAAAACATGGAAACAAAAATATCTAAATAAATATTACAAAATGACATTTTTAAGTAAAATAAAGCACTTTTTTTATTATAATAAAATTGTTTCAAACCAAATGTATCGTCTGTCCAAATTTACTTTGCTGTTGAAAACTTGAAATCCTTGAAAAGTTCGGTTTGAAAATTAAATAAACTCGAAAAACGACCAAATGCGAGGAGATATATCGACATTTTCAAAAATTGCACAAACATGCTCAAAAATTTTCGGGAATACATTTCGACGACACTAGATTCGAAAAACATGACGTTTGACAGTCCCAGATGAAAAATTTCGAAAAATTCGTTTGAAAATGTTGTTTTTTTAAATATCGAATAACGGCCAAAGTCATACTAAAAAATTTATATTTTTGAAAAGTCGCTTAAAAATCCCCAAACAATTCAAGGAAGTACATTTTGTCGAGATTTTCCAAAAATTAGGTTTGAAAATGAAATTTTTATGCATTCGTAATCTATAAAAACGGCCAAAAAATTTTAGGACATACAATTTCGATGATCTGATTTGACAAAAAATAACCTGTTGGCCCAGATTTTCGAGAAATTCGGTTTGAAAATATATTATTTTTATATATCTCGAAACCCCGAAAAGCAGCCAAAAAGAAATATTGGAAATTGAGAAATTAAGATTTTCGAAAAGTTGCCTAGGAATCAAAATATTCTAGAAAACCCATTTTAATGACCTAATTCAAAAAAACGTGACGTGTTGACAGTCCCAGATAAAAAAAAAATCGAAAAATTTGTGTGAAAATGATGGTTTTTAAATATCTAACAACGGCCAAAAATCATACTGATATGTAAATTGAAATTTTTCAAAAGTCGTCCAAAAATCCTGAAAAAGCTCAGTTCATTTCGATGAGCTGATTCGAAAAATATGACGTGTTGATGGTCCCGGATAAATGTAAAAAAGAGTAAAAAAAAATTATGCGAGCAATAATGAAAATTGAGGTTTTTGAAAAATTGTTAACAAGTCCTCAAAACATTTCCCAAAAATTAGGTTTGAAAATGGAATTTTTAAATATCTCCTAATATCTCCTAAACTCGAAAAAGATTCAAAAAAATCATTGAAAAATTGATATTTCTTCAATTGACCTTGTTTGAAAAAAAATAACCTGTTGACCCACATTTTTGAGAAATTCGGCTTTAAAATGATTTTTTTTTAATATCTTCAAAGCTGGAAGAGCGCTCAAAAAGTCATACTAAATATTTATTGAAAAATTGAGATTTTTGAATAGTTAACTACAAATCCTCAAAATGTTCTAGAAAATACATTTTGACGACTTGATTCAAAAAAACATGACGTGTTGACAGTCCCAAATTAAAATGTTTCAAAAAATTCTTTTGAAAATAAAGTTTTTTAGATATCTCGTATGCTCGAAAAACGGTCAAAAAAATCATACTGAATATTGAAAAATCAAAATTTTTAAAAAGTTACTTAAAAATCTTAAAAAAGTTCTGAGAAACACATTTCGACGAGCTTATTCGAAAAAAACCTCCCGTACCAAAATTTTCAAAAAATTTTGTTCGAAAATGATTAATTTTCACCAAAATTTTCAAAAAATTTTGTTCGAAAATGATTAATTTTCAATTTCTAATAAGCTCGAAAAAGAGCCAAAAAAATTATAGGAAAAATTGAAAATTTTGAAAAGTTGCTTAAAAATTGTTAAAAAATTTCGACAACACAGTTCGACGAGCTCATTCGAAAAAAGTAACATACTGATGGTCGCGGACCAAGATTTTCGAAATATTTGGTTTTCTCGAAAGCTCGAAAAATGCCAAAAAAAATTCAAACGGGGAGATACTGAAAAATTGGAATTTTTAAAAAGTTGCCTAGAAATCCTTGAAAAGTTGTAGGAAATACATTTTGATAACTTGATTTGAAAATGAAATTATTTAAATTCCTCGAAAGCTAGAAAAGCGATCAAGAAATTCATACCGGTATTGAAAAATTGCAATTTTCGGAAGGTTGCCTAAAAGTCTTCAAAAAATTCGAGGAAATACCTTTTAACGATTTCATTCGAAAAACAAAACGTGTTGATCGTCCGGGATCTGGAAAAAAAATTAAGCGGGAAAGTGCAAGTGGAGATTTTTGAAAATGTACCAAAAAATCTTCAAAAAATTCTGGGAAATAAATTTGGGCGACCTGATTCGAAAAAAAGAATGTGTTGATGGTCCCGGAGCAAGATTTTCGAACAATTCCGTTTGAAAATTAAATTTATCAAATCTTTCAAAAGCTCGAAAAACGGTCAAAAAAAACATACGGGGAGGTTCTGAAAGATTAAGAATTTTGAAAATTTGCCTCAAAATCCTCAAAATTGTGGGATTACATTTAGACGACCTGATGCGAAAAATTCTGTTTGGAAAAATTACATTACTTAAATATCTTGTAAGCTCGAAAAACGGCCAAAAAATTAATGGAAGAACTGAAATTTTTGAAAAGCTACTTAGAATCCTCAAAAAATTCTGGGAAATACATTTCGACTACCTGCTTCGAAAAAAATAACTTGTTGATGGTTGGGGACCAGGATTATGGAAAAATTTGGTATGAAAAATTTAAATTACATATTTATATTTCGAAAGCTCGAAAACGGTAAAAAAATCATTGAAAAATTGATATTTTTGGAAAAAGTTGCGTAAAAATTCTCAAACAATTCAAGGATATATAATTTCTATGACAACCCGTTGACCCAGATTTTCGAGAAACTCGATTTTAAAATGATTTTTTTTTAAGAAATATTGAATATTGAAAAATTGAGAATTTCCTCAAAATATTCTAGAAAATACATTTTGATGACCTGATTCAAAAAAACATGACGTGTTGACGGTCCCAGATATCAATTTCCGAAAAATTTGTTTGAAATTGAAGTTTTTTAAGTATCCCGAATGCCTGAAAGACGGTAAAAAAAATCATACTGAATATTGAAAAATTTCAAGAGTTGGCAAAAAATCCTCAATAACGTTTTAATGGCCTCGGACCAAGATTTTCAAATAATTCGGTTTGTAAATGATATTTTTCAAAATCTCATAAGCTTGAAAAACGACCAAAAAATCATAGGAGAAAAATTGAGATTTTTGAAAAGTTGCTTAAAAATTCTTAAAAATATTCGGAGAAATACATTTCGGAAAAAAGTAACATATTGATGGTCCCGGACCAGGATTTTCAAAATATTCGGTTTGAAAATTACTTTTTTTTATATACCTGAAAGCTCGAAAAACGGCCAAAAGAAAAATCAAACGGGGTGATTTTGAAAAATTGGGATTTTTGAAAAGTTACCTAGAAATCCTCGAATAGTTGTGGGAAATACATTTTAATAACTTTTTTTAAACGCGCCTAAAGTTTGAAAATCGATCAACAAATTCATACCGATATTGAAAAATTGCAATTTTTGAAAGATTGATTAAATACTCTCAAAAAATTCTGGAAAATACCTTCCGACAATTTGATTCGAAAAACATAACGTGTTGATGGCCCGAGATCTGGACAACTGGAAAAGCTGGCAAAAAAGTTCCTACGGGAAGGTATTGAAAGATTGAGATTTTTGAAAACTTGCCTAAAAATCTTCAAAATTCTGGGACTATTTGATTCGAAAAATTCTATTTGAAAAAATTATATTACTTAAATATCTTGTAAAAACGGTCAAAAACTTCTGGGAAATACATTTCGAAGAGCTGATTCGAAAAAAATAACTTGCTAAGGGGTCCGGATCAAGATTTTCCAAAAATTAGGTTCGAAAAAGACCAAAAAAATAATTGAAAAATTGATATTTGCCTAAAAATTCTCAAAAAATTCTAGGAAATACAATTTCGATGACCTGATTTGAAAAAAAAAAGTTGCTTGCAAATCCTCAAAATATTGTAGAAAATACATTTTGACGACATTTATTCAAAAAAACGTGACATGTTGACGGCCCCAGATAAAAATTTTCGAAAAATTTATTTGAAAATTAGATTTTTTTAAATCTCTCAAATGCTCGAAAAGCGACCAAAAAGTCATTCTGAATATTGAAAAATTGAAATTTTTGAAAAGTTACCCAAAAAATCGTTAAAAAATTCTGAGAAATAGATTTCGACCAGGATTTTCGAAAAATTCGCTTTGTAAATATTTATTTTTCATAATCTTGTAAGCTCAAAAACAGCCAAAAAAATCATAGGAGGAAACATTGGGGTTTTTGAAAAGTTCTCGAAAAGTTGTGGGAAATACATTTCGATAATTTTATTTGAAAATGAAATTATTTAAATACGCCGAAAGCTGGAAAAGCGATAAAAAAATTCATACCAATATATTAAAAATCTGCGAGTTTTGGACGATTGTTAGATTACTTAATATCTAGTAAGCTCTAAAAACGGTCTAAAAATTAATTGAAAAACTGCGATTTTTTAAAAATTGCCTAGAATGCTCAGAAGATTCCAGAAAATATATTGGTTTGAAAATGATATTTTTCAATATTTCGTAATCTCGAAAAAAGGCCAAAAAAGCATAGGAAAAATTGTTTAAAAATTCTTAAAAAATTCGAGTAAATAGGGCAACCTTATTGGAAAAAATAACATATTGATGGTCCCGGACAAAAATTTTCCAAATATTTGGTTTGAAAATGATTTTTTTTGTATATCACGAAAGCTCGAAAAACGGCCAAAAAAATCGATCAAGAAATTCATTCCTATATTGAAAAAAAAAAATTTTTTGAAAGCTTGTCTAAAAATCCTTAAAAAATTCTGGGAAGTATCTTTCAACGATTTTATTCGAAAACAACGTCTTGATAGTATGGGAGCAAAATTTTCGAAAAATTCGGTTTGAAAAGGTGTATTGCAAGACTGAGATTTTTGAGAACTTGCCTAAAAATCCCTAAAATTTTGGGAATACATTTTGACGACCTGATTCGAAAAATTCAGTTTGAAAAAATTATATTACTTAAATATCTTATAAGCTCGAAAAACGATCAAAAACTGACTAAAATCATCAAAAAATTCGGGGAATACATAACGTTTTAGATTTATTCTTGTGTCAACAATAAACGGAGCAAAATATTTTGCAGTGTTGGTAAATTAATAGATGTGACATTTTAATTATTTGATTTACAAGGTTATATTTAATATTAATATATTACAGTAACACAACACAAAAAATAACTCACATACAGATCAACATTGAATGTCATTTAATATTTGACTGGGACTCCTACCAACAAAATTAAATAGTAATAAATTCCTTTGATAAATAGTCCTCAAGTGCGATTATAATTTTTACAAACACAATCCACCTTCCAGAAACCTAATTACCTCCCATAAGAAAATTACTTCCCGTACTTAGCCCATCTGTACTTAATTCGGTTAAGTGATTAGAGTACTCTTCCAAGAGCTGATGACAAGACCTCGACGAGTTGACACAGTTAATTCGTCCAAAATTGCCCCAGCTTCGAACATCTCCCAACGAATAATGGTAACGTTATTTCAATTATGTAAACAATGAAATTTTCAAAGCATCCCAAACGCACTCTGGCATCTGAATAGGCAATTTACCCACACTGAAAGAATTTTCCGAAAGAACTCTTGACGCGTGTGCACTATTAACAATAAACCCGGCAAATCAACACAACGAGAAAACTTTTCAACTCTCTCTTCGATCGCTTGCGCAAAAATTAGTTTACGCTTAAAGCTCGAGAGCGCGCTTTCATTAAATTTAAATTTGCTCACTTAGCGAAAAGCAAAAATGTTGCGTTGTTTGCGAAGCTCACGTAATTTTCCTTTGAACAGCCAAATTTACTTACATGTTTATGAATTCTGAGCAGGTGTGACCACAACGGTTAGCGAATTTTGACGTCGTCAAAACTGATTGTAAATAATTTCACGCAAACAAGGATTACCTGGCAAATTGAGTTCGGGCTAGGGCTCTTTTGTTGCAAAATAAATCTTTTGCATTAATAATAGTTCGAGCGTGAAATAGTATTCCTGTGCGTCTAACTTTGCTAAGCTCGCTCGTGAAGTCGTCAAAGCAACAAAGTTTCTTGTTTACGATCCGCTGCCGAATTTACACTTTAGTGTGGTCTATTTCTGTGTCGGTCAAGGTATTCCCGATTAGCGCGTTTTTGGATATTTTTAGCCCATTATTACATTCCGCGGAAGCAAACAAAAGGCAACAATTTACCCAAATTGTTACACTTTGGTAATTTTATTTGTTCGAGCGAGATTATATCTAAATTTGTTTGTTTTTCGATGGAATGCATTTTTCCGTGTTACGCTTAAATGGAAAGGGAACAGTAAATTATGCGTAGGTGCAAAATTAATGCCCTCGTGGTTGTCACGGCTGTCATCTGGCAGGAAACGGTGGTGAATATTTTAAATTGATGACTTTTTCGGCGGGAATTACCGTTATGTACAAACAAAAAATGATATCACGAAATATGATCAAAAACAAAAAGCGCAACAGCAATAATAACGTGATCTATGGTCTTCATTATGGCCATTACGTTATTAAAGTTACATCATCTGACGGTACTTTAAAGTGTGGAAATGGTTAAATATTGCGTCCGCTGTATATTAAAAAATATCATCGGGTCGACTTTTTGACAAATTTTACATTGTAGCAAATAATACATGTTGCAAAAATTTATTAAATTTTTTAATTGAGTGTTGATTGCAATAAGCTACTACAAGAATCTGAAGAATTTTGGCGCCCCGTGACAAGTTCAAATCGATCGACATTTTTATTGACAGACCTTCAGCAGAGACAATTAAATAAATGCGTTGGACTTCTTCAGATAGTGGGAAAATTTTCCGCGATAGGTTGAAATAGTTTTTAAATTTAAATAATGGTTTGTTTGACAAAACAGGTATTTTGTGAACGTGGTATTACAGGCTGTAAATTAGAAAACTGCTGGAATAAATAAAATCGAAACATCACTTGTCTTCAATCAGGAATGGTTCACCCCAGTATACATACAGTGCACGTTTCGAAATTTACATACGTGTCCTTGCTGAAATAATAGGTGCCGGAACATTTCCAAATGGGAAAACAGAGCAAAATTTTGACACATTTTGGTTCAATTTTTCTAAAACCATCGATTTATCAACGCACGCAAAGGGTGGGTGGCGGGGTTTTATATTTGGTACATTTTTTTTTTAATACATATAATCTTTTCCCAGCAAGTAATTAAAAAAAGTCCCGATCTCAATTATGATTAATTTTTTATTCGTTGTCAGACCAAGGGGCGGAGCGTAATTGCAATATACATATTTCCCTACAAAAATTTTGAACATGTTTTAAGTTTCTTGTTGTGAAAAGAAGACTACGTATATTAAGAAGAAAGGGCAAAATATAAGCCCCACCCACCCACCCTACCTCAATTGGAATGATTTTTTTTATTCGTTGCCAGACTGAGCGGCGGAGTTTAATTGCAAAATGTTATTCTTTCAAGAACATATTTCACATGGTAATTCCTTGTAGAGAAATGAGAATTTTGCAGCTAAGCTCCGCCCTCGGCTCACGATGAATAAAACAATCATCACAATAGAGAGGGGGTGGGTGGGCGGGGCTTATATTTCGTACATTTTTCTTAATATACGATTTTTTTTCCCAACAAGAAACTGAAAACATGCGTACATATTTCCCTACAAAAATTTACCGTTTTGAACATGGCTTAAGTTTCTTGTGAAAAGAAGGCTACCTATATTGAGGAGAAAGATCAAAATATAAGCCCCACCCACCCACCCTACCTCAATTGGAATGATTTCTTTTATTCGTTGTCACACTGAGCGGCGGAGTTTAAATGCAAAATGTTACTCTTTCAAGAACATATTTCACATGGTAATTTCTTGTAGAGAAATGCGGATTTTGCCGCTAAGCTCCGCCCTCAACTCACGATGAATAAAAAAATCATCACAATTGAGAGTGGGTGGGTGGGCGGGGCTTATATTTTGTCCATTTTTTCTTAATATATGAAGTCTTCTTTTCCTAACAAGAAACTGAAAACATGCTTAACTATTGTGTTGTTCACATACAAAACTATATACCTATATTGAAGAAGAAAAAAAAACTAAGATTAAGCACGTCCCACCCGTCCCGATCTCAATTGTGATGAAATTTTCATTGGTCGTTAGACCGAGGGGCGGAGCGTAATTGTAAAATACATATTTGTGACCCATAAATGGCAGTTTTAAACTTAAATTCTAAAAAGCCGTTTCAAGCTATAAAATAATAATAAAATCTGGCACTTTTTTGACATTTCCCGCCTTTTTTTTGGAAGCTAACAGTAAATAACAGAAATTAAGGCAAATCAATTTTTTTTATGTTGTATTTAATCAAATACAAACTAGATTTTCTGCTATAGAAAAAATTACACAATTTTGACTTACCTAATGTTTGTGCCTTGCCTCATAAACTTCCCAATTCACAAGCCGCCTCTGTTCGTTTCCGAAGGACATGTGGACACTGGACCAAATATAAAACAAGTGTGTTTTCGTTACATAATGCGTTCGGATCATAGACAATGGCGGAGTATGGGTGATTACAGCGTGATATGTTAATGAATTTGAAAATAAAGTGGCCTGTCGAAATAAGTTTCGAGCAGTTTCTTTCGTATGGTTCTGATAATAATTTTTCTTGCTGCATTGTTTCTATTTCTTATGATTAATTCTGCTCCTCGTTTTATTCTTCTTCATCTTCCGTCATTTTTGGAAATATTGCATATTCACATCTATCCATTATTATCTCTTTAATTGTGTTTATGTTTCTATCCTTGTCTGTTAGCTTACTTACATTATATTTCTTCTTTTATTTTAGCTGCTTTGTTTAGTGTTCCGAAAAATAGTTTCTGTTTTCTGTGTAGTAATCCATGATTTTTCTTTCTTTGTCTTCTTCATTTTTTTGCGATTTTCTTTGTATGCCTCATAATCTTCTGGTTTCTTTTCTATTTATATATCTTTTCAAACTATCTTTTTTCCGTAAGATTATTTTTTTATTTGCGTGAACCGCCGCTGTTCGTTTCCTAAGGCACGTGCACACCAGACCAAATATAAACAAGTGTGTTTTCGTAACACAATGCGTTCTAATCACAGACAGTGGCGGAGTATGGGTGATTACAGTGTGTTCGTCCGATGGACTCGAATACCATACTTCGTTAGCTTACACTCCAGAAGTAAAAACAATTTTTCACAGAACCGGGATTTGTTGAACTATTCAAGATAGGGAGCGAGGGAAGTCCTGTCGAAATAACTTTTAACCAGTTTTTTTCCCATATATTTTACCATTTCGGGAGTTATATGTCTCATTTGCCAAATCAGTCTTATCGTAGCAGATACTAGCCCCGCCCACCCACCCTCTCTTTTTTTAGAGGTTTTCTCATTTGCCAAAATTACTCTTATCTTAGCAGGAACTACTACCGCCCACCCTCTCTTTTCTTAGGGGGTATGTTATTTCCCAAAATTGGTCTTCTTTTAGCAGATATTAGCCCCACCCACCCACCCTCTCTTTTCTTAGAGGGTATGTCATTTGCCAAATTCGATCTTAGATTAGCAGGTACCAACCCCGCCCATTCGTCCTCTCTTTTCTTATAGGGATCTTATTTGCCAAATCAGTCTAATCCTAACAGGTACTAGCCCCACCCACCCACCCTCTCTTTTCTTAGAAGGTACCTCATTTGCCAAGTTCAGTCCTATTCTACCTACTATCTGCTAAGAAAAAACTGATTTTGGCAAATGAGATACCCTCTGAGAAAAGAGAGGGTGAGTGGGTGGGCCGAGTATCTGCCAAGGTAAGACTGATTTTGGGAAATAAGATCTCTCTAAAAAATACAGGGTGGGTGGGCGGGGTTAGTACCTGCTAAAATAAGTCGAATTTAGCAAATGACCTACTCTCTAAATAACAGAGGCTGAGTGGGCGGGGCTAGTAGCTGCTAAGATAGAACTGATTTTAGGTGGTAGTAGCCCTACCCGCCCACTATTTTTTTAAAGGGTATGTCATTTCCCAAAGTCGATCGTAGATTAGTAGGTACTAACCCCGCCCACCCGCCCTCTAGTTTTACTTATGGGGATCTCATTTGCCAAATCAATTTTATCCTATCAGATACTAGCCCCGCCCACCCACCCTCTATTTTATTAGAAAGTATGGCATTTGCCAAAATCAGTCTTATCTTGGCAGCTATTAGCCCCGCCCTCCCACCCTCCCTTTACTTAGAGAGTATCTCATTTGCCAAAATGAATTTTATCTTAGCAGCTACTAGCTAGGATAAGACTGATTTTGGCAGATGGCATATCTTCTAAGAATAGAGAGGGTGGGTGGGCGGGCCTAGTATCTGCCAAGGTATGACTGATTTTGGGAAATAAGATCTAAGATAAGAAAATACAGGGTGGGTGGGCGGGGTTAGTACCTGTTAAAATAAGTCGATTTTGGCAAATGGCGTACTCTCTAAGATAACAGAGGCTGGGTGGGCGGGGCTAGTAGCTACTAAAATAGAACTGATTTTAGGTGGTACTAGCCCCACCCGCCCACTATTTTCTTAGAAGGTATGTCATTTGCCAGAATCGAGCTTAGATTAGCAGGCACTAAGCCCGCCCACCCGCCTTCTATTTTCTTATGAGGATGCCATTTGTCAAAATCACTCTTATCTTAGCAGGTACTAGCCCCGCCCACCCACCCTGTCTTTTCTTAGAAGATATGGCATTTGCCGAAAGCAGTCTTATCCTAGCTAGTAGCTGCTAAGATATAACTGATTTTGGCAAATGAAATACACTCTAAGAAAAGAGTGGGTGGGTGGGCGGGCCTAGTACCTGCCAAGGTAAGACTGATTTTGGCAAATGAGATTCCTCTAAGAAAACAGAGGGCGGGTGGGCGGGGTTAGTACCTTCGCAAATAACTCGATTTTGGCAAATGACATACTCTCGAAGAAAAGAGAGGGTGGTTGGCGGGGCTACTAGCTGCTAAGATACAACTGACTTTAGCAGATACTATTCCCACCCGCCCATTTTCTTAGAGGGTATGTCATTTGCCACATCAGTTTTATTCTATCAGATACTTGCCTCGCCCACCCACCCTTTCTTTTCTTAGAAAGTATGGCATTTGCCAAAATCAGCCTTATCTTGGCAGCTGTTAGCCCCGCCCACCCACCCGTTACGTAGAGAGTATCTCATTTGCCAAAATGAGTTTTGTCTTAGCAGATACTAGTAGGATAAGGACTGATTTTGGCAGATGGCATACCTTCTTAAGAAAAGAGAGGGTGGTGGGCGGGCGAGTATCTGCCAAGGTAAGATGATTTTGGAAATAAGATCTCTCTAAGAAAATACAGGGTAGGTGGGCGGGGTTAGTACCTGCTAAAATAAGTCGATTTTGGCAAATGGCGTATTCTCTAAGATAACAGAGGTGGGTGGGCGGGGCTAGTAGCTGCTAAGATAGAATTGATTTTAGGGGGTACTAGCCAACCCGCCCACTATTTTCTTAAAGGTATGTCATTTGCGAAAGTCGTTTTTAGATTAGCAGGTACTAACCCCGCCCACTCACCGTCTATTTTCTTAGAGGGATCTTATTTGTCAAATCAGTTTATCCTATCAGATACTAGCCCCGCCCACCCCTCTCTCTTCTTAGAATGTATGGCATTTGCCAAAATCAGTCTTATCTTGGCAGTCTTTAGCCCGCCACCACCCTCCCTCTTCTTAGAGGGTATCTCATTTGCTAAAATCAGTCTTATCTTGGCAACTACTAACTTCTTCTGTTGTCGTTTTGTTCTAGTTTATCTTTTTCTTTTTCCCGTATCCGCTCCTTTAAATCTACAACAATTTTTTGTTATTTCATTTTGACTTCTCTTCACTTACTCTTTTCCTGTGCCGCTACTTGTGGTTATTTTTGTTGGTAATTCCAATTCCTTTTCTTCCATTCCATTTTCGCGTTTCTTCTGCATATTTTCTAGTTGAGTCTGGCACGCTTTCGGTCCTGTTTTGTTCTCCCCTTTGACCTCACTTTTACTCCTATTTTTTGTATCATGAAGATTTCTATTTCGTTTATTAATTCTTCTCTGTTCTGTATCTATCGTGCGTTTCAGATAAATCTGCATCAAGTTGATTTTAAATATGTGAACACACTTTAATTTAGCCACTAGATCATCTTATACGTTTTTGACAGTTGCTGTTATTACTGTGATTAATTAACCAATTATTATCAAAAAAATCGTCTACACTTTAATTTGTTTATATATTCACAATTTACAGATATAACAGACAGTTGTTCTAACCTCAAACCCTAAATTTGACAGATCAAGAGGAATTTTTCTTTCATACCAACGTAAATCTTTTAATTGCTGATTTTTATTCTCGATTATACGTTTTATGTTCTGGTTTAGTTTTATCTATTTAGTTTCCCTCTTCCTCATTATATTTGTTCGGATTTCTTATTAACTTTTCAGTTCTTTTGAATATAGTCTCTTCTTTTTACTCCTATCTTTTTCTTTTGTTTCTTGAGATAAGTATCCGCTCTTTTTTACTCATTTCATGACCATTTCACTAAATGTTTTAGGTAATCCAACGCGTTTTTGTGTAATACGGTTGGAATTCTTCTTGAATGTAATCTCTTCTTTCCATCCACGATCTCATTGATTCACTCCTTTTATTCCCACAAGATCCACTATTTTTTCAAATCCCACTGCTGACACCACTTTCACAGTAGATCTTTTTTTGCAAGTCGAAAACTTATAAAAAAAAAATATACGCTTGACTGTCTACGGCCTCAAACTTCGCATTTCAGACGTTTTCTGTTCTCGAATCCTCCATTACTAAAACATTCTCGACTCTTACTTACCATTTCTAGCTTTCTATATGTGACACGCAAACTGCATTTTATAAAATAATTCCGGATTTTCCCAAGTGATAAAACCTAAGTTTAATGATCCGTTGTTTTTATAGTGTGTGAAGGTAACAAAAATGTCAAGAAACGCATAAAATTACAAGATTAACACGAAAAATGACAGTGAATCGAGTTTAACTGCTATCAGAACAACGCACGTTGAATAGGTATTTTGTAATGAATAATTTAAATTGGGCAGAATTTTCTCTGAACCTTGAAAAAATTCCAATGTTATCACAGGTTCTTTGAGTGACAATCGTCCACACCTACCAATGATTGTTTGATAAACAATTAATTATTTCAGGTATTTTCGCGTGAATAAATTTAAATAGGATAATCCATCGGCGCAGTTTCGCCATACGCGAAATTGCTTGTAAAACGAGATCATAAACTTTACCCTATAATATGAACTTTATTTGTCACGTAATAAAATAAAAGGACTCCCAAAACAGACTTTCGAACGCAGAGACAAAATTATTACGTAATCGTCCACACCTACGAAATTTTATTTATTTTAGTAATAGTCGTTCTATAAATAAATCATTGTTTTGATTAAAAATAGTATTTTCGTGTGAACACTTGAATAAATTTAAATATGGTAAGATTATCGGCGCAGTTTGCTATTACACCTATCCATATGTAAAATTGCCTGTAAAACAGGAGCATAAACTTCACCCGATGATGTGCATTTTATATTCTGTCACGTAATAAAACAAAAGGACTTTAGGACCGTCAGGTATCCCAACTGCTATTGTTTCAGCACTAACTTTCTAAATTCTTAACTAAGGTTGTTTTCTCTTGGACCCTTAATGAAGGTTGTTTGAGAATTTAGCTCGTTAATTGAGCATTAAGCTTTACACGAAGATTTTGTAGAAGACGGAGAAATCCATACTTCCGCTATAATTAATTACGTGGACTTTCCCATTTTGTTTAAAGCTCAGAATCAAGTGTAGTGTAAGGCGCATTCATAAACCACTAGTACAGACGTACGTTATTTAATAAAATTTAAATATCATTTACCCAAAATTCTCTTTCACCCGCTTCGGGTGTAATTTGCACTCGCATAAATTACCCCCTGGTCAATTCACGCCACGTGAAAGGCGCGTTTTTGATTTTCGACGCCTAATCCTCTGGCACTGACCGTACCCATTATGCACGTCTAAATGGGCCGCTACCTGGAATAATTACAAGTACATCGCAATATATTGATTGGAATCTCATCCAGTGGGAGGACGAGCATTCCTGGGCGCGCGCGCCCTCATTCCTCGACAACAACGACAGTTCAACCGGAGATTTTCCACTTGGTACAGGTCAGGGTGGCCCTCGGCAATATGTTTCGGGTTTTCCGGAGTCACAGACTAATTGCATCCGTTCGACATGAATTGCAGTGATGCGGTCGGAAAAACGACCAAATACAGATGCGTGAGTATAGTCGTTTTAACCCCATGTAATTCCGCCAAACCCGGAGATAAATTTCACACTCGCTGTTTTCGCCGACATAGGGGCTGGGGTGAAATTCGGCGAGGATTCGATGAAATACGACGGAGTTGGTTTTTCAGATGACAGATGGGAATTGTAGTTGTGTGTTCATAATTGTCGTGCGTCTAATTGCACATGCAAATTGGGTGGTAGATGGAGTGAGCCAAGGCTCCGGCTTGAACCGGTGTAATTTATTCTATTGTGTAGTGATCGAACGACAATTATGGTAATGTGCGGTCAGTCTGAACAAATTGTTGTAATAAGTAATGAAGGCTGTCTTTACCTTCAAAGGGCGACACACATATTTTTGTAGAGTACTATGTGTATGAGAATCAACAAGCAGGTTAATTTTTACGCGTGGGTACCCCTACTTGTTGACAAACTGAGGTTATATTGGGTTATGTTTTTATTTGCGTCAGTGAATTGTTGATTTTTCGTATGTGGGTTGTTTCCTGTTTGGAGTATATTAGCTCAAGCTTTACTAACTAAGG
Source organism: Zophobas atratus (assembly GCA_022388445.1). NCBI lineage: Eukaryota > Metazoa > Arthropoda > Insecta > Coleoptera > Tenebrionidae > Zophobas > Zophobas atratus. The sequence goes on along the minus strand of CM039442.1, from coordinate 50,565,949 downwards.
GATGGCCACTCGACCTTATGATCATGTATACATAATTGAAGGTTTTTTAGTGCTGGCCGGTGATATATCTATCAATTGGGTCTAGTTCATGGATCGCCGCATGAAGTTAATTTCTACTATAAAAGAATGATTCTATTCATGAAACTCGTTGGAACTGTGTTTCATGAGTGGACAAAATCAATACAAAACTCATCTAAGTTTTATTGTTTTCGCAAAAAAAAAAGATGAATAAGGGTTGGATCTGTACAAAATGAACGAAAATAGACCATCTACGTCGATAAAAGCAAATATATCCGCACATACACATTATTATCCTCACAACACCGAAAATTTGACTCTTATTATGAATAGAGCGACAAAATTGATAGCATGATCAGAAATTTTTTAAGTTCAAGTTCATAGTTACATGTTCATTTCCGTTCAAAAGTCTATATACTGTGTCTAAAACAAATTTTGTACATATTTATTTAAAATCGTTTTAATCCGAATTACTGTGAGACAGTCAAAATACTGTTTAAAGTATTTCTTACCAAAGTGTTTATTAACGTTAACATTTTGTCTTGGATAACCAGAATTTTCATCTATTTGAAAAACGACTTTTTTTGAATGCAAAATTGTGACAAAATGAAATCCAGTTTACAATTTTCGAAGCCCTTTTAAAAGTAAGAGAAAGTTTTAACAGTTCATTAATCGAAATATATTAAATAACCAGAAATTTCATGTATTTAAAGACGACTTTTTTGATTGGTAAATTGTGACAAAATAAACTCCAAGTTAGCGTTTTCAACGAGCTTTTTAAATTAAGACAAGCTTTTAACAGTTCATTAACCAAAATATATAATTTAATATATGAAATCGAAACAAAATCAGAGAAAGTTTATTGATAAGAATATTAAACTGTCACCTTATTTTTTCTACAGTCAGGAGCTTGTGAATAATCATAATAGAGTTTAAAATATGTGGTAGTAAAATGTTAATTAACGTTAAAATTTTATTTTACATAACTAGAATTTTCGTGCATTTGATGACGACTTTTTTCAAATGGCTAATTGTGACAAATTAAAATCCAGTTTAACATTTTCAAAGAGCTTTTAAAACTGAAAAAAGATTTGAACAGTTTATTAACCGAAATATATTAGATAGCCAGAAATTTCATGTGTTCGACGACACTTTTTTGATTGGCAATTTGTGACAAAATAAAGTCTAGTTTACTGTTTTCAAAAAGCGTTTTAAATTAAGAGAAGATTTTAACAGTTCATTAACTGAAATATATGTTTCAAGATATGAAATCGAATCGTAATTATACAAAAATTTTGATAATATAAAACTGTAACCTTATTTTTTTCTGCAGTGAGGAGTTTATGAACAATCATAACATTGTTTAAATATCTGGTAGCAAAATGTTAATTAACGTTAAATGTTATTTGGATAACCAGAATTTTCGTGTATTTGAAGACGACTTTTTTGATTGGTAAATTGTGACAAAATAAACTCCAAGTTACCTTGTTCAAAGAGCTTTTTAAATTAGGAGAAGCTTTTAACAGTTCATTAACCAATTTAAGATATGAAATCGAAACAAAATAAGACAAAATTTATTTATAAGAATATTAAACTGTCACCTCAATTTTTCTATAGTCAGGAGCTTGTGAATAATCATAATAGAGTTTAAAATATGTAGTAGTAAAATGTTAATTAACGTTAAAATTTTATTTTACATAAATAGAATTTTTGTGCATTTGATGACGACTTTTTTCGAATGGCTAATTGTGACAAATTAAAATCCAGTTTAACATTTTCAAAGAGCTTTTAAAACTGAGAGAAAATTTTAACAGTTCATTAACTGAAATATATTAGATAACCAGAAATTTCATGTGTTAGAAGACACTTTTTTGACTGGCGAATTGTGCCAAATAAAGTCTAGTTTACTGTTTTCAAAAAGCGTTTTAAATTAAGAGAAGCTTTTAACAGTTCATTAACCAAAATATAGAATTTAAGATATGAAATCGAAACAAAATCGGAGAAAGTTTATTGATAAGAATATTAAACTGTCACCTTATTTTTTCTACAGTCAGGAGCTTGTGAATAATCATAGTAGAGTTTAAAATATGTGGTAGTAAAATGTTAATTAACGTTAAAATTTTATTTTACATAACTAGAATTTTCGTGCATTTGATGACGCCTTTTTTCGAATGGCTAATTGTGACAAATTAAAACCCAGTTTAACATTTTCAAAGAGCTTTTAAAGGAAGAGAAGATTTTAACAGTTCATTAACCGAAATATATTAGATAACCAGAAATTTCATGTGTTAGAAGACACTTTTTTGACTGGCGAATTGTGCCAAATAAAGTCTAGTTTACTGTTTTCAAAAAGCGTTTTAAATTAAGAGAAGCTTTTAACAGTTCATTAACCAAAATATAGAATTTAAGATATGAAATCGAAACAAAATCGGAGAAAGTTTATTGATAAGAATATTAAACTGTCACCTTATTTTTTCTACAGTCAGGAGCTTGTGAATAATCATAGTAGAGTTTAAAATATGTGGTAGTAAAATGTTAATTAACGTTAAAATTTTATTTTACATAACTAGAATTTTCGTGCATTTGATGACGCCTTTTTTCGAATGGCTAATTGTGACAAATTAAAATCCAGTTTAACATTTTCAAAGAGCTTTTAAAAGGAAGAGAAGATTTTAACAGTTCATTAACCGAAATATATTAGATAGCCAGAAATTTCATGTGTTCGACGACACTTTTTTGATTGGCAATTTGTGACAAAATAAAGTCTAGTTTACTGTTTTCAAAAAGCGTTTTAAATTAAGAGAAGATTTTAACAGTTCATTAAATGAAATAAATGTTTCAAGATATAAAATCGAATCGAAAATACACAAAATTTTTGATAATTTAAAACTGTCACCTTATTTGTTTCTACAATGAGGAGTTTACTAACAATCATAACACAGTTTAAAATATCTGGTGGCAAAATGTCAATTAACGTTAAAATGTTATTTGGATAACCAGAATTTTCATGTATTTGAAGACGACTTTTTTGATCGGTAAATTGTGACAAAATAAACTCCAAGTTAGCTTTTTCAACGAGCTTTTTAAATTAAGAGAAGCTTTTAACCGTTCATTAACCAAAATATATAATTTAAGATGTGAAATCAAAACAAAATCAGACAAAGTTTATTGATAAGAATATGAAACTGTCACCTTATTTTTTCTACAGTCAGGAGCTTGTGAATAATCATAATAGAGTTTAAAATATGTGGTAGTAAATGTTAATTAACGTTAAAATTTTCTTTTATATAACTAGAATTTTCGTGCATTTGATGACAACTTTTTTCGAATGGCTAATTGTGACAAATTAAAATCCAGTTTACCATTTTCAAAAAGCTTTTAAAAGTAAGAGAAAATTTTTAACAGTTCATTAACCGAAATATACTAGATAACCAGAAATTTCATGTGTTCGACGACACTTTTTTGATTGGCAATTTGTGACAAAATGAAGTCTAGTTTACTATTTTCAAAAAGCGTTTTAAATTAAGAGAAGATTTTAACAGTTCATTAACCGAAATATATGTTTCAAGATATGAAATCGAATCGAAATAACACAAAAATTTTGATAATATAAAACTGCCACCTTATTTTTTTCTACAGTGAGGAGTTTACGAACAACCATAACACAGTTTAAAATATCTGGTAGCAAAATGTTAATTAACGTTAAATGTTATTCGGATCACTAGAATTTTCATGTATTTGAAGACGACTTTTTTGATCGGTAAATTGTGACAAAATAAACTCCAAGTTAGCTTTTTCAACGAGCTTTTTAAATTAAGAGAAGCTTTTAACAGTTCATTGACCAAAATATATAATTTAAGATATGAAATCGAAACAAAATCAGAGAAAGTTTATTGATAAGAATATTAAACTGTCACTTTATTTTTATACAACCAGGAGCTTGTGAATAATCATAATAGAGTTTAAAATATCTGGTAGTAAAATGTTAATTAACGTTAAAATTTTATTTTACATAACTAGAATTTTCGTGCATTTGATGACGACTTTTTTCGAATGGCTAATTGTGACAAATTAAAATCCAGTTTAACATTTTCAAAGAGCTTTTAAAAGTGAGAGAAGATTTTAACAGTTCATTAACCGAAATATATTAGATAACCAGAAATTTCATGTGTTCCAAGAAACTTTTTTGATTGACAATTTGTGACAAAATAAAGTCTAGTTTACTGTTTTCAAAAAGCGTTTTAAATTAAGAGAAGATTTTAACAGTTCATTAACCGAAATATATGTTTCAAGATATGAAATCGAATCGAAATTACACAAAAATTTTGATAATATAAAACTGTAACCTTATTTTTTTCTACAGTGAGGAGTTTATGAACAATTATAACACAGTTTAAAATATCTGGTAGCAAAATGTTAATTAACGTTAAATGTTATTTGGATAACCAGAATTTTCATGTATTTGAAGACGACTTTTTTGATCGGTAAATTGTGACAAAATAAACTCCAAGTTAGCTTTTTCAACGAGCTTTTTAAATTAAGAGAAGCTTTTAACAGTTCATTAACCAAAATATATAATTTAAGATGTGAAATCGAAACAAAATCAGAGAAAGTTTATTGATAAGAGTATTAAACTGTCACATTTTTTCTACAGTCAGGAGCTTGTGAATAATCATAATACAGTTCAAAACATGTGGTAGTAAAGTGTTAATTAACGTTAAAATTTTATTTTACATAACCTGAATTTTCGTGGGTTTGATGACGACTTTTTTCGAATGGCAAATTATGACAAAATAAAATCAAGTTTACCATTTTCAAAAAGCTTTTAAAAGTAAGAGAAAAATTTTAACAGTTCATTAACCGAAATATACTAGAAAACAAGAAATTTCGTGTGTTATAAGACACTTTTTTGATTGGCAATTTGTGACAAAATAAAGTCTAGTTTACTGTTTTCAAAAAGCGTTTTAAATTAAGAGGAGATTTTAACAGTTCATCAACTGAAATATATGTTTCAAAATATGAAATCGAATCGAAATTACACAAAAATTTTGATAATATAAAACTGTAACCTTATTTTTTTCTACAGTGAGGAGTTTATGAACAATCATAACACAGTTTAAAATATCTGGTAGCAAAGTGTTAATTAACGTTAGAATGCTATTTAGATATCAGAATTTTCATGTATTTGAAGACGACTTTTTTGATCGGTAAATTGTGACAAAAATCCAGGTTACCTTTTTCAAAGAGCTTTTCAAATTGAGAAGATTTTAACAGTTCATTAACTAAAATTACAAAATATTAACTCGAATTAAAATAAAACAAAGTTTATTGATAGCAATACAAGGTGACTGCGAAATACATGCAAAAAAAAATGGGGAATAGCTCACAATATGATTATGTCACTGGCAAAAATTCACGGTCCTAAGTAGTAGCAGTGTCTAGAAAAAAATATTTGAAATTCAATGTAAATTGTTGTACGCGCCGCTGGACTGTTTTGTGACCTACATAATTACTACAATGAATGGAACAGAGCGAGTCGGTTAAAGAACCAAAAAAGTTACTTTATCAGGCACTTTTTTAATCGCAACGTGAAAAACACGAAAAGGGCCAGTTAGCATCGAGCGGTCGGTGAAATCGGTTTATGGTGCAGTTTTCCCATGCAGATTGTGTCGATATGGTAATGGGTGCATCAGTGGTACAGCATCTCCGAGATCATGGTACCTTCAACCTCAAACTCACGATCGTGGCCGTGATAGGACAGAAAAAAGAAGTTGGATTTTCACAGCTTGTAGTGCATCCTACATTAAAAGAATACGGCCACATCCATACCATGTTGACAAAGTACAGGGTTTGGAGTCCACTGATTGTTCACGTTGTGTAACTCACTTTTTGTCCGATGGAACTCCACGTAGTCGTCAACAAGTACGATTTCAAGAGACGGTTTTCGATAAATGTGTATCAGTTGGATGAAACAGTTCGTTTGTGGAAATCAACAGTGTCCAGAAATTATCGAAGAGCTTCAACAAGTGAAAGTGACACCCGCTACTCCGGTGTTTTTTTACCTATCAACAAACCTCTTGCGACGCTCTGACGCCTGTATTGCTAGTCAAGGACAACATTTTCAACATTTCTTGTAAAAAGGTAGTAGCATTCTAAGTTGCTCTTATTTCTGTTCCAATAAACAACGTAAAATCGTTGTGACAAGGACCAAACATCCATCAGAATCAAAATTACCAAAAAACTTTCACACTGACCTTTAACGATGAATGAGTAAATGAATGAACGAATGATAAGCAGCAAAAAGTCGGTTTTACTTTTAATTGAAACTGAAAGTGTTTAGGTCGTTTTTATTCGAACGTTTTTCCAACTCTGTTTACAAGGTGGCTCAGTGCCTTCGTATCGAGGGTGGTTCATGGGGGTTTTGCCCCATTCGATTTTTAATTTCTTTTTTCTATATTTCGGCTCTACTAGGGTGGGGGATGCCGTGGTTAAAATATTTGCACTTATTTCGCAGTCACCCTGTATAAAACTGTCAACTTACGTTTTTCTACAGTGAGGAGTTCTCATAACACAGTTTAAAATATATTTCAGCAAAATACTGATTAACGTTAAAATTTTATTTTAGGTAACCAGAAATTTCATGTAGTCGAAGACGATTTTTTTTTATTCTCAAATTGTCACAAAAGAAAGTCCAGATTTTAACAGTTCATTAACCAAAATATGTGTTTCAAAATATGAAATAGAATCGAAATGAAGCAAAGTTTATTGATGACAACAGGAAAGCGCCACCTTATAGGACATCTTATTTCTTTTTTCAAATTTGTGTTTGAGTTAAATACATATTTTTGAATACCAGGATTAGAATTCTAGTGGAATTTTACCTTTACTAGAAATATTACGTTCCAGCAAAAATTTGTGTCGAATTGACATTAAAAAAAAGAAATTTTTCCTTCGGAAATTTTGTCGCCGACTGGATAATTCCTTCAGGCTTCGACCCGACTGGCGCTGAAACCATTGGAAACTTCTGTCGGAATGTCTGAACACAGAAACACAATTAAACGCTAGAAACTCGCTAATTTAGCTGAAAAAGGAAATAATGTCGGCACGTTTTTGCATTTTTTTCCTAAAATTATGATCAATTTGGTTCTCGTAAACTTTAAACTTCAGGTCGCCGCTTATTTGTCGTCACATAAATATCGTTTATATCTATAATTAAGGATGTGTAAAATGCAAATGTTCATTCTGTTATTTGTCACGATTGTGAATATTTTACGACAGTTTTATAAAAAACGCATATCTGAGCACGTGTAAATGACATCAAAAAACTCGTGACGTGACATTTTTTATTTGAATCTGGGTTTTGAATTAAATTTAATTATTTTGGTTGTAAATACACCTGGTCATCAAGTTAATGGCTACTGTATACATACAAAAAAATTTGAGTTATTTTTTTTCTCGTAATTTTTAACTTAAAAATTCAATTTTTGTTGATTTACGCAAAGTATTTTTTTCACGACCTCTGCCATTTCAGTTCTCGATTTTTATCACTCCAATCAACAAGTCTGAACCTCAGACACAGTTTTCTCGTCCCGGCGTGGGAATCCTAGAAATCCGCAATCTAAATCCGCGTAATGATGGATTTCCGATCCTTGTTGAGCTGACACAGAAATTAAAATTTTCGAAGGCGAAAAAAGCCAGTGATTAAAATTCTTCCTCTCTACTGCAATAAATGGCGAAGTTATTAACACAAATAGCACCGCTAATTATGTGATGGCAACAAAGATAGTAAGTTGTATCCTGGCCAAAAGACGACCAACGACAAAAAATCAAACAGCGTCTATTCTGGTATTCGAAGATCAATCGGAACGCCGAGGCTGCTCTTTCGCACTTAAAATATCTCACAATCCTCCTGTGAAACCGATATCTCCCTTATTTTTAAACATTCGAACGGGCTCTTTATAGTCTGTCTTTCCTTTCCATTATGGTGTTTCAGGGTGATGCTTCCGGTTTTCAACACTTCGTTGCTTTCTCCGGTGTTATCTGGTTTTCGTTTACGTATTTTCTGTTTAGTGAGTTGATAGCGATAGTGCATTGATCATTTTGATGGGTGGTTTTGGTTTCTGGGCGAATCTTTATTGGAGCGACTTCGCAGTTTGGTGTTTTTAGTTTTGATATTGGAAAAGTTGGAAGTTTCTCGGATTTGATATAGATTTATCATTTTGCGGGTTTTTGTTCTTATTCGAGTTAGAGCTAGACGTCCAGTGAGGTTACGTTGTATCATACCTAGTCGATTAGCAATGGGTGATTCAAGTTAATAGAAATTGACTCATGTGGTTGTTCAATAACACCTTTAAATAACAATTATTCCCATTAAGAAATATAATTTGTAAATAATGTCGTCATTACATTAACGTGCTTGATAAGGAAGTTATTAAAGTGAGGTTAGAATAGGCTTTCTTTAAGTAATTCCATTAAATTACATAATCAATTATCTTGTCTTTTCTAACGAAGAAGAATTAGCACAAAGCAAATTTTTTAAAAGGGGTGATGGATATTTTAATTTAATCTCAGTATAGCAGAATTCCCATTTTTTATTTATTTTCCAGGCAAATAAATCGGAAATATTGATACACTATCTTTAAAAAAATCCCGTGAATGTGTAAATACACATGTATTAGCAATGCAAACAATTATGTACACATGTAAACAAATCTGTTTTATTTATAGCAATGAATATGCCTATAAATTTTCAAAAACTTTGTGTTGTCAGAAAAAGGCTTTACGGTCAAAGAACCATCATTATTTTGAAGAACAGAGTTAACAGTTTTAAAATTTTAAACGTTTAAAAAAATCGCAAGGTTGTAAATGTTTAAAAAGTTTGCATTGCAAGAGGTCATAAATGAAAGTAAATGTCTCATTAAACAAACGAGTACCAGTTTTGACTCTATACAAAGTGAAAAAAATGACAAAGGTTTGAGTTCCACGTATTTAAAAAAAATAATTGTAACGTGCGATTCTTCAAATTTCGAATCTGGGTTGGCGTTGGAATAAAAAGTCTTGTCGTTGATAACATCAATTTTCAACGTGTTCACTTTTCTAGGTTAGATATCACTATTCCGCATTTAACTTGACATTGACGTATGTGTCTCAACTAGCTTACCAGCCTACCTAGATTGCAAATTTAAAAATCAGTCGAACCTTATATTTACAATTTTTCAAAAAAATTTGCATTCTAGCCTTGTTTGAATGCCTTTACTCCAGTGGCGTAACACAATAATGATATTAATCGCTACTTACCCAAAATAATATTAACTTAAGTATGTATTGTTTTTTTTTTCTATCGGTTATCTAATTTAAATATTTTCGAGTTCTGTATTAGTTTTAAATATCCTAATGATATTTGTTTAAAATGAGAGTATAACGTTTTTGTCCAAATTTCTTCTGAATAGCAAGCGTCTTCGCTTATCCAGTAATTTTTGTTTCTTGGTAAAATATTGTAAACAATTATTCGTTGTTTTTCCATATCCAAAAGCCGTGATCATTGCCACTTGGTTTCGCAATATCCGTTTTCCGTTTATCACAAACTACGGATCACTGCACAACAGAATTTATTTAGTGCATTGAACAATAAATGCATCGAATTGTTTTTATATTTTAAAAACATAGCTTTTACTAAACTGGCAAAGTCCGGCTTGTGTCATTTAGAAAAAAATAATGTTTCGTTGAAAACTCGAAACAGCGCAGTTTTGAAACGAAAGAATAATCGGCGCAGTTAGAATACACCGCTATAAATAATGAAGGTCATCAAAACAGACCACCAAAAATGTCTGAATTTTTTATTTGTTGTCAGATCGAGGGGCGGAGCTTAATTGGAAAGTTCATATGTATTTGATTCTTTATAAAGTTGCTTAAATAATCTCAGGTCTCACAAGTGTCTATTTAATTTTGACATAATATCGTGGGTCACGTGTGTCAATTTTAAATTATGACACAATTTCCGAGGCCACAAGTGTCTATTTTAAATAATTGACCCAATCTGAAGGTCACGTGTGTCAGTTTTAAAATGATTATGACACAATCTGGAGGGCCACAAACGTCCATTTTAAATTATTATGTCACAATTTCGGGGTCCCAATGCTTTAAGTATCGTGTTGTTGAAGGAAAAGTATATACATATTAAGAAAAAGAAATCTTGATTAATTAAGCCCCACCCACCCGCCCGTCTCAATTGTGACGAATTTTTCATTTGTTGTCAGATCGAGGGGCGGAGTTTACTTGCAAAATTCATTTGTCTGAAATTATTGGAGAATATCGGGGGTTTCCGAGTGTCTTTTTTAAGACGATTATCAATGAATCTCGGGGGTCACAAGTGTCTTATATTAAATGATTCTGACACAATCTCGAGGGCCACTTGTGTCAATTTTAAAACATTGTGACACTTATGAACTTTTATTTAAGCTCCGCCCCCCATCTCACGACAAATAAAAAAAAACACAATTAAATGGTCAATTTGAGGTTAGAATTATGTCCAGTTGCGTCACGAGTGTTGCCAAATCTACCGATTTACGCTACAAATTTACGAACAAGTCGAGTTGTGAATACTAAACTTTTATTGTCGAGTAGTTTTTTTCCTTGTTTCGATTTCATTTTGCTTTTGAGAGAATAAGAATATGTATGCCTTATGTTTCTAAAATAGTCTATTTTCTGCAATATGATTATGCCTCAAACATGGACTTTGCACTTAAGCTCCGCCCCTCGAACTCATAACGAATAAAAAATTCATTACAATTGAGATCCGGGTGGGTGGGTGGGGCTTAATTTGTAATTTTTGTTTTCTTATTATGTGCAGTTTTCTTTCAACAACATAAAAAAACCTGTATAAATTAAGAAAAATAGGCTCATTATTAAGCCCCACCCACCCGCCCGTCTCGATTGTGACGAAGTTTCCAATTGTTGTCAGTTCGAGGGCGGAGCTTAATTGCAAAATTTATATGTGTTTGATTCATTAAAAAGATTATTAAGTAATTTCACAGGTCCCAAGTGTCTTTTTTAAGACGATTATGAAGGAATCTCGGGGGTCACAAGTGTCTTATTTTAAATGATTGTGACACAATCTCAACGGCCACATGTGTCAATTTTAAAAGATTATGACACTTATAAACTTTTATTTAAGCTCCGCCCCCCATCTCACGACAAATAAAAAAAACACAATTAAATGGTCAATTTGAGGTTAGAATTATGTTCAGTTGCGTCACGAGTGTTGCCAGATGTACCGATTTACGCTACAAATTTACGAACAAGTCCAGTTGTGAATACTAAAATTTTTATTGTCGAGAAGTTTTTTCCTTCTTTCGATTTCATTTTGCTTTTGAGAGAATAAGAATATGTATGCCTTATTTTTCTAAAATAGTCTATTTTCTGCAATATGATCATGCCTCAAGCATGGACTTTGCACTTAAGCTCCGCCCCTCGATCTCATAACGAATAAAAAATTCATTACAATTGAGATCCGGGTGGGTGGGTGGGGGTTAACTTTTAATTTTTGTTTCTTAATATGTGCAGTTTTCTTTCAACAACACAAAAAACCTGTATAAATTAAGAAAAAGAGGCTTATTATTAAGCCCCACCCACCCACCCGTCTCGATTGTGACGAAGTTTTTAATTGTTGTCATTGCGAGGGCGGAGCTTAATTGCAAAATTCATATTTGTTTGATTCATTAAAAAGATTATTAAGTAATCTCACAGGTCCCGAGTGTCTTTTTAAGACGATTATGAAGGAATCTCGGTAGTCACAAGTGTCTATTTTAAATGATTTTGACACAATATTGAGGGTCATGTGTGTCAATTTTAAATGATTGACACAATTTCCGAGGCCGTAAGTGTCTATTTTAAATTATTGACACAATTTGAAGACCACGTGTGTCAATTTTAAAATGATTATGACACAATTTCCGAGGCCGCAAGTGTCTATTTTAAATTATTGACACAATTTGAAGACCACATGTGTCAATTTTAAAAGATTATGACACTTATGAACTTTTATTTAAGCTCCGCCCCCCATCTCACGACAAATAAAAAAAACACAAACGGTCAATTTGAGGTTAGAATTATGTCCAGTTGCGTCACGAGTGTTGCCAGATCTACCGATTTACGCTACAAATTTACGAACAAGTCGAGTTGTGAATACTAAAATTTTTATTGTCGAAAAGTTTTTTCCTTCTTTCGATTTCTTTATGCTTTTGAGAGAATAAGAATATGTATGCCTTATTTTTCTAAAATAGTCTATTTTCTGCAATATGATCATGCCTCAAACATGGACTTTGCACTTAAGCTCCGCCCCTCGATCTCATAACCAATAAAAAATTCATTACAATTGAGATCCGGGTGGGTGGGTGGGGCTTAATTTTTAATTTTTGTTTTCTTAATATGTGCAGTTTTCTTTCAACAACACAAAAAAACCTGTATACATTAAGAAAAAAGGCTAATTATTAAGCCCCACCCACTCACCCGTCTCGATTGTGACGAAGTTTCCAATTGTTGTCAGTCCGAGGGGTGGAGCTTAATTGCAAAAGTCATCTTTGTTTGATTCATTAAAAAGATTATTCAGTAATCTCGGAGGTTCCGAGTGTCTTTTTTAAGACGATTATGAAGGAATCTCGGTAGTCACAAGTGTCTTATTTTAAATAATTTTGACACAATTTCCGAGGCCGCAAGTGTCTATTTTAAATTATTGACACAATTTGAAAGCCACGTGTGTCAATTTCAAAATGATTATGACACAATCTTGGGGCTACGAATGTCTATTTTAAATTATTATGACACAATTTCGGGCGCCCCAATGCTTGAAGTATCGTTGTTGAAGGAATACTATAAACATATTAAGAAAAAGATACCTTAATTAATTAGGCCCCACCCACCCGCCCGTCTCGATTGTGAAGAATTTTTCATTTGTTGTCAGATCGAGGGGCGGAGCTTACTTGCAAAATTCATTTGTCTGAGATTATTAGAGAATATCGGAGGCCCCGAGTGTCTTTTTTAAAGACGATTATGAAGTAATCTCAGGGGTCACAAGTGTCTTATTTTAAATGATTGTACACAATCTCGACGGCCACATGTGTCAATTTTAAAAGATTATGACACTTATGAATTTTTATTTAAGACTCCACCCCCCATCTCACGACAAATAAAGAAAAACACAATTAAATGGTCAATTTGGGGTTAGAATTATGTCCAGTTGCGTCACGAGTGTTGCCAGATCTAGCGATTTACGCTACAAATTTACGAACAAGTCGAGTTGTGAATACTAAATTTTTTTTGTCGAGTAGTTTTTTCCTTTTGATTTCATTTTGCTTTTGAGAGAATAAGAATATGTATGCCTTGTTTTTCTAAAATAGTCTATTTTCTGCAATATGATCATGCCTCAAGCATGGACTTTGCACTTAAGCTCCGCCCCTCGATCTCATAACGAATAAAAAATTCATTACAATTGAGATCCGGGTGGGTGGGTGGGGTTTAACTTTTAATTTTTGTTTTCTTAATATGTGCAGTTTTCTTTCAACAACACAAAAAAAACTGTATACATTAAGAAAAAGAGGCTAATTATTAAGCCCCACCCACCCACCCGTCTCGATTGTGACGAAGTTTCCAATTGTTGTCAGTGCGAGGGGCGGAGCTTAATTTCAAAATTCATATTTGTTTGATTCATTAAAAAGATTATTAAGTAATCTCGGAGGTCCCGAGTGTCTTTTTTAAGACGATTGTGAAGGAATCTCGGGGGTCACAAGTGTCTTATTTTAATGTGACACAATCTTGACGGCCACATGTGTCAATTTTAAAAGAAAATGACACTTATGAACTTTTATTTAAGCTCCGCCCCCCATCTCACGACAAATAAAAAAAACACAATAAACGGTCAATTTGAGGTTAGAATTATGTCCAGTTGCGTCACGAGTGTTGCCAGATCCACCAATTTACGCTACAAATTTACGAACAAGTCGAGTTGTGAATTCTAAAATTTTTATTGTCGAGTAGTTTTTTCCTTCTTTCGATTTCATTTTGCTTTTGAGAGATTAAGAATATGTATGCCTTATTTTTCTAAAATAGTCTATTTTCTGCAATATGATCATGCCTCAAACATGGACTTTGCACTTAAGCTCCGCCCCTCGATCTCATAACGAATAAAAAATTCATTACAATTGAGATCCGGGTGGGTGGGGCTTAATTTTTAATTTTTGTTTTCTTAATATGTGCGGTTTGTTTCAACAACACAAAAAAACCTGTATAAATTAAGAAAAAGAGGCTAATTATTAAGCCCACCCACCCACCCTTCTCGATTGTCACGAAGTTTCCAATTGTCAGTGCGAGGGGCGGATCTTAATTGCAAAATTCATATTTGTTTGATTCATTATAAAGATTATTAAGTAATCTCGGAGGTCCCGAGTGTCTTTTTTAAGACGATTATGAAAAAATCTCCGTAGTCACAAGTGTCTATTTTAAATGATTTTGACACAATAGTGAGGGTCATGTGTCACTTTTAAATGATTATGACACAATTTCGGGCGGCCCAATGCTTGAAGTATCGTTGTTGAAGGAATACTATATACATATTAAGAAAAAGAAACCTTGATTAATTAAGCCCCACCCACCCGCCCGTCGACGAATTTTTCATTTGTTGTCAGATCGAGGGGCGGAGCTTACTCGCAAAATTCATTTGTCTGAGATTATTAAAGAATATCGGAGGTCTCGAGTGTTTTTTTTTAAGACGATTATGAAGGAATCTCGGGGGTCACAAGCATCTTATTTTTAATGATTGTGACACAATCTCAACGGCCACGTGTGTCAATTTTAAAAGATTATGACACTTATGAACTTTTATTTAAGCTCCGCCCCCCATCTCACGACAAATAAAGAAAAACACAATTAAATGGTCAATTTGAGGTTAGAATTATGTCCAGTTGCGTCACCAGTGTTGTGAATACTAAAATTTTTATTTTTGTATATTTTTTTCCTTTTTTTTATCTCCTCTTGCTTTTTAGAGAATAAGGATATTTATCCCCTATTTTTTGAAAATAGTCTATTTTCTGCAATACGATCATGCTTCAAACATACGGACTTTGCAGTTAATCTCAGCCCCCCTATCTCATAACGAATAAAAAATTCATTAAAATTGAGATCCGGGTGGGTGGGTGGGGCTTAATTTTTAATTTTTGTTTTCTTAATGTGTGCAGTTTTCTTTCAACAACACGATACTTAAAACATGTATACATTAAGAAAAAGAAGCCAATGATTTTTCATTTGTTGTCAGATCGAGAGGTGGAGGTTAATAGACAACCTACGGGAAAAAATGGCCTCTCAGCAATAATAACAACTTGAAAGTGTTGATGTTTAACAACTAATTCACAGATTACTAAACGTAAATCATTCATTAAGACCCTATATGTATACAGGTACAGAGTAAGTATATTAAAAAAATTTAAGGTTTCTATAGACGCCCATTCTAACATTTATAGCATATTTAACCCGTTTAAATCGATAACACAGGCCTGCGATGGTTTTCCCCCAACAAAATGAAGTAGTAATTTCGGTAGGTCTTAGATACTCATGTATAAAAAAAAATTGCAAAAATTTCCATCACGTACAGTTTCTGGAAAAAATATTTTTTTCAGTTTTGTTCTTAGTACTATAAAAATTAACTTCTAGATTTTGTGGTAATAATATGTATGGATAATGTTGTTGATATTTCATTTTGTGTTCAGCTTAGTAAGAGTTATTTGTGTCGACTATGCGCTTACTACCCTGAATTTAAACAAAAATTACGAATGTCTTCTCGGAAATGGGTTAATTCTTCAGATAACTTCTGTTACATTTGTAGAACTTATTTAATCAGAAAACAACAACAAATAATTTCTGAATTTATCTAACAACTATGCGAAAGTTATTTTAAAGTTAATATAAAAAAACCAAGAGAAAAAATGGGTGCCTCATAAAATGTGTTCACTGTTCATGCACCTCGCAAATGGTCAATAGGAAAAAAAAAATCTTTAAGTTTGCTGACACCAATGATTTGGTTGGAGCCATAAAATCATACAGACGATTGTTACTTTTGCTGTTCAAAAATAAAAAGATATAATGCGAAAAATGTAACAGCAATAACATATCCTATCGTGAATACAAGAGAAAACGCTTAAATCATAGCTTTGAAGAAAGAAAAAAAGAAGCTTTTTGATTTATTTGTTTTTTTAAGTCTTGTTTATAACTAATTTAGTTCATTTAATAAATAAACATTCAATTTTATATTCTTTATATTTTATTTTTTCATAAAAATTGTTTGAAAAACTATGAATATTTAGGCCTACATAAAAATAAATCTCGATGTGCTACAAAAAAACTAGAGTTATATTTTAATTCGGCATACATAAATATATAAAAAAAAAACAATATTATTTAAAAGGGAAATTAAAAGTTATATTTCGCAGGCCTGTGTAATATAATAATACGTCAGACGACTACTCGTACGATAGTCCCAAAGTACAGCCAAAATTCTATATCAATCAGATAATTTAGAAAGATCCTTAAACCGACAGTCATAACCCCTATTAAGTACCCCAAATGTGTCTCTATTTACTTATATGATGAACGCGAAGCGGGAGCGACGCCGTGGTCGAGTCCCCAAGACTCCCCAGCTGTTGCAATGACCCCCAACACTTTGATCGCTGACCGAAACTTATTTACACAACCACGAACCCACATCTTCCCCTATCTCACACGTCTTTTTTTTCCAGAGAGGTGCGCACTGTGATACTACAAAAGGGAAATTCAGGTTTGGGTTTCAATATCGTAGGCGGCGAAGACGGAGAAGGAATCTTCATATCATTCATTTTGGCTGGAGGCCCAGCGGATTTGAGTGGTGAACTGAGACGAGGCGACCAAATACTCAGCGTCAACGGCGTCAACCTGCGGAATGCCACGCACGAGGAAGCCGCTCAGGCCCTCAAAGGCACGAATCAAACTGTGACCATAGTAGTGCAGTATAGGCCCGAAGAGTACAACAGATTTGAGGCGAAAATCCATGACTTGAAGCAACAAATCTCGCATCCCGTCACAGGGGGCACTCTATTACGTACATCACAGAAACGCTCTCTTTACGTAAGGTAACTATTCAAGAGTAGAATCAGTCTGCGGGTAGAGTTTAACGTGCGGTTTCATTGTAGGGCTCTATTCGACTACGATCCCATGAAGGATGACGGGCTGCCGAGCCGAGGCCTGGCTTTCCATTACGGGGACATTCTGCATGTTACCAACGCGAGCGACGACGAGTGGTGGCAAGCACGACGCGTACTTAACACAGGGGACGAACAGGGTATGGGAATTGTTCCCTCGAAGCGGCGCTGGGAGCGGAAGCAGCGGGCCAGGGACAGGTCCGTTAAATTCCAGGGACATATGCCGAATATATTGGAGAAGGTTCGTGCCAACTTTCGCAATTCGTTCACGTTTCTACGATTTTTCATTTTAGCAATCGACGTTGGATAGGAAAAAGAAAAACTTCTCGTTTAGTAGGAAGTTCCCGTTCATGAAAAGTAAAGATGACAAGTCAGAAGACGGCTCGGATCAAGAACGTAAGTTTGTTTTGTGAGTTAGGGCGGTGACAGTCCTTCCCGATGTCTTTCATTTGTCAAAATTTCGTTGAGTTTTTTTCGTAAGGATTTGTTTATTTTTGTACTATTTTTATGTTTTTTTTTTCACCTGTAGACTCCCCTTCTGCCACTCCTAACTCTGCTAATGATAATGAACGAAATCCCTCATGTAAGTACTCATGAACTACTAATATCTTTTAAGTATGGAAAGTGGGGACAGTGACTAACTCATAACGTGTGGTCTGATGGTTCAAACTACTTGTGTGGCAACGTTGACTAAACACAATCATGCTTGTTTTTCACTTGTCTGTGGTAAATAAGACGAAAAGACATCTTGAAAAGTTCCCGAACTTATTCGTTACTAAGATTCATGGGCGCCCCAATTTTTGGATCAATTTCCTTATAATATCAACGTCATTAATGACGTCATTTCTTTACTAATCATCATTATTAAATCGGCAATGCCGGGCAGAAATTACCCTTTGCAGCTGATATTACGTTGGTGTTTCGTGACATTACGTTGGCACTACTGATGATAAAACCTATGATATACTCATTTGACAGTTACGTTTTAAATGCTACTTACCTGTCCATAGCTTGCGCTATATAACAAAATATTATTTTTTTTTTTAATAGGTTATACTCTTTTTCGTATTTTGATGAAATTTTTTATTACGTATATTTAAAAATTGATATCACAGTTACTTGTGGAAATTTCGAAACGCGGTTTTCACCACAGTTTTCAGCTTACAGAACTCTAGACGCTACCCAAGAAACATTAACGATTCTTATTCTATTTTTTGTCGTCTAATATGTGGATGTGTCTCTTAAAAAAGAAAGAGAACACAAAATAGAATATGATGCAAGACAAAATATAGGTGTTCTATTTGAAAAAACTGAAATACCGCGTTGTCAGCTGTCAAGATTGACGATTGACATATCTGTCACAGAAGTACTTCCGTTATGCCAACATAAACATAAGAAAATTTTATATTTTTTTCTGAAAGTCCTGCAAACAGACTCAATTATTTCTCAACACTCGGTATCGATATTTGAATATTTTTTTATAAACACTGTATCTGAAAATTTAATCCCATTTGTACCACAATAAAGCGCGTACCTTTCTTTATCTCTTCACAAAATATTGAAAGACATACTTTAAAAATAACCCTACTAAGATTTTTTGTGAACCCTTCGATTGCTAAAAAATTTCAAGAAAATTGGAATAACGTGGCAACGTCGCATTCACATTTCAAACATAAACTGTGACTGTAGGACCTTAAGAAGAGGACAATCAAAATACATACATACATACATAAAGGTAAAAGATATATAGGGTGTTTCATAAAAAAAAAATGAGTTGTGTGCTAGGCCTTAAAAACAGACCACTCTGTATAGTTAAAAATAATTTTAGAATATAGTTCGCAAAGAAGCGTACAATTTTAGTATTTGACTTTGTTTTTTCTGTTTCGTATAATTAATGAGATATCGGGGAAGGCGCGCTTAATGACTCATCCTGTATATTTAAATTTCGGGGCCCCCAATGCTCTAAGTGTCGTGTTATTGAAATAAAACTATATACATACATATTAAGAAAAAGAAACTTTGATTAATTAAGCCCCACCCACCCGCCCTTCGATTGTGACGAATTTTTCATTTGTTGTCAGATCGAGGGGCGAAGCTTAATTGGAAAATTCATATTTGTTTGATTCTTTAAAAAAATTACCATAGAATCTTGGGGGTCCGAGTATCTTTTAACTTTCTTTATCTAATGTAGACAGTGTTCTTTCAACAATAAAATATTTCAAATATAAAATGGTCAATTTGAGGTTAGAATTATATCCAGTTGCATCACCAGTGTTGCCACATCTACCGATTTAACCTACAAATTTATAATATGAATTTTTATTCCCTATTTTTCTAAAATACTCTATTTTCTGCAATACGATCATGCCTGAAACATATCGACTTTGCAGTTAAGCTCCGCCCCCCGTTCCTATAACGAATAAAAAATTCATTACAATTGAGATCGGGCGGGTGGGTGGGGCTTCATTTTTAATTTTTGTTTTCTTAGTATGTGCAGTTTTCTTTCAACAACACTATACTTAAAACATGTTTGAAAAAAAATATATACATATTAAGAAAATGAAATCTTGATTAATTAAGCCCCACCCACCCGCCTTCTCAATTGTGATGAATTTTCCAATCGTTGTCAGTTCGAGGGGCGGAGCTTAATTGAAAAATTCGTATTTGTCTGATTCATTAAAAAGATTATTAAAAATAATCTCGGAGGTCCCGAGTGTCTTTTTTAAGACGATTATGAAGAAATCTCGTAAGTCACAAGTGTCTATTTTTAATGACTGACATAAACTCAAGGCCACGTGTGTCAATTTTAAAATGATTATGACACAATTTCGGCGCCCCAATGCTTTTAAGTATCGTGTTGTTGAAAGAAAAGTATATGCATATTAAGACAAAGAAACCTTGATTAATTAAGCCCCACCCACCCACCCGTGTAATTTGTGGCGAATTTTTTATTTGTTGTCAGATCGAGGGGCGGAGCTTAATTGCAAAATTCATTTGTTTGACTCTTTAAAAAAATTATTAAAGAATCTCGGTCACAGGTGTCAATTTTATATGATCTCGAGGGCCATGTGTGTGTCAATTTTAAAAATTATGATATTTAATTTTTCATTTAAGCTCCGCCCCTCATCTCACGACGAAAAAAAAATTCATTACAATTGAGATCGGGTGGGTTGGTGGGGCTTATCCTTTAACTTTTTTTTCGTAATATAGACAGTGTTCTTTCAATAATAAAATATTAAATATATTAAATGGTCAATTTGAGGTTAGAATTATATCCAGTTACTTCACCAGTGTTGCCAATTCTACCGATTTAAGCTACAAATTTACAGAAAAGTCCAGTTGTGAATACTAAAATTTTCATTCTTGTATAGTTTTTGCCCTCTTTCGATCTCCAGAGAGAATAAAAATGTTTTTCCCCTTTTTTTCCAAAATAGTCTAGTTTCTGCAATACGATTATGCGTCAAACATATGGACTTTGCAGTTAAGCTCCGCCCCTCGATCTCATAACGAATAAAAAATTCATTACAATTGAGATACGGGTGGGTGGGTGGGGCTTAATTTTTGTTTTCTTAATATGTGCAGTTGTCTTTCAACAACACGATACTGAAAACATGTTCCAAAAAAAAAAACTATATACATATTAAGAAAAAGAAATTTTCATTAATATGTATATAGCCCCACCCACCCGCCCTTCTCAATTGTCACGAATTTTCCAGTTGTTATCCATTCGAGGGGCGGAGCTTAAATGCAAAATTCATATTTGTCTGATTCATTAAAAAAGATCATTAAATAATCTCGGGAGTCACAAGCGTCTATTTTAAATTATTGACACAAACTCAAGGCCATGTGTGTCAATTTTAAAATGATTATGGCACAATCTCGAGGGCCACAAAGTCTATTTTAAATTATTATGACACAATTTCGGCGCCCCCATGCTTTTAAGTATCGTGTTCTTGAAAGAAAAGTATATACATATTAACAAAAAGAAACCCTGATTAATTAAGCCCCACCCACCCGCCCTTTTCAATTGTGACGAATTTTCCAATTGTTGTTAGTTCGAGGGGCGGAGCTTAATTGCAAAATTCATTTATTTGATTCTTTAAAAAGATTACTAAAGAATCTCGGGGGTCACAAGTGTCAATTTTAAAAGATTATGAATTTTTCATTTAAGCTCCACCCTCCATCTCACGATGAATAAAAAAATTAATCACAATTGAGATCGGACGGGTGGGTGGGGCTTAGCCTGTGACTTTCTTTTCGTTTTATAGACTATTCTTTGAACAATAAAATATTTAAAATTTTAAATGGTCAATTTGAGGTTAGAATTATGTCCAGTTGCGTCACGAGTGTTGCCAGATTTACCGATTTACGCTACAAATATACAGAAAAGTCAAGTTGTAAATACTAAAATTTTTATTTTTGTATAATTTTTTCCTTCTTTCGATTTCCTGTTGATTTTAAGTGAATAAGAATATTTATCCCCTCTTTTTTTAAAATAGTCCATTTGGACATTGCAGTTAAGCTCCGCCCCTCGATCTCATTATGAATAAAAAATTCATAACACTGGTCAACAAAATTCAATTTTTTCTCTCTAACTTTGACATAATTGTAATGTTTTCGTTTAATTTGTGTCTGTGTTTGTAACAAAGGGCATAAACCTTACAACTTAGCTCAATTAAAAATAAAAATGCATATTTGATGTTAAAAACAAAAAGCAGGTAAAACAATTTAATTTTTGTATCTTTAACGGCAAAAAGTGATGTATTAACAAAAGAACAACCATAATTAAGAAAAAAAACAACGATTGTAGTTTAAAAAACGAAAAAAACAAAAGAAACAGCTAAGACCGACGTTTTTTTCGGTTGCCTCCTATAGATTTCATTGGAGATCTCTCGCTTGATGGTCCCGCAGTATTCTGCGAGCATTTAGATGTTCCATCGATCTTGGTAACGTTTTTGTATCCACAAAATGCCCAGATGGAAGCGTTCTCTATGTCCGTCACTCACGTCGTCAAAATTTTTGGGGAAAAAATCAAGATGCGAATACATAAAATGCACTTTTAAGAATATGTTAACTTTAAATTTTTTATATGATGATAACATGTTTTCTACTTACTAAACGTAGTTTTCTTATTGTTTCCCAAGAAGTTTGTAGCAATTTGATCACAAAAAAATACACCTTATAGAAAGTTTCCTATTACTTAATAGTACGATTTTTGTATTTTTCAAAGGATAATATTGAAGATTACTTTTAAATGAGAGCTAAGTTTGGGTTTAGCCGTTTATAATATCATTTAAAATTGTTAATTAAATAATAATTGGCTGCTATAATAAAAGTTAGAGTTTAGCTGTTGACCAGTGTAACAATTGAGATCGGGTGGGTGGGTGGGGCTTAATTTTTAATTTTTGTTTTCTTAATATGTGCAGTTTTATTTCACTAACACGGTACTTACAACATGTTAAAAAAAAAACTACATTCATTAAGAAAAAGGGGCCAATGATTAAGCCCCGCCCACCCACCCCTATTTCAATTGTGATGATTTTTCATTTGTTGTCAGATTGAGGGGCGGAGCTATATTGCAAAATTCATTTGTTTCATTCTTTAATTAAATAATAATTATTAAAGAATCTCCTGGGTTGCAGGTGTGGTTTTAAATTATTTTGATCAATCTCGAAGACCACATGTGTCATTTTTAAAAGATTATGAATCACACTTATGAACTTTTCATTTAAGCTCCGCCCCCCATGTTACGACGAATAAAAAAATTAATCACAATTGAGATGAGGCGGGTGGGTGGAGATTATGCTTTAACTTTCTTTTGTAATATAGACAGTGTTCTTTCAATAATAAAACATTTAAAATATTAAATGGTCAATTTGAGGTTAGAATTATGTCCAGTTGCGTCACCAGTCTTGTCAGATCTACCGATTTACGCTACAAATTTAAAAAAATCAAGTTGTGAATACTAAAATTTTTATTTATTTTTAGCCTTTGAGAGAATAACAATATTTATCTCCTACTTTTCTCAAATAGTTTATTTTCTACAATACGATTATGCCTCAAAAATATTGACTTTGCAGTTAAGCTCCGCCCCTCGATCTCATAATGAATAAAAAATTCATTACAATTGCGATCGGGCGGGTGGGTGGGGCTTAATTTTTAATTTTTGTTTGCTTAAAATGTGCAGTTTTCTTTCAATAACACGATACTTAAAACATGTTTAAAAAAAAACTACAAACATTAAGAAAAATAAAGCCAATAATTAAGCCCCACCCACATGCCTCTATTTCAATTGTCATCATTTTTCATTTATTGTCACATCGAGGGATGCAGCTTAATAGATAACTTATGGAGAAAAATGGCCTCTCAGCGTTAATAATAACTTAAACTGTTTATGTTTATACATCGGAAGAATGTCACATAGAAATTATTTTGATTTGAATGAATTTGTCGCCTCAAAAGGAACTTACAGTTTGTTTTTAATTAATTTTATAACTGATAACTTTGTGAATGATAGTAGTAGGAATAGGTATATTTCTAATAATACTTTACACCGTGTTTTGTTTACGTTGTAGGGTTATTTGTGAGTAGATTTGATTAAAATATATATTTATATTTTGCATGTACAGCGTGTTGATAAATGATTTTCCGTATCAGGAAATCAAATGAAGCGGCACTTTAATATTATTAACTTCATAGATGTAAATCATTTATTAACACCCTATATGTATACAGGTAGAGAGTATATAAAAAAAATTAAGGTTTCTATGGGCGCCCATGCCAATATTTGTAGCATATTTATTTAACCCGTTTAAATCGATAAAAAAACCTAAAGTATAAAATGGGCTGGTTCTGTGGTCGTAGAAAAAATTCTCGTACAATAGGATTTTCTTCTCCTGATGCAAGAAATTAGGTCCGTTTCGCACACTGTCGACCTCGCTCTGTGTTAACATTCGATGTCTGTGCCTAATGTATTGTTTGTGTTGCAGCGTTCATGCTGTGCTACACCCAAGAGGACGCCAATGCCGAAGGTACAGTATGATTCATAATAGTCTTATCAAAAATACTGCATTGTTGTTTTGATTTACTACATAAATTTTCTTTTGGCTTCTTTCTGTGTTTCATAGTACAGGTGAAATATTATATCGGGTTGAGCTACCTTACATGGAAGAAATCACGTTAATTTATCTGGAGAATAATGATAATAATGACGATAATAGTAAGTGTTAGTGTTGTGACTGCATGGCGATCAGCAGCGCCCCTTGCACTGATCCAGCGTGTTCCGATATTCTTTAAAATTTTGACGAATCGATTAATCCACTAATTCCGACGTGGAGTTTTTGATTTTTGCTGCCTTTTTATCATAACACACTCATCAATTTTGCCAATGTCAGTTTTCTTGTGTCACCGAATCGACTTTCCAGTCCCTTTCCAGGAGTGTTGTTGTGCGATTAATTATTAATCACGCCCCACGCCACCCCTTCTCATCTAGGCCGAATATGCAATAATGTGACACCGCGGTTTTATCTATCCCAGATTTCTCACAGGAACTAGGAACCGCTCGTCCTCTCTCTGTATTGCTACCCCGCTAGAGTACACCAGAATTATCTCGACCAAGTTCGTTCAAGCGACTCACAAAAGCGACGTAATTCTGGGACGACTATACATAAACGCTGACCAATGCTCGCAGTAGGCCGGGGATGCGCCAAAGTAGCACATCGTAACGTAACGTAACGTAACGTCCCAAGTAACAATTTAAGTTGTCGCAAATTTTCCAGAATTTTTCGTCGAGCAAACAAAACATAGAGAGAAAGTTATTAGTGCTTTAAAGCTTGCTTTTAGTACCTAGTATACTAAAATAAATAGATGTATGTCAAAACTATCCGCTTTTGTAACTTTCTGGATATGGATGATATTGCCCACAACATGAAAGGTTATGTTGGTTATATTCATTTTGGCTGAAGTGACGTCACAGGGGATATAAAACGCACGCTTTTATGAAAACCCTTGAATATGTTACTTGGGATTGTAACTTTCGTGATGATTAACGTGTAAGGGTGGTTTGACGCTTACGTGTATGATCGTTGCTCTTGGTCGCCTGGGCAGATAGCTTATAGATGGCGCTGTCACATTATTCGAGGAAGCCTGCGCTATCATGTAGGGTGAATGTGCTAGCCTCTATGACAACTAGAACATAACTGCATTAACATAGACTTAGCGTACTTTGGTTTGTACGTAAGTAGGTGTGTTCGTTTTTATTTGCGAATTTGCCGTTTATTTTTTGTGTTCGAACACTAAAACGACGTTTTTCTATCTGTCTAGTGTCATCTATATCATCTAGTGATGTCTTTAGAAGTTTTAACATGTTTTCAGCTTTTTATCTAGGATAACTCCATGTGAATGTGTGTTGTTGCAGTGGATTATTATTGTTATGGAATGCTAGAAATTCTTGGTTTTTTCATTTTTTTATCGTAATAGAGTAACTTGGCCTGAGTAGCGAAGTTTTTCCAGAAAACGGGAAGAATTTTCGTTCTAATAATACCACATTTTTGCGATTTGTTGTAGCCGGGGGGAGTTGAGGAGCGACGAGGATTAAGAGTTTGATTTCTTTTACAGGCAATGAAGAAAACGTTCTCTCTTACGAGCCCGTACAGCAAATACCGATCTCCTACACGCGGCCAGTTATTATTTTGGGTCCTTTGAAGGACCGCATTAACGACGACCTTATTTCCGAGTTTCCGGAGAAATTCGGAAGTTGCGTGCCACGTAAGTGTCCTAGATATAAGAACAATCTACACTTTAACACCACACTGTATAAACTCCACTAATGCTGTGAAAATCAGCTACTATAAACCAGATTGACTTGGAACCTTCTTGCTTTAACTTGTAAGCAGAGGTGGGAAAAATTTTAACAGGTGCCTGAAATGCTGAAATTTTACTTCATTTACAAGTTTAAAGATCTTCTTATAGATTGGTTTTGAAGTATTTTGAAAGAATTTCGAGATTATTAACAGAAATGAATAATATCTTAGTAACAAGAATAAAGTCATGACCACGTCATGACCAAAACACAAATTATTGAATTTCTTAAATTTCTAACCTCACAAAATAAGAGCTGCTGTGCATAAATGGCGCTAAATTTAAAATTTTGGATAGGAACGCTGTGAATTTTCACGAGAAATAACTACCGTCGTTTTTCGTATTTTCTTGGGACTAATCACATAATGCAAAGAGTTACATTTCACGTTAATTCGTTTCATAGGAAATTTCTTAAGTTAACCCTAAGCAAAATCACATAATGTAAAGCGACCTTTACATTTGTTTATGATTTACAATGACAGATGGTGCTCGGTGGTGGCCGTTTTTCAATTGTCTTAAAACGAAACCGTAATCACAAAGTGGAATAGTGTTTTCTCCATATAGGAGATATTTATAAAGTAGGCGTTGGTTTCTGAAGAAAAAGAATCTCAGAAACACCTTAAATCTGGTTTTTGAAGTAATTTGAAAGCTTCTCGGGGATTCTTTGTGTTTTCTTTTTGAAGTAGTTTTAAAGAATCTTGGGGCTCCCGTATGATGTTTTGTTTTTGAAGTAATTTAAGAGAATCAAAGGCAAATCTTGTATTGTCCGCCATGTCGATTCTTTGAAGTAATAATTTGAAACAATCTGGGTAATTTTTCGGTGTACTGTTTTTAAAAAGCATTTTATTAGAATCTTGGAAACTCTCTTTAGGTCATGTTTTTGTAATTGAATTGAAGTAGTTTGAAAGAACCTCGGCGATCCCTTGTGTTTTTGAAGTAACTTGAAAAAATCTCAGCGATCCCTTGTTTTGTTTTTAAAGTAGTTTGAAGGAATCTCGGGCACAATTTGTGTCTGGTTTTTGAAATAGTTTGAAAGAATTTCGGGGACTCTGGGGTTTGTTTTTGGAGTGGTTTGGAAAAACCTCCAGGATCACTGACTTGTTTTTAAAGTGATTTCAAAGAATCTTAGGGAACCCTTTTTTTTAAGTAGTTTAAAAGAATAATTTCGAAGTCCCGTGATCCGAGATGTCTTGTTTTTGAAGTAGTTTGAAACAATCTCGGGCAACTCTTGTATTATTTTTCAAGTAATTTGAAAAAATCTAGGAGATCCAGGGTATTTTATCGTTGAAGTAATTTTAAAGAATCTCGGGGATATCTTGTATTTTGTTTTTGAAGTACAGCTGGTTTCAAAAAAACGGGACAAATTACAGTGACATGAACGCCATATTCCCATTGCTTTTCAAAGCAATTTGAAAGAATCCAGGGATCCCTTGTGTTTTGTTTTTGAAGTAGTTTGAAAGAATCTTGGAGATCTTTTCTGTGTATTGTTTTTGAAGCAGTGTATTAAATAGAATCTCGGAGACCCCCTGTATTTTATTGTTTAAGTTATTTTGTGTTGTTTTTGAAGTACATATATGTAAAGAATCTCGAGGAATCCTTCCCTTCTTTTTGAAGTAATTTCAAAGAAATTCAGGGATGCCTATGTTTTCTTTTTGAAGCAGTTTATTAGAATCTCTGGGACCCCGTATTTTGTTTTTGAAGTTATATGAAAGACTCTCGTGGATCCCTTGTCGCATTTTTGAAGTAATTTGAAAAATCTCGGGATCCCGTGCGTTTTTGTTTTTGAAGTAGTTTGGAAGAACCTCGAGGAATCCTTATATTCTCTTTGAAGGAATTTGAAAGAATTTCGGGAACCCGATATGTTTTGTTTTTGAAGTAGTTTGAAAGAATCTCGGGGACTTCCTGTCTCTGGTTTTTTGAAGTAGTTTGAAGGAATCTCGGGGACCCCGTGTGTTCCGTTTTTGAAGTATTTTAAAAGATTTTTGGAGGTCCATTGACTTGTTTTTGAAGTACTTCGATAGAATCTCGGAAATCCCTCGTCTTGTTTTTGAACTAATTTGTAAGAATCGAGGACCCCGTGTGTTTTGTTTTTGAAGTAATTTGAAAGAATCTCGGGGACCTCGTGCGTGATTGTTTGAAGTAGTTTGAAAGAATTTCGGGAACTCCATGTGTTTTGTTTTTGAAGTAGGTCGACAGAATCTGGGGATCCCTTGTCTTCTTTTTGAAGAAATTTCAAAGATTCTTGGGGATCCCATGTGTTCTGTTTTTGAAGTAGTTTGAAAGAATGTCGGAGACCTCGTGTCTTTGGTTTTTTGAAGTAGTTTGAAAGAATCTCGGGGACCCGTGTGTTTTGTTTTTGAAGTATTTTAAAAAGATTCTCGGAGGTCCCTTGTTTTCTTTTTGAAGTAATTTGAAAGAATCTCGGGAACCCCGTGTGTTTTGTTTTTGAAGTATTTTAAAAGATTTTTGGAGGTCCCTTTACTTGTTTTTGAAGTACTTCGATAGAATCTCGGAAATCCCTGGTCTTGTTTTTGAAGTAATTTGAAAGAATTTCGGGGATCTCGTGTGTGGTTTGTTGAAGTAGTTTGAATGAATTTCGGGAACCCCATGTGTTTTGTTTTCGACGGAGGTCGACAGAATCTTGGAGACCCCGTGTGTTTTGTTTTTCAAGTATTTTAAGAGATTCTCGGGGGTCCCTTGTCTTCTTTTTGAAGTAATTTGAAAGAATCGCCGCGACCTCTTCTGTGTGGTTTTTTGAAATAGTTTGAAATATTCTCGGAGATTCCTTCTCTTGTTTTTGAAGTAATTTGAAAGCATCTCGGGGACCTCGGGTCTAGTTTTTTGAAGTAGGTCGACACAATTTCGGTGATCCCTTCTCTTCCTTTTGAAGTAATTTGAAAGAATCTCGGTGACCTCGTGTTTTCTGGTTTTTTGAAGTGGTTTGAAAGAATCTCGGGGACCCCGTATGTTTTGTTTTTGAAGTATTTTAAAAGATTGTTGGAGGTCCATTGACGTGTTTTTGAAGTACTTCAACAGAATCTCGGAAATCCCTCGTCTTGTTTTTGCACTAATTTGTAAGAATCTCGAGGATCCCATGTGTTTTTTCTCTTTGAAGTAGATCGACAGAGTCTGGGGGATGCCTTGTTTTCTTTTTGAAGTAATTTGAAAGAATCTCGGGGACCCCGTGTTTTGTTTTTGAAGTAGTTCGACAGAATCTCGGGGATTCCCCGTCTTCTTTTTGAAGTATTTTAAAAGATTTTCGGCGGTACCTTGACTTGTTTTTGAAGTACTTCGACAGAACCTCGGACATTCCCCGTCTTGTTTTTGAAGTATTTTAAAAGATTCTCGGGGGTCCCTTGTCTTGTTTTTGAAGCAATTTGACAGAATTTCGGGGGTTCCTTCTCTTCTTTTTGAAGTAATTTGAAAGAGTCGGGGACCCCAAATGTTTTCTTTTTGAAGTAGTTTGAAAGATTCTCGGGGATCCCTTGTCTTGTTTTTGAAGTAATTTGAAAGAATCTCGGGGACCTCTTGTGTATGATTTTTTGAAGTAGTATGAAAGAATCTCGGGAACCTCATGTGTTCTGTTTTTGAAGTAGTTCGACAGAATCTTGGGGATCCCTTGTCTTGTTTTTGAACTAATTTGAAAGAATCTCGAGGACCTCTTGTGTGTGGCTTTTGAAGTAATTTGAAGGAATTTTGTGGACCTCGTGTCTGGTTTTTTGAAATAGTTTGAAAGATTCGCAGGGACCTTTCTGTGTTTTGTTTTTGGGGAATCGGTTAGAATCGCGGAGACCCCTTGTGTTTTTTCTTTTTTTTTTTTTTTTAAGTAGTTTGACAGAATCTCGAGGATCCCTTATCTTGTTTTTGAAATCATTTGAAAGAATCCCAGAGACATCTTGTGTGTGGCTTTTGAAGTAGTTTGAAAGAATCTCGGAGGTCCCTTGTCTTGTTTATAAACTAATTTGTAAGAATCTCGGGGACCTTATGCGTGATTGTTTGAATTAGTTTGAAAGAATTTCGGGAACCCCGTGTGTTTTGTTTTTGAAGTAGGTCGACAGAATCTGCGGATCCCTTGTCTTCTTTTTGAAGTAATTGGAAAGATTCTCGGGAATCCCATGCGTTTTGTTTTGGAAGTAGTTGAAAGAATCTCGGGAACGCCGTGTGTTTTGTTTTTGAAGTAGGTCGATAGAATCTCGGGATCCCTTCTCTTCCTTTTGAAGTAATTTGAAAGAATGTCGGGGACCTCGTGTCTTTGGTTTTTTCGAAGTAGTATGACAGAATCTCGGGAATTGCTCGTCTTCTTTTTAAAGTATTTTAAAAGATTTTCGGAGGTCCCTTGACTTGTTTTTGATGTGCTTCGACAGAATCTCGGAGATCCCTCGTCTTGTTTTTGAAGTAATTTGGAAGAATCCCGGGAACCTCTTGTGTGTAGCTTTTGATGTAGTTTAACAGAATCTCGGAGGTCCCTTGTCTTCTTTTTGAAGTAAATTAAAAAATTCTCGGGGATCTCATGTGTTTTGTTTTTGAAATAATTTTAAAGAATCTCGGAGACCTCTTGTGTGCGGTTTTTAAAGTAGTTTGATCTTTAAAACCACACCGAGATTCTTATCACGGGACCTGTTTTGTTTTTGAAGCAATTTGACAGAATTTCGGGGGTCCCTCTTCTTCTTTTCGAAGTAATTTGAAAGAGTCTCGGGGACCCCAATATGTTTTGTTTTTGAAGTAGGTTGAAAGAATCTCGGGAACCTCATGTGTTCTGTTTTTGAAGTAATTTGAAAGAATCTCAAGGACCTCTTGTATGTGGCTTTTGAAGAAGTTTGAGAGAATGTTGGAGGTCCCTTATCTTGTTTTTCAAGTAATTTGAAAGAATTTCGTGGACCTCGTGTCTGGTTTTTGAAATAGTTTGAGAGATTCTCAGGGACCTTTCTGTGTTTTGTTTTTGGAGAATCGGTTAGAATCGCGGAGACCCCTTATGTTTTTTCTTTTTTTTTTTAAGTAGTTTGACAGAATCTCGAGGATCCCTTATCTTGTTTTTGAAGTAGTTTGAAAGAATCTTTGGGGCCCTTTTTTAAAGTAATTTGAAAGAATCTCGCTAGTGAGACAGTAATTCCGCTCTTGTTCGATAGTAGTAGGTGTAATCTTCACTGTATCATGATTTTAGATACAAAGAGTACTTAAAACACGTCACCCTTGATACTATACTTAAAATAATTTTATTTATGGTCCCCTTTATGGAATGAGAAAAACTAAAATAAATCTCAATGAACTAAGTACCAAACGACCAATTCGCGCAAAAAATCCCATATCTTTTTTGACTTATGATCAAATTTCCAGATACAACAAGGCCAAAACGAGAGTACGAAGTCGACGGAAGAGATTACCACTTCGTGAGCTCAAGGGAACAGATGGAAAAGGATATACAAAATCACTTATTTATTGAAGCCGGGCAATATAACGATAACTTGTACGGAACATCCGTGGCTTCAGTGCGCGAAGTAGCCGATAAGGTAAATTTTGGCAAACCATAGCAAAGCTCTGTTGTAACGTAATTTTTAGGGTAAACACTGTATCCTAGACGTAAGCGGGAACGCAATCAAGAGACTCCAAGTAGCTCAACTGTTCCCCATCGCTGTATTTATTAAGCCGAAATCAGTCGAATCCATAATGTAAGTCATTACTAGAACAATAACAAAAAAAATGAAGACACTATACATGTGTAATATTTCTTACAGCGAAATGAATAAGCGAATGACAGAAGAGCAAGCCAAGAAGACGTTCGAACGAGCTCTGAAGATGGAACAGGAGTTTGGAGAGTACTTCACAGGTAACATATATCAACGGGATCAGACTGTTCGTGCGATGTATTAACACTAATTTTTAGCTGTGGTGCAAGGCGACACTCCCGAGGACATCTACGAGCAGGTCAAGGAGGTGATCAAGGAGCAGTCGGGTCCAACTATCTGGGTGCCAACGAAGGAAAAACTGTGACAATCGGCCCCTCCAGTGTGGACGCTGCCATCGCGCTCTCGGCTGCACTGAACAGTTGACTAGGACACATTCTGTTGTTATGTGCGGTGCCTCCTAATAGCGTGCTTACAAGACCAGCTCATTCATTAATCACTACTTTTATTATTGCCCAATTGTTGATAATGACAAGTAGCATATGAATTTTAAAAAGTAATCTTAGTGTATGGTGCGGCGGTGGAAAATCACTCGAACACCCGCAAAAGCTTGTATAGATGTGGATAACCTCCGAGCCCTTATTTCAATATTAAAATGCAACCGATTATCGCACTTATGTTACTTAAATAATATGATGAATAAACATAATAGTCAAATCTTCAAATCGTTTATAATATAATTAGCCAATTGTTATTTGAATTTTAGGTAGTTTTATCAATGTTTTTTGTAGTGTATGATGTATATTTAATATAAAGGTTTCCCTGCCAATAAGTTAAATTGTATATACACAAGATGATATATGTGTAGTATATAACAGAAATCTGTTATTGTTATTTGAAACAAGTTGTGACCTAACTTATTTGAGTTAATAAAAGAAATTTTACTAAAGCGGAGACTGGTCTTTCACCTTCCTACCTACGCCTACCTCCCCACCCCCCCGCCTTGGGAACACGACTTAATGTTGCTACACAAAAAAACTGATGAGGTGTACAATATTTATTCCATATTGTTGTCATTTATAAAATTAATACTCAACAACTCGCAGCTTGTATTTTCCATGTAAAATATTTATAATTAATAACATCATTATAATATGCAACTACAACACTATAATAAATTTAGACTCATATATTTATATTGCTCTCTTGATGTTCATTTGTTGATCAATAAAAGAATGTTAAAAATTTAGTGTAAACGTGATTAACAGGATCGTCAGAAACATAGTGATTCTTATACTCTGAAGCAACAATTAGGATTCTTGGTTAAGTATTGAAAATTGTTGTAGAGTCGATTAAAGAGCATGATAGACATTATAGAGGTACAAATGCATAGTTGAACATTGACAGATGTTTGTAAATTTTGAAGAATGACCGAAACGAACTGAAGCAGTCGCTCAGGGTAGATAAAATGCAAATTAGGCGCTAGAACTACTTCAAACTTAATCTGAACTGATATTTAATCGCACCTTTAATAATCCGCATTCACAGTCTTGCGGATGTAGTAATGATATACATACAACGGGAAATGAAGGTCTGTGTAATTGCTGTTAAATATCAGTTGTGTAAACATCAGTCAATAGTAGTGTTGGTGGCTCATCAATAGAGTGCGCTATCACAATTCGCGTTACCCTCATTTATATTATATTCGCCGTGGTGGTTCGTGGTCCCGACTGGTGACCCTCTTCGAGCACTCTACCAATTTTGCTGCTCTACAATAATAATAATAATAATAATAAAAAGTACAGAACTACTATAAACAGCATAGAAAATTACGTATTAATAATAATCTAT
Source organism: Zophobas atratus (assembly GCA_022388445.1). Classification (NCBI taxonomy): domain Eukaryota; kingdom Metazoa; phylum Arthropoda; class Insecta; order Coleoptera; family Tenebrionidae; genus Zophobas; species Zophobas atratus. The sequence continues at coordinate 50,532,381 of CM039442.1, read as the reverse complement.
CTAAACTCCACTTTCCTAAAAAACAAACAGGTTTATAAACTCGATAAATAACAAAACTGGCTTATAGGATATGCAGTGACATTAACAATGACATAAAATTTAACAATATGGAAAGGCCATCTACCACTGACACAGTCCGCTTTTTTGGCACCTTTGGACCTTATTGTTAATAAATCCCACAGTCTTGTATTAAACGGTTAAAATTAAATTTGTGCGATACAAAGCTGCCTGGAATGCTACAATGGCAGAGGTTTCCACCCAACAGAACAATCTCCTCGATAATCTCAAACGCTTCTGTGGAATGTCAACTTAAGACTAAGTACAGGTTAATAAAACACGTCCAAGGAAAAAAAGACGCTCGCTAAATAAACTACAGGTCAACGTCGTCGTCCATTAAACGATCGATTTATAAAAAGCATTATAATTATGCCGTTTAATTCTCCAGTGGTTAGTCCCTGTGTTAATAATTCATTAAAGGCGAAGTTGGAAATGAAACGATGGCGGCTGCAAACAGCGACTGTTCTAACATATCTGTTGGCACAGCACAACTTAGCACTAGTCAAATATTGCAAAACTTATCACTTGGGGGATGAATACTAAGTTCGGCACTGAACACTAACATGTATAGGGCAGATTATGTCGGCGCTCCTGGCTGAAAGTACCTCAGGCCATTGATCTAAAACAAAATTGACAATTATTTTTTGAGGTTATGGGGAAATCAGAGTGTTAGCTTGCAATTTTCACAACTTGAGACAGTTGAAGGTCTAAATGTTTACCATTACATAGTACGGATTTTTCGAATCCAACCAGCTGCGCCATTAATGCAGCCGTGACACACGATAATGAAAAAACGAACAAAAAAGACTTAACTGTTTGCTTTTGTAACCACAAGTTTTACGATTTCCTTTTATTACATATGTACTTCAGTGTTTTATTACGCTATGCCCACGTGGCACTCAAAGTAATTCAAAATTCAACCATTTCATAACGATTAATTGATTTGCGACATTAAAAGATTCACTTTTCGCCGTTTTTTTTTTTTGAGAAAAATGGTAGAATTATGCAGATATAACGATAACACACGTGGGGGCGACAATGCGGAGGCGGTAACAGGATAACATTTTCATTAATAATGCAACCGTTGTCTGGAAAACAAACTTGGAAAGCTAAATATCGGAATGTATAAATTTTGAATTGATTATGCTAGTTAAAACTGAAAATTTCATTTTATTACCATAATTAAATTTGCCATAACAGAGTCGATCGGAAAGTAATGGTGCATGAAATTTTTAAATGTCCATTGTTTCTGGGTAAAAACAAATATCAGTTTTTTAATTTTCCATTTTCTCGTATGGGTTAATCAATACTGTAAAAACACTTTATTTGGAACAAACTACTCGACACATTATTGATTTTCGTCAACGCATGCGCTAATTTTAAGTCAGGATGTTACTTAACTCAATACATTTGTTATAGGTGTCGACCTCCAAGTCAGTTTCAGACTCAATTTTTCGATACTTCCTACTATTTTTTCCAGATATTGCAATTTTTTGGACTAAAAAAATATATATTTTTAAAACTTGCACCTGGAGCATAAACACCAGTTTTTGAAATCAATCTCACAATTTTTTTGCAACTTTTTCAAAATCAAAATTTTCCAAGATGAAGATTTCGGTAAATTTTTGACAATTTTCGGAATTTAACCAAAGATATTTTGTTATAGCTCAACAATTTTTTCAAAATATTGCAATTTTTGGATTAAAAAAAACTTACTTTCAAACGGAATATTGTTAAATCTTCACCGGAAGCATAAATACGCTGTTTTTGAAGTCAATACGACGAAATCTATATCTCCGAATTTTTTCGGGATTTTTTGAGAACTTTTTCAAAAGCAAATTTTTCAGTCACCCTATGGAAATCCCGGCCAATTTTCGTCAATTTTCGAAATTTAATTAAAGACACTTTCTTATAGATTTCTACCCCCACAAGTGGGTTTTCTTACCATTTTTCCAAAATCACCTACTGAAATATTGCATTTTTTTTTATTTTAAAAATCTGTCTCTGATTGTTTGGGGGATCTTTCGGCAATTTTTCAAAATCAAAATTAGTCAATACAAAAATTTCGCTCTATTGTCGACCATTTTCGAAATTTCTTGTAGATTTCGATCTCCAGAAGATACTTTCGGCTTCATCTTTCGATAGCTTCCACCATTTTTCCAGAATCTCCAAATAAAATATGGCAAATTTAGGATTATTCCAAAAATGGGCTTTCAAACCGAATTTTTCAAAAATGTTGCCTCAGGACCTTAAACACGCTACATTTTTGGAATCAGCCTCTTAAAATCTATAACCCTGAATTTTGTTGGAATTTTTGGGAAATTTTTTCAAAAGCAAAATTCCTCAAAATGAAAATTTCGGCCCATTTTCGACAATTTTCGAAATTCAACCACAGACATTTTTTATAGATTTCGAGCTCCACAAGATACTTTCGTCCCCATTTTTTCGATAACTCCTACCATTTTTCCAGGATCGCCGAACGAAATAGGGCAATTTTTAAGGTTTAAAAAAATGGGTTTTACACTATATTTTTGAAATCAGCACGTTGAAATCAACATTCCTGAATTTTTTGAGAATTTTTCGGCAATTTTTTCAAAATACAAACTTTCTGAATTATGAAAATTTGGTCCCATTTTCAACCATTTTCGAAAGTCAACCAAAGACGTTTTGGTGTAGATTTCGACCTCCAGAAGATACTTTCAATCTTATTTTTTCGATAACTCCTACCATTTTTCCAGAACCGACAATTAAAATATGGCAATTTTTAGGATTCTTAAAAAAATGGGTTTTCAAACTGAATATTTCAAAAATGTTGCCTCAGGACCTTAAACATGCTATATTTTAAGAATCAGCAACCTAAAATTTATAACCCTGAATTTTTTCGTAATTTTTGGGCAATTTTTTCAAAAGAAAAATTTCTCAATATCAATATTTCGGCCCTTTTCGAAACTCAATTAAACACATTTTCTTGTAGATTTCGACCTCCAGAAGACGTTTTCAGCGCTATTTTTTCGGTAATTCCATTTTGCCGGAAAATCGCCAAATGAAAAATGGCAATTTTTAAGATTTTTCAAAAAAATTGGTTTTCAAACCGAATATTTCAATTATGTTGTCCCGGGACCTTAAACACTCTCTATTTTTAAAATCAGCACATCGAAATCTACATCCCTGAATTTTTTGGGAATTTTTCGACAATTTTTTCAAAAACAAAATTTCTCAATTACTTGTAAAAATTTGGACCCATTTTCGAAATTCAACCAAAGACATTTTCTTGAAGATTTCGACCTCCAAGAGATACTTTCGGCCCCATTTTTTCGATAATTTGTACCATTTTTCCAGAATCGCCAAATGAAAAATGGAAATTTTTAGGATTTTTCAAAAAAATTGGTTTTCAAATCGAATATTTCAAATAAGTTGTCCCGGAACCTTAAACCCTCCATATTTGTGGAATGAGCACATCGAAATCTATATCCCTGATTTTTTTGGGATTTCTTCGGCAAATTTTTTCAAAAACTAAATTTCTCAATTACTTATACAAATTTGGACCCATTTTCGAAATTCAACCAAAGACATTTTCTTGTAGATTTCGACCTCCAAAAGATACTTTCGGCCCCATTTTTTCGGTAACTCCTACCATTTTTTTCAGAATCGCCAAATGACAAATGGCAATTTTTGAGATTTGTCAAAAAAAATTGTTTTCAGACCAAATATTTCAATTATGTTGTCCCGGGACCTTAGACACTCTATACTTTTAATAAAATCAGCACATCGAAATCTACATCCCTGAATTTTTTGGGAATTTTTCGACAATTTTTTCAAGAACAAAATTTTTCAAAACCTTATGAAAATTTGCACCTATTTTCGACCATCTTCGAAATTCAACCAAAAACATTTTTTTGTAGATTTCGACCTCCAAAAATACTTTTGGCCCCATTTTTTCGATCATTTCTACCATTTTTCAAGAATCGCCAAATGAAAAAAGGAAATTTTTAGGATTTTTCAAAAAAATTGGTTTCAAATCGAATATTTCAAATAAGTTGTCCCGGAACCTTAAACCCTCTATATTTGTAGAATGAGTACATCGAAATCTATTTTTTTTGTGAATTTTTCGTCAAATTTTTTCAAAAACAAAATTTCTCAATTATTTATAAAAATTTGGACCCATTTTCGAAATTCAACCAAAGTCATTTTCTTGCAGATTTCGATCTCCAGAAGATATTTTCGGTCCCATTTTTTCGATAACGACCACTTTTCCATAATTGCCAAATGAAATATGGCAGTTTTTAGGATTTTTGAAAAAATTGTATTTTCAAACCGAATATTTCAAAAATGTTGTCCCGGGACCTTAAAAACGCTATATTTTTGGAATCAGCACGTCGAAATCTGCATCCCTTAATTTTTTGGTAATTTTTCTGAAATTTTTTTTACAGCAAAATTTTTCGGCCAATTTTGAACAAATTTTCCAAATTTAACTAAAGACATTTTATTAATTATTGAGAGATACGTACAAAAAAATGGTCTAAAGTTATTTCGGCAGAACTTCCCTCGCCCCTGAATTACAATGAAACAAATCCAGTTTTGGAGACAATTGTAAAATTAAATTTTGCGAAAAAAAGGAAAAAAAGGGGTGAGTCAAAAAAGCTACAAAAAAGACGATCTAATAAAAGGCATAAAAGGGGCTAAAAAAGACATTTAAAATTTATATAAAGCGCGGAATGTTATTAAAAAAAACTGGGAGGCTAAGTTAAAAATAAAGGCGAATCCATTAACCACAACTACGTGATTTGATGAAATTTATTGTTTCGTTTTTTCAGTGTTTCAAATTTTCCGATTTCGATTTTTAATTTTCTCTTTCTCGAATATTTTCATTTGCAATTTTTTGAGTTTCCAGTTTGATTTCTCGATTTTTTTAGGATTTTTTGAGAGTTGAAATTTCTAGATTCCACCATTTTTCTATTGAATTTTTCGGTTAAAAATAAAAAAATTTCGGAAACGAATTTTTCGATTTTGCACTTTTGAATTTTTCGATTTTTCAATATTTCTATTTCGTTGCTTCACTTTTGAGATTGGTTCTTTCTTCTATTATTTTTAGATTTCTCAATTTTTCGATATCTTATTTTTTCGTCTTTTCAATTGTCAGATTTCCAACTTTTTGATTTTTTATGTTGGATGTTCCAATTTTCGAAAAAAAAAACACATCGAAAATACAAGAGCAAAACGAAAAAGAATTCTTGCTTTGCAATTTTTCAAAATTTCAGTTAGAATAAACTTGTTCTTTTTGCCAAAATTTAAAAGTGCAAAAAAAAGTTCATTAATTGAAAGAAAGAAAACCAAAAAACTTGAAAGCGAAAAATTGAAAATCCAAAAACTGTAAAATCCTGTTTGTTCTTTTTGAATTATTGAAATTAAAAATTAGAACCTGGGAAAATGAAACTTTAAATAATTGAGAACTTGAACAATTTAAAAGCTAAATTAAAATCTGGGAGACCAAAATATTACAAAACCGAAAATTCCATAGTCCTAAATTCAAAAAACAAAAATTCACAAATGGGAAATTTGAAAATTGAATTATTAAAAATGGAGAAACTGGAAAATTCAAACACTGAATAAACGATCTAGAAATCGACAAATCGAACTATCTGTAAAATCGAAAAATTGTAAATGAAAAAATTGAAAAAATCTAATATCAATAATTCAAAATTCTGAAAAACTTAAAATTTAAACTTCTAAAACTTGTATATCGAAACATTGTACAATAAAAAAATTGCTAAATAAAAATCGAAAAACTGCAAAATCATAAAATCAAAAATAAAAAAAAATAATCAAATAAAAACTGATTTTCTGGCATAGAAAAATTACACATTACAGGCTTTTTCGCTTGCTTAATGTTTCCAAAATTCTATTTTTTGCCAAAACTCGTGAACTCCTAAAAACGACAATGTATGTAATTTTTTTTATTCCTAGTATGTTTATCAAAAAATCAAAAATGTTATAATTTCTAAATATTCATATTTCATTTTTTTTATTCTATTTCTTTTTATACATTAGCATGTATTTGTGTTAAAAATATTAAAAACAGCCGTTCAACTTTGGTCTTTAACTCTCTTTTTGTTAACTCACCCTGTATATACTTGTTCATCGGATCTACATTTTTTTGTCAAGTTAGAGTAATTCTGCTGCCCGAGGTATTAATCGGCTGCACAAAAATTTATGACAATGAATCACCTTAATTTCTGCGGTTGGTGTTGACAAAAATATTAACTGAAAACCACTTTAAGGCTATCTCCTCCCATCTTTAAACAATCAAAACATCGTTGTTATTACTAGTAAAAAAATATTAGTATTCTAGTGGCGTACAATCGTGGTTATTCGTTCGACTAGTATGGCAAACTTCATTCGCATCAGCTGCATTACACGCCTCTTGAATAACGTACTATAATTATAGTGAATTTATCCTAAGTAGTTTCTAGACGGCGCAACTTTGCAAATTTTGTCCATAAACGCTACCTAAATGAGATCAAGTATTGATCTAGTTGCAAGTACTCGGATTACATTATTAGAAAAACAGTTGTTAGTAATAACCGTAGTTATTTTTACTACCGTTAACGACACTACTTACGCTAATGTATTCCGTAATACCTTAGATACTTACAGTCATATCGTGTTCAGTTATAAACGCCGGTATCTCTAACTGATCAGGAGACATAACTGCATACAGATACTCCACCCCTGGCAGACTATGCACCTTCTGTTTAATGGCCGGTGCCATGAACGTGGTAAACCACCAAGTCATCATCTTCAAGACAACCAAATTAAAATTATCTTAAAACACAAGTCACAATTTACTACCTTCGTCCAGAACGTGGGATGAACGACATAGAAAGCTTTAAGATTCTTCTTATACTTGTAAGGCAGCACATTGTAGACTTCCCTCAGCCACGAAAACGACGGATAGTTGCTGCTGGAGGTAAGCGTATGGAAGTAGGCGATAACGTAGTCACCCTTCACGATCGGATCCAGCAACGTTATTAAATACAACAAAGCCTGCCAACATAACGACACAAAATAATTAACACGAAGTTGGAATAATTCGATATCGGGGACGCGAAACTCATTTCCATCAGGTGACGTACGTATTATGCACTACTCTTTAACTATTATCAACCCCCTATTGTTCAATTCCACATTATTCCAGCGACAAAAGACACCCAGATCCAGAACAGCGGACACAATAATAAGATACGACCTGTTGCTGCGAACGAATCAATGCACGTGCCCTAAACTGTTTGCTGTTTTAGACGAAGTTAACCAGAAACAAATGAATCGAATCAGGTAGTTACAAAGTTGCCATTAGGCTGGTCTAATGGAATTGCGAACTATAGTTCGGGTACATTAGCAGCGTAATTCGATCAAATCCAGGGTTGTTTGATGTGTATACACACGCGGCGAGTTAATTTCTTAAAACAAAAGGGGACGCAAAAATTCAGGTTACCTTATCTAAATTGATTTTGTTGAAAGGGAACCATTTTCCGATAAAAACGACCACAGGCCTGCCGAGCCGGTCGACGCCGCTCTGGTAAAGACATCCGATGCCCGATACTTCGGTGAGGTCCTCGGTTTTGGCACGTCTCAAGAGTCTCTCGTACCTGGAAAATAATTGAGATGAGATTAGTTCGGCGTTGTTTTAGCTAGAGGCGATTTTTAGTTCAGATATTTATAATTGAGAAATCAATGTACTACGAGGCGAGAACCGAGGCTCATACTTTTTCGAGAATGTTCTAGTGTTAGAAAACACATTTTTTAATACTGCCAGACCGTTTAAGGGTCTGGACCACGCCTATTTTGAAAAGGGTTTCGACACTTTGTAAGGAGCATTTTCAGGAAATAAACGACAAGCACAATGACACGATTCAAATCCAAAAAAAGTCTGTCTGTCATTAACTCTGGCCGTGAAAGCCTTCAACTCCATTTGAAATCATATTGTTAGAGACCCCCGCTGGAACGTTCTGGAAATGTTGGAACTCTAGAGAGAGAACTAACGCCGGAACGTTTCAGAAACGGAAACACTCCAGATATAGGCAGTGTATTCAATGTGATATCAACCAAGAATAATAGTCTGGCAGTGAACTCGAGTAAAAAAAATTGGTCCTATGGTATTAAATATGTACATATTCCGCCACTGCCTTTGATTCGAACGTATTATGCTACGAGAACATACTCTGTTGTTTATATTTGGTCTGGAGCGGAGTCAGTCGCAGTTCTCCACCAACAACAATAAAAATGGTAATATAGAACAAGGCGGATTCATAGAGCAGAAGTGCAATGAGTATATACATAGTTTGAAAGAATTTCGGGGATTCCTTGTATGGTTTTAAATTTTACCTTTTTTTTTTTCTTAATATACGCAGTCATCTTTTCACAACAAAAATTTGAAACAGATGGCTACGTATATTAAGAAAATAGAGCATAATATAAACCCCGCCCACCCACCTTATCTTAATCGTAATGATTCTTTTTGCCCGTCGTAAGTGGTGGGGCGGAGCTTATTTGCAAAATCCTTGTTTTTCTATGAGAAATTGCTATGTGAAACATATTCTTGAGTAATCGTGTTATTTAAAGCAAACTAGATGTATTAAGTAAAAAGAAAGCCAAAAGATAAGCCCCACCCATCCGTCTCGGTCTCAATTTGGCTTTAATTTTAATACACATAGTATTTTTTGAATAACACGAAGGTCAAAAACATATGTTACTTGGCTCACGGCGAATAAAACAAAATTATCACAATTGCGGTAGGGTGGGTGGGCGGGGCTTATATTTTGTAAATTTTTTCTTAATATACGTAATCATCTTTTCACAACAAAATTAAAAATTACTGACTGACGTATATTAAGAAAAAAGAGCATAATATAAACCCCGCCCTCCCACCCTATATTAATCGTAATGATTCTTTTTGCCCGTCGTAAGTGGTGGGGTGGAGCTTATTTGCAAAATCCTTGTTTTTCTATGAGAAATAGCTATGTGAAACATATTCTTGAGTAATCGTGTTATTTAAAGCAAACTAGATGTATTAAGTAAAAAGAAAGCCAAAAGAAAAGCCCCACCCATCCGTCTCGATCTCAATTTGGCTTTAATTTTAATATACATAGTATTTTTTGAATAACACGAAGGTCAAAAACATGTGTTACTTGGCTCACGACGAATAAAACAAAATCATCACAATTGCGGTAGGGTAGGTGGGCGGGGCTTATATTTTGTACATTTTTTCTTAATATACGTAATCATCTTTTCACAACAAAAATTTAAAACAGATGACTACGTATATTAAGAAAAAAGAGCATAATATAAGCCCCGCCCACCCACCCTATCTTAATCGTAATGATTCTTTTTGCCCGTCGTAAGTGGTGGGGCGGAAGTTAATTGCAAAATTCTTTTTTTTTCTAAGAGAAATTGCTATATGAAACATATTCTTGAGTAATCGTGTTACTTAAAGCAAACTAGATGTATTAAGTAAAAAGAAAGCCGAAACATAGGCCCCACCTATCCCTCTCGATCTCAATTTGGCTTTAATTTTAATACACATAGTATATTTTCAATAACACGAAGCTCAAAAACATGTGTTACTTGGCTCACGACGAATAAAAAAAATCATCACAATTGCGGTAGGGTGGGTGGGCGGGGCTTATATTTTGTACATTTTTTCTTAATATACGTAGTCATCTTTTCACAACAAAAATTTAAAACAGATGGCTACGTATATTAAGAAAAAAGAGCATAATATAAACCCCGCCCACCCACTGTATCTTAATCGTAATGATTCTTTTTGCCCGTCGTAAGTGGTGGGGCGGAGCTTAATTGCAAAATCCTTGTTCTTCTATGAGAAATTGCTATGTGAAACATATTCTTGAATAATCGTGTTATTTAAAGCAAACTAGATGTATTAAGTAAAAAGAAAGCCAAAAGATAAACCCCACCCATCCGTCTCGATCTCAATTTGGCTTTAATTTTAATATACATAGTATTTTTTGAATAACACGAAGGTCAAAAACATGTGTTACTTGGCTCACGACGAATAAAAAAAAATCATCACAATTGCGGTAGGATGGGTGGGCGGGGCTTATATTTTGTAGATTTTTTCTTAATATACGTAGTCATCCTTTCACAACAAAAATTTAAAACAGATGACTACGTATATTAAGAAAAAAGAGCATAATATAAACCCCGCCCTCCCACCCTATATTAATCGTAATGATTCTTTTTGCCCGTCGTAAGTGGTGGGGTGGAGCTTATTTGCAAAATCCTTGTTTTTCTACGAGAAATAGCTATGTGAAACATATTCTTGAGTAATCGTGTTATTTAAAGCAAACTAGATGTATTAAGTAAAAAGAAAGCCAAAAGAAAAGCCCCACCCATCCGTCTCGATCTCAATTTGGCTTTAATTTTAATATACATAGTATTTTTTGAATAACAGGAAGCTCAAAAACGTGTGTTACTTGGCTCACGACGAATAAAAAAAATCATCACAATTGCGGTAGGGTGGGTGGGCGGGGCTTATATTTTGTACATTTTTTCTTAATATACGTAGTCATCTTTTCACAACAAAAATTTAAAACAGATGACTACGTACATTAAGAAAAAAAGGCATAATATAACATATCCGCAATTGCAGAACACAGCTCCTGAAAATTTGCGTTTCTAAAATTCTGTTCTTTACAAAAAATAACTCATAAAGACCATAAAATAAAATTAAAAGAACATGAGAAGTGAATGCGCTCCAGGTTAGACTTCAAACTCCGCCAATGTGTCGAGTTAAGCTCCGCCTCTTTAAGCCTGGACCGTCCTAAGGTCCGCCCCTCTCAAACTCCGTCCACCGACACCAACCTGAGCCCAAACTAACCACAATCCAGGGTACTTATTTATTATGGGAAAAGCTCCCGAAAGGCTTAAGAATTGTTCGTAGTTCAGTAAATGTATGTTTAATTGCTCTCGTGACTGGATTATAAGTTGAAGCACATTGCAGATATTTAAAATTAATTTATTCCCTTTTCAATACATAATAATGAACTCATTTTCTTACTTTGTGTTTTAAAAAGAAATAACAGCGAACACTCATATTCGCTTAACTGAAAAGAAACAAACGGAATAATAAATAAAGTACAACGTTTTTAATCAAGTTTTGTTGTAAAAACAGTATTCCTGTGGGCTCTTACTAAAAAAAATTTAAAAACCTTTATAATGATTTAATCCGTAATTTGAAAGAATCATAGGAAGCCCTCTTGTGTTGTTTTTGAAGTAGTTTGCAAAAAACTCGGTGATCTTTTGTCTTGTTTTTCAAGCAATGTATTTGAATCTCGTGGACCACTATTGTTCTGTTTTTGAAGTGGATTAAAAGAATCTCGGGGTCCCTTTGAAGTAGTTGAAAGAATTTCGGGAATTCCTTGTCTGGTTTTTGAAGTAGTTGGCAAGAATTGCAGAGACCCTTTGTGTTTGTTTTGAAGTAACTTGAAAGAATGTCGGGGACCCCTTATGCCTGGTTTTTGAAAAAGAATCTCGGGGGTCCATTATCCTGCTTTTGAAGTAATTTGCATCCCAGATATTTTCTTTTTGAAGTAGTAAGAATCTCGATAATTTTTCGGTGTATTATTTTTCAAACAATTTATTAGAATCTCGGGAACATCTTGTTTTGTTTTTGAAGTAGTTTGAAAAAATTTCGGCAATCTTTCTGTGTACGCCTTTGGAGTATGTTATTAAAGTCTTGGGTCATGTTTTTGTAATGAAGTAATTGAAGTAATTTAAAAAATGTTAAGGAGGCTTTGTGTTTTGTTTTTGAAGTAGTTTGAAAGAACCTCGGAGATCGCTTGTGTTTCTGCAGTAATGTGAAAGAATCTTGGGGTACCTTTGTATTTTGTTTTTGAAGTAGTTTGAAAGAATCTCGTGGACCACATATGTTATGTTTTTGAAGTAGTTTGAAGGGATCTCGGGAACAATTTGTCTGGTTTTTGAAGTAGTTTGAAAGAATTTCGGGGACCCTTTGGATTTTGTTTTTGAAGTAGTTTGGAAGAATCTCGGGATCGCCGTCTTGTTTTTGAAGTAATTTGAAAGAATCAAAGGGACCCGTTTTAAAAGTAGTTTAAAAGAAGAATTTCGAAGTCCCGTGATCCTATATATCTTGCCTTTGAAGTAATTTGAAAGAATCTTGGGGATTCCTTGTGATTTGTTTATTGAAGTAACTTACTAGAGTCTCGGGAACATCTTGTTTTGTTTTTAAAGCAGTTTGAAGAAATTTCGAAGTCCGGTGATTCGTGATGTCTTGTCTTTGAAGTAATAATTGGAAAGATTCTCGGTAACCTTTCTGTGTATTGTCTTTGAAGCACTTTATTAGAATCTTGGAAAATCCCTTTGGGTCTTGAAGTAGTTTGAAAGAATTTCGGGGTTTCCTTGTCTGGTTTTTGAAGTATTTTGAAAGAACCTCGAGGACCTCTTGTGTTCTCTTTTTAAAATAATTTGAAAGAATGTCGGGAACCCCTTATGTCTGGTTTTTGAAATACTTTCAAAAAATCTCGGGGGTCCATTATCTTGCTTTCGAAATAATTTGGAAGAACCTCTGGGATCCCAGATTTTTCTTTTTAAAGTAGTTTGAAAGATTTTGTCTTTGAAGTACATAGTTTGTAAGAATCTCGGAGATTTTTCAGTATATTATTTTTTAATCAATTTATTAGAATCTCGGGAACATCTTCGTTCTGTTTTTGAAGTAGTTTGATGAAATTTCCGTGAATCGCGATTGTTTTTGAAGTAATAATTTGAAAGAATCTCGGTAATCTTTCTGTGTACTGTTTCTGGAGCATTTTATTAAACTCTTGGAAACTCCCTTTGGATCATGTTTTTGTAACTGAATTGAAGTAATTTAAAAGAATGTCGAGGGCCCTTTGTGTTTTGTTTTTAAAGTGGTTTGAAAGAATCTTGAGGTTCCCTCGTATTTTGTTTTTGAAGTAGTTTGAAGGAATCTCGGGGATCACCGTCTTGTTTTTGAAGTAATTTGAAAGAATCAAAGGGACCCGTTTTAAGAGTAGTTTAAAAGAATAATTGCGAAGTCCCGTGATCCAAGATATCTTGTCTTCAAAGTAATTTGAAGGAATCTCGGGGATTCCTTGTGATTTGTTTTTGAAATAATTTGAAAGATTATCAAACTACCGTGATCCGTGATCTTTGAAGTAATAATTTAAAATATTCTCGGTAATCTTTCTGTATACTATTTTTGAAGCATTTTATTAGAGTTTTGGAACCTCCCTTTGGGTCTTGTTATTTTAATTAATCTAAACTAATTTAAATCAATGTCGAGGGCCCCTTGTGTTTTTGAAGTAATCCGAAAGAATCTCGGGGATCCCTTTTCTCTTGCTTTTGAAGTAGTTTGAAAGAATCTCTGGGATCCCATATGTTATGTTTTTGAAGTAGTTTAAAGAAATCTCGGGTATACTTTTTGTCTGGTTTTTGAGGTAGCTTGAAAGAATTTCGGGGACCAACTGTATTGCCTTTGAAGTAATTTGAAAAAAAATCGGGAATTCCTTGTGATTTTGTTTTTGAAGCAATTTATTAGAATCTCGGGAACATCTTGTTTAGTTTTTGAAGTAGTTTGAAAAAATTTCAAGTCCCGTGATGCGTGACGTCTTGACTTTGAAGTAGTAATTTGAAAGAATATCGGCAATCTTTCTGTGTACTGTTTTTGTAATTTAAAAGAATCTCTAGGGCTCTTTGTGTTTTGTTTTTAAAGTAGTTTCAAAGAACCTTGGAAATCGCTTGGGTTTTTGCAGTGATTTGAAAGAATCTTGGGGTTCCCGTGTATTTGTTTTTGAAGTAGTTTGAAAGAATCTCGGGGACCAGTTATGTTATGTTTTTGAAATAGTTTGAAGGAATCTCGAGAACAATTTGTCTGGTTTTTGAAGTTGTTTGAAAGAATTTCGGGGACCTTTTGTTTAGTTTTTGAAGTAGTTTGGAAGAATCTAGAGGATCACCGTCTTGTTTTTGAAGTAATTTGAAAGGATCAAAGGGAAACGTTTTTTACGTAGTGTAAAAGAAAAATGTCGAAATCCCGTGATCCAAGATATCTTGGCTTAGAAAGTCATTTGAAAAAATTTCGGGGATTCCTTGTGATTTTGTTTTTGAAGTAGTTTGAAGAAATTTCGAAATCCGTGATCCGTGATGTCTTGTCTTTGAAGTAATAATTTGAAAGAATCTCGGTAATCTTTCTGTCTACTGTTTTTGAAACTTTAAGTAGTTTAAAAGAAGGATTTCGAAATCCAGTGATCCGAGATGGCTTGTGTTTGAAGTAGTTTATTAGAATCTTGGGAACTCCCTTTGGATCTTGTTTTTGAAGTGTTTGAAAGAATCTCGGGGACCTTAGTTATGTTCGAGTAGTTACAGAATCTCGGGATACTAGCTTGCTTGTGAATAGTTCGAAAGAATTTCACAGAACTCTTTGGTTTTGTTTTTAAAATATTTGGAAGAATCCCCAGAACACCGTCCTATTTTTGAAGTAATCTGAAAGAATCTTAGGGACCTGTTTTTTTTTTGAAGTAGTTTAAATAAGAATTTCGAAGTCCCGTGATCGGATATATCTTGTCTTTGAAGTAATTTGAAAGAATCTAGGGAATTCCTTGTGATTTGTTTCTGAAATAGTTTGAAAGAAACTCGGGGATCCCTTGCCTTGTTTCTAAAGTCATTTAAAAAATCTCGGGATCTCTTATGTTATGTTTTTGAAATAGTTTGAAAAAACGTCAGGGATACTTTGTGTCTTGTTTTTGAATTAGTTCGAAAGAATTTCAGAGACCCTTTGGGTTTTGTTTTCGAAGTAGTAGTTTGGAAGATCTTAGGGACTCGTTTTTTTTTTGAAGTAGTATAATTTGGGAACTACTTACATAATCAAATTGGAGATACTGCGGAAGAAAAAGTTGTAGAGGTTTCCAGAAACTCCTCACAAATTTAGACTGTACAGACCAGAAAAGGGTGTGAACACGCGAATTTTCAAGGAAACAAAAAATATTTCTTGGCATGTTGTAATTAAAAAAAAAACGATAATTTGTAATACACAAAAAATAAACGAAGGTTTTTAAAATTATATTAATAAACAAAATCAAAGAAAATTCATAAACTACAAGTATAGGACTATGTTATTTTATAAAATTATATGGCATATTTTTAGAAAAATTTTGCTATTACTACATCATTTCCTCTCCACTGCAAGAATGTGTTAAAGTCCATCTTGTTTTTATAGCACCTATCGTTGAAGTTTCAATTCCAAGCTAAACCAAACAACTTCCTCACTATTCAGACATTATATACACACTAACCCAACTATCCATCAATATCACGTAAACTTTTCTGGTACGTGTGTAGACTCGTGCTCAGCGTCTATCTGCACCGCAAACTCAGATAAAATGATGTTATGGCTAAAACCCTGATTACTTTTACGTCAAAAATTAATCTCCGCCTTAGACTTAAGTGTGTTAATTAATACAAGTAAGACGCAAGTACTTTCTTGCCAGATTAGTTGTGAGAAAAGGAAAAACAATAATGAAAAATTTGTTACGGTTGATGAAAGAAACCCGCTGTGACCTTAACTAACTAGACAAAGATTCCTAGTCTGCTATTGTGAAGTCCAGCTACAACTCCCACTGAATTAACTTATAACCTTAAATGGAAATAATACATTATTGATCTTTGGTACTAAAAATACAACGCCATCACAATGCATTTTACTTTCCGAATAATGTGAAATCGAAGCATAGGACTGAAAATCCATACACTATGTCACGCAATACGGGAATTTTTAAAAAATGCATTGTGTATTAATTTCAGTATCCGTATCCAGTAGTGCACAGTTGATCATTTATCATAGTAAAGCACCTTGAATTCAATGTTTTAGTAAAACTTATTATTAATGAATCATTAAACATAACAAATCTAGACGATTGTTTATCAGTCATGGCATTAACAAAGTTGTCACCACTGACTCAAGTTCCAATGTTCAATTTCAGTATTCAGTGCAAACTTCGTACGTCAGAAATACCGTAAGAACAATGAAGCTTTGTTAGAAGTCGTTGAATTGTTGCAAATTTGATTAAATAAGAGCAGTTCCACTTGGACTCGTTGAAACTGGTCTCACGTCTATATAACTATTTTATTTCTGCAAGCTTTGAAAGACCAATTCATTTTTATTCCCATGGCTCCTCTCGATATGGAATAAACAAAATGAGAAAATCTACAACTTGATTAAAAAAAACTAGTTCTGCAACCTATACTGATATCAGGGATTTGTCAGCATATGACTGATATCTCTCTTCCGATATTACTGCACAAAATTAATTTAGTGTTTATAAATTAATATTTATTGGAACATACGGATTAGAGCAGTGGTAAACATTTATCGGATTTTATGTGCAATAGGATAATTTTTGATACAGTAATCTTAAATAGTGGCGAATCATTTGATAACGAGCACATGTTCTCCGCTCTGAAAACTACTAATCGTCACGAATCAAGCAAACCACCAAAATCGCGTTTATGCGCATTTAGTAATCGTGGAATTTTACGCATAACGCTACATTTTTAATAATAGTAATCGTGGGTTTTATTTTGACATTTTCTGGCAATTATACAGGGTTTTTCACTTGTATCGTAACAGACGATTAAAAGACTTCAAAATTATTTCAACTTAGAACACAATTGCAATTGTTGCAGAAAAAGGAAAATTTTGTTATTGCACTTTATTGCTTACACTAAATTTGCATTATCGTAAAATAAAATGGCTTCTGTTGTAAACAAATATAAAAAATGTGTGCAAGGTATATACTTAAATTTACCACCGCATCTGAAGGACAACAAACAACAGTGCACGTCAGGGTACATTTTAATAAATAAATAATCAGTTATCAATATTTCCGAGAATCTCTTTGTAGTTTATAAGTCGTTTAAAATTTGTCATTTATATGATAATTAGCTTTTAAATTCATATTGTTGAAGGTAACAGATTATGACCATGTTTATGATGTTCCAAAATAAACTTCACGTTGTGGATCCTTTTTGCTAAATTTATTTTTTGCACAGGCAGTCGTTCTGACGTAATTATGACGGATCAGCTGAGACGAAACACTTTATTTTACTGTAAATGTCACAGCGCTCTAGATGAAAGTGAAAAATTCTTTTACGTCTGTCATTTCAATTATGACCAAAGGTTGTTGTTGTAAGTGAGTATTTTTAATCGTAATTGGTAGTAAAAAACATTATTTTCCAAATTTATACGAATTTAATTACAACACATATATTTTTTAAGTGATCAGTGGTGGTTCAACGTGCTTATTACGGGGTACATACCATAAAGTCACTTTAATGCGAAAGAAACATTATTAGCTTCAAACTAATTTACTAAAAATAGCACCTAATAATTTGTCCTGAGTATGCCTCCAGTTAATGGATTATTCGCTTGATTTCATTTCAACATTAATTACATTTTTAATTTCCAACAAAGCAAATACTTTGATCGTGCTTTTAGTTATTTATTTCCCATTTATCATTTTTCAAAGCGTTTCTAGTCAACAACGTTTGATATTCTGTTCTTTAAAATTTTCCATTGTGTTAAAAAACTTAGTTTTTTTTACTTGCCGACCGTAAGTTGTAAATATTGCAAGAGAGAGATTGCACTGTTACGTCGTTTTACAATTTTGCTTACTAAACTTAACTTTTTTTTATTTAATTTTATAAAATAATATAGTAATAGTAATAGATATATATTTGCCAAACAGCATAAGCCACAAGTAGGCAAAAGAAAAAAATACAAAATACATATATAAAAAACAATAAACAAATAAGTGTACAGATGCGCACAAAAACATATAGAAAAATATATAAACTAATTAGATAAAGATAAACTATTTTTTGCTAAACTCGAGAACAGCTTTACCTAGAATACATTTTAAGGAATCGAAGTTAAGGTCACAATCTTTCGCAAATATATTAAAGTTGGAGCAAGCAACCGTGATAGGCGATCTCTTTAGGGCATTACTTCTATTAAAGGTGCAATAAAACGTGCGACTACTTCTACTCGATAAACGAGGCACATAAAAATTAAGATAATCTAAAAGCAGGGGACAGTCAATATAAAAATTATTTAACTTATATACAAAATTAATGGATGATAAGACCCTCCTTGTTTCAAGTGACAATACTCCAAAGATAGACAAAAGGATGGAATGCTCAAAGTGTCTATGAGGGTAATAACCAAAACGTTGGCGATAAAGAAATTTCAGAAATTTACGTTGGATACGCTCTATCCCTTTAACCATATAGGAGTACACAGGATACCAAATTAGAGAGCAATACTCGAGTTTAGAACGCACCAAAGCGTAATATAGGGTCTTCAAACTATCGTTTCTATTTCTAAAATCAGAACAATTTCTGTAAATGAAGCCTAAAACACGGCATGATTCCTTAATTTTAATGGTAATATGTTCCCTGAAGGTAAATTCAGTATCAAATGTCACACCTAAGTCAGTAGTTTTCGAGCAACGTTGTATTAAGTCATTATTAATGCTATAGTCAAACTGAGTAATCTGCCTTTTACGACTGTAAGATATCACCTTGCATTTACCAATGTTCAGAAACAGACAATTCTCGCAACACCAGTTATAAACTTTATCTAAATCATGTTGAAGATTTAAGCAATCGCTAAAACAATCAATTTTGGCGTATAATTTCAAGTCGTCTGCGTAGAACAATCTGTTACTATCCATTATGTCACTAAGGTCATTGATAAACAGTAGAAACAACAGGGGCCCTAAGTTGGATCCCTGTGGTACACCAGACGTGGCGAAAAATGGCAAGGATCTACTCTGTTGATAAACAACTAGTTGCTCTCTTTCAGAAAGATACGATAGAAACAGATTACACAGTCCTCCCGAAAACCCAAAGTGATCTAATTTCTTAATGAGTATAAGGAAGTTTATGGTGTCGAAAGCCTTCCGAAAATCGGTGTACAAAACATCCACTTGGCCACGCTGGTTCAAAGCTTCGGCAACATATTGTGATAGTACAGCTAAGTTAGTTTCAGTTGATCTCTTTTTCATAAAACCATGCTGACAAGGGGAAATTAAATTTTTAACCTGTGCATATAAGTGTTTATAAAGAATAGATTCAAAAACTTTTGAAAAATTCGATAATATAGCAATGGGTCGGTAATTCACAATATTAGTATGATCTCCACTTTTAAATACTGGACAAACTTTAACTTTTTTCCATATTGAGGGGAAGGTTGACGTTTTCAAGATTAAATTATAAATATGCAGCAAAGGTTCGCAAAAATATTGTAACAATCTTTCACTATATAAGCTGGTACCAAGTCTAATCCTGCAGTTTTTTTATTTTTAACTTGCTTTAAGGCAAGACGCACATCTGACAGAGAGAAGCAATGTACAGCGATATTCGGGAAACTTTCACCTGACTGCTTATCACATGGTTTGTTACATGAATTTGAATTTGATTCAATATACACACTTTGAAAAAAATGGGCGAAAGCATTAACATACTCCTGTACTTGTGCTTTATGAATCTGTCGTGTTTTACGAGATTGTCTGTTTGCCGTTTACGTCTGTCTCTCTGCCGATGATTTTATTAAACAGAAAATTATTCCGGTACGACGGAACTAATTACCTCAAAATAATTTGATAACATTTGTGTTTTTTTGGAATTTTGATATGAATAACGTTGACTTAATAATCTGTTTTTTTTTACTTCCGGAGCCTAAAAGCAAAGGGAGCATCGATAAAAAGTCCATCAGGCGACTGGCTACTTTGATGTTTTCTCGAAGATTCATGACTCCTAAAGTACGAAAAAATAGCTCCACCGTTTTCGTCTGTCTGTCGCCTCTCTGGATTTTTATTCGAAAGATTTCCGAAACTACTGGACCGATTGTTGTAAATTTTGTATGGATGTTAAAAATATCACGTAGATGGTAAAACGTAATCCAAATATTTTGAGAAAAAATGAAAATTGTAGATATAACAATTTCTCGGTTTCCCAATTTTTCGAATTTTCGATATTTTAGTTTTGAGACTTTTCAGTTTTTTATTCTTCAATTTTTCGAGTTTTCAATTTTACGATTATTCAATTTTGTAATGTTTCAGTTTTACAATTTTCCAGTTATTATTTCTTCAATTTTTCGAATTTTTTATTTTAGATTTTTAAATTTTTTGATGTTTCCATTTCTCGATCTTTCGATTTTTCGACTTCTCGCATTTCCAGTTTTTCGCTGCTTCGATTATCCAATTTTTGGATATTTTTCGTTTTCCCATGGCTCGATTTCAGGACCTTTCATTTGAATATTTCGATTTTTCAGTTTTTCATTTCTTCAATTTTTCGATTTCTCAATTTTTCAAAACTTCGGTTTTGGAATTTTCAATTTTTCGAATTTTTAAATGTTAGGTTTTTTAATTTTTTTCGGTTTTAACGTTTTTCAAGTTGTTAAATTTTTGATCTTTGGATTTATCAATTTTTTGATTTTCGATTTATCAAGATCTCGATATTTCAAAGTTTTTTTATTTGTTCGATTTTCCACTTTTTGGAATGTTCGACTTTTCGATTTTCCAATTTCTGGAATTTTCGATATTTCAGTTTTGGAATGTTTTAGTTTTTTATTCAATTTCTCGATTTTTCGGTTGCTAAGTTTTTCGATGTTTCAGTGTTGGGATTTTCATTTTTTTCGATTTCTCGATTTCTTCATTTTTAGATTTCGCAATTTTCCGATGTTGCAGTTTTACGATATTTTTTCAATTTTTCGATTAATAGATTTTTTGATTTCCCATTTCTCGATTTCTGGACCTTTCAATGTTTCGATTTTTCAGTTATTTCTTCAAATTTTCGTTTTTTCAGGTTTTATTCTTCAATTTTTCGATTTTTCAATTTAACGAACACTCATTTTCCGATTTTTCAATTTTACGATTTTTCGGTTTTTTATTCTTTCATTTTTCGATGTCTCAATTTTTTCAATGTTTCAGTTAGTTCTTCGATATTTAAATTTTTCGAATTTTTTATTTAGATTTTTTATTTTTGATGTTTCAATTTCTCCATCTTTCTCGGTTTCAGATTCTTCAGGTTTAACGTTTTTCAATTTTGTAAATTTTTGATCTTTCGTTTTTCGACTTTTCGATTTTTCAGTTTTTGATACTTCGATTTTTTGGGTTTCCCATGGCTCGATTTCAGGACCTTTGAATGTTTCGATTTTTCAGTTTTTCATTTCTTCAATTTTCAATGCTTCAGTTTTGGAATTTTTCAATTTTTCGAATTTTTAAATTTAGATTTTTCAAATATTGGATTTTCGATTTCTCCATCTTTCCGGTTTTAGATTCTTCGGTCTTCACGTTTTCAAGTCCTTAATTTTTGATCTTCCGATTTTTTCATTTTTTGATTTCCGATTTTATCGAAATTTCAATATTTCAATGTTTTTTATTGTTCGATTTCTCGATTTTTTATTTTAAATTTTTCAATTATTAACTATTCGACTTTGCTTATTACGATTTCTTAATTTTTCGACTTCTCGATTTCTCGATCCTGGGATATTTCGATTTTTCAATTTCTCGATTTTTCGTTAGTTCGATTTTTCGATTTTCAATTTCTGGAATTTTCAATATTCAGTGTTCGAATTTTAAAATTTTTTCGATTTCTCGATTTCTTCATTTTTAGATTTCTCAATTTTCCGATATTGCAGTTTTACGATATATCTTTCAATTTTTCGATGAATCGATTTTTTTATTTTCCCACTTCTTGATTTCTAGACTTTTCAATGTTTCGATTTTTCAGTTCTTCATTTTTTTCAATGTTTCGTTTTTCCAGGTTTTTCATTTTTCAATTTTCCGATTTCTTAATTTTTCAAAGTTTCAATTTTGGAATTTTTCTTTACTTTTCGATTTTTCAATTTTTCGAATTTTTAAATTTTTAGAATCTTTGGTTTTACCGTTTTTCAATTTTTAGATCTTGATCTTTAAATTTTTGATCTTCCGATTTTTCAATTTTTCGATTTCCGATTTATCGAGATATGGATGTTTAGATTTTTTTAAGATGTTCGATTTCTTGATTTTTCGATTTTTTTTTATTCTAAATTTTTCAGTTTTTAACTTTTCGATTTTTTGAATTTGGCTTATTTGAATTTCTAAATTTTTCGACTTCTCGATTTCTCCATCTTTTGATTTTTCAATTTTTCAACTTTTCAATTTTCCAATTTTTCGATGTTCCGATTTTTTAATTTTTTTATATCCCAATTTTTTGTCATATCAGTTTTGAAGTTTTTCAATTTCCCCATTTTTTAGTTTTCGATTCTTTAAATTTCCAAATTTTGACATTTTTTAAATTTTGGGTTTCAATTTCTCGGTTTTTAGATTTTTCGATTTTTCTACTCTTCGATATTGCTATGTTTCAAGTTTGCTGCTTTGATTTCTGGATTTCCAAGTTTTCGGTTATTTTAATTTTTCCATATTTTTATGTTTAGATTCTCGGTCTTTCGATTTATCACTTTGCGGATTTCGATGTTTCGGTTTTTCAATTTTTCGACTTTTTAAATTTTTGATTTTTCAGTTTTTTGATTTGTCAAGTTCTCGATTTTAAAAATTGTTCGACTTATCCATTTTTAAATTTCAGGATTTTTAAATGTTTTCATTTTCCGACTCCCCGAATTTTCGATTTTCAGATTTTCAATTCTTTCATTTGCCAGGTTTTTGATTTATCAATTTTTTGATTTCTTTATTTACCGGGATCTCAGTTTCAGGCTTTTTGATTTTTCAATAAGTATTGCAATTTTTGGCGTGTCTAAGTTTTCGGTTTTTCGATGAATCGACTTTCATGCCTCGATTTTTCGAGTTCTCCTCAATTTTTCAATTCCTGGATTTCTCGGTTTTTCGTCCGTAGTTTTTCGTCTTTTCAAATCTCCGGTTTTGCAATTTTTATTTTTCGGTTTTCGAATTTTTTTAATTCCGATTTCCCAATTTAAAAATTTTTCAACTTCTCGGCTTTTTGTTATCCCGATATTTTGATGTTCAATTTTTCAATTTGGCAATTTCCCAATTTTTCTACATTTCATTTCTCGATTTTTTAATTTTTTCGATTCGATATTTCAGGTTTTTGATTTCTCGACTTTCGACACTTCAATTTTCGAAAATTTTCCACTTCTGGATTTTTCAATTTAAAATGTTTACTTTTCCATTTTGCCTTATTTCGATTCCTCGATTTTTCAATTTTTTGGTTTTTCGATGTTTCGATTTCTTGCCGTCTCGGTTCTTCGATTTTAAAAATTTTTCGACTCTTTAAATTTCAGGATTTTTCAAGTTTCCGATTTCTCAATTTTTCAACATTTCAATTTTGCGAACTTTTCAATTTGGATTTTGTAATTTTTGAATTTCAATTTTTTGATGTTGAGATTTCGATTTTTCGGTTTTCAATTTTTGGATTTTAAAATTTTTTTATTTTTCAAATCAGGTGAACACAATTAAGATACGATTTAAAACAATACGAATTGCGTACACACATTTAACAGTGCCAATGACACTACTTTTTTTATCTATAACCCTCAAAGGTACCAGAGGACTTTCTTAATATTTATTTTTATTTCTTCATGCGTAAGCGTAGGTTTTCTTGATGTTTTATGACGCCTAGAGTACGAAAAAGTAGGTCCCGTGTTTTCGTATGTCGATTTTTATTATACAGCTAGATAATTTCTGAAACTATCGAACTGATTGTTGTAAAATTTTATATCTATGTTAGAAATGTCGTGTAGATGGTAAAACGCTAACCAAAATTTGTTTAATCATCTCCATAAACAATCTGAAGACGTCATCTCAAAATTTTACTTAGTACGTGCCATATAAATTTTATAACATAACATATTCCTGTTTATGAATTTGCCTTGATTTTGTTTGTTATTATAATAGTTTTTATGATTCAATATTTCTCGTAGTAATGCTGGCCTACATACATAATACATAATACCAACCATACGAAACATGGATCCTGACTAATTGTGCTAAGAAATATTTTCTCCGCTTCCTGTTCTGAGTTTATGGTTTCTTGGAAAAATGCGTTTGTGTCAATACAAAATTTAGTCCTCGCTAGCGAGAGCAGCCGTTAACAATCCACTGTTTTCTTTGTAATTTCGAAATGTATAGTTGTTATAAGTGACTCAATAACTCAAAAAATTAATAAATAATTTATCTGTAACTTTCAAGGACGAGGAAAGTTCTATCAAAATAACCTTCGACCAATTTTTTTTACACAATTTTGTATTTATTGTATTTCGAAAGCTGTTTCATAATATGCTCCGAATAAATGTCTTGTTTTCTATATTGGGTCAAATTCTTAAATTTGTTGTTATAAAGTTGAAAATCTGGTTTATTTAAAAATTGTTAGAATGTCTATTTAGCTTATGTAAAAGAAATCCCCCCAAAAGGTAAAAGGTTGTGTTGATATTTTTCAAATGCAGTCGATTGACAAACCGTCTTGCGGTTTGTTTTTTTTTAATATTATTTCGTTTTCTGTTTTTTCATAGCAATCAGTAGTTAAAAACTTAATTAACTACCCAGAATGAACAGTGAAGTTGATTGGGAAAACACAGCTCAGGGATACTATGTTAATTAATTAATTAATTAATTAATAATGAAAATGATAATACTATAAAAAGTGGTATCCACTTACAGTGAATGTGACCTTTAAAACTTTTTTTTAATTAAATTGTCCAACGCTGTCTTCCGTTTAAATAAAACTGAATTTACAAATCCCTTAGAAACATATACTTTGTGGAAAATTAGACGGCGCGAGTGATATTTTCGTAGACTATTTTTCTGTAGATAAACAGTCGTACGAAGCGCTGACTCATACCAATTTTCTGTTAATGGAACTATGGAAAAAAAACGACTTTTCCTTTCCTGATGGACAACTTGACACCTGCATTAGCACTATCTTGGCGAAAATTGATAACAATACGCACCAAGCCTTATCGTTGGTGTTTTCGTCATTCGAAACCGTTCTTTATACAGAAAATTCCTCAAACGCATCAAGACCCGGAGTAATTAAAACTCAAATAGGTAATTCCACTAAAAAATCGTTCTTTAAAAACCAGTTGTTTCGCTTTTTAATTCCCATCAAAAAATTTCCATAAATTAACTCGCAACCAAATTCGTCGCAAATTTCGCAGAACCGCGGATCCAAATATACCTTATCATTTTCGTCAAGTCAGCTCTCGGCATAAATCATCGCGACATGTAAACAATTGTTTACGGCAATTAATATGCGAACACGAACATCACCATGCACCAACCCAATTATTTTTAGCGTCGAACGCAACTATGTTAATTTTAGAAATTTCTACCGTCACACCTGGCTCTCCTGCCCCCGAATCGGCACTGCAAGCACGCAAAACGAAGACATAATTTATATGGTACCTGTCCTCGTCGATGTCCACGGTGGTCCAGCCCAGGAAATTGGTGAAGCTTGTCAATACGTTGGGATGGGGGCTCTCGACAGCCATCCCGGACGAGGAATTCGCGCGGTTCAACAATAACTCATTGTGCGAGAGTCTTGCGAGTAGTTCAGCGGCGAGCGCATGAATGGTGAGACAGCGCCGACATCCGACATACATCAACTACCCGCCCCATCGACGGCTTTGATGCGTTCAGACGTGCGCTGCGCGCACACCGGAGAGGAACGGGACGCGGACGCTGACTGGCGGACGGAAACGACTTAAAGTGTTGGGTTTGTGCAAATATGTACCGACTAGCCAAAAATGTAGTTTTTGTTTGATCAGGGTATGTATTCGTATTTTACCAAATTAGAACACGTCAATTTGATTAGTCAACTAGTTCGTGAATTGACCACCATTTACCAGGAAAAAGAAAAGATGACGATCCCAAAATAAAATAAAAAATGTAGATTTTATTTCCCCAGCGTAAACCAAGGAAATATTGCTTTTGCTAGAGTACGAAAAAATAGGTCCCCCGTTCTGTCTGTCTGTCTGCTGTCACTGGACCGATCGTTGTCAAATTTTCTACATATGTTAGAAATATCATGTAGATGGTTAAATATTTCCCAAAATTTGGCTAATTATCCCCACCAACAATGGGATGACGTCATCTCCAAAATTTACATTAGTACCTAAATGTTATTTGAATTGTTTAATATAAAATACTCATGTACTTGTGGTTTACGAATCCGTGTTGAGTTTTTGCCCTTGAAAACAATTAAAATTGTATAAAATTTTCCAATGTAACTTTGCAACTCCATAAGCGAATCCTCTGAAATCTTGCAAAAAAAATTTAATTTTTAGTTCCTCGATTTTCCAATTTTTGGATTTCTCGACTTTTCGACTGTTGGATTTTACGATTTTTTGATATTTTGATTTTCTCATGACTTTTCGATTTTTTTTATTTTCCCATTTCTTAATTTATCGACTTTTCAATGTTTCCATTCTTGGCTTCTCAATATCTCCATTTTTAATTTTTCTGTTTTTCAATTCTTCGATTTTTCGGTTTCTCGATTTTCAAATTATTTCAATATTTGAAATTTTTTTGTTCTTCAAATTTTTGAATTCTCGATTTTTTTTTTCATTTTGCGATTTCTCAGTTTTCCGTTTTTCGAATTTCCGATTTTCTCTAATTCTCAGTTTTCCGATTCTTCAATTTTTCAACTTTTAATTTTTTAATTTCTCCACTTCGACTTTTGCAGTTTTTGATTTTCACATCTCCGGACTTACCGATTTCTTAATTTTTCGATTTTTCTGTTTTCCAATTCTTCAATTTTTCGATTTTTCAGGACTTTGATTTTTCAATTTTTTGAAATTTCGGGTTTGGAATTTTCAACTCTTCCATTCTCCTTTTTTTTTCAGTCTTTCAATTTTTCGATATTTCAGTTTTTTGATTTTAAAGTTTTTCAATGTTTCTATTCCCCGAGTTTCCAATTTTTCGATTTCTCAAATTTTTGGATATTTCCATTTTACGATTTATCGATTTGATTTTTATTCTTTTTTATTTCTCGATTTTGCGATTTCTCGACTTTTCGACTGTTGGATTTTTCGATTTTTTGATACATATTTTGATTTTCCCATTCCTTAATTTTTCGATGTTTCGGTTTTTCAAATTTTCGACTTTTCGATTTTCCATTATTCCATTTTTCAAATTTTTGATTTTTTAATTTTTCGATGTTTTAAATTTTGGATTTCGGCATTTTTCACTTTTCGTTACCGATATTTCGACTTTTCAAGTTATCGATTTTTCGCCGTTTTGACTTTTTTTTATTATTTTCCCATTTCTTATTTTGTCGACTTTTCAATGTTTCCATTCTTAACTTCTCAATATCTCCATTTTTAATTTTTCTGTTTTTCAATTCTTCAATTTTTCGATTTCTCGATTTTCTAATTTTTTCAATATTTGAAATTTTTTCATTCTTCAAATTCTTGATTTCTCGTTTTTTCATTTTGCGATTTTTCAATTTTCCGATGTTTCAGTTCAAGATTCTTCAATTTTCCGATTCTTCAATTTTTCGACTAGTAATTTTTCGGTATTTCAATTTCTCCATTTCCACTTTTCGATTTTTTGATTTTCTCATTTCCGGACTTATTTCTTAAGTTTTCGATTTTTCTGTTTTTTGATTTTACAATTTTTTGAAGTTTCGGGTTTGGAATTTTCAATTCTTCCATTCCCTATTTTTTCAGTCTTTCAATTTTTCGGTATTTCAGTTTTGGAATGTTTTAGTTTTTTGATTTTAAAATTTTTCAATTTTTCTATTGCTTGAATTTTTGGATGTTTCCATTTTACGATTTTTCGATTTGATTTTTATTCTTTTTGATTTCTCGATTTTGCGATTTCTCGACTTTCCGACTGTTGGATTTTTCGATTTTTTGATATTTTGATTTTCCTATTCATCAATTTTTCGATGTTTCGGTTTTTCAAATTCTCGACTTTTCGATTTTCCAATACACCATTTTTCAAATTTTTGATGTTTTAAATTTTGGATTTCTGCATTTTTGATTTTTCGTTACCGATATTTTGACTTTTCAATTTATCGATTTTTCGCCGTTTTGACTTTTCGATTTTTTTTATTTTCCCATTTCTTAATTTATCGACTTTTCAATGTTTCCATTGTTGACTTCTTAATATCTCCATTTTTAATTTTTCTGTTTTTCAATTCTTCAATTTTTCGGTTTCTCGATTTCCAAATTTTTTCAATATTTGAAATTTTTTCATTCTTCAAATTCTTGATTTCTCGATTTTTTCATTTTGCGATTTCTCAGTTTTCCGATGTTTCAGTTCAAGATTCTTCAGTTTTCCGTTTTTTTCGAAAAAATGGCAATTTCGAATTCTCAGTTTTCCGATTCTTCAATTTTTCGACTTTTAATTTTTCGATTTTTCAATTTCTCTTTCCACTTTTTGATTTTTTCATTTTTTCATTTCCGGACTTAATCGATTTCTTAAGTATTCGATTTTTCTGTTTTCCAATTCTTCAATTTTTCGATTTTTCAGGTTTTTGATTTTTCAATTTTTAGAAGTTTCGGGTTTGGAATTTTGAACTCTTCCATTCTCCTTTTTTTTTCAGTCTTTCAATTTTTCGATATTTCAGTTTTGGAATGTTTCGATTTTTCTTGATATTTTGATTCCTCGATTTTTCGATGTGTTGGTTTCTCGAATTCTCGATTTTCAGATTTTCAATTCTTCCATTTTTCAAGTTTTTGATTTTTCAAATTTCGACTTTTCAAATTTTGGATTTCCGGATATTTTATTTTTCGATGTCTCTAGTTACCGATATTTCAGTTTCGCGATTTTTCAATATTTCAATTTTTGGAGTTTCTAAATTTTCGATTTCTGGATTTCTCGTTTTTTCGCCTTTTCAAATTTTCAATTTTTGGATATTCGAATTTTTTTAATATTGATTTCTCGATTTTATCGATTTTTCGAATTCTCAGTTTTCCGATTCTTCAATTTTTCGACTTTTAATTTTTCGATTTTTCAATTTCTCCATTTCCACTTTTCGGTTTTTTGATTTTCTCATCTCCGGACTTATCGATTTCTTAATTTTTCGATTTTTATGCTTTCCAATTCTTCAATTTTTCGATTTTTCAGGTTTTTGATTTTTCAATTTTTCGAAGTTTCGGGTTTAGAATTTTCAATTCTTCCATTCTCCTATGTTTTTTTCAGTGTTTCAATTTTTCGATATTTCAATTTTGGTATGTTTCGATTTTTCAAATGTTTGGATATTTCCATTTTACGATTTTTCGATTTGATTTTTAATCTTTTCGATTTCTCGATTGTTCGATTTCTCCACTTTTCGACTGTCGGATTTTTCGATTTTTTTATATTTTGATTTTTTCCATTCCTCGATTTTTCGATGTTTCGGTTTTTCGAATTCTCGATCTTTGGATTTTCCATTCTTCCGTTTTTCAGATTTTTGATTTTTCAAGTTTTCAAATTTTGGATTTCTGCATTTTTCACTTTTCGATTTCTCTATTTTACCGATATTTCTGCTTTACGATTTTCACTATTTAAATTTTGGCATTTCTGAATTTTCGATGTTCGATTTTTCTACTGTTCAGCTCTTAAATTTTTCAATTTCTCCATTTTTCGGTTTTTCGCCTTTTCAAATTTTTAATTTTCGAAATTTCGGTTTCTCAATTTTCAAATTCTTCCATTTTTAACTTTTTTAACTTTTTAAATTTTAATTATTCGATTTCGGGTTATTTTGATTGCGTGATTTTTCAATTTTTCAACTTTTCGATTTCTCGATATTTTCAATTATTCCAATTTTCGGTTTTTCGACTTTTCATTTCTGGACTTTCCAATTTTTTTATGCTTCGATTTTTCAGTATGTCGATTTCCCAATTTTTCTACCTTTCAATTTTTCCAAATTTTTGGGATTTCCCGATTTCTCTATTTTCCAATATTTCAGCTTTACGATTTTTCAATTTTTCGATTTTTCGATTTCTTGATATTTTGATTTCCCCATTCATCGATCTCTCGATGTGTTAGTTTCTTGAATTCTCGATTTTTCGATTTTCAGATTTTTTTCAATTCTTCCATTTTTCGCAGGTTTTTGATTTTTAAAATTTTCGATTTTTCAAATTTTGGATTTCTGGGTGTTTTATTTTTCGATTTCTCTATTTACCGATATTTCAGTTGTACGAGTTTTCAATTTTTTTATTTTTTAATATTTCAATTTTTGCCGTTTCTAAATTTTCCATTTTTCGATTAATCGGTTTTTCAACTTTTCGATTTCTGGATTTCTCGTCTTTTTGCGTTTTCAAATTTTCAATTTTTGAGATCACAAATTTTCATTTCTTCATTTCTCGAATTTATCGAAGTTTCAACTTCTTGGCTTTTCGAATTCTCGATATTTTGATGTTTCAATTTTCCAATTGCTGAAGGTTTGGATTATTCGAATTCTCGGTTTTTCGATTTTTCATTTCTCGATTTTCCAATTTTTTGACATCTCAATTTTTCAAGTTCGCGATTTTTTAAATTTTCAATTTTTCGATTTTTTTTTATTTTTTCATTTTTTTGCGATATTTCAGTTTTACGATTTCTCAATATTTCAACTTTTACCGTTTCTAAATTTTCCATTTTTCGACTACCTAATTTTTCGACTCATCGATTTTTCCATTTGATTTTTCAACTTTTCGATTTCTCGATTTTCCCAATCCTCGATTTTTTGATGTTCCGGTTTCCAGATTTGTCGATTTTCAGATTTTCAGTTCTTTCAGTTTACAACGTTTGCCGTTTCTCAATTTTTCGATTTCCCGATTTTGCATTCTTTTTTTTCAGGTTTTCTATTTTTTAATTTTTCGATTTTTCAAATTTTGGATTTCTGGGTATTTTATTTTTAGATTTCTCTATTTTCGATTTTTCGCCTTTTCAAATTCTCAATTTTCCAAATTTCGAATTTTCAGTTTCTCCATTTCTCGAATTTTCGATTTTTCAAATTTTCAGTTTTTCGATGATTCAATTTTCCAATTGCTCGATGTTTCGATTGTTCAGATTCTTGTCGGTTTTTCGACTTCGCGGTTCGTTATTCGTTCGTTATTCCAATTTTTGGATATTTCAATTCTTCAGTTTGTCGATTTCCCAATTTTTCCACATTTCAAATTTGGGATTTTAAATTTTTCGAATTTTGAAATTTTAGATTTTTCGATTTCTCGTTTCTTTGATTTTTTAGTTTTTCAATTCCTCGGTTTTTTGATTTTTCAGTTTTTCGATTTTTGGTTGAATTTTTTTAATTTGACAAGTTTGGATTTTACAATTTTAAAATTTTTTAATATTTCAATTTCTCGAGTTTTTGAACACTTTTGCCGTTTCGAAGTTTTCCATTTTTCGACTGTTGAATTTTCCGATGTTTTGATTTTCCCAATCCTCGAATTTTCGATGTTATGATTTCTTGAATTCTCGATTTTTCGATTTTCAGATTTTCAGTTCTTCCAGTTTCGACTTTCAGATTTTCAGTTCTTCCAGTTTACAGGTTTTCGATTTCTCAATTTCTCTATTTTCCG
The DNA here is from genome assembly GCA_022388445.1 of Zophobas atratus. Classification (NCBI taxonomy): domain Eukaryota; kingdom Metazoa; phylum Arthropoda; class Insecta; order Coleoptera; family Tenebrionidae; genus Zophobas; species Zophobas atratus. Next base: position 50,500,772 of record CM039442.1, on the reverse strand, counting down.
ATATTTCAGGTTTACGATTTTTCAAGTTTTCGAATCTTCATTTTTACGACTTTTCAATATTTCAACGTTTGCTTTTTCTAATTTTTTTATTTTTCGACTAATCGAGTTTTCGATTTGATTTTTCAACTTAATTTTCGACTGTTGGGTTTTCCGATATTTTGATATTTTGATTTTTCCATTCCTTGATTTTTTGATGTTTCGGTTTCTCGAATTTCTTCCATTTTTTCAGGTTTTTGATTTTTCAAATTTGGGATTTCTGGATATTTTATTTTTCGATTTCTCTATTTACCGATATTTCAATTTTACGATTTTTTAATTTTTTGATTTTTCAATATTTCAATTTCTGGCGGTTGTAATTTTCGAGTTTTCGACCTTTGGAGGTCTAGATTTTTCGATTTTTCGATTTCTGGATTTCTTGGTTTTTTACCTTTTCAAATTTTCAATTTTCTAAATTTCGAATTTTCGATTCCTCCATATCTCGAATTTTTCTAATTTCAATTTTTCCTTTTTAGGCTATTTCGACTTCTGGATATTTTGATGTTTCCATTTCTACATATTTCAATTTTCCAGTTCGATGATTCAATTTTCGAATTGTTCGATGTTTCGATTGTTCGAATTCTTGGCGGTTTTTAGACTTTTCAGTTTTTCGTTTTCCCAATTTTAATTTTCTCGTTTTTTGATTTTTCAGTTTTGCGATTTTTCGTTTTTTTTTTTTAAATTTGACAATTTATTTTGGATTTTACAATTTTATAATTTTTTAATACTTCAATTGTTCGACTTTTCCAATTTTTCATTTCTCGATTTTTTTTCAACACTTCAATTTTGGGAATTTTTCCATTTCTGAATTTTTAAACTTCTCGGCTTTTCAATTTCTCGACCTTTTGATGTTTCGATTTCTCAATGTTTCAATTTTTCGATGTTTCGATTTCTGGGTTTTTCGACTTTTCGAATTTTCAAATTTTCGATTTTCCAAATTTCAACTTTCGATATTTTTCTAAATTTCATACTTGAATTTTTCGAAATCTTGATTTACGAATTTTCGATTTTTCGATATTCGAGTTTTCATTTTGTTTCCTTTTCAATTTTTTCATTCGGTATCAAATTGCAAAACCCAATGGTCTAAAATCTTAAAATATGTTATGGTTGTCCCAGGCATGGTGAATCCGCAACCAAAATTTAGCCGTTCACCCCTCCCAAAAAATGGATGACGTCATCTTAAAATTTCGCTGAATAAATCAGACCCAAAATACGCAAAATATTATGACTCTTGACTTGTAGTTTACCAATGAATTCACAACTTTTAATGTTACTTATACAGGGTGACACAAAAATATTTCCTCAAAATGTGAGTACTGTTATTAGTATTACACTGCACCTATTCAAATTTGATGTTACATGTCCTTGATAAAATATTCATGACGTCATCACAAAATCTTGTTACCGAAAAACTCACTTGAAACATACGCATAGCATCCTCCTTTACCTGTGCTTTAACAGTCCACACAGATATTTATTTTAACTTATAGGATTATTAAGAAATAAAATTTGCAAAATTAAATGGTACTCCTATATTTTTTTTCAATTGGACTTTATAAGAGAGGGAAGTTCTGTTGAAATAACCTTCGATTTTACAAAAAAATATATATATTGTTATTTTTAAGATCTGTGTTGCAATATTTGGACTTTATTGTGGTATCAATGATATCAAATTTTAATATACAGAGTGTTTGTAAAAAATTCTAAACCGTTACAATTTTGAATTGCCGATTTTTCAGTTTTTTCAAATACAACACTGTAAGACTTCCTTAGATTACGCTTAGAAGGAGAAAATTTTCTTTGTTTCCTTATATTTACTTTAATTAAAAGCACCTCACTGATTCCATTTTGAGCAACTTTATTATTTTATGAGAGCATAAGCTAGGGATTTATTTTTTGATGTCAGATTGTCGCACTTACTTTGTATGTATGTTAATTGTACACTTACACAAGCATTTCACAAATGCCTCTTATATCCAGTGAGCTGTGAAGTTTAAAAATACATTGCAAATAAATGTGCCACTTCTTAGTGATTGTAGACATTTTTAAGGTTTCAATTACGTGGTTAATATGTCATCTGTCAGAATAATTAATTGTGACATTTGAACTGTCGTTGCTACTTACTATAATTACTACCCAAATTGGTAATTTTATCATTATCAAAAAATTGATGACGTCATCAAAAAATTTTCATAAATTGTCTTTACTTAATAAAGCACTTGAAGAGCTTTCTAGAACACACGACTTTAAGAAATTATCTTACTGTAGGAAACTTTTACAACTTGAAAATTTTCATTGTTCCCTGCTTTCTGAAATATAAAACTTTCGAGACTTTTATAACTTCTGGAATTAATATCCACAATGGTTTTTTTTTACCAAGTTCATAACTTCCATAAGCGCTTCTTATGAATTATTTTTCAAAAAAAAAGCATATAAACAATTCTGAAATTACCAAAACGGAGTGCGCTGTGAGCAATTTCGTGGGTTGATTGTAAAACCAACCTCAAAAACACAAGGTTGCAATCAACACACGTAACACTGAGGTATATTTAAACACGTCTCTTCAAGACAAAAAAAAATAAGCGAATATATTTTCGTGGAACTTATGTTCGTGTGAGGTCATAAATACGTTTCTTAAAAATTAAAATATTGTGATTATTAAAATTAACTATCAATTTTTAGGTTACAGCCTACATACAATTTCTAAAAATAGTTAAAATGGGCAATTATGTTTAATGCTTTTGCCATTTTGCTAGTGCAATTTTATCGTAAACGTAACTACGTAGATAACATTGTAAATGTTAAAGTATAACGTATGATGTAGTTTCATAAAAAACAAAATAATCAAGGATCGCCATGGAAATAGACACAGGCAACTAATTAGTGGACAATAAGGCTTCTATTTGTCCTGTAGGACTGTATTGCCCCTTGTGGTTTCCTTCAGGGTTGTAACAGTAAGAATTTTTAGTTATTTTTTTTTTTTTGTAATCGGTTAAGGCGATTGCTCCCGAAAACCAGTTGCACTTGCCTTAAGCTCAATTTTATTTTCAAACTACATTTTGGCTAGCCGACACTTCTTACCTCCAACGTCAAAAATCACTTTTCGCGCGTAAACGCACCGACACACTTTTAACATCGAAATGCAGGGACTAGGAAAGTGTCAGTTGTGTTAAACCCGGCCTTATCACTACCAGTACAAATATTTTTCAACTTTGTTTTATATGCTTGCACATAAATTTTTATAGGGGACTATATTAAATAAGTTCCCCTGGCTTGCAACACGGGCTTATCTGCGCCGTCAATTATAATTTACACTAATCATAAATTAAATATTATTTATTCTTAATATTTAGACAATGGCTGCGTGTTTTAATTCCCTGCACCGCGTCCTCCTTTCTGGTTCATTTACATTCTGATTTTACGACAGCAGACTCATTCGCAACGCAAAACTAAAACATGCTTTGAATTTCTATCTGTGATTGTAATTGTACGAAGCATCTGGTTACTTTCGTTCGAGATATCGAACGCTCGTTATCGTCGGCTAAATAAGAAAATGTAATAATTATTGTTTTTAATGCCATTAGATCAAGGTTAGATGCTCAATCAATTTTAGATTATGACTGCGAACTACGCATTTAAAAAAACTGAGTTTGTATTCTAACTTTACGTTGAGCGTGGATGATCCCCACCAAAATTGCAATGACGTCAAAATAAACGATTTCAACAGATTTGACTACTTTGAATATTTTTTTGGACTATCGCCCGTTTCATGCGTAAATACAATTATTTAGAGTATTTGGAATGATTCAATGATTAAAGAAAATAATCGACACGTAAGTAATGGGTGAAATTACCGCAGTCATCAATTACGGTTAGAAAAATTGCTTTCATTGATTTTGAGACGTTCTGTATTGTCAAGGACATTATTGTTAATGGCAAATCATCAATAATGCTATATTTTATTAAAACACTACGTTAAAATATTAATATTGTTGGGATATCAGCACGTGACGGATGTTCGGTTAAAACAGGTGGTTTGTACTATAGCTACGTGTCTAACAATAGTAGACGACGAGGCGTGGGTTTTTTGCCAGTTTTTTGTCAAACACATCATACTTAAATACTAATAATTTATGAAGCTGCCGACACAAAAACACTAACGTAGAAAAATATCACCACGAAGCTAGTGGTTTAACGATCGATTATGCCACCGGATACATACATCAATACACATTAGGAAACAATAAGAAATTTACATTAAACCACCATGTCTTTATTATTTATACATTAAGGGCTGTTTAGATATGTAGAAAATAAGAAAAAAGTGTTTCTGGTTTTCTGGATTAATGCGGATAGTTTAACATAATTTTATAATAATTAAATCAAAGTTTTTTCAACAAAGTGAGGTCTAAATCGTATTTAAAACGGATAACAGCTTTCATAAAATTACAACACAGCCTCACACTAAATGCATATTTAATAGTATCTGGCATGCTATCTCGACAATAAATCCATTTCTCGGGTTCATTAAATGGTAATTTAATTAATGATTAAGGTTAATTCCCAATAATTAAAATCAATAATTAGTTGAATATTTTATCTAAGCTGTCAAATACTGAATAAAGTATCCACACAATAAATCACGAAGCGTAGTTCTAGGGGTATTATTAATTAAAGTTACTGTGAAATAAATCAAACTGGAAAATTAATTCAAGAGCAAACTGTAGATATAAGTATAACAGATTTTACTTAAAACATTACTCTCATGTTTTTAGATAGAACTTTCCTCGCCTGTGGAGTTATAAACAAACAAATCCAGGTTTGTTGAAGAAAATATGAACGCGGATTCATAAACCACAAGTACAGGTGTATGTTATTTTATAATATTTAAATAGCATTTAGCATACAAACTTTTGAGGTACGTCATCAAATTGTTGATGGGGATAATTAGACATTTTTTGCTGTTTTTTTATTAGACATATAATCTCCAAAACTACTGGACCGATGTATTTATTATACATATTTTAGACAGTAAAACGCTAACCAAAAATTCTCTAATCACCCCCGCCAACGTTGTGATGACGTCACAACATGTTGGATAGTAACCGAGAATTAAACTTTGTAAGATAACATATTCCTACACTTGTGGTTCATGAATTCGCCCTGATTTTTTACGCCAAAACATCCAAATTTTTGGGAAAAAAACAATAATACACAAGAACATTTTACGATTTACCTTTGAAACTGCAAAATCGAATGCGTTTACCCTCCCAAAAAAATGATGACGTCATCGCAAAATTTTGTAAGAGAAAAATCACTTGAAACATACGCACATATATATTCTTTTAACTTACAAGATCATAAAAAAATAAAATACAATTCCCAAAATCAAATTTTGTCATTTTTCAGAGAAGATAGATGTGTTGTACTTCGGGGGCGAGGCAGGTTCTGTCTAATTAAAATTGAACAAGTTTTTTTAGACATATAAATCCAAATACATATGTCGAAAGTTGTCAATCAACAAAATACACGTTTCATATGAAACATACTGTATATCTAACGATTGGTGATACTAAGTCGGGAATAGTAAGCGAGTCCATCGGACGAATTGCCACTTTCATGTTTTCTCGACGTGTCATGACCTCTAAAATACGAAACAAGTGGTCTCCCGGTTCCGTCTGTGTGTCTGTCTGTCTGTCTGGTGTTTGCATCCATTTTTATCCAAGTAGTCTCCGAAACTACTGGATCGATTGTTCTCAGATTTTGTATGTGTAATAGGAATATCATGTAGATGGTTAAACGCTAACTAAGATTTGGCTAATCATCTTCACCACCAATGGGATGACGTCATTTCGAAAATTGATAATAAAAAGTTTTTTTAAATTGTAAAAAATAAGATGAAAAAAAAATCAAAACTGCATAACAATATTTTTCAATTTGACTTTGAAATTACACAAGCGATTGGTCCAAAATCATGTAAATATTTTAAGGTTAACCTAATCATGGTAAATCATTAAGAAAATTTATCCGTTTATCCCCTCCCAAAAAACTGATCACGTCATCTCAAAATTTTGCCGAATAAATTCCATCTAAAATGTGCAAAATATGATAAGTTGATACTTGTAACTTATCACTGCATTAAAAGTCTTTAAATTTCTTATACAGGGTGACTCAAATAAATTAATGAATTAGTCAATTTATTTTATTGATTAAATCAGATACGTGGGTTCTTTGATTAAATTTTAAAGTTTTTATATTTTTTTCAAAAAAAAACGACAAATAATTACTTTCATGTTTTCTGGACGTTTCATAACCCCTCGACTACGTAACAATAGGTCTTTCATTTCCGTCTCTCTGTGCTAATTTTTATTAGACAGATAATCTCCAAAACTACTAGACCGATGTATTATATGTATTTTAGATCATAAAACGGTAACCAAAATTTCTATAATAATCATTCCCACCAACAATGTGATAACGTCACCTCCTCTACTTGTGGTTCATGAATTTCCCTTGATTTTTTACGCCAGATGTTCAGATTTTGGTAAAAAAATCAACATTTTAGGAATTAACTTTGAAACTGTAAAATCGAATGCTTTAAAAAAATCGTTAATCAAAATTTATCCGTTTACTCTCCCAAAAAATGGATGACGTCATCATAAAATCTCGTAAAGAAAAAATCACTTGAAACATACGCACATATCTTTATTTTAAGTTACAGGAAATTATAAAAAATTGATCGGAAGTTGTTTCGACAGAACTTCCCTCGCTCCTGAAATACAAAATGATAATTCTTTTTGAGTCACCCTGTGTACGCAAATCCAAAAAATATTAATGGAATGATAAATCACAAGAAGAGACTCATCATTTTTTGTATATTTTAGATAGGATTTATTCAGCAAAATTTTGGGGTAACGTCAATTTTTTAGGGGGATGAGCAAATACATTTTGATCAAAAATTTACAATGCTTATGATAACTGTAAAACATCTCCAAGATTTCAAAGCATTCAGTTTTGTGGTTCCTGATTAAATCAATAAAATAAATTCACGCATTCATTAATTTTTTTGAGTCACCGTGTATATGCGAATTCAAAAAATATGAATGGAATCATAAATCACAAGTACAGACTCATCATATTTTGTACATTTTAGATAGAATTTATTTGGCAAACTTTTGAGGTGACGTCATCAATTTTTTGGAGGGGATAAGCAAATATATTTACCCTAAAAATTTATTATGTCTTTGTAAACTTAAAACATCTGCAACAATTCAGGGTATTCAGTTTAGTAAATTCAAAATTAAATTGCAAAAGTTCTATAATTTTGATTTTTTTTCCAAAAATCTGGACGTTCCCACCAACAATGTGATGACGTCACCTGAAAATGTTGCATAGTAAATGAGAATTAAACTTTCTAAAATAACACACTCCTAAACTTATGGTTCATGAACTTCCCTTGATTTTTTACTCCAGATGTTCAGATTGCTTGGATACATTATTATTAATCAAAATTTATCCGTTTACTCTCCCAAAATATGGATGACGTCATCATGAAATTTTGTAAAGAAAAAGTCACTTGAAACATAGGCACATATTTTTATGTTAAGTCACACGAAATCATAAAAAAATAAAATAAAATTCGCAAAATCAAATTTTATAATTTTCCAGGAAAGATAATTCGATCTAAATAACCTTAAACAATTCTTTTTAGGTATAAAAATTCAAATACGTACGTTGAAAACTGTCGATCAAACAAAATGCATATACAGTATACAAGTTTCAAATGAAACACCCTGTATATCTGACGACTGGTGATACTAAATCGGGAATAGTAAGCGAGTCCATCGGACGAATTGCCACTTTCATGTTTTCTCGACGTGTCATGACCTCTAAAATACGAAAAAAGTAGTCTCCCGTTTCCGTCTGTCTGTCTGTCGATCTGTCTATTGTTTGTATCCATTTTTATCCAAGTGATCTCCGAAAGTACTGGATCGATTGTTCTCAGATTTTGTATGTGTATTAGGAATACCATGTATATGGTTAAACGCTAACTAAAATTGGCTAATCATCCCCACCACCAATGGGATGACGTCATCTCGAAAATTGATAATAAAAAGCTTTTTTAAATTGTAGAAAATAAGATATGTGTGAATCCGTGTCAAATTTTCACCCTGAACATCCAGAATTTTTGAAAATAATTCAAAACTACCTAACAATATTTTCAATTTATCTTTGAAATTACAAAACCGATTGGTCCAAAATCATGTAAATATTTTAAGGTTAACATAATCATGATAAATCATTAAGAACATTTATTCGTTTGTCCCCTCCCAAAAACTGATGACGTCATCTCAAAATTTTGCCGAATAAATCCCACCTAAAATGTGCAAAATATAATAAGTCTATACTTGTGATTTATCATTGCATTAAAAGTTTTTAAATTTCTTATACATGGTGACTAAAAATAATAATAAATGAATCAATTTACAGATAATGTCCAAAACTACTGGACCGATGTATTGTCTGTATTTTAGATAGTAAATCGCGAACCAAAACTTCTCTAATCATCACCACCAACAATGTGAAATCGTCACCTCAGAAGTTGCATAGTAAATGAGAAATAAACTCATAAAATAACATACTCCTACACTTGTGGTTCATGAATTTGCCTCGATTTTCTACGCTAGACATTCAGATTTTTGACATCATCACAAAATTTTGTAATGGAAAAATTACTTGAAACAGACGCACATATCTTTGTTTTAAGTTACAGGAAATCATAAAAACAATAAAATAAAATTCGTCAAATCAAATTTTATAATTTTCCAGGAGTAGTCCTGTACTCCGTGGACGAGGGAAGTTCGATCTAATTAATCTTGAACAATTTTTTTAGGTATAAAAATTAAAATACATATGTTGAAAACTGTCGATCAAACATAATGTATATCCGGTATACAAGTTTCAAATGAAACACCCTGTATATTTGACGATTATTGAATGGAAATCCTAATTGAGTTTGTCAGATTGCGTTAAAGAATTTTTTTCAGTAATTACAGGGGATACTAATTCTTCCGCCGCCCAAGCATTGGGACATCCTGTATATTCTGTTTGCAATTTATTGCACACATTGTAATGCGTATGAGGATTTACAACCCAAAATGATAAACACTTTTTTTATAATTCTGAGGCAACTTGATTTCTTGTAATTTTTGAAACACTTATCTAACTTTTTCAAAAACTTATAAAAATTGACTTTTCGAATTTTATTTTATTTTTTTATTATAACCCCTATAAATTGAAATAAAGTTACATGTAGTCAAGGTAGTTAAGCTATTTTAGCAAGAATGGAAAATTGGGTGAGTCATTCTTGATTCAATCAATAAAATAAATTTCTGTATAAGCCGCAACAGCTATACACACCGAAATATCAAAGAAAATAGTGAATTGTGACACGAACGCATTTTTCCAAGAAACCATAAACTCAGTACAGGAAGCGGAGACGGCCGATGATCACAATCATTTACGATTGTTTTCGCTTATTTTATGGACGCAAAAAATATTTCTTAACATTCTGTAATTTATTTACACCCCCTGAAGTACATTGTAACTATTTCAACTTCTCCGAAAAATTATAAAATTAAAATAACCCTTGAAACAAATAAAATATATTTACTCATCTCCTGCAAAAAATTGATGACGTCAGATCAAAATTTTGCCATATAAATCCTATCTAAATTGTACAAAATATGATCAGTCTATACTAACTTGTAATTTATGATTGCACTCATATTGTTTAGATTTGCTTATACAGGGTGACTTAAAAAATTTTTGAATTAGTCAAATTATTATTTTGTTGAATAAATTAGTACTTTGAAATTTTGCAGACGTGTTAAAGTTATTGTAAGCCTGGTAAATTGTTAATCAAAACATATCTGTTTATTCCCCCCAAAAACTTGATGACGTCATCTCGCAATTTTGCGGAATAAATCCTACCCAAAATGTGCAAAATATGATTAGTTTTTTCTTGTGACTTATCACTGTATTCATATTTTTTAGTTTTTCTTAAACAGGTGTGTCAAAAAAATTAATCAATGAGTAAATTTATTTTATTGAATAAAATTAATAATTTTAGCCCTGTGTTTTGAGAAGACAAACTCATTCAAATCAAACTAATTTCTACGTGACATTCTTTCGAAGTGCAAACATAAATAAGCCTTGAGCGTCAGATTCCTATTACCTAGTGTTGAAGGACAAGGGTTGTTTTATTTTAACTTCAACATGGTGAGTCATCAGAATCTGACAACGGACTGTCAGTCAGTAGCGTAACATGCACACTTCAGAAGGGGATAGTTTTTAAATAAATTTTTTTAAATCGCAAACAAACGCACGCAGCAGTAATTTAAAGTTCTGTCGAAACAACTTTTAGCAATCAACACTACACTGTTTGGCAATTTGTCGCAAATAAAGAAAAGCACCAGTGGTGCGAATTTTCCAAACTCTTAAAACTTTAAAAGCCAATAATGCAATTGTAGTGTCTCGGCTAAACTTCAACCGTGCGCTATTATTACACACAGTATTCAAGAAACGTAATTATTTATTTGTAACAAAACCCCAGGGACTACAACGCCCTTATTTAAACACCTTTAATATATAATAGAGGCCATTTCGCGTCCACCTCCCGCCAGAATAATTACAATTAAACCTATCGACCAAATTGTTTCGCTTGCATACATTTTCGCCACATTCTGGCATTTGCAGCAAAATCAACTCCAAAGCACCCACTAACCCTATTATAAGTTAATGACTTTTCATGGTCAACCGAACGCGCATTGTTTTAACATTTCAGTGTATTCCTTTCTACTTCACTAATTGATTATTTCGGTGAAAGCCGCAAACAGAATCGTTTAATTAAGATTTCATCACGAAAACGAGTTTTATTATTTCAAAAAAGTATAAAAATGAGTGTGCACGCAGTGGAGAAGCTCCGGATAAAGATAATTCTTTTAAATCTTCCACACTGATCTAACTGAACTAATACTTTTACAGCTGCGAAAAGTCGGATTTGTGTTAATTATTATTTTACAAGCGCGGCTTAGTGTTGACGTCATACACATATACACATAATAAAAAACGACTACCTTTACCTGGCTTTGAGCAGCCACACATAGAAGGCCCTTTTGAACGACGCATTCTCGGTCTTGTTTATTTTGCTGTGTCTTTCGCGCATCATCTTCATGCTCGCTTGCACATGAATTCTGGGTGGAAAAATTTTTGAGTGAAACTTAGTCAACGACGAACGGGTAACTGACGGTCTCAAAGCTAGGGGTGCTCGATAACGACAACTAGCACAGAGAGTTAGACGGCGACCAATAACAGTCGGCATAAATTGTATCGCTGAATTATTAAAACATCGTTTTTGTCGATCTACGGGTACAATCGATAGTTTAATAACTCCGGTGGGCGTGGAGAAGTCGCTCAAGTTTAAGCTAAAGTTGCAAACAGTTAACGACAACGTAATGAAGCTTGGGGGGACTTTTTCGAGGGTTTAAAATGGTGTCTGCGAAGCGATAGAGTTGGCAGATCTTAAAAAAAAACTTTGCTTTAGTAACGGCATTAGTGTAACGTACGCCACTGGATTTTCCGTCAAATTTTTATTACTGTAAGCTTTCGAACAGCAGTTTATTTCCGGATCTTTATGACGTCAATTTGACGTCACTTGTAATTGATTGCATGACATCTACGAATGAGGTCTGACGTCACTTACAAGTATTCTATTTAAAATCACAATTTGGTAGTCACATACATATTTTATGCTCACCGTTTTTACATAGAAATACGAATTTAGACAATAATTAGGTGGAGCCAAAAAAATTTGGGATTGTGAATAGCCACGAACAATTAAGTGTGCAACGATTATAACTATTCCGTATTTTTAAACGGTTAGTTGGATCTCCTTTGAAATCGAAATAGTCAAGCTCTCTTTTCTGTATTCTTTCAAACGTTAAGCTCCATTTGTTTTCAAGATGCAAGGCCAACTTCATTTTATTTAATAGCAAAAACACATAAAAAAAACTTTGGACTAAAACACTGAAAATTATTGAAATTATTCGAACCATATATAAATACTATAAAAACGTGTGCGTCAATATATTATAGAAATACAGACTACTGATATCACTAAACCTAGTCCCCCATTTTAAAATAAATCCAATAGATTTTAAATACTTATGCTTATCATCACATTTGATTAGCAAAATTCGAACATGACGTCGTACATACAAATGTTGAAACTTTTTTTTATCCAATGTAGATAAAACAGGATGATACTGTGATTATTGTATTTTATTTTTATGGCATTGGTGAGATAAATTAGGAATACCATTAATATAAGTTATGAAAAAAATGGGACCAACAATTCACCCCTCACGTACTCCGGAAGACTCTTTTTTTAATAGAAATGGTTAAAATAAAAAAAATCGACTTTTAAAAACATTTCTAAATAAGCTCACGATTCGATGTTAAGTACCTACTAAGATAAAACTGATTTTGGCAAATGACATTGTAACTCCACTAAAATATGAGAAGGATTTTTTTTACTATTTTTGCCAGACTCATTACTTGATTGTTAAGAGCGTAGCGCCATTTTCCAGACACCCGGTATAACAGTTGGTGCTAAGAAAAAAATTACTACGTAATGAAAATGTCAAGCAGGTACGGTAAGGTAAGGTCAGGTCAGTTCAGGTCACGTTAAGTGAGGTCAGATCAGGTTAGGTCAGGTCATGCCAGGTCAGATCAGGTAATTCCAAAAAATGTGAGATTTTGGTCTAAATTTGTGATTTTGTTAAATTATTGTCGAAATTTTTTACAGACTCTCTAAAATTCGTAGCACAAACATGGGAATTCCAAGTATTACTGATAAGCTTTTTGTCTTTATAAATTTAAGAGTTCCGTGTATACGTTTAAATTGTGTTCTTTGCTTTTTTTAATGGCTTATGAAGGTTGGAAACGTTTTGGTTTGGAGTTAGCTGTGATTAATGAAAGGAATTAATTCTTACCGTAAAGTTACTGTTTCTAAATAAAATGCCCTTGAACCTTAATTTTTACCCTAGTTAAATGTCACTTCAGTTCTGTAATTTTTGTCAACGATATCAGTGGTCTGACATGCGGAGGCTCGTAAGGCCAACTCTAAATCAAAATGTTTTCGATCGTGGTGGATCACCGATTTTCAGAACGCCATTCATAATTTAATTAACACTAGAAAAACATATTTTTAAGTTGACAAAATTCAAAAATTGTTATCGATGCTATTTCACAAAACCGAATTTAAAAATAAAAAAAAGTGATCCCAGATTTTTTTAGAACATCAGTGGTAAAGTTGTTTTAAACAATCAGTTTTTATATCATTCTAGGGCCACACGACGTTTTAATTTTTTGAAGTAATTTTAAAGAATCTCAGGTGTCCCAAACTCCTGTTTTTGAAGTAGTTTTAAGGGATCTCAGGGGCCCCCGACATTTTATTTTTGAAATAGTTTTAAAAATCTCAGGGACACCTGGTGTTTTATTTATTAAAAAATTTAAAGATCTCAGGGGGTCCAAAAATTGGTTTTTGAACTAGTTTTGAGAATCTTAGGGTACCTAGTGTTTTGTTTATTAAAGAATTTAAAGATTCTCAGGGTCACTTGACATTTTGTTTTTGAAGTAATTTAAAGAATCTCAAAGGCTTCTATTCCTTTGATTTTGGACGACCTTTAAAGAATCTCAAGGAGGCCAAACGTGTGTTTTTGAAGTAGTTTTAAGAATCTCAAGGGCATTTGGTGTTATTAAAGAAATTAAAGAATCCCAGGGGTCCCAGATGTTTTGTCTTTGATTCGTTTTGGTTTAGAGTTAGCTGTGATTAAAGAAACGAATTATTCTTATCGTAATGTTACTTTTTCTAAATAAAATGCCCTTAACCTTATTTTACCTTTTTGTCAATCGATATTCGGTGGTCTGAAATGCGGAGGCTCGTAAAGCCAACTCTAAATCAAAATGTTTTCGATCCTGGTGTATCTGTTTCGACTCGGATTTTGTTAAGTATTTGTAAAATTGTAATCTAAATTCGAGAATTAGATCACCGATTTTCAGAACGCCATTCGTAATTTAATTAACACAAGAAAAAATTATTTTTGAGTTGACAAAATTAAAAAATTGTTATCGATGCTATTTCACAAAATCGCATTTAAAAATAAAAAAAGTGATCACACATGTTTTTTTAAAATTACAACGGTAAAGTTGTTTTAAACAATCAGTTTATATATCATTCTAGGGACACACGACGTTTTAATTTTTGAAAATTTAAAGAATCTCATGGGCCTCCGAACTTTTGTTTTTGAAGTAATTTTAAAGAATCTCAGGTGCCCCAAACACCTGTTTTTGAAGTAGTTTTAAAGGATCGCAGGGGCCCCACACATTTTAATTTTGAAGTAGTTTTAAAAATCTCAAGGGCACCTGGTGTTATATTTATTAAAGAATTTAAAGATCTCAGGGACTCCAAAAATTGGTTTTTGAATTAGTTCGGAGTATCTTAGGGGTACCTAGTGTTTTGTTTATTAAAGTATTTAAAGATTCTCAGGGTCACTTGATATTTTGTTTTTTGAAGTAATTTAAAGAATCTCAGGGGCTTGTTGTTTTGATTTTGGACAACCTTTAAAGAATCTCAAGGGGGCCAAACGTGTGTTTTTGAAGTAGTTTTAAGAATCTCAAAGGCATTTGGTGTTATTAAAGAAATTAAAGAATCCCGGGGTTCCCAGATGTTTTGTCTTTGATTCGTTTTGGTTTAGAGTTAGCTGTGATTAAAGAAACGAATTATTCTTATCGTAAAGTTACTTTTTCTAAATAAAATGCCCTTGAACCTTTATTTTTACCCTAGTTAAATGTCACTTCAGTTCTGTAATTTTTGTCAACGATATCGGTAGTCTGAAATGCGGAGGCTCGTAAGGTCAACTCTAAATCAAAATGTTTTCGATCCTGGTGTATCTGTTTCGACTCGGATTTTGTTAAGTATTTGTAAAATTGTAATCTAAATTCGAGAATTAGATCACCGATTTTCAGAACGCCATTCGTAATTTAATTAACACAAGAAAAAATTATTTTTGAGTTGACAAAATTAAAAAATTGTTATCGATGCTATTTCACAAAAATCGCATTTAAAAATAAAAAAAAGTGATCAACATGTTTTTCGAATCTGGTGTATTGTTTAGACTCGATTTTTTAATATTTGTAAAATGTAATCTAAATTCGAAATTAATCACGATTTCAGACGCCAATTGTTTTATTTAATCAATAAGAAAAATTATTTTTGAGTTGACAAAATTTTAAAAAATTGTATCGATGCATTTCACAAAATGCATTTAAAAATAATAAAAAGTGATCACACATGTTTTTTAAATTTCAGTGGTAAAGTTGTTTTAAACATAGTTTTTATCATTCTAGGGACACACGACGTTTTAATTTTTGAAATTTAAAGAATCTCATGCGCCTCCGAACTTTTTTTTTGAAGTAATTTTAAAAATCTCAGTGCCCAAACACTGTTTTGAAGTAGTTTTAAAGATCTCAGGCGCAAACATTTTCATTTTGAAGTGTTTTAAAATCCAAGGGCACTGGTGTTATTTATAAAGAATTAAGATCAGGACTCCAAAAATGGTTTTGATTGTTCGAAATCTAGGCACCAATGTTTGTCTATTAAGTTTAAAGATTCTCTGTCAAATTGTAATTTACTGTAATTGTAATGCCATTCTAATCAAATTATTCATATTGAAATCGTTGTGATTAAAGCATGCGAACTGCACTACAATGGCTGTCACTTATTTATTTTATTTATTATTATATTATTATATTTGTAAATCGCAGCTTTTTAATAAAAAATTGATCCCGCCACCCACCCTTTTTCTATCGTAGCAAACATGACTGTCAAATTGAAATTTACGGTGTTAAGTTAGTGGATGCCATCTTCTAATCACGTTTATTAAATAATTGAAAACTAGGGTATGTGAATTAAAAGCAGTGGCGTATTTCCACCTTAAAATTGCAATCACCCCTATTTTTTTTTGTTAAGATAATACAATGCTATTTTTATTAAAAAAAAATATGGCTGTCATCTCCATTTTTATTTTATTTTATTTATTTATTTGTAAGTAGGCATAGTGCTATTTTAATAAAAAATATGATACCCCGCCCACCCATCCTTTCTTTTATCGTGGTAAACATGACTGTCAAATTAAAAATTAGGATGTTGAGTGAGTAGATGCCATCTTCTAATCACGTTTATTACAAAATTGAAAACTAGGGTATGTGAATTAAAACCCACCCTTTTTTTTTGTTGGTATATGGAGGGTGTCAGGAGAAAACCATGAATATCATATTGGAAAAAATCGAGATATTTAAAATGTAATCTTTGAAAGTCTTTTTTTTTAAATTGTCGCACATTATATTTTCATAGTTTACACAAGAATTGTTAAAATCGAACAACACTTTATTTTGTATGAACATTGAACAAGAAACAATAGGTTAACATAATAGAAAATTAAATTTGAACGAAGCGAAGTAAAGACACGGTTGGGAGAAAACTGTGAATGTCCGGACCCTGTTCTGTCCATGTATTTATCTATAGGAAAACGTCGTCAAGTATTAGCTAACTATAAATCTCAAGATTGGGTGGGGTTAGTTTTAGGGTTTTATTTAGATTCGACTGTTGTTCAATATCAAATGCATTTTTCGTCCAATAAAATGAGTGAACAAAAAGAAAACCGGGTGGGTGGGCGATACCACTTGACGTTGTAAAATTCAGTCTTCATCTAATCAAAAAAACTAATGAAATTCAAAACCGGTGTTGGGTGGGATTGGTTTTACGTTTTTTGTTTACATTTCGTTGTTTGTCACTATAAAATTTCCCTTTTGTTCAATATTTGTTGTGATATTTATTGTTTTCTCCTCATCTGTTTAAGTTTTACGTGGACAACCAATGTTTTTCCCGCACAAGATTTTTGTATTTGTAATATTATTTATTACGGACTTCCAAAGTTTTCTTCTCATTTTACAACATTAAAAAAAAAAACTCATTGAATTTGTGTAAAAATATTAATAACTAAAAAGAATACTAACGATGTGTTTTCTCCCAACACCCTTCATATATGACAGTCAAATTGAAATTTACGGTGTTAAGTCAGTAGATGCCATCTTCTAATCACGTTTATTCCATAATTGAAGAGTAGGGTATGTAAATTAAAAGCAGTGGCGAATATGCACCCTAAAATGGTAGTCATCTCTATTTTTTTTTTTTGTAAGTTGGCATAGTGCTCTTTTTACCAAAAAATATGATGCCCCGCCCACCCACCCTTCTTTTATCGTGGCAAACATGACTGTCAAGTTGTAATTTACGGTGTTAAGTCAGTAAATGCCATTTTCTAATCATGCTTATTCCGTAATTGAAAACTAGGGTATGTGAATTAAAAGCAGTGGCGTATTTTCACCCTAAAATTGCAATCATACCTATTTTTTTTTTTTTGTTAAGCTAGTACAATGCTATTTTTATAAAAAAAAATATTATACCCCGCCCACCCACCCTTTTTTTTATCGTGGCAAACATAACTATCAAATTGTAATTTACGGTGTTAAGTTAGTAGATGCCATCTTCTAATCACATGTATTCCATAATTGAAAACTATGGTATGTGAATTAAAAGCAGTGGCGAACTTGCACCTACAATGGGTGTCATCTCTATTTTTATTTTATTTGATTTATTTATTTATTTGTAAGTCGGCATAGTGCTATTTTTATTAAAAAAAATATGATACCCCGCCCACCCACCCTTTTTCTATCGTAGCAAACATGACTGTCAAATTGAAATTTACGGTGTTAAGTCAGTGGATGCCATCTTCTAATCACGTTTATTAAATAATTGAAAACTAGGGTATGTGAATTAAAAGCAGTGGCGTATTTTCACCCTAAAATTGCAATCATCTCTATTTTTAGTTTTTTTTTTTTTTTTGTACGTTGATACAATGCTACTTTTACCAAAAAATATGATGCCCCGCCCACACATCCTTTTTCCGTAAATTGAAATTTACGGAAAGTCAGTAGATGAAATCTTCTAATCACGTTTACTAAATAATTCAAAACTAGTGTATGTGAATTAAAAGCAGTGGCGAATTTTTACCCTAAAATGGCAGTCATCTTTTTTTTCTAAATTGGTGCAGTGGTTTTTTACAAAAAAACTTATGCTCCGCCCACCCACCCATTTTTTTATGTTGGCATATGAAGGGTGTCAGGAGAAAACCATGGATGTCACATTGGACAAAAATCGAGATATTTAAAATTTAATCTTTGAAAATCTTTTTTTTTTATTGTCGCACATTATATTTTCATAGTTTACACAAAAATTGTATAAATCGAACAACACTTTATTTTGTATGAACATTGAACAAGAAACAAAAGGTTAACGTAATAAAAAATGAAATTTGAACGAAGTACCAACACGGTTGGGAGAAAACTGTGAATGTCCAGGCCCTGTTCTGTGCATATATTTATCTAGAGGAAAACGTCGTCAAGTATTAGCTAACTCTAAATCTCAGAACTGGATGGGGTTAGTTTGAGGTTTTTATTTAGATTCCACTGTTGTTCAATATCAAATGCACTTTTCGTCCAATAAAATGAGTGAACAAAAAGAAAACACTTACCACTTTGAGTTTTTGTAAGTCTAGTTCGCCATTTGACATAGTAAAATTCAGTCTTCATCTAATCAAAAAAATCAGCGACATCCAAAAGCGGAGGTGGGTGGGGTTAGTTTTACCTTTTCGTCTAGATTCCAATGTCTATCAACATAAAACCCATTTTTTGTCCAATAAAATGAGTAATGAAGAGGAAAATCGGGTGGGTGGGCGGTACCACTTTGAATTTGTATAAATAAACTCGATCACATGACAAAATAAAATTCAATTACCATCCAATCAAATAAGCCAATGAAATACAAAACCGAAGGTGGGGTTTCTGTTTAGTTTCCACTGTTGTTCAATATAAAACACACTTTTCGTCCAATAGCGGTGGTGGGTGGGATTAGTTTTACGTTGTTTGTCTAGATTTCGTTGTGATATTTATTGTTTTCTCCTCATCTGTTCAAGTTTTACGTGGACATCCTATGTTTTCTCCCAAAGAAGATTTTTGTATTTGTAATATTATTAAGGACTTCCAATGTTTTCTGCTCATTTTACAACATTAAAAAAAATACTCATTGAATTTGTGTAAAAATATTAATAACTAAAAAGAATACTACCGATGTGACATTCATTGTTTTCTCCCAACACCCTTCATATGTGACTGTCAAATTGAAATTTACAGAGTCAAAACAGTAAATAGATGCTATTTTCTAATCACGTTTATTACAAAATTGAAAACTACGGTATCTGAATTAAAAGCAGTGGCGAATATGCACCCTAAAATGGCAGTCATCTCGATTTTTATTTATTATTTTTTGTAAGTTGGCATAGTGCTCTTTTTACCAAAAAATATGATGCCCCGCCCACCCACCTTTCTTTTATCGTGGCAAACATGACTGCCAAGTTGTAATTTACGGTGTTAAGTTAGTAATAGCCATTTTTCTAGTCACGTTTATTCCGTAATTGAAAACTAGGGTATGTGAATTAAAAGTAGTGGCGAATATGCACCCTAAAATCGCAGTCATCCCTTTTTTTTAGTTGGTACAGTGATATTTTTATCAAAATATATAATACCCCGCCCACCCACCCTTTTTTAATGGTGCCATACATGACTGTCAAATTGAAATTTACGGTGTTGTCAGTGGATGCTACCTTCTAATCACGTTTATTACAAAATTGACAACTAGGGTACGTGAATTAAAATCAGTGGCGTATTTTCACCCTAAAATTGCAATCATCCCTATTTTTTTGTTAAGTTAGTACAATGCTATTTTTATTAAAAAAATATGATACCCCGCCCACCCACCCTTTTTTTTATCGTGGCAAATATTGCTGTCAAATTGAAATTTACGGTGTGAAGTCAGTAGGTGCCATCTTCTAATCACGTTTATTCCATAATTGAAAAGTAGGGTATGTGAATTAAAAGCAGTGGCGAATATGCACCCTAAAATAGCAGTCATTTCTATTTTTATTTACTTATTTATTTTTTTTGTAAGTTGGTACAGTGTTCTTTTCATCAAAAAATATTATGTCCCGCCCACCCACCCTTCTTTTATCGTGGCAAACATGACTATCAAGTTGTAATTTACGGTGTTAAGTCAGTAAATGCCATTTTCTAATCACGTTTATTCCGTAATTGAAAACTAGGGTATGTGAATTAATAGCAGTGGCGAATTTTTACCTTAAAATTGCAGTCATCCCTATTTTTTTTAAACTGGTACAGTGCTTTTTTACAAAAAAATATATACCATCCAATACCATCTTGCATTTCTATTGCATGTTTTTTTTTTCATTTTGGTCTAAGCATAATTAATTTCTCTTTGTTTCCATCTTGCTAGACTTAGCTATAGATTCGTCCCAAAAATGGTAAACTTTTTATTTTCGATTATACAGCAAAACCTCTCTACAACGGACAGTTGTGGTGACTCGGGAAGTGTCCGTTATGGACAGGTGTCCGTTCGAGCGAGGTTGATACAAAATAAATATATTTATTTTGTTGTATACTGTGAGATTATCCCAAAACAGATACATATTTCTACCTTCTCACTGAAATAGCCGCCATTTTTTTCATTAGGAAATTCCTAACACACATAATAATATATATATTCTATGAAATTTATCAAAATGGCACCAAATTTTGCTGTCCGAGTCCGCTGTCGAAAGGCTCCGTTGTTGGGGAGGTTTATACACAGTTTCGGTTTCTTAAAAAATGTCCGTTGATTAGAGGTGTCCGCTATGTAAAGGTGTCCATTAAGGGAGGTTTTGCTGTATTTACAAAAAATCAGACATCTACTAGATTTCGTAAAGCGCAGATGTTTAGTTATTGATATAAATCTAAACACTTCGTTTTTCTTCGTTTTAATATTAAGTAATATTTAACTTCATAGAAAAACAAATCTAACGTTTTGAAAGTACTTATTACGGCCTTTGTTTATCTAACATGAAGCAATATTACACGTTTAAGTTATTTATATATCCGGTAAGACTACATACAATGTAGAATAGAGAGTTCAATATTTCAAGCAAATTAACGTAAATAAACACGATTCGATTAGGTAAGTTTACAATTTCCTTCGGCACCTAATAGATCTTCCGCTTTGATAAGTTGGTTACAAAGTGGAAACTTGTAACGGCGGATGTACATTAGAAAAGTGATTCAATTTGAAAAGGTCCCTTTCCTGAGAAGGGATATATGATAAAACATGTGTAGTATTTTACCAAAAATTGAAGAGCCGATTCTTTTGTGCCTAATTTCAATCCACTCCAGCTACAAATAAAAGTTCGATGCCAACTGCAATTATGATTATGAGGGGTTTAAAAGGACGTGCTCTATCGGTTACCTGTTATAGATTTGAGTGGACCAGAAAAATGGCTACAGTTTGTTTGACCACAAATTTTAAATATTCTACCCTCAATTATTTATTAAGATGTTGTATTTCTGTAAAGCGCAATGGATTTTTTAATACAATTTCTACTAATGTACCTTTTTGAAAATTTAAAATTGATCTATAAATAGCGAAAACCAGATAATCTCACACTCATCACAATTTTAACGCGTTGCAGTTTTTTTTGACAACAAAATTTAAAAAACAGAAAAGCAGTCTGGGTAGGGTTTTTACGCTCATTTCAACGGTGTGAAGTTTATATGTATTTCGCTATGCTGAAATATCCTTTAGCTCACCCTTAAAATGATGAAGAGCTTATGTCTATTATGGTGACCTGGTTTCTTAACAAATTCTGTGCTAAACTCTTTGTGGGGACGAACTACATATAATAATCCCAATATTTTTGAGTATTTGGGTTAAAAGTGATAGCAAAAAGTAATGAATTACTTGTAATTGAATTACTTCCAACCACTGTCCATCAGTCTCTCCTAAATTCATAACTTTCATTGTAAACCTGCCACAAGCACACAATCTATCCAATAAACACACTAAACTAACTCTCAAAACATCTACAACAATGTTGCAACAATCCCATGACTCGAACAAAACAGTTCCTGCAACTCTTTCGCTCTTTGTCACCTATTTCCACACTCTACAATAATCTGACCACAAAATAACGTTCTACGAAAGCAAAATTCATTTATCAAAGCAGAAACAATGCACACCCTCGCACAAAAGATGACTCACCGTTCCTGGTGCTGTATCTCCTTGACCATGATGTCGGCGAGCGGATCATTGAACGGTCTCTCCCCAAGAAGACGTTGCTGATCGAGGTCGCCCTGCATTTGACTGAATGCATGTTCGCCGACATTTATCGAGGTTTCCAATTGAGACGACAAATCTATAGACTCTTCGTCTGCTGTAATCAATACAGGAATAGGTAAAGTATGTCACATGTTTAATTGAACAAACAAACAAACAGTGGTCGATCGGCCACTGAAACTCACACGAATACTCGTACGATTCGTTGATCATGATCAAGACATCTTGAGCATCGGACGGTGCACGAGAGGTAAACACGAAGAGCACTGGCAGCTCGGATGAATTCTTATCTTAATCGTGAACAAACAAAAGTGCGGATTACTCGGCATTGTTTATTCTCGGGTGCTTATGCTAACCCATTTCTTTGGGCATCGAAATGAGCTGTTTCGGTCTGACCTATCGAAGGAAAAACGAAAGGTTGGCGGGTGCGTGTAGTAAATTACTACAATTGGGTTGTGATGGGCTTTTTTGTGTAAAGTTAATAGTATGGGTGGTGAAGCTTTGAATATTAGATGGATTGTGGAAAACTGGACTGGTCGCGTCCTCTTTGGAGCACCACAGGTGTTAATGTTAACATTTGAGCACGAAAATAAATACGAAAACATGTTTTCTGACGAACGCTATCTTTCATTTGTGTCATAAAATTAAGAATTACTTAGATTTCATTATTGATAGAGCGATAGTTAGGAGAGGTCGTTAACGGTAGCGCAAACATTTGGTGTCCACAAACTACTTTATTTTAAATTTCACCTTCAAAGTAAGAGTTTTCTAGCAGACATTTTGTGTGGCAGAAATTCAAATGATTGTGTGAAAGTAAAAAAGCCAAGAGAAATATTCACTCAAGAAATTCATAGTATAATTGTCAGCACCCAAGTAGCTCTTCCACGATATGTTGAAAGAAAAACCGTCAAGTTTCCAAGGGCGTAGTTGACCGTGGATTTCAAAAAACCCGCTTCGCTGAAATTATAATGCCTCATTATGACAGTTATCACAACAAACTAGTCGTTTTCAAAACTCTTGGTGCGTGCGTACGAAAATGTTTGTTTTTGTGCTAGGAAACGATGATATTCTGTTCATTGTTATATCTTATTATCGCAATAGAACATTCGGAAACGGAGAGTGGGTGTATTCTGTAACCGCTTGTAAGCAAAAAAATCTGGCCAAATACCGTGATTTGATAATTCAAGAAACATCGTTAGAGGCTCGTATTAGACATGTAATCAACAAATTTGTTCGAATTGGCAGTGTCGACAAAGGGAAATCTCCTCGAAGACCTTCAGCATCTGAGGAAGTTATTGATGATTTGAGACGACTTGAGCAGAATCTGCAGACATCGTTGACAAGACTTCCTCAGCAGTCAGGAATTCCTGTTGCAACATGAAATTGAACAATGGAACTAAAGTATTGACGAAAGGATGTTACAGAATATTTTTGAAGTTAAAAAGAGAGATGAACATGTGCCTTAAACAAAATTTTCAATATTTACAATGAATTAGTTTTATTTTTTAACAGATACAGATTCCTGTGGTATTTGTTGTGAGTCCTTGGGCATTTAGTAAAGTCCAAAATTGCGGGGAGGCACGTTTCCATGACCTACTTGGACCCTATAATCATTTATAGAAACCCTGTATGAACCTTAGCCCTAGGACAACAAGCGATCCAAACAAAAGGTTAAAAACAACCCTTCAAAATACAGATCAGCATAATGCGAAGGCTCTTTGTTAATCTTAACATTATAGACTTTGAGCCCAGAAAGGTCACGGGATTTATAGGGACAGCAGTAGGTCAACTTTCCCACCCTACGACTCCACCAAATCCATTAGACTTCGTAATTTTATGAGTGTCCGGTAGGATTGAGAAAATACATGAGAAATAATAGAGAAAGTAAGGAAGTTCAGACATGTATTCTCGCTTTTACGGATGCTGGGCAAGTTATACACACAGGGACCTTAGATGTGGGGCACTGTTGTGGGATTATTGGGACTATGGAGGACGATTTTTTAGGGATAAACTGTGGGAACCTTGGAGCAAATTTCGACCCCGATCCTCATTGGGTGGTTTCAAACTTCTAAAGAAAGCGGAGAAATATAAAAGGATGTCCCTTTTGTAGACAAATTCTAGAATCCTTAAAGCGGATTTCGACCTGGGTACTCTTTGAGTTGATGTCTAATTAACCTTCTATACCTAAACTATACGATGTACGAGAGTAAGCCCTTGGCGAACAAATTCTGAGAGTGTTGGGGCCGAGGAGGGTGGAATAAGAACGGAGGGAGCATGTCCTATGCTTTCAATGGTACGGTTTTGGCCCAAAATCATCTACCGCAAACACCGTTTACGATCGGTCTGTCGACTGTGCGCATGTGCGAGCTTGCTACAAACCTCGAGAAAAGTCCATCGTACTCCATGGGCGTACATCTCAGTTATTTTGTACCATCACGTGCTGTATATCTTTATACTTTAAGCCGTTTTGTTTTTAATAAATTCAACATGGTGAACTGCAAACTTTGTAAGTCGTGGAATGGAAGTAAACAATCTGTGAAAGACAGACTTAGTTTCCATAAGTAAGTAATAAATGTATAACTTGAGTAACTTTGCCCGCCACTGTTTAGCGATTCTCTCGAAACTGGGGGCGTGGTTTAGTCGAGCGCGTATTCCAAACACCGTCATAAACGGTGTCTAGATTTCGGACGATCGGTACCACATTTTTCGACCGTACTATCCCTCCGTTCTTATTCTACCCTCCTCGGTTGGGGCGCATTTCAAGTCCGATATGCATTGAGTAGTCCTACAAACTTAATCCTCCTCTGGGATCATTTGAGGAGATTTCTACGCGATTATCATCGGCTTGGCCCCAATTTTAACCTTCTATAAGGGAAGTGAAGCGATGTACCAGGATAACCTTTTTACAAATTCTGGTATCCTTGGAGCGGATTTCGACCTCGATGGTCTTTGGGTTGAACTCAAACTTAACCTTCCGTGAGAAAACTAAATTGACGATCCTCGAGGTGCATTTCACGTCCAATCCGCATTGTGTTGGATTCGAGAAGATGGTCAACCCTGATCTGCATTGAGTTGGAAGTCAAACTTAACCTTCTATGGAGAAGCGGAATTATGGACAAGGATGTGCTCTTTACAGACAAACTTCGGGATCCTTTGAGCAATTGTCCAATAGCAAACCCAATGATTGGACTCAAATTTAAACTTATGTGAGAAAAGTAGAGTGATGTCCGAGTTTCCCTTTGACAAATGACAAATTCTGGGATTCTTTAAACGGATCCCTATCAGCATCAGGTTGGACTAAAACTTAAGTTTCCATAAAAGAAATGGAGTGGTGACCCTTTTACAAATTATGAAATTCTTAGAAATTTGAACTTTAACCGCATTGGATTGGACTCAAACTTAACCTTTTGTGAAATTGCTTGGCTGTCAAATAACTAGTAATGGAATACGTACTTTGACGTAATTCTGTACGGCTCCACAACATCGGGTAGTTTTGGCAGTATTTTTTTGTTTCGAAAAATGAGTGAACTTAACTAAAGAGCATCGTGCGGTTATAAAATTTCTCACTAAAGACGGAAATGTACGGTATTAGCGGCCCACATTATTTTCAAGTAAAATATTGGTCGAAACAATTTCGAGGGGGTCGAGGTTCGTTTCACGACGACCCAAGATCAGGAAGACCGGTTGAGGCAAGAACTGAGGAAACCATAGGACTTGTTGAAGATTTACTACTGTCTGATCCACGAATGAAAATTCCAGTGGTTGCAAAAGAAGCTGGAAAGTGCAATATTCAAGATTATACACGGAAATTTAGGCATGAAAAAAGTGTCTGCTCCTTACGCCAGAGCAGAGACTGATGAGGAAAGAAATTTGTCAGGAATATTTGGATGCTTTGGCGAAAGATGACAGTTATTTTCGCGGATTGGCACATGCGACGAACCGTGAATGTCTCACGGGGACCCTTCCACAAAACAGGAATCAATGCAGTGGGTCCATAGGGGCTCTCCACCCTAAAAAAAAACAAAAATCCAGTCTTCCTCTGGAAAAATGATGGGGACCATTTTATGGGACTGTGAGAGCCTTTTGCTTATTGAATACACGGCAAAAGGGACCACGATTAATGGTGAGGTTTTTAAAGCAAAACGACCGAACTCAGGGCGAACAAAAACTGCGCTGTTGCACGACAATTGCAGGGTCCACAAGGCTCGCCATGTGCCCAGATTTAGCACCAAGCACCATTTTTTTTTTTTTGTTCTAACATCTACAAAATACCCAAGGCCCACAAATTTGGCTCAGATGATGACCTGAAAAACGCAGTAGCGTCGTTTTTGAAGCGCAAACAAATGATTTTTTATTTTTTGAAGGAATGAAACAGCTGGAAAAACGCTGGACTAAATGTAATACTGTAGATGGTAGTTAAACTAAAAAAAAAAACGCCCTCCTAAAAAAGTGCCCACTTGGTCGACAAATTCTTCTTTGGAACCGATTTTCAACTCAATTCGCATTGGTTTCGGCTCGAGAAGGTAGTGAGAAGCGTCTTCACGGTGAAAAGTAGCAGCAATAAAAAAAATCAAGTTCCGCATTGGGTTAGACCAGAAAGGGTATGGAAATCTTCTTGATTCCAGTATTCTATTTCGTCACTATAGTCTAACATTCGTAATTACTTTCGTAACCACCATCAAGTACTTCGAAAAACGTTGAACTACGGATGAGTTTCTTGTTTCCAGAAGAAATTCTGTAGACTACTTTAATGTGGTCGCGAAAGCTGCATCTTCTTTCTTCAGAACACCCGATTAACGTAAATGATCCTTCAGGAGAACTATCTTCAGTTTAAGGCTGAAACCGTCGAACTTCCAGGTACATCACTGACTACTTAACGGACTAATTTTTTGACACATTCTAGTGCTCCTTATAGGTTAATCAGTCAATAATTTGTCTAACGTACTCGGATCACTTGAAAGGTCCACGGTTTGTAGTTACAGTTTGCGGCTTTTGTCATTTGCCCAAATGGATTTTTAACTGTAAACTTGATGTGGAGAGTCGCATTCCCGTGAAACGCGCGGGTTGGTTTAAATAGCTAGCTAGTTTGCGAACACCAGGTAAAGAGTATAATATGCGGCAGGTTTTTAGGCATAGAACTGGTATGTGAATGTGTTATACCTATCAATATCATTGATAAGGGGTGACGAAATACGATGCATTAACTTGTGTATTTCGCAGATTTTTCTTCTCCAGAATGAAGGAATAAACTGTTTTTGTTCCACATATTGTGTTTATTTTAGAGTTTTTTTTCCAACCTTATGGTTCACCACTTTGCACACATTCCTCATAAAAAAAGCACACAGGGTTCCATGTTATTGACGATCACAGCTCAAGGCCAAATTTTGAATTTTTCGCAGGTTTTACAATTTTGTTCACACGTCTAATTTTGGCGACATGTTTCGGTTATCACAACGTTCATTAGAAAACAATGCACTCGTCATTTTTTAAAGCGCTGAAGTTACTCGCGCTGGTAACGTTGGTTGCATAATCACGGAATTTTAACTCTGTCGTTTAAATCTTGGGCATTATTATTTATTTTGAAATGATTGTCGAGGAAGGTGGTTGTGAAAATTCCAAAAAATTGACGGTACATCTAGTACAATAAATCTGAAATTATGAAATATTTTTTGACATTTCAATTATCTTGTCAGAAGCACGTCCTTGGTATAATTTCCGTCATTTGCTTATTTTACACATGTTTATAATAAAACAATGTCCTTCTTAAATTAAAGGGAACCGCAAGCAGTTTATCGTTCTTATCACGAACTTCTTACTTTGCGGCTTTTTAAAATCATAACCTCAAACTGATAAAATTGACATTTAGTTGGAATCATGGCCTACTGCGTCGAAAAAAATTCAAAAACATGTAACGGCATGGCCGACTAGTATAAAGATTATGGCCTGTCCAAGAGGTACCATACGTGCTGTCATCTATTAAAATTCAATTAACACTTTTGAAAGGCACAAAGGCATTCATACCGAAACAAACCACCATTACACGTTTTGAAGTCTCATAATGTCAAGTCAAATTAAAATTTTGCTAAATTATTAAGTGTAATTATTAATAGATGGCAACACGTATGGTACCTCTTGGACAGGCCATAATCTTTATACTAGTCGGCCATGGTCAGGGTATAATTTTAATTGCATTATTTGATAAAGTTTATTTTTCTGCATATGAAAATGTAGTTCGATATTAACAAAAAAAAATGCGAAAATTAATAACAAATAAAACAAAATTGATTTTAATTATACATATTAAATAAACAGGACAATACGTTCGAGTAAACATTTATGTTATAAAAATTGTTCCCCATTCACTGTCTGACACAAACCCAGGCGATGGCAGACCTGATTGACGGAATTTTCAATACTCTGGGGACTTATACGAGTCATTTCATGACGAATTCGTGCTTTTAAATCGTCTAAATTATGGGATATGTTCATGTAAACACGACTTTTTAAATATCCCAATTACAAAAAAAAAAAAATCAAGGGGTATCAAGTCCGGAGACCTAGGTGGCCATCTGTTGGTTCACGCCTTCCATTCCACCTTCCATCAAATTGATGATCCAAAAAAAACTTACATTTACGCCATAACGTGGTGGTGCCTCAACCTAGTTATTTGGATCTCATTTTGTTTCATGTTCATAAGTTTGTTATTGTTGTTTTTCTTCTTCTTTTTTTTTTTTGTTATGCAACCCCTACATCAAGCTACATTTTCATATGTAGAAAAATAAGCTTTATACTGCGTACGGTGAGAGATTGAGTGACAGAAAAGTCACTAAATCTACGCGAAGAAAAGTGTACCATCGGCGCGAAATTTGAAATTTCAAAATCATTCTAATCTTAAGCCCTACAAAATATAAGTTTTACATTACTCGAGAATTTTTAGGAGCTATAACTTTGCGATACGAAAATGAATTCCTGGCTTCGAGTTGATGTTTTTTGTTACAAAACTGTCTCTTAATAACAAAAAACGATGACTATTATCATTATACCTCTGTATTCTCCTGAAAATTGTTTGAAATATCTACTAGGGTACGTGTCCACTGGAGGGCAACTCTCACGAGAGTTCTGGTTTTGATTTTATATCATCTTTAGTCTTAAGTTGTCATTTCAAATTTCAGAGGTCTATTATTGCAATTAATTGAGTTATTACCAAAAAAATATACGTAAAACAGACTTACAGGAGATCATTATCGCACTACGAAACGCGTTCGTATTGTGAGAGTCGCTCACATACTCGGAAAAACCAGGTAGAAACCCAGTTAAGGACAGGCCCGACCATGGCGTTACGGGCTGATCTTGGAATTATTTTTCGCAAGCGCCCTCTCAAATGGACACCTACCTTAAGTGGCCTAACCTTAGTAATGAAACTTTCAGTAGTTTTACATTTGTAACAGAGACAGTGACAGCCAGCTGTGAGTGACAACGTAGGAATTTCAGTGTATTTTATAGTGTTAGGTTGCTGCCAACTTACATGTCAACTGTCAATAAATCCCAATCTCTCACCGGAACCACTATACCAAATAATCCAATCAAATAATAGCGTCTCATTAAAAAAAAAAACACTGATCACGTCATAACTTTCACAAATTTGACGTAAATTTTTTTTTGACATATGTCACAAGATGGAGAGTAAAATGAAAGGCCTGAAATGTTTTTGCATTTTTTTTTAACAAATGCTGCGCTTTTTCTAAATTTTGTGCATTAAGGTCGATTTACAAACTTGCCGCTGACGTTGCCGTTGACGTTGGATTCTCAACCAATCAAATTGCGGCAGTGTGCAGTGCTGCCAACTTGAAGGAAAATCCGCTGAAGTAGGGGGGACATTTTTCTAATTGACAGCACCAATTCCACGAAAATCTAATTTTGATGGAGATAATGAGGTCCACTAATGTTAAGCCATTTAATCACCCGTTCACCGAAACCCTATTTTAAATAGCTGCCATCATTTTCTACAATATAGCTTTCTGTCAGTACTTATGCATTGTTAAAAATAGTTAGTTCTCGACGTTTAAATCAACAAGATCTATTGCTATTCGTCTTGTTATTATTATTATTATTATTATATATAGTCGGTCAACAGGTTATTTACCCAATTACAGACCAACAAATAACCGAAAGCAAATGATAAGAAGTAGAATAACTAATCAGCAGCTACAAATTACTGTGAATCCCAAAAAGGAAAAGTTTAAAGCTACTCCAAATCCCAATGCAGATTTTCAGATTAGGTAGGTCAAAATATATGTGTAATCAATATATTAAAAACAGATTAGGTATTATAACTACACGGGCTTACACATTGCCCTTTTTTTCTTAACATGTGTAGTCTTCTTTTCAAAACAAGAAAGGTAAAACATGTTAAAATTTTTCTAGGAAAGTATAGATTTTGCAATTAGGCTCCGCGTCTCGGTCTGACAACGAGTGAAAAATTCGTCACAATTGAGCTTGGGATGAATATGGGTGGGGCTTAATTTTTAGCATGTTTTTTTCTTAATATTCTTTGAACAACACGATACTTAAAAAACATGTGTATTTCTTGTAGAGAATTAAGGATTTTGCAATTAAACTCCGCCCCCTTGGGTCACGAGGAAAAAAAACATGGTGGACGAGGCTTACATTTTGCCTTTTTTTCTTAATATGTGTAGTCATCTTTTCACAAAGAAACTTAAAATATGTTTAAAATGGTAAATATATCTAGGGAAATATCCATTTTGCAATTACGCTCCGCCCCTCGGTCTGACAACGAATGAAAAATTCTATTGAGACGGAGATGGATGGGTGGGGCTTACTCTTTAAATTAATACATTTAGTTTTCTTTGTATAACACGATTACTTAAGAACATATTTTCACATGGTAATATCTCGTAGAAAAATAAGGATTTTGCAATTAACCTCCGCCCCTCGGGTTACGACGAATAAAAAAATCCTCAGAATTGAAATAGCAAGGAAATATGGATTTTGCAATTATGGGACGCAGTCTAATTACAAAATAGATGTTTCTTTATACAAATTTTCTATTTTAAACAAGTTTTAAGTTTCATGTTGTGAAAACAAGTCTACACATATTAAAACAAAAAGACAAAATGTAAGCCCGCCCACCCGCCCTATCCCAACTGTGATGATTTTTTTTATGCGCCGTGAATCAAGAGGGCGAAGCTTAACTGCAAAATACTTATTTCTTTACAAGAAAATAAAAAATGTTTTTGAGTATCGTGTTGTTCACAGAATACTTTGTATATAAAAAAAAAGGGTAAGATATAAACCCCGCCCACCCACCCCGTCTCAATTGGGATGATTTTTTTATTCTTAGAAACTTAAACACATTTAAAAGGGTAAATTTTTGTAAGGAAATGTGGATTTTGCAGTTAGGCTCCGCCCCTAGGTCTGCGAACGAATGAAAAATTCGTCACAATTGAGCTTAGGATGAATATGGGTGGGGCTTAATTTTTAGCATGTTTTTTTCTTCATATTCTTTGAACAACACGATACTTAAAAAACATGTTTATTTCTTGTAGAGAAATAAGGATTTTGCAATTAAACTCCGCCCCCTTGGCTCACGAGGAAAAAAAAACATCATAGTTGAAACAAGGCGGGTGGACGAGGCTTACATTTTGCCTTTTTTCTTAATATGTGTATTCATCTTTTCACAAAGAAACTTAAAATATGTTTAAAATGGTAAATATATCTAGGGATTTTGCAATTACGCTCCGCCCCTCGGTCTGACAACAAATGAAAAATTCTATTGAGACGGAGGATGGGTGTGGCTTACTTTTTAAATTAATACATTTAGTTTTCTTTGTATAACATGATTACTTAAGAACATATTTCACATGGTAATATCTCGTAGAAAAATAAGGATTTTGCAATTAACCTCCGCCCCTCGGCTTACGACAAATAAAAAAAATCCTCAGAATTGAGATCGGGCGGGTGGGCGGGGCTTATATGTTGCCTTTTTTTTCTTACTATACATAGCCATCTTTTCACAACAAGAAACTTAAAACATGGTTAAAATGGTATATTTTTGTATGTAAGGAAATATGGATTTTGCAATTATGGGGCGCAGTCTAATTACAATATCGATGTTTCTTTATACAAATTTTCTATTTTAAACAAGTTTTAAGTTTCATGTTGTGAAAACAAGTCTACACATATTAAAACAAAAAGGCAAAATATAAGCCCGCCCACCCACCCTATCTCAATTGTGATGATTTTTTTATGCGCCGTGAATCAAGAGGGCGGAGCTTAACTGCAAAATACTTATTTCTTTACAAGGAATTAACAAAATGTTTTTGGGTATCCTTCAAAGAATACTTTGTATATTAAGAAAAAAAGGCAAAATATAAACCCCGCCCACCCAATTGTGATGATTTTTTTATTCTCAGAAACGTAAAATACGTTTAAACGGGTACATTTTTGTAAAGAAATGTGGATTTTGGGCTTAGGCTCGGCCCCTAGGTCTGCGAACGAATGAAAACTCCATTACTATTTAGATCAGGGCAGGTATGGGTGGGCTTTAAATTTTTCTTAATATACATAATATTCTTTGAATAACACGATACTCAAAATATCTTACATAGTGATTTCATATCAGGATTTTGCCATTAAATTCGGCTCCTTTGGCTCTCAACGATTAAAAAAAAAAATCATCAGAATTGAGGTAGGGTGCGTGGGCGGGGCTTATATTTTGTATTTTTTCTTAATATATGTAGTCGTCTTTTCAGAAGAAAAAATTTAAGACATCTTTAAAATGGTAAATTCTTGTAGACAAATATGCATCTTTGGATTTTTTTTTCTTTACACAACACGATACTCAAAAACATGTTTTTAATTTCTCGTAGAGAAATAAGGATTTTGCAGTTAAACTCCGCCCTCTTGGCTCACAACGAATAAAAAAAAATCATCACAATTGAGATAGGGTGGGTGGGCGGGGTTTATATTTTACTTTTTTGTCTCTTAATATGTGTAGACTTATTTCGACAACAAGAAACTTAAAACATGTCTAAAATGGTAAATTTTTCTAGTAACCAACTTAAATCCTCCAAATGACAATTTTCAGCTCTAAAACCAACGTCAGTGGGAACAGCAACTGGAAAGGGAACTTCAACGTCAGCATCAAGTTTGTAAATCCCACTTTACTTTACAACCCTGTATATGAAACTACACCATAGATAAGACAACAAATTTCCTAAAAATGCGAAAATTGTTCCTAGATCCTAGAATCGCAAAACTCTAAAATTTCAAAAATACTAGTACAGCAAACGGAGCGAGCTAGACGAGTCGACCATTCCTACACATACTTATTTGAGGGAATAGTACCTGAAACATGTACAGGTCACAACACCACGTGTATAGAAACTTAATGAAGCGAAAACGCTGTCAAACAACTTGAATAAATAGAACTCGCGCAGTGGGTGTGATGTTGTCTATGCAAAGGTCAAAATCAACACTTCCTACGACCAATTTAAACAGATGACCCAACTCGACGCAGTTTTTCTACAACATATTTTCCCTTAATTAAACCACAATGCAGGTCTTCCATTAAAACTAATTAAATTAAATTGAATTAATTAAACCCTATACACACTCCGACTTCACAAATCCGCTTAACCTAATTCCAACCCAACTCACCATGAAGAGTATGTTGCGGATTGTCAATAATCCGAATTTGTCTATCAGGTAGCATCGGTTCTCCGTCGTATCCCCCAACGTCTGCAGGCAGCTGCCAACGTGCAGCGTCTTCTTCAAACTTCGAGCGCGGAAAATAAAGCGGTAACAACACTTCGTAAATACCTAAATCTGTATTGTCAACGGTGTAGATGACGGTATCGAAAGAACTTCCGTGGTGTTCAAGGAATCTCCTCACAGTACCTGCGTAACACAAACAAACCATCAAACTCGTAAAACGGACCGCGAATAACCTAACTCTTTAACAAATAATACTGCACGGGAGTGCTAATGGGATTGGCGCGACCTTCAACTGAATTTGCAGTATGGCTTCGTAATTAAATGAGACGATACATAACCCGTTCGCTAATAATTAGCACTAAGTGATGGGCAAACAAATTCGTCGAACGAGTTGTGGAAAAGGACGCACTTTAACTGCGACCGCTAGTTCCGGGTTGGCAAAGATAAAAAAGAAGTGTTTATTGACGATAAGATACCTTTTGTTTGAACAAAGTAGAACGATGGCTTAGAACAAATACGAGGTGCTTACGTAGTGCTATGTGTGCTCCTTCGTCGGGCGGGTAGTTTCTCTTTACGGAGTTTATAACACAGAGGGCGATGGAGTGGAGACCCATTTCCTTTGACTTCTGGAGCACGTTCCTGAAAAATTTAGAAAACTAACACTGTGTACTAGATATCTACGACTATGATGACATCTTGGCAAAAAATAGGCCTTTCACACTACAAACTGGGGCAGCCCAAATTAATAAAACATCTTATTTAAAAATAGAATCGATGCAAAAGGTTAAGTTCTAAGTGATGATTGATTGCCTGTGGATTGTGGGTGGAATAATTAGGTCGAATTTAACCAATATTTTGTAATTTTCTAGTTTGGTATTCCTACAACGCCCACAAACTATAAAACGGACACTTTATTCCATTTTAATTTTTAAAGGTGAGTCAAACGGGTCTATTTTAAGTTGCTTTTAATTCCTAAATTCTGTTAAAAAATACTAAATCGATAAGTTAAAACACAGTTATTTCTGTAATAAGTGTGAAAAATTTACACGAGGACTTTAAATGTTTTTTCAGGTGTAATTTATTATTCTCATATAGATTTAATAATTTTCTAGCGGCTTGAATTTGAACATTTTTTCTCGAATTACGCCAAGCATTTCCGAGACCAGCTTAATGCGATTTTGATTGTAGTAAATGTGTCTTTCTTGTTTTTATTGACAAATACTTTTGCTAGAGTGAAAATACTTTGAGAAAAACACCAATAAAGCGTCCCAGTCAAAGTAAAAGCTTACGGACGAGCTACTTGCGGTAAAACATGGCTTAAAGTAACAGTGCTTCGTTTGGTTTTTCGTAATTTAAGTTGTTTGTACTTTATTTAAATCAGTTTCTTCCAAAACAATGAAATATGGCTCCACATGTTCTTCCCATGATATGTCCACTCTAGTGCGACACAACATATTCCACGTGCCTCATATTAACATTCTAAACATTTTCACGTTTTACTAGGGTGTAACTTAAAATTAACTACTAAATCATACTTATGCTTATACTAACTGAACAAAGGTGTACCTATTTATTATTTCGTCTTATTCAGTCTCACATTAATTTAAAAAATACAAGTACATTTTATAAATTCCAGCTGACGTTGCTGTTGTTGATGACTTTTTCAATATCGGATTTACATCAAAGTGATAAATGTAAATTACCCGAACAAAAAACCCCAAGTACCGTCCTGGTCAATATAAAATTTAGTAACTAATGGAAGAAAAGCGAAGTTTCCTTTGTCACACGGAATGTTTTAGTAGCGTATTTTATTGAAATGATTAAATATTAAGTTCTAGTATGTCTGACCGTCGCAAAACACTTTTGAAATATGTAGAAAGAAAACCGGAAACCAAACACTTCAATACATTGAGAATTTTATTGTAGGCAAGCGTTCTAGTGTTTAACTGGTTGCATAACCTCGTCCTTTTTCGTGTTTCCTTGTCTCCATCAAAATTCTACACCCACAAGTTCTTTATTGTACAAATTTAAAAACGAGAATTGGAAACACGTGAAGACATTTTTATGAAGCTTGGATACGCAACGTGCATATTTTATAGGTGTATTAATAAGTAAGTTTAGGCATTGATTTTAAATTATACTGGAATGTGGTATTGGAAATGTTACAACACTGATCTTAAAGTATATTATTAAATGGAATATTATACCCTTATGATATTATATTATAGTAATTATACTCAATTTAGCTAAATTTGTCATAAATAAAATAAATCAAATTTCTGTAACTTTAAAACTGACTCAAAAATTTGTTAAAACGCATAGTGTGAAAATAATTAGTGGAAATTAATTCGACAGAACTTCCCTCGCCCTTAAAGTAAAGCCCGATAATTTTGGTTTGTTTGAAAAATCATAAGAATTGCTTTTTTTTCGAAAAACCGAAGAATGGAATTTAAAGTTTGAGAAATCCAAAAGTAAAAAAACTGAAAAGTCTAAAAACTAAAGAATGTTAAAATAGAAAAATCAAAAATCGAAAAAACAACACTAGAAAGATTGAAAATTCGAGTACCGAAATTCGAAGGTTCGAGAAATCAAAAAATTGATGGAAGAACGGAAAATTGTAGACAGAAAAAACGAAAATCAAAAAAATTAAAGAATCGAAAATTCGATACATCAAATACCTATTTGAAAAAATGAAAATCCGAAAAATTGAAAAACCTAAACTTCGAAAATCTAAAAATCGAAAATTGAAACCCCGAAAAATCAAAAATTCGAAAATCAAAAATTCAGGAAAATATGGAAAAACGAAATTTCAAAAGTCGAAATACATATGTATTAAAAAATCAAAAAATCGGAAAATTGAAAAATTGAAGAATCGACACTGAAAAATAGAGAACTGAAAAATCTAAAAGCCGAGAAACTGTAAAATCGAAACAACTGGAAAATTGAAACATCGAGAGAGAAATCGAGACATCAAAAGATCAAGAAATCGAAAAGTTGAGAAGTCGAAAAACTGAAAAACTGAGAAGTTCAAAAATTTTAAATGAGAAATCTAAAAATCGAGAAATCTAAATGACCAAAAATCAAAAAATCGAAAAATTGGGAAAATTGAAAGATTAAAAAAAACGAGAAATCGAAAAAACTAACATTTAAGAAAACAAAAAATTGGAAGAATCAAATATTGAAAACTTCCAAAACTGAAACATCGAAAAATTAAAAAATGGAGGAAAATTGAACATTCGAAAAATCGTAAAACTGAAAAATCAGAAAATTGAGAAATCAAATAATGAAACATTCGAGAAAACCGAAATTTTAAGAACTGAAAAATAAAAAATCGAGAAGTCGAAAAATTGGAAAATCGGGAACTTAAAAAATTGAAAAGTCGAAAAATCGAAAGTCGAAATCGAAAATTGTAAATTTTCAAAATTTGAAAAATCGAAATGCCGAAAAGTTGAAAATTCGAAAAATCGAAATGCCGAAAAGTTGAAAATTCGAAAATCGAAAAACTAGAAATCAAGAAAACGAAACATTGAAAAGCTGAAAAATTGAAACATGGAGAAGTCGAAACATCAAAAAATCGATAAACGAAAAATCTAAAATTAAAATATCGAAAAACTGAAAAAACCAGAAATGGAATTATTCCCAAAATTGAAGTGTGGAAAACCAAAAAATCGAAAACTTGAAAATGGAAAATTTTAAACACTAAAAAACCGAGAAATTGAGAAATGGAAAATTCGTAAAATCGAAAAACTGGAATATGTATTAAAAAATCAAAAAATGGGAAAATTGAAAAATAAAAAAGCAGAAATCGGGTACCGAAAAAACTATAATTTGAAAAATAGAAAAACTGAAAAACTGAAGAATCGACAAACTGAAAAACCGCGAACTGAAAAATCGAAGAGCCGAAAAATCGAGAAACTGAAAAATCGAAAAGCTGAAAAAATCGAGAAACTGTAAAATCGAAGCATTGAACAATTAGAAAATTGAAACATCGAGAGAGAAATCGAGACATCAAAAGATCGAGAAAACGAAAAGTTGAGAAGTCGAAAAACTGAAAAATTAAGAAGACCAAAAATTTAAAATTGAGAAATCTAAATAGCCAAAAATCAAAAAATCGAAAAATTGGGAAAATTGAAAAATAAAAAAAATGAGAAATCGAAAAATCATAACATTTAAAAAACAAAAACTTGGAAGAATCAAATATTGAAAAGTCCACTCCCAAAACTGAAAAATCGAAAATTAAAAAAATGGAAGAAAAATTGCAGATTCAAAAAATCGTAAAACTGAAACAACGGAAAACTGAGAAATCAAAAAATGAAACATTCGAGAAAATCGAAATTTGCAGAAGAATTGAAAAATAAAAAATCGAAAAATTGAAGAATCGACGAATTGGAAAACCGAGAACTTAAAAAATTGAGAAGTCTAAAAATCGAACAACAGAGACACGAAAAATCGAAACATTGAATAATTGGAAAATTGAAACATACAGAGAGAAATCGAAACATGAAAAGATCGAGAATTCTAAAAGTTGAAAAATCGCAAAATTGAAAAACTGAGAAATCTGGAT
The DNA here is from genome assembly GCA_022388445.1 of Zophobas atratus. Lineage (NCBI taxonomy): Eukaryota > Metazoa > Arthropoda > Insecta > Coleoptera > Tenebrionidae > Zophobas > Zophobas atratus. Next base: position 50,462,040 of record CM039442.1, on the reverse strand, counting down.
AGATCGAGAAACCGAAACATTGGGAAAATTGAAAACTCTAAAAATTTACAATTCGAAAATTGGAAAAATCAAAAATGTAAAATTTAAAAAACGAAAAATGGAAAAAACTGAAAAATAAAAAAAAGAGAAATCGAGAAATTGAAAAATATAAAATTAAAGAAATTAAAAAAAATAAAATGTCAAAAAATTGAAGATTCGAAATATGGAAAAATCCCAAAAATTAAATATTGAAAAATTTCAAAACTGAAACATCGAAATACTCAAAAATCGAGAAGTCGAGGAACTGAAACAGAAAAATCGAAGAGTGGGAAAAAACAAAACAACGAAAAATTGAAAGCTCGCAAAGTCAAAAAATCGAGAAATCGAAAAGTCGAAAAATCAAAAAATCGACACCGAAAATTTTTGGATTTCTCAATTTCCAAGATTGAAATATTGAAAAATCGAAAAATTTAAATAACGAAAACTTGAAGAATCGAAAAATCGAAAACCTGAAAATTCGAAAAAATGAAAAATCAAAAAACTGAAATATCGGTAAATTATAGAGCAATCGAAATTATGAAAAATAGAGAAATCGAAGATTCGAAAAATTGAAAAATAGCAAAGACGAAATATCAACAAATTGAAAATCGAGAAATTGAAAAAATCCCAAAACTCAGATATCGAAAAATTGATCAATCGACAAATCAAAAAATTGAAAGATCGATTGAAAATTAAAAGATTGAAATATTGAAAAAATCCAAAACTGAAATATCGAAAAACTCAACAATCGAAAAATAGGGAAAAATCTGAAGGTTGAAACGTCAAGAAGTCGAAAAATCTAAAAGTCGAGAAATTAAAAATCGAGAAATCGAAAATTCGATTGCTCCAAAAATCGAAAATTTAGAAACGCCAAAAATTTAAATATTCAAAAATCGGAAAGTTGAAAATTCGTAACATTGAAAAATCAAAAAACTAAAATAATTATTGATAAATAGAGAAATAAAAATTTTGAAAAATCGAGAAATTGAAGATTCGAAACATTTAAAAATACTAAATATGAAATATCAAGAAGTTGAAAATCGAGAAATTGAAAAATTGGAAAATCGAAAAATTTAAAAATCGTAAAAATGAAATCTTGGAAAATAGAGAAAACGAACAATAAAAACAATCTAGAAATTGAAAAATCCCAAAAATGAATTATCCAAACATTGAGCAATCAAAAAATTTAAAATAAAATATCCCAAAACTCAAATATCGAAAAATTGATCAATCGAAGGAAAATTGAAGAATTGAAATATTGAAAAATTCCAAAACGGAAACATCGAAAAACTCAAAAATCGAGAAATGGGAAAAACAAAATATCGAAAAATCCAAAAATCCAAAGGCCGTCAAGTCGAAACGTCAAAAAATCGAAAAGTCGAAGAATCACAAAATCGACTGATCCTAAAATCGAAAAAGCGCCAAAAATTGAAATATTGAAAAATCGAAAAAAATTAAAAAACGAAAACATGAAGAATTGAAAAATCGAAAAGTTGAAAATTCGAGAAACTGAAGATTCGAGAAATTAAAAAATACTAAAAATGAAATGTCAACAAACTGAAATTTTTAAAAATCTTAAAACTGAAATCTTGGAAAATAACAGAAATCGAAAAATAAAAAATCTAGAAATCGAAAATTTCAAAAATTAAGAAATTGAAAAATTCCAAAAATAAATTTGAGTCATGAAAAAATTTAAAATCGAAAAATTAAAAAATCCCAAAACTCAAATATCGAAAAATTGATCAATCGAAGGAAAATTGAAGAATCGAAATATTGAAAAATGCCAGAACTGAAACATCGAAAAACTCAAAAATCGAGAAATGGGAAAAACAAAATATCGAAAAATCCGAAAATCCAAAGGTCGCAAAATCGAGAAGTCGAAAAATCTATAAATCGAAAAGTCGAAGAAACGAAAAATCGACTGATCCTAAATCGAAAATTTAGACACGCCAAAAATTGAAATATGGAAAAATCGAAAAACTAAAATATCGGTAAATAGAGAAATCGAAATTATGAAAAATCGAGAAATTGAAAAATACTAAAAATGAAATGTCAACAAATTGAAAATCGGGAAATTGAAAAATTGGAAAATTGAATTATTTAAAAATCAAACGAAATCTTGGAAAATACAGAAATCGAAAAATAAAAAAAATCTAGACATCGAAAATTTGAGAAAACTCGAGAAATTGAAAAACGTCACAAATGAATTGACCAAAAATTGAGTAATCAAAAAATTTAAAATCGACAAATTAAAAAACCCTAAAGCTCAAATATCGAAAAATTGATCAATCGATAAATAAAAAATTGAACAATCGAAGGACAATTGAAGACGAAGAATCGAAAATATTTAAAAATCCAAAAGTGAAACATCAAAAAACTCAAAAATCGAGAAATGGAAAAAAACAAAATATCGAAAAATCGAAAAATCAGAAGATTGAAAATTTGAGATGTTGAAAAATCCAAAAATTGATCCAACAAACGAAAGTTAAAAACGCTAAAAATTGCAATATTGAAAAACCTGAAATATCGGAAATAGAGAAATCGAAATTATGAAAAATCGGGAATTGAAAATTGAAAAATTGAAAAATTGAAAAACTGGAAAATCGAAAATTAAAAAATCACAAAACTGAAATCATTGGGTAATAGAGAAACGAAAAATAAAAAATCTAGAAATCGAAAATTTGAAAAAGCTCAAAAATTAATTATCCAAAAATTGAGTAATCGAAAAATTTTAAAATCCCAAAACTCAAATATCGGAAAATTGATCAATCGATTAATCAAAAAAATTGAAAACCGAAGGAAAATTGAAAATCGAAATATTGAACAATTCTAAAACTGAAGCATCGAAAAACTCAAAAATCGAGAAATGGAAAAAAACGAAAAATTGAAAAATCAAAAGGTCGGAAATTTGAAAAGTAGAAAAATCCAAAAATCGAATGATCCAAAAATCAAAAATTTAGAAACGCCAAAAATTGAAAGATTGAAAAATTGGAAAATATAAAAGACGCAAAACTGAAGAAATGAAAAGTTGAAAATTCGAAAAATATGAAAAATCGAAAAACTGAAATATCGGCAAATAGAGAAACCGAAATTATGAAAAATCGGGAAATTGAAAAATTGGAAAATTGAAATATTTAAAAATCGTAAAACTAAAATCTTGGAAAATACAGAAATCGAAAAATAAAATTGAAAAATGTCAAAAATGAATTAACCAAAAATTGAGTAATCAAAAAATTTAAAATCGACAATTTAAAAAACCCCAAAGCTCAAATATCGAAAAATTAATCAATCGATAAATCAAAAAATTGAACAATCGAAGGAAAATTGAAGAATCGAAATATTTAAAAAGTCCAAAACTGAAACATCGAAAAACTCAAAAATCGAGAAATGGGAAAAACAAAATATCAGAAGGATGAAAATTTGAGAAGTTGAAAAGTCCAGAAATGAAAAGTTGAAAATTCAAAAATATGAAAAATCGAAAAACTGAAATATCGGAAAATAGAGAAATCGAAATTATGTTATGAAAAATCGAGAAATTGAAAAATTGGAAAATTCGAGGAATTGAAAAATCGAAACATCCAGAAAGCGAAAAAATTCCACAATTGATTTTTTTTCCAAAAAAATCTCGATGTCTAGGAAAAAATTTCAACACGAACTCATAAACCACAAGTTCTAGGTTGTTACTTTTTAACAGTTAAGTAACATTTGATAATTATACTATTCAAAAATTAAATCCTCGTTTTGAAGTGGTCTCCATTTGATTTAGTGGCAGTTTTTGTCATTCTATTTTTATTTTACGATACTAATTTACGTTAACTAGTTAAAACCTACAAAATGTGCTCTAATATTATCCAACCAACAAACAATATTTTACACGCCACCCCAGCAAGTTGACTCTTTTAACCACAGGAAATATTAACACAATTTCAATTTGGCAACAGGTCAGCCCCACAAAAACATCCGCGTCAATCCAACTCATTTTCTGAGTAATAACAATTTAAAAATTATAAGCGATTACCGTCCCCATTAACGTAATAACCTTATCACCCCAGGCCGACACCAACAACGAATACAAATAAATACACCATTATAGCACTTAACTTCGAAAAGAAAAATGCAACCAGGCGCATAATTAACTCCAGGTAAATTACATCTTTTTATATCGAACTAACGCCTACGTCACACTTAGGTGATAATAGAACACTTGTTCTAACCAGAGATTACACAATCACGAATGCAATCACCCCGCAGGATGAGTAAACACAGTTCACAGAAATTAAATTCAACCTTAACTCACGCGTGCGGTAAAACAGTATTCGAAAACTCGCTAACCGCTTACTCTACTTCATCTACAAACCTATAACATATATGCAGTGTATTTTCCGAAGCAGATTGGTATTTAATGTTATACTTGGGTCCAACGGTGTGTATAATATATCGAGCTGGCAGTGCATGGCCTTGTGTAACTCGAACATCGCCTGTCCTACACTCTAAAACAAAGAACACGATTATTATTATTATTACTTCCGACGGGGATTGAGTCAAACGCCAAGCAAGATCGAAGCCACCCACACTCGGAACTCTGATTGGGAAAAATTACCTCTTATATCTAGATTGATTTCCTCTTTTAATTCAGACCCGGCCCTTTGGAAAATTCTATCACTGACCGGATTACTCTCGTTCATCGATTCATTTGTAGAATTGACTATAGCATCTACTTGGAGTGCTGAAATATCACCAGACCTGCAAAAATACTAGAAGGTAAAACCGTGTAACGTCGATCAATTTCGTTTAATATTAAAAGGTCTCCCATTAGGAATTAGTTACATAATTACACGGGAAACGCTTAAAATAACCCAACAAACGATTGCCTAGGGTGCCTTATTTATAATGTAATCAGTTGTTCGGCGTGCAGACAACAAAAGATTCCTAATAAAATATTACGGGAAAGATCGATAGTTTTATAGATAAATTGCCTGCCTAGGAGGAGTTACGTGACAGTTTGATTATAAATGAATTGTTAATGGGACAAAATTTAGCGAAAAAATTCCACGACTTCGATTCACCGAACGACCCCATTTTTAACCAGAAACGCGTACTTTCAATTCGATTGCTCGCTGTTTTATTTCATTTATATAAATTAATAAATAACGTTTTCAACCACGAGCGTTTAAGTGTGCCATTAGAAACAAATTATTCGAAAAGTCATTCAAACTTATCACTTAACTGTTGGTTGTTGTAACATTGTAATATTTTTTTTACTTTTGAAATTTTTTTTTAGATAAACAAAAAAATTAATTTAGATGACTCATTCAAAATCAGTGACGCTTGGAACGCGTTCCAGTTCGTCATGCATCAACCTCTGTCCAGGTAGCGTTGTCACAATACCGAGTATCATTATCGCAGCAGAAACGATTTTTAACGAGCTATTGAGAAATGTAGCGGCGCGTACAATTTATAGATTAAAAAGCTTGTGTAAGTGCAATTTCAACTAACACCACGTAAATAAATTGAAAATGTTTTTCAACTGAGATAAAATGGTCGAATCGGACAAAGTGTTGTCGAAGTATTGAAAAATCCGATAATCAGTTTCGGGTACTGGGCGATGGGGTTCCCCTTATCAAGATCTACCCCAAATAAGTGGCCAAATGATAGATATAAACAGGCTACAAAATGTTATTTACGAATAAAGATCTCTATCTTTACGACTGTGTATGCTTTAGCCCTAAAGAAGTATAAAAAACACGACTTCCCCAATATCTGCAGCTATATAAAAGTTTACCCGTTAATAAAGTAAAAAAAAGACTGTAATAATTGTTGTTAGTGAAAAAGTCACTGTGATTTTATTTTATGATTGCTAACTTTGTGCAGATACAATTTTTTTATTTTTCTTAATGCTAAATTGTAATTGTCTTACATAAAAAGGAATACTAAGAACGCGAGCGCAGCGAGCACGTTTCAGGTGTTATTAAAAATTACTCGTTAGTGTCCCTGAGAAACTAAATTATTATAAGAGAATTTTTTATTGTCTAAAAAAGGCGAATCCTAGAAATGTTTGTGATTATCTGCCAAAGTTGCAATTTAAATGTGCTCGCTGCGCTCGTATTCTAAAGGTGTGTTTTTTAAGTCTACAGATTTATGTTTACAATACAATCCAAACAAGTTCATTCCTGCTCACTTCTATAACAACAAAGTTGAAAAAAAAAAGTTTAAAAAGCGAGTACAGCGAACACATTCAAGTGCAATTTGTTTGTGATCAGAAATGTCTAAGCAAATTTTATGTGTATGCGGATTGTCGTGTAGTTGGTAAAACGCTAACCAAAATTTAACTAATCATCCCTCCCGACAATACGATGACTCCTCTAAAATTTACATTAGTAAATGTTTATTTAAATTTTATAAAATAAGATACCCCTAGACTTGTGGTTAATGAATCCGTGTTGAATTTTTTATCCTAGATAGAGACTATTGAAAAAAATCAAAATTGTACGATTTTCCGAATTTTCAAATTTTCGACTTTTCCATGTTTCAATTTCTCGGGTTTTCAAGTTTCGATTACTCAGTCTTTTGACATTTCCGTTGTTGGGATATTTCAGGTTTTTAATTTTTAAATTTTTCCATTTTTCAATTCCTCCATTATCCAAATTTTCAAATTCTTCATTTTTGAAATTTTCGGTTTCTCGATTTTATATTATTCTTCGATTTCTCTATTTTCCAATATTCCAGTTTGAATTTTTCGATTTCTCGATTTTTCGACTTCTCAACTTTCAACTATTAGATTTTTTGATATTGTAATTTTAGATTTTTCGGTTTTTCCATTTTTCAAATTTTCAGTTTTCGAATTCTCGACATCCATTTTTCGAATTTCCGATTTTTTTTTTATTTAAATTTTTGAATTTCTTTTTTTTCGATTTTGGGCTATTTTGTTGTGTTTTGATTTTTCGATGTTTCAATTTGTTCAATGTTTATTTTTCGAATTCTCGGCTTTTCGACTTTTAGACTTTTCATTTTTTGGATTTTTCGATTTTTCCATTTTGCGATTTCCCAATTTTTCTAAATTTCAATTTTAAGATTTTTCGATTGCTAGATTTTTAAGTTTTTTAATTCTTCAATTTTTCAGTGCTCCGATTTTGTAAATTTTAGATTTTCGATTTTAGGATTTTTTAATTTTTATAATATATCAATTTTTCGAATTTTCCTCTTCCCAACTTTTCTGTTTTTCAATGTTTAAAATTTTTGTTTTTTTTTTTTTATTTTTCGATTTCTCTATTTTCCGATATTCCAGGTATTCGATTGTTGAATTTTCTATTTTTCGATTAATCCATTTTTCGACTGATTTTCCTGTTTTTTGATTTTTCGACTTTTCGATACTTTAGTTTTAAATTTTTCGGTTTTCCGATTTTTCAAATTTTCAGTTTTCGAAATTTGGAATTCTCGATTTTTCCATTTTGCAAATTTCCATTTTTTTTGTTCAAATTTTTTAATTTCTTTTTTTGAGCTATTTTGTTATGTTTTGATTTATCGATGTTTCATTTTTCCAATTGTTGGATGTTTCTATTTGTCGATTTCTCATTTTTTTCGACTTTTCTGCTTTTCATTTTTAGGATGTTTCGATTATTCCATTTTGCGATTTCCCAATTTTTCTGAATTTCAATTTTGTGATTTCTCAATTTCTCGATTTTTCAGGTTTTTCATTCTTTAATTTTTCAATGTTCCGATTTTATAAATTTTAGATATTTCGATTTCTGTTTTTCTTTATTTACTACATTTTCGATTTTTCAATTTTTCGTTTCTTTAAATTTTAGATTTTTTGATTTCCGATTTTTTAATTTTCAATTTTTTTGAATTTTCCATTTCCCAACTTTTCGGTTTTTCAATGTTTAAAATTTTTCGGTTTCTCGATTTTTTCAATGTTTAAAATCTTTCGGTTTCTCGATTTTTTCAAGTTATAAATTTTTCAACTTTTCAACATTTTAATTGTGGCATTTTTCCATATTTTAATTTTAGATTTTTTTGTTCGTCGATTTTTCAACTTCTTGACTATTCGATCTGTCGATTTCTCCATCTTTTGCTGTTTCGATTTATCGATGTTTCATTTTCATTTTCAAAGTTTTCAGTTTCCGAAATTTCGATTTTTTGAGTTTCGATATTTCCTTTTTTTGTTTTCTTGAATTTTCTTAATTTTCTAAATTTCGATTTTCAAATTGTTGATTTTTCGGTTTTTCGATTTTTTGATTTACAAAATTTTCAATTTTTTAATATTCGAATTTTCTAATCGATTTCACGATTTTTCAATTTCAATTCTACGACTTTTCAAATTTGCAATTTTCAAAATTTCGTACTTTCGATTTTTCCATTTTCGAATTTTCCATTTTTTTAAATTTAACTTTTTTCATTTTTCAATATTTGATTTTTCAATTTTTTTGATTTTGGGCTATTTTGTCATGTTTTGATTTATCGATGTTTCAATTTTCCAATTAGTTCATGTTTCTATTTTTCGATTTCTCGGTTTTGCGACTGTTCATTTTTGGGATTTTTCAATTTCCCGATTTTTCAATTTTTCAATGTTCCGATTTTGTAAATTTTCGATTTTTCGATTTGTTTTTTTTTTTAATTTATTAGATTTTTATATTTCAGTTTTTCGTTTGTTTAAATTTTACATTTTTAGATTTTACGATTTTTTAATTTTCAATTTTTTTAATTTTCCACTTCCCAACTTTTCGGTTTTTCAATGCTTAAAATTTTTCGGTTTCTCGATTTTTCAAGTTTTAAATTTCTCAACTTTTCAACATTTTAATTGTGGCAATTTTTTCATTTTTCCATATTTTAATTTTAGATTTTTTAGTTCGTCTATTTTTCAACTTCTTCAGTATTCGATTTTACGATTTCACCATCTTCTGCTGTTTCGATTTCTCGATGTTTCAAATTTTCAAGTTTTCGACGAATCGATTCCTCGGCATTTCGATTTTTAAATTTTTCAGTTTCCGAAATTTCGTTTTTTTCCATTTTTTCGAATTTTCGATTTTCTGAGTTTCGATATTTCGTTTTTCATACATATTTGTTTCTTGGATTTTTCGAATTTTCGAAATCTCGACTTTTAAATTCTTGATTTTTCGATTTTTCGAAATTTTGATTTACAAATTTTGGATTTTTTTGATATTCGAATTTTCAATTTGTTTCCTAATCGATTTCTTGATTTTTCAATTTCAATTCTACGACTTTTCAAATATTCAGTTTTCGTAATTTCGTACTTTCGATTTTTCCATTTTCAAATTTTCCATTTTTTTAAATTTCAATTTTTTGATTTTTCAAAATTTAATTTTTCAATTTTTTTTATTTTGGGCTATTTTGTCATGTTTTGATTTCTCCATGTTGCAATTGTCCAATTATTCCATGTTTCTATTTTTCGATTTCACGGTTTTTCGACTTTTCGGCTTTTCATTTTTTGGGTGTTTCGATTTTTCAATTTTGCGATTTCCGAGTTTTGGGATTTTGAAATTTCCCGATTGTTCAATTTTTCAGTGTTCCGATTTTGAATTTTTGTTTTTTCTTTATTTATTAGATTTTCGATTTTTTAATATTTCAATTTTTCGAATTTTCCATTTCCCAACTTTTCGGTTTTTCAATGTTTAAAGTTTTTCGATTCCTCGATTTTTCAAGTTTTCGATTTCTTAACTTTTCATTTCTGGATTTTTAAGTTTTTCGATATTTTGATTTTAGATTTTTCAACTTTCCCGATTTCTCGATCTTCTGCTGTTTCGATTTATGAATATTTCAATTTTTCAAGTTTTCAACGAATATTTGTTTCTTGGATTTTTCGAAATTCGAATTTTCAATTTGTTTCCCTTTCGATTTTATTTTTTTTTTAATTTTCGATTTTAAATTTTTTGAATTGTCGATTTTTCAATTATTCGCATTTTCAATTTTTTTACCTTTCGATTTTCAGTTTTTTAATTCTCCAATTTTTCAATTTTTGAATTATTTTGCTTTTCGATATTATGAATTCTCGAGATCTCGATATTTCGATTTTTCAATTTTCAATTTTTCGATGAATCCTTTTCTCGACTTCTAGATTTTTAAATTTTTCAATTTTCGAAATTCAAATTTTTCCATTTTTTGAATTTTAGATTTTTAGAGTTTCAATATTTCGTTTTTCCTATATTTGTCCCTTGGCTTTTTCGAAATTTCGATTTTCAAATTTTCGATTTTCTGATATACAAAATTTCAGTTCGTTTCCTTTTCGATTTCTCGATTTTTGAATTTCAATTCTTCGAAATTTATATTTTTTCCATTTTTCGAGTTTCGATATTTTGGTTTTTCCTATATTTGTTCCTTGGAGTTTTCGATTTTTCGAAATCTCGATTTTCAAATTTTTGATTTTTTGGTTTTTTCGATTTTCAATTTGTATATTTTCCAATTTTCGATTTTCCTATTTCTCAAATTTGTAATTTGCAGAATTTTCCATGTTTCGATATTCTAATTTTCAATTTGTTTACTTATCGATTTCTCGATTTTTCGGTTTCAATTCTTCGATTTTTAGAATTTTCGATTTTAAATTTTTTGACTTCAGTTTTTTTACTTTTTCGATATTCGAGTTTTCAGTTTTTTTACTTTCGATTTTCAGTTTTGTCATTCTTCAGTTTTCCAATTATTTTACTTTTCGATTTTTGAATTTTCAATTTTTCGGTGAATCGATATCTCGATTTTACATTTTTAAATTTTTCATTTTTCGCAATTTGGATGTGTCCATTTTTCGAATTTTCGATTTTTCGAGTTTCGATATTTCCTTTTTTCTATATTTGTTCCTTGGATTTTTCGATTTTTCGAAATCTCGATTTTCAAATTTTTGAGTTTTCGGTTTCTCGATATTTAGATCACAAAAGTTTCGGTTTTTCGATATTCAAGTTTTCAATTCGTTTCCTTTTCGAATTTAAATTTTTTTAATTTTCAATTTTTCGATTATCCATGCTTCAGTTTTTTACTTTTCGATTTTTCCATATTCGAATATTCAATTTTTTAAATTAAATTTCAATATACGATTTTTTGAGTTCTCTATTTTCCGATTCGGAATTCTCAATTTTTTGACTTTTCGGAAATTTTTTCAATTTTTTCGATTTTCGATTTTTCGAAATTGTTATTTATTTTTACTTTATGGAGCCGTTTTTGAGCTAGGGTCTTATAAAAACAATGAATCATTATGGATCAACCACAGGGACGGCGTCACAATATTTTGCTTATTTTAGATAGGATTTATTCGCAATTTTGACATGACGTCATCAATTTTTTGGAAGGGAATAAACGGATAAATTTTGATAACGATTTATAGGATAACCTTAAAACGTTCGCAAGATTTCAGAGTCTTCAATTTTGTAGTTTCAAAACAAAAATTTATCTAACTATTTTGATTTTTTTTTCCAAAAACAGACAGACACGACGGAAACGGAAGACCGAAAGTTCAGTATTTTAGAGATCATTCACCTATTCTTTAGTTATTATTTTTTAATGCCGTTACTACAAACCTATATTTAACGTTCAAGTATGATCAAGATAATTGCCAATCAAGCCACTCCGTTCTAAATTCTATTAATAAACGAGTATAAAAATTTTGAAGTTATGACCTCAATTTGGCACACGATGTGTATAATAAAATGTATGCGAGTCAATAAACCAACCAATAAATTCGGGGTAATGATTCCAAAGAAACACTATTAAGCTTGATTGCAGTTAAAAAAAAAAGTTACAAATACACGCCCAAACAGGAAAGCACGTAATTTTTACGATGTTTTTTTTTTTTTAGTAAATGGACTTTACCTGAATCCATTGTACGCCCATTTCTTCTCAGAGGTAAAATAATTTGCGAATAGCATGTGTAGAAGACGAAACACCTGCTTTTCATGGGAAACAACATCTCACGAAATAATTTGATGAGATAACTGAGTGTTCTTGCAAGACGAATTTTGCGGAAATGATATTCTCAAATTATTTTACCTCTACAAAGTGTGAAAAACTTCCGTGCAAATGAAAACCAAGTTAAAATCTACAAACTTTCTTAATTCTAGCCTGATCGACAATAGCTACGTTGCCAAATCTTATTATACATTTCTCAATTGCCAAAAATAACCGAGGTAAAACCCGAAAAATTAAAAAGTACAATTTAAACTTGAATTAAAAACCTCAATACTCTAAAATATACGTATTTTAGCGGCTAAAAGTTCCACAAACGTTCATTGGTCCATTCGTTGCGCCTGCCGTAACTTACCATAAGATAATTTTGTGATTGATTTCGGGGTCGTACGGGAAGGGTGAATTATTGTGCTTGGGTGCTCCGCTGGCACTGTAATCAGTCAAATAATGAGCTGGAGCTATTTCGCTCCACCTCGTCAGGTTGTTCGGGTGCACCACATCTGATGCCACCCCTAAGGGTTCCTGGTTCATAATGATCCGCATCAAGTATTCCCTGAAACAAAATAACCCATTTGATATGGATACTTAATTCGAACGACGGAATGATATTTAAATGTCGCCGTCTGGAGGCACAACTGGAACACGCCACCTTTCCAGCTAATGAGGGTGCGAAAGGGGAAATATCACGGTGTCCTGTTCGCATTTTGAAAGCCAAGAAATGAAAAGCGGGGGAAAGTCGAGCGCTATCTTAAGCCCGTCCCACTTTAGAAAAACCGTAAGCAATGCATTTTATATGGGGGTTAAAATTTTGCGGAATCAGAAAAGTATGGTCAAGGGGTTGATAAATCACTGAAAGCGTTATTTGGGTTTTGCTCGATAATCGAAGGTCGACTGGATTTATTAATGCGTTTTGCTTCGACATTTCACAGCAGATTTTCGCGTTTTGGGACACTCTGGACACAAATTAAACATTAATTAAGCAATTTATTTATTGACCGTTTCATAATTAAGCGCAAAAATTTCGATGTCGTGGTTTTTTATTCAGGGTGATTACGTGTCCTGCAATTTTCGAGCAACAATTAAATTTTCTTATCAGCGTTAAGCATGTAAATGCGAATACTCGAAATAAAATTTTTAAACACGCGCTAACAAATGGAACGGTTAACGAACACAAGAAAACTCTTACCGATAACACTTCCTGTACGCGAGTTCATTCCTCACAAATGTATGGGGAACATTCGAATATCCGGATTAAAGTTCATCACCCCAGTCAACGACACAAAAATAATCAATTGCTTTTGTTCGAAGTAAAAACGAAGCCGGCGCTTAAAATGTGCACTAGTGGATCATGTCGGATCTAAATTTTGTGGGATAAATTGGAAACAATGGTACAAACGATGTGCTGGCTGGATTTTGAATGTAGGAGCATCGGAAAGGAATGACGACTGACTACGAAATGTCACCTACTTAGAACTTTTAAGAGTTTCGAAACGATAATCATTAGAGACTACTTCGTTCTAGTTTCATGGTAATGTACGTGTTACAATTATCATAGAAGAACCATTATGAGTACATCTAAGACGGAAGTGACGTTACGTAACAATTATTAGAAGCAATTATTAAGCAATTTAAATATTATAATGTCTTTCAACAGTCTCTTCGGACTGAACCATCAGTTCTTTTGTTTATTTTCATCATATATTTTAAGAAAATATAGAGAATATAAAGAATGCAGAAAATAATACAGAATGTGCAGAATAAACGGAAAGAAAAAATAATACAGAAAATATACAATATAGAGGAAAAACAGAATATACAGAATATGCAATATATGCAGAATGCGCAAAAATACCGAATATGAAGATTATACAGAAGATATAAAACATATAGAATATACAGAACATAAGAATACACAGAATACACAGAATATACAGAACACACAGAACACACGAAACATACAAAACATACGAAACATACGGAGCACAGAGAACATAGAAACATACAGAATATACAGAAGACACAGAATACACAGAAAATTAGGAAGATTCAGAGGAAACAAAAGATTAAAAAAATTCAGAAAATCTTGAAAATAAAAGAAATACAGAGAATGCAGAAAACAACACAGAATATACAAACAATTATACAGGAAATGCAGAAAATAACATAGAAAATGCACAAAATGTAGAATATACAGATAAAAATACAGAAAATAATAAGAATGTGCAGAATATACGAAAAAAGAAAATAATACAGAAAATACACAATATAGTGGAAAAACAGAATATACAGAATATGCAGTATATGCAGAATACGCAAAAATAACGAATATAAAGATTATACAGAAAATATAAAACATATAGAATATACAGAACATAAGAATACACAGAATATACAGAATACAACGAACACACGAAACATACAAAACATACGAAACATACGGAGCACAGAGAACATAGAAACATTCAGAATATACAGAAGACAGAATACACAGAAAATTAACAAGATTCAGAGGAAACAAAAGATTAAAAAATTTCAGAGAATTTTGAAAATAAAAGATATTCAGAGAATTTAGAGAATTCAGAGAACACAAAGAATACAGGAAATACAGAAAATAGAGAAAATACAGACAATGCAGAAAACAACACAGAATATACAAACAGTTATACAGGAAATGGAGAAAATAACATAGAAAATGCACAAAATGTAGAATATACAGATAAAAATACAGAAAATAATACAGAATGTGCAGAATAAACGGAAAGAGAAAATGATACAGAAAATATACAATATAGAGGAAAAACAGAATATACAGAATATACAGAATATGCAGTATATGCAGAATACGCAGAAATACCGAACATAAAGATTATGCAGAAGATATAAAACATACAGAATATATAGAACATACGGAACATCACACGGAACATACAGAACATACGGAACATGTAAAACATACGGAACATACGGAGCACAGAGAGCATAGAAAACATGCAGAATATACAGAAGACACAGAATACACAGAAAATTAAGAGATTCAGAGAACACAAAGAATACAGGAAATATAGAAATAGAGAAAATACAGAGAATGCAGAAAACAACACAGAATATACAAGCAATTATACAGGAATGGAGAAAATAATACAGAAAATGCACAAAATATAGAATATATAGATAAAAATACAGAAAATAATACAGAATGTGTAGAATATACGGAAAGAGAAAATAATACAGAAAATATACAATATCGAGGAAAAATAGAATATACAGAATATGCAGTATATGCAGAATACGCAAAAATACCGAATATAAAGATTATGCAGAAGATATAAAACATACTGAATATACAAAACATACGGAACATCACAGGGAACATACGGAACATACAAAACATACGGAACATACAAAACATACGGAACATACGGAGCACAGAGAACATAGAAACATACAGAATATACAGAAGACACAGAATACCCAGAAAATTAAGAGGATTCAGAGAAAACAAAAGATTAAAAAATTTCAGAGAATTTTGAAAATAAAAGATATTCAGAGAATTTAGAGAATTCAGAGAACACAAAGAATACAGGAAATACAGAAAATAGAGAAAATACAGAGAATGCACAAAATATAGAATATATAGATAAAAATACAGAAAATAATACAGAATGTGTAGAATATACGGAAAGAGAAAATAATACAGAAAATATACAATATCGAGGAAAAACAGAATATACAGAATATGCAGTATATGCAGAATACGCAAAAATACCGAATATAAAGATTATGCAGAAGATATAAAACATACTGAATATACAGAACATACGGAACATCACAGGGAACATACAGAACATACGGAACATACAAAACATACGGAACATACAAAACATACGGAACATACGGACCACAGAGAACATAGAAACATACAGAATATACAGAAAACACAGAATACCCAGAAAATTAAGAGGATTCAGAGAAAACAAAAGATTAAAAAATTTCAGAAAATTTTGAAAATAAAAGATATACAGAGAATTTAGAGAATTCAGAGAACACAAAGAATACAGGAAATACAGAAAATAGAGAAAATACAAAGAATGCAGAAAACAACACAGAATATACAAACAATTATGCAGGAAATGGAGAAAATAACACAGAAAATGCACAAAATATTGAATATAGAGATAAAAATACAGAAAATAATACAGAATGTGCAGAATATACGGAAAGAGAAAATAATACAGAAAATATACAATATAGAGGAAAAACAGAATATACAGAATATGCAGTATATGCAGAATACGCAAAAATACCGAATATAAAGATTATGCAGAAGATATAAAACATACTGAATATACAGAACATACGGAACATCACACGGAACATACAAAACATACGGAACATACAAAACATACGGAACATACAAAATATACGGAACATACGAAGCACAGAGAACATAGAAACATACAGAATATACAGAAGACACAGAATACCCAGAAAATTAAGAGGATTCAGAGAAAACAAAAGATTAAAAAATTTCAGAAAATTTTGAAAATAAAAGATATACAGAGAATTTAGAGAATTCAGAGAAGACAAAGAATACAGGAAATACAGAAAATACAGAGAATGCAGAAAACAACACAGAATATACAAACAATAATGCAGGAAATTGAGGAAATAACACAGAAAATGTCCAAAATATAGAATATATAGATAAAAATACAGAAAATATACAATATAGAGGAAAAACAGAATATACAAAATATGCAGTATATACAGAATACGCAAAAATACCGAATATAAAGATTATACAGAAGATATAAAACATACAGAATACACAGAACATAAGAATACACAGAACATAAGAATACACAGAACACACGGAACATACAGAACATACGGAACGTACGGACCACAGAGAACATAGAAACATGCAGAATATTCATGAGACACAGAATACACAGAAAATTAAACGGATTCAGAGAAAACAAATGATAAAAAAACTTCAGAAAATCTTGAAAATAAAAGAAATATAGAGAATTTAGAGAACTTAGAGAACAAAAAGAATACAGGAAATACAGAAAATAGAGAAAATACAGAGAATGCAGAAAACAACACAAAATATACAAACAATTATACAGGAAATTGAGAAAATAATACAGGAAATGCACAAAATATATAATATATAGATAAAAATAGAACATTCAGTCTTTAGAGAATATACAGGAAAGACAAACAATACAGAAAATGCGGACTGTGTAGAATATACACATCACAATACAAAGAATACATAGTATACAGAGAATAGAGAAAATACCGAATATACAGAGAATCGAGGAAATAATACAAAAAATATTGAAAAATAAAGCAGAATATACAAAATGTACAAAAAATACACAGTAAATCAAGAAAATATAGAAAATGCAGGCAATAAAAAGTACAGAAATTACAAAAGACACAGAAAATAGGGAAAGTGCAGCTCATGCAGAAGAATATGCAGAATGTGTGGAATATACAGAAAATAGAGATAATAATGCAGAAAATGCAGAATATAGAGACTTTGTAGAAAAGGAATACAGAAGATACAAAAAATTTATTAAATTGGCAAAATTCAAAAAATTCACAAAATTTTCGAAATTCGCAAAATTCACGAAATTCACCAAATTTATCGTTGAGGTTATCGAAAAACGAGGCCGGAAGTGACTTTTGCGGCGCGAAATCTACAAGAAAATGCATTTAGTTAAATTTCGAAATGGGCGAAAATGAGTCGAAATTGTTATTTTATCAGGCACCAGTCCCGCCCACCCGCCCTCTCTTTTCTTAAAGCATATCTCATTTGCCAAAATCACTTTTATCTTATCAAATACTACGTGTAGGCAATTTTCAAAAGTTGGTGTTTTTTTTATTAGACAGAACGTCCCGCGCCCCTGAAGTACAACCAAACAAATCCAGTGCTTTAGAAAAAAATATATACGGCCGATGGTTACGTTCGTTTTGTATTAGTATAAAAGGGTGTTAACTAATTTGGATTTTTTTGCGACAATCAAAGTAGAAAATCACAACGCATTCATAAACTACAACTACAAAAGTATACTATTTCGCAAAATAAAAATAGCTTTTAGCATGCAAAATTTTTAGGTGGCGTCGTCAAATTGTTGGCGGGGTTGATTCGACAAATTTTGGTTGACGTTTAACCACGATATTCCTAAAATATATCTAAAATTTGACAACAATCGGTCTCGTTTTTTTAAAAAAAGACTCAGACGATAGATTTTGTCACACTCTTCCACTTAGATTTATCAAATTTTCTATTTTCGATTTTAGACTTTCCAATTATTTTACTTTTCCATTTTTTGATTTCTCAAGTTCTGGATTTCTCGCTTTTTCAATTTTCGATTTTTTGACTTTCGGGAAAAGTAAAAACCGGCGGCATAAATAAAACAATAATTTTACTGTTTCAATAATAATAATAACCTTAACTTCAAATGTTTATGTTTATACATTGAAAGAATGTCACGTAGATCTCTGTTTGATTTAAATGAGTGTGTCTGCTCAAAACAGAGTACTAAAATTATTAATTAAGCCATTATCGAACAAAATGTTCTGAATATTATTACTATTATTATTATTATTATTATGCTTATTTTGTCATTATTAGATAAAGACGTGCGTATTCTCCCATTTTTGAGAAAATGAGGGGTCTTCTTAATTTAATCAATAAAAAAAGCAACTATCAAATTTGGCAAATAAAGGCGGATTCATAAGCTACAAACATAAATGCATGTTATTTTATGAAATTTAAATAGCATTTACAGTGCAAGATTTTGAATTTTGGTTAGGGTTTTACCATCTACATGGTAGTCCAAAAATACAAATAAAATTTGACCACAATCGATCTCGCGGTTTCTGATAAATATTGACACAGACGACAGACGGACGGCAGACAGACGGAACAGAGAGAACCCTTTTTTTTTTCATATTCTAGCGATCATGAAATATCGAGAAAACATGAAATTATCCGTTCGCCGGATGGCCACGATTATAATAAAAATACCAGAGAATGCAACTATAGAAACACAAATAGAAGAATCACACGGTGGTTTCAAGAAAGAAACAGGGCGCAAATGCTCTAAAACGCAAATTATAGCAAATAATCGAAATAAAAAAGTTATTGGAGCATTTACAGGCTTGAAAAATTGGCGAAAAGTTGTTTCAAAAGAACTTCCTTCAAACCGAAAATACAATTAAAGATATCTAGTTGCTTGCTTATAAAATATTCTGTAGGAAAAAGTTAACTTAGCCCCGCCCACCCACCCGTTCTCTCATTTATTTCTGTAGAAATAAGAAATAAATGTTATAGCAAGTAGTACTTGCTAGTACAAGCTAGTACTTGCTAAGATAAGAGTGATTGTGGCAAACGACATACCTTTTAAGAAAATAGAGGGAGGGTGGGCGGGGCTAGTACTTGTCAAGATAAGATTGATTTTGGCAAATCACATATCTTCTAAGAAAAAAAAGGGTGGGTGGGCGGGGCTAAAACTTGCTAACCTAGGACTGAACAATATTAAGAGTAATCACTGGAACGAAGACGGGGTGGGTGGGCGGGACTACTGCTTGCTCATAAAATAAGAAAAAAGTTCAATTTAACACCGCTCACCTCTAAGATAACAATGATTTTGGTAAATGACATATGTTCTAAGAAAAAAAAAAGGGTGGGTGGGCGGTACTAAAACATACTAATCTAGGACTGAACAATATTTAATCATTGGAATGAAGAAGGAGTGGGTGGGCGGCGCTACTGCTTGCTCATAAAACTAGAAAAAAGCTAAATTTAGCACCGCTCACCTCCTCTTCCCATTTCACTGAATTATTTGACATACATAGTACTTGTTAAGATAAGAGTGATTTTGGTAAATGACATATCTTCGAAGAAAAAAACGGGTGGGTGAGCGGGACTAAAACTTGCTAACCTAGGACTGAACAATATTAAAAATAATCACTGGAACGAAGAAGGGGTGGGTGGGCGGGGCTACTGTTTGCTCATAAAACTAGAAAAAAGCTAAATTTAGCACAGCCCACCTCCTTTCTCCATTTCACTGAATTATTTGATATACATATTATTGTAAAATGGAAATTGAAAAATAACAGTATTGTATTCCGAAAATTTTCCAGGAAAATGGAACGAACTGTTCCTCATTTAATCAATAAAATAAATTGATTCTTTCGTTAAATTTTTGAGCCACCTGTTTAGCCTACGTTCTATTAATTCCCATTCTCACTTTACAAAAGAAAATATAAATCATCCCGCCCACCCACCCGGCCTCCATTTCAGTGATTCATTTTGTCTAGTCTTAATTGAAGTGAGATAAAATCGTAGAATGAGAACAGCGTGTGTGGGCGGGGCTAGTATCTGCTAAGATTTATTTTAGTAAATGACATATCTTCGAAGAAAAAAAAGGGTGGGTGGGCGGGGTTAGAACTTGCTAACCTGGGACTGAACAATATTAACAGTAGTCATTTTTGTATAAGAAAATCTAAAAAATATTAATGCAATGATAAATTACAATTATAGAGTGACCATATTTTGCACATTTTAGTAGGATGGTTATGATAACTTTAAAAACTCTCCAAGATTTCCAAGCATTCGGTTTTGTAATTGCTGACTAAATCAATAAAATAAATTCACGCATTCATTAATTTTTTCAGTCACCTGTATGAGCAAATTGAAAAAATATGAATGGAATGATAGATATATTTTAATTAAAAAATTATTATGATTACCATTACTTTAAAACATCTGCAAGATTTCAAAGCATTCGGTCCAGCAGAGTCAAAATTAAATTGCAAAATATTGTTTTATAATAAAAAAAAAATGGTCGCAGGCTGTAAGTATAATTCGACAAATCTAGCTCTTTAAAAAAATTACAAAATTAGATTTTACGATTTTCATTTCGTGACAACCGCTGTAAAGTGAAAACCAGTGGCATAAATAACACCCCTGCCTCCCCTGCGCCGTACGGACAATCTAAAACATATATTAAAAAAAGACATAACTAACGGGATAAAATGTCCTTCGGCACTAGGTAATAGCAGTCTGAGGCCCAAGTGTTTATTTATCTTTATACATCGAAAGAATGTCACGTAGAAATGAGTTTGATTTGAATGAGTTTGTCTTCTCAAAACACAGGCCTAAAATTATTAATTAAACCACAAACGAAGAAAATGTTATTTTATCATTATTATGGTGAGTCGAAATTCAGAGGGGGGTCGAATAGTAGTAGATCAAAAATACAGATACATATAAGTGTACAAACAAATAATAAAAGATTTTATTTCATTTAGGTAACACTTTACCTACTAAATTAAAATGTCCTCAACTTTCTTAACACGAAAATATCTACCACTGATAAACAACTAAATCAATACAATCCACTCTGTATTAATTTTCCAAAGATCCTACGCAAAAGCAACAGTTTGGCCTACACGTAGCATTTCGTGGCAAACAACACGCTACAGTAAATTATTATAGCTTTATCAGAATCACTTGTAAAGTGGCTTCATTCGTGAGTAAAATATCTCAAAATATTTCTCGTAATATATCAAAAGAACATGTTAAAATTTTTACGCACTAAATACCCTACTCGGAAAATTCGCATTAAATACGCCAATGTTTTTCCGTGTGGGGTTCGCTGAAATCTGGCGGAACCGGATCAAGCAATTTAACGACCAAGAGTATTAGAGAAATGCGGCTATTCAAACATAAAGACTGAATCGGACGGAAATTATTAAGTCTATATATGGCCGGAAGTTGGCAACACTGGTCACGATCAACTGTTGCCGGTATTATAAGTATGACAACAAACAATAGGAGTAATAGGACGTAGATAACTAATAGTTTCAAAATTCTTCAACATTTTACAATCGTCACTAAGCCCTGCTATTGTACCGTCCAACCCCTCAGAAAATTTTAGTGTGTATAAAAACAAGGAGAATCAGTAACTATTATTATTTACCTGTTCCAAGCCAACAATTTTAATTCGATGTAAGGTTGCTGCATGTCGTAAACATCCCGTACATGCTACCTTTCGCGTTTTTAATGTTATTCGTGTCTAGACAAAGTAGATAACGTTTACAAAGCAAATATCTTCACAATGAAGTTGTTCGCTCAAATAGAACAAATAATTCATAAGGTATAAACATCAGGTAAAAATCAATTTCTCGTCTGATCGCTGGGGATAAGTGGTCATGACCCAATTTCCTGAGCGTAATAGATTTCAACGAGTTTGTTTAGAAAATCCCGCTAGCATCACTGAATGAACTTATTGATTGTCGCTGAAACATAATTTCACCCCGATGCACTCCCAAAAATATCCTTCCGGAAACCGCCATTTCACATGCGAGTTATGTAACACATACGGGAAAGCAATTGCTCGCTTACGATTTCAAGTATTAATGAGCCAACAAAGCCTATTTTTAAGTTTGTTCGAAACACCCGATGACACAAAAATAATAATTTATTAGATTACATTCCACTGGCGTCATGCAACCCTCAATCGATAATTTTCACGAGTTAGCAACCTCCATATTCTATGGAGGAGGATGAAATTTTAACATTTCACTTAACACAAACGCCGCTAACCGCTGCATCAGACATCAAACGTATGAATAATAAATAAGCTCGTCTTTGACTGGGCTCTTTGGTAACAGGGGTTGCATGTTTTCTTCACGTTCTGCTGAAAAAAAGGAAGCGGCGAGCTCAAATTTCCACCTTCCTTAACTTGTTGCGTTATTAGGCTGGGTTATTCATATATAATAACGAGCCTGCAAAATTTTAACACAACCATATATACATCACGATTAGGGTGCTAAATGCGTTCCCCGAAGGCAACTAACTAGAGGGGTTTACAACGAAATAGCATCGGGGAAAAAAACATATTGTGTACATTTTACAATTAATACATTAAACACAACGCATAATGTTATATTAAGAGGATTCCTCGAGGTCTCAAAAATATCAATTAGGTCAACGCTGATGAGGGATCATAATTTTGGCTTATAGATGTCCAAAAAATCTCCATGCTGTATTATCATTGCCAAATCTTTTTACTTAAATATTACTTTATAACATTTACACTGATGTAAACATTGGTCCATTTTGAGAAAAAAGACCTTGAAAAATTGCAGTTATTCTTCATACCCTCATGGACTCGAAAAATGGGAGAACTTTAATATTTTCTTACAAGTTTACTAATTTATTCTCTTGCAGGTTTAATGATAATTTGCGGCTTGAATTTTGAACATTTATTCCCGACGGCGCCGGCGCTGCCTAGAGCGTAGCGTTTCCGAGACCAGCTGATTGTGACTTTGATCGTATTAAATGTGTTTTTTTTTTTACGTGATGTGGAAGTTTCCATCACAAGGTAACCTGTGAATACAATTTGATCTAATTAATAACTTGAAATGACACATAATTTAACATCGCGGAACTTCGTTGTTTAAAATTGTTAATAGAGTGTGGTATAATTTAATATCATGTAAATTCTTTGTTGGTTGAACTTGTTAAGGGTGGTGTAATTAATCTAAGTAATTTTAATACTCATTGAATCATCGATTTCAATTCGGGAAAGATAGAATTTGAATTTAACAAATAATAAATGTTGAAATTGAAGCTTCGTGGAGAGAGTTGAGTCCGCGTGAAACGCTTAGCTTGTTCCAATAGCTGAGCTGTTTTGTGAAAACCGAGTCAATATGCGGTAGGTTTTTTGGGCATGGAATTGTGGCGCGTATGACTTACACATTTGCCAAGATAAGACGGATTTTGGCAGATGACATGCCTGTATTAAGGAAAAAAAAATGCAAAATGTAAGCCCCGCCCACCCGCCCTATCTCAATTGTGACGAATTTTTCATTCGTTGTCAAACTGAGGGGCGGAGCGTAATTGCAAAATCTATATTTCTCTACAAAAATTTACCATTTCAACATGTTTTAATTTTCTTGTACTTGCCAAGTTAAAACTGATTTTGGCAGATGACATATCTTCTAAGAAAACAAAGGGTGGGTGGGCGGGGCTAGTACTTTGCCGAGATAAGACGGATTTTGGCAGATAATATACCTTCTAAGAAAACAAAGGGTGGGTGGGCGGGGTTAGTACTTGCCATGATAAGACAGATTTTGGCAGATGACATACCTATATTAAGGGGAAAAAATGCAAAATCTAAGCCCCGCCCACCCGCCCTATCTCAATTGTGACGAATTTTTTAATTCCTTGTCAGACAGAGGGGCGGAGCGTAATTGCAAAATCGATAGCTCTCTACAAAAATTTACCGTTTTAAACATGTTTTAAGTTTCTTGTTCTGGAAAGAAGACTATAGACATTAAGAAAAAACAAAGCCAAAATATAACACCCGCCCACCCGCCCTATCTCAATTGTGACGAATTTTTCATTCCTTGTCAGACTGAGGGGTGGAGCGTAATTGAAAATCGATATTTCTCTACAAAAATTTACCATTTTAACATGTTTTAAGTTTCTTGTACTTGCCAAGGTAAAACTGATTTTGGCAAATAACATACCTTCTAAGAAAATAAAGAGTGGGTGGGCGGGGCGAGTACTTGCCAAGATAAAACAGATTTTGGCAGATCATATACCTCCTAAGAAAACAAAGGGTGGGTGGGTGGGGCTAGTACTTGCCAAGATAGGACGGATTTTGGCAGATGACATACCTATATCAAGGAAAAAAAAATGCAAAATCTAAACCCCGCCCACCCGCCCTATCTCAATTGTGACGAATTTTTCATTCCTTGTCAGACGGAGGGGCGGAACGTAATTGCAAAATGGATAGTTCTGTACAAAAATTTACCATTTTCAACATGTTTTAACTTTCTTGTTCTGGAAAGAAGACTACGGACATTAAGAAAAAAAAATGCAAAATATAACCCCCACCCACCCGCCCTATCTCAATTGTGATGAATTTTTCATTCCTTGTCAGACAGAGGGGTGGACCGTAATTGCAAAATCGCTATTTTTGTACAAAAATTTACCTTTTCAAACATCATTTAAGTTTCTTGTTCTGAAAAAGAGGCTACGGACATTAAGAAAAAAAAAAGGCAAAATATAAGCCCCACCCACCCGCCCTATCTCAATTGTGACTAATTTTGCATTCGTTGTTAGACTGAGAGGCGGAGCGTAATTGCAAAATCGATATTTATCTACAAAAATTTGCCATTTTAAACATGTTTTAAGTGTTTGGACTTACCAAGGTAAAACTGATTTTGGCAAATAACATACCTTCTAAGAAAATAAAGGGTGGGTGGGTGGGGCTAGTGCTTGGCAAGATAAAACTGATTTTGGCAGAAGACATACCTTCTACGAAAACAAAGGGTGGGTAGGCGGGGTTAGTACTTGGCATGATAAGACGGATTTTGGCAGATGACATACCTATATTAAGGAAAAAAATGCAAAATCTAAGCCCCGCCCACGCGCCCTATCTCAATTGTAACGAATTTTTCATTCCTTGTCAGACGGAGGGGCGGAGGGTAATTGCAAAATGGATAGTTCTCTACAAAAATTTACCACTTTAAGCATGTTTTAACTTTCTTGTTCTGGAAAGAAGACTACGGACATTAAGGAAAAAAAAGGCAAAATATAACCCCCACCCACCAGCCCTATCTCAATTGTAATGGATTTTTGGTTCCTTGTCAGACGGAGGGACGGAGCATAATTGCAAAATAGATATTTCTCTACAAAAATTTACCATTTTAAACATGTTTTAAGTTTTTTGTACTTCCCAAGGTAAAACTGATTTTGGCAAATGACATACCCTCTAAGTAATGAAAGGGTGGGTGGGCGGGGCTAGCACTTGCTAAGATAAGACAGATTTTGGCAGATAACATACCTTCTAAAAAACTAACGGGTGGGTGGGTGGGGCTAGTGCTTGCGAAGATAAAACTGATTTTGGCAGATGACATACCTTGTAAGAAAACAAAGGGTGGGTGGGCGGGGCTAGTACTTGCCAAGATAAGACGGATTTTGGCAGATGATATACCTGTATCAAGGAAAAAATTCAAAATCTAAGCCCCGCCCACCCGCCCTATCTCAATTGTGACGAATTTTTCATCCCTTGTCAGACGGAGGGGCGTAGCGTAATTGCAAAATCGATATTTCTCTAGAAAAATTTACCATTTTAAACATGTTTTAAGTTTCTTGTTCTGAAAAGAAGACTACAGACATTAAGAAAAAAAAGGGCAAAATATAAGCCCCACCCACCCGCCCTATCTTAATTGTGACGAATTTTTCATTCGTTGTCAGACGGAGGGGCGAAGCGTAATTGCAGGAAAACTTTTCCCACCTTGAGATTCACCACATTTTTTTGAGGACCACAGTTCAAAGTTTTTTTGCGGATTTTTAAAATTTTGTTTAGATGTCAACTCTTGGCGGAATGTTTGTATTATCACAACAATGATTTTGGAAACATGCCATTTATGAATACCGATAATGTAGGAACGTCTATTATGAAAATAATATTGGGAACCAATGAACCTCCAAGAAATTTTAGAAAAATCGAAAACTGAAGATAACGGCCCCAAAAAATTTAATTTCGTCATAAACAGAGACAGAAATATTTGGATCCCGCGAGGTTGGAAGTAGAAATATATAAAACGTCACCACAAAATTCGCCATAGATGTCCACAAAATCTCTATGAATTGTAGTTATTATCACTGCTAAACTGAAATTGTTCATATAAACCACGTGTCAGGAAATTCACTTATTCAGTTATATCTAAAGTTTGTAGATCTTTTTACTTAAATATTACATTATAACATTTACACTGACATAAACATTGGTCCATTTTGAGAAAAAAGACCTTGAAAAATTGTAGTTATTCTTCCTACCCTCTTGGACTCGAAAATGGGAAAACTTTAATATTTTCTTACAAGTTTAATAATTTATTCTCTTGCAGGTTTAATGATATTTTGCGGCTTGAATTTTGAACATTTATTCCCGACGGCGCTGCCCTAGAGCGTAGCGTTTCTGAGACCGGCTAATTGTTACTTTGATTAGAGTGCTTTTACAACGTAGGGTTCGCGGGTTTTTAAAATTTTGTTCAGATGTCAAATTTTGGAGGAATGTTTGGGTTATCACAAGAATGATTTTGGAAACGTGCCATCTATGAATACCGATAATATATGAAAAGCAAACTGAAAACTTCATGAGATTCTAGAAAAATCGAAAACTGAAGATAACGGATAAGTTCATCCATATAGGTTTTCCTTTACCCAAGTTAATGTAAAATATGTATGCACACATTATGACGTATGCGCTCACTGTACTTTAAGGTAATGATTACGAAGTGAAATATTT
Source organism: Zophobas atratus (assembly GCA_022388445.1). Classification (NCBI taxonomy): domain Eukaryota; kingdom Metazoa; phylum Arthropoda; class Insecta; order Coleoptera; family Tenebrionidae; genus Zophobas; species Zophobas atratus. The sequence continues at coordinate 50,434,768 of CM039442.1, read as the reverse complement.
ATGCTATGAGTTGTATTTATGTTATCGGTATTATTATTATTATCATAACGAAGTGTTTCTACCGGTTATTATTAAAAATTATTATAATTATTATCAGGTATGTTGTAAATGTCAAAAGTACCCCACAAACGTGACTGAAAGTTCACTTTCGGGAACTTTTGACACAAATGTTACTTGTTTACTTATAAATGTTACATAAATGTTAATGTCATTGTGCTCCTATGGAACAAAATCAGCCCTTTGGAAACAACACATTTTTTTTTATTTACAACAAATGGCTTCTGCATTTAACTTTAGGCAAAAACCTTGATTAACTGAAATTATGTGTCTGAAGTGGGACCATTTTCACCTTATCAATTTTAGAACATCCCGAAAAGAAGACCACCATCCCTTAAGCTCTTCACTATCAATATCAACAACTGGAAATAAATGTGATAGTGACGAAGACACATAGGACCTGTGGGAAAAGTTAGCAATTGCAAAAGAAGTTACTGAAGGAGAAACCTAAAATGATTTCAAGATTTACATCACATGGTAAATTCGACTCGAAGGGAAGTGTAGTAGCAGTCTCTCCGGCTATTTGCTACTACACTTCCCTTGTCGACGGACACATAGTGCTATTATACTGAAATAATTATGAACAACTTACACAATACTAGAGCTTAAATTTAATAAATCAGTTTCTCAGAATCCAGTTTAAAGCACTAATTCTTAATTTACTTTCCCTAAACTGTCAATAGTTAGGTCATCCGATTATTTTTTTTTACTTCCATCGAAGTAACACACGCTGAAACGGAAGCACTTATATCGAGCAAAAAGTCATCTCCAGGGAACAAAAGCAATAATATGACGTCATTGAAACGAAGGAGGCGAGCTACCCTCTAGAATTTTTTGTACGGCTAGACGTTTATGTTCGATTCAAACCCCGCACGCTTTCCTTGTTTACATTGGTAGCTCAAAATAACATTAAACAACATACTCAATTTACTTTTTATCTTTCTTGCATGATTAATATGAACACTAGACACACAAGTTCTTCGTGCACGTTCACCGGAAAAACAAGATAGCAGAAGTTGATTCCGTGCGAACAGTGCAAGAATGATCATCAACTCCTGAAAAAGAAGTGTCCAACGAAATCGCTTTCTTGGTCCAGATTCCTGTTCGTCGGAAATTTAATATAGTAGCTGGTGTCATTCACCTGGCGGACTCATCTCGATAACGAGTGACATTTTTGACTCTCCCTCCTTTCCAATCTTTTAATTTTTAACCACATAATGGACATGTCAGTTACGCAACTGGCACACTTCCAAATAATTCACGTCTATCGCCTCGGTGTGGTAATTCCTGCAGGATCTGTTTTTTCGAGCAACAATAATTCCGTTGGCATGGCTTTCGAGTGACGCTAACTTGGTAAAACCTTATTAATAATATGGCGCCTCTTAGTTCCTGCCCACACGTTAACCTTCCAAAAATATTGACTATCGACCGAGTTTCGGGACCAGATGGAAACAGAGTGGGTCGGTAAAGAGAGTCAAAGAAAAATGGAAATGACGATTTGGCCCTTCCGTTGTCACATCAAGGTAAAAGGGCCGGGAGGCGGGGAGGTTGTGCTTAATGCGTCATCAGAGAACTTTCACGACATGGTACGCTGGAAAATCCGCATTGCCCACTGCGGGATGAGGGAGACGGCTCCCGAAATGAATTAACTTTCCTAATTCTCGGGATTCATTACCTTAGTTTTCGAATAAGGTCGCGCTCAACTATTTTTGCGTGGATGGATCGGAACGCATTTTTGTCGCAAAAAGCTAATTGCAACTATCCGAAATCGACCGTCTGAGACACCGAGTTGCGAACCCTTTTTTCGCACGGATTAATTAAAACGAAATTCAATATACACTTTTTAATTACAAAGTTAAAACAATGAAATTTGGTAGAAGGCAGCTTCATAAACAACGAATAGAAATCTGAAGTTTACGTCAACACAACACATTCACTGGCACTTCAGTTTATAGAAGTATAAAATGGATAGAACTTTATGCTCCTTTATTTAGAAAGGACAATATCTACATGGACCAGACAAAATATTGTAGTGTAAGATTTGGCGACAATCCGAACCTTATGGACGTATAACCTGATTTTTCAAACAGGATCGGTATTTATTTCTAAGTAAAAGTTGTTCTATTACGAAATTCGTCAAAACTGGATATAAACTTTCAATACAAGATCGTAAGAGGGAAAAATCAATTCTTCAGGTGTCCTGAAAAATAAAGAGAATCCAAAAATGCTTTTATTGGCCTATCAGAGGAGAAGAAGATTGATAAACAAGCACCAACACAACATCTACCAGAAAAGTGTGAAAATAAAACATTTTCTTTGTACAGCGTGAATTATTGATGAAAAGAAATTAACGAAATAAAACTAATCAATCCAGATACTACTCGTATTAAACCGGTAAACTATTTTTTCTCAATTTTTAAAATATACGTGTTTATCATTGAAATCAAGTTTAAATAAATTATAATTTTGATGTGCTTTTTTTAAGATAATCCCAATAAGTAAAAAAGGGGGTCAAAAAAGGCGACCAAGAAACCGCCACAAAAAAAATCGATTATTTCGACAGAACTTCTCTCGCCCTGAAGTACAATGCGACAAAACAGCTGATAGTCATCGGAAAAAATGGCCTCTCAGCACTAATAACACGTTTAAGTTCAAGTGTTTATGTTTATGCATCGAAAGAATTTCAGTCGAAATTAGTTTGATTTGAATGAGCTTGTCTCCTCAAAACAGAGGACTAAAATGTTTGACTGGCCTAAAGCAGATTTCATTACGCAAACAAAATCCCTTATTTTATATCCGAACTATAATTAGATCGTTACAAAGGAGGACACTAAGAGATAACAACAAGAATAGTACTTGAATTGATGAGATAAATATTTTTTGAAGTATAGATCCACCACAAGCTTTAAACTGATAAAACCAACAAGTTCATTTGTTCGTTCATGTCATCAGTTACAAAATTCTCTCCTTTTGATACTGGGTATCAGCTGATAAGTTTGTGTCACATAAACAAATAGAGAAAAAAATAAATAAAAGGTTAGTAAAAATTTAGCACCGTGAGCACGATAACAACATTTTTAATTAATTTCACCCACTCCCATGCAAACCATATCTACCCACCCCGAGCACCTGATTTGACACCTTTAGGTAATTACTTATTCCCGACTTTGAAAAACACTTTTTTTAAACAATCAGTGGATGCAATTGAAGACCTAAAAGTGAAAATCATACAAATGTGTAAAAGAGTCGGAGAAACTAAATGACAGTTTATAAAGTTGAAAAATCGGGAAATTTGTTGAAAGTTGAAAACCCGGGATAATCTAAAAAATTTAAGATCGAAAACAATTGAAACATGAAAAATCGAGAAATTGGAAAATCTGATAATGAAAAATCAAAAATCGAAAATCGGTTCATTAAAAACCGGATAATTGAGAAATCAAAAAAACGTAAAAATATAAAACTGAAAAATCAACACATATAAAATTGAACATAGAATAATTTTAAAATCGATCTGCGATTTACGAAAAATTGAAAATCGAAATTTTGAAAAATTAAAAATCAAACAATGTAATTCGGAGAATTGAAAAATCAAAGACTGAATAATTAAAAAAAAACGAATGATTTTAAAAAGAATATGAAATTGGAAATTGAGAATTTCATTAATTAAAAACCGAGACGTTCAAAAATTGTAATGATGTAAAAACGAAAAATCGAAAAATGGGATACCTTTAAAAACGAAAAATTGTAAAATAAACTGAAAAATTGCAAATTTGAAAATTTGTAAAATTATAAAAATTGGATAACTGTAAATTTGAAAAATTACTAAACTCTAAAATGAAAAATTGCAAAAATTACAAAATGAGAAATCGAATAATTGTAAATCGAAAAATTGCAAAATCGTAAAATGCACACATCAGACGATCGAAAAATGAAGTATGGAGAAATTGGAAAATCTGATAATTGAAAAATCAAAAATCGAAAATTGATTCATTAAAAACCGAAAAATGAAAAATCAGATCAGTTTTAAAAAACGGAAAAATTACAAAATTTAAAAATCAAAAAAACTCTGAAAATACGAAAAATTCAAAATCGAAATTTTGAAAAATTCAAAATCAAAAAATTAGAAAATCGAAACAATGAAATGCGGATAATTGAAAAAACAAACTCTGAATACAACGAAAAATTTTAAAAAACGAATATAAAACTGGAAATTAAGTAACTGTAAAATCAAAAATTGAAAAATCTGAAAATTTTGAAATCGAAAAAATTCTAAAATTCAAACATCAACAATCGAAAAATGAAAACTCGAGAAATTGGAAAAAATTAGAAAAAAAACTTAAAAACCGTAGTTTTAAAATTGCAAAATTATGAAATTGGCAATCAAAAATTTGGAAAATTCGTAATCTAAATTATGAAATACTAAAAATCAAAACATTTGAAAATCGAAACAATGAAATTCGAATAACTGACACATCAAAAATTCAAAAATCAGATACTTTTAAAAACTAAAAATTGTAAAATAAGCTGAAAAATCACAAAATTGAAAATTTGTAACATTAGAAAAATTGGATAATTGCAAATGCAAACATGAGCAAGTTGAAATATCAAGAAATTGAAAAATCTAACTGTAAAACGAAAAATTGAAAAATCTGAAAATTTTTAAAGAGAAAAAATTCTAAAATTCAAACATCAGATCGAAAAATGAAATATCGAGAAATTGGAAAACTGAACAATCAAAAAATATAAAATTGAACATTATAAAACCGAAAAATGAAAAATCATATAAATTTTATGAAACAAGAAAATTACAAAATTTGAAAAGCAAAAAAACTGCGAAATTACGAAAAATTGAAAATCGAAATTTTGAAAATTAAAAATCAAAAAATTGGAAAATCGAAACAATGAAATGCGGATAATTGAAAAATCAAACTCTAAATAATTCAAAAAACCAAAAATTTTAAAAACGAATATAAGATTGGAAATTAAGAAATTGATTAATTAAAAACCGAGACGTCCAAAAATTGTAAAGACGTTAAATCGAAAAATTGAAAAATTGGATACCTTTATAAACGAAAAAACTGTAAAATAATTAAACTGAAAAATTAAAAACTTAAAAAATTAAAAATGCAATTTTGAACAATTAATAATGAAAAAATTGAGAAATTGTGAAATTACAAAACTGAAGAATTGGATAATTGCAATCTGGAAAATTTATTAAACTGTAAAAAAATTTAAATAATTCAACTGAAAAATGAAAAATCGAAAAATTGAAAGATCGAAGGATTCCAAAAAAGAAAAATTGGAAAATATGATCATTGAAAAATCAAATATTGCAAAACTGGTTCATCAAGAACGGCATAATTAGGAAATAGAAAAATTGTAAAAATATAAAACTGAAAAAAACAAAAAATTATGAAAACTAAAAATAAAAAAATTTGAAAATCGAAACAATGAAGTTTGGATAACTGCAACATCAAAAATTCAAAAATCGGATACCTTTAAAAACTAAAAATGTTAAAATAAACTGAAAAATCACAAATTTGAAAAACTAAGAAATCGAATAATTAAAAAATTGAAAAATTGTAAAATCGTAAAATGCAAACATCAGCAAGTTGAAATATCAAGAAATTGAAAAATCTAATAACTGTAAAAGGAAAAATTGAAAAATGTAAACATTTTGAAATGGAAAAAAATTCTAAAATTCAAACAATAAACAATCGAAAACTGAAATATCGAGAAATTGGAAAATCTGATAATTGAAAAATCGAAAATCGTAAATTGCTTCATTAAAAACCGGATAATTGAGAAATCAAAAAACCTAAAAAAGTATAAAACTGAACAATCAAAAAATATAAAATTGAACATTATAAAACCGAAAAACGAATAATCAGATAATTTTTATAAAACAGAAAAATTACAAAATTTAAGAATCAAAAAACTGCGAAAATACGAAAAATTGAAAATCGAAATTTTGAAAAATTAAAAATCAAAAAATTGGAAAATCGAAACAATGAAATGCGGATAACTGAAAAATCAAACACTGAATAACTCAAAAAACGAAAACATTTTAAAAACGAATATAAAACTGGAAATTAAGAAATTGAGTAATTAAAAACCGAGACGCCCAAAAATTGTAAAGACGTTAAATCGAAAAATTGGATACCTTTAAAAAAAGAAAAACGGTAAAATTAATTAAACTGAAAAATTAAAAACTCAAAAAATTAAAAATGCAATTTTGAACAATTAATAATCAAAAAATTGAGAAATTGTGAAATTACGAAACTGAAGAATGGAAAATTGTAATGTCGAAAATTTATTAAACTGTAAAAAAATGACAAATCGAACTGAAAAAACGAAAAATTGAAAAATCGAAGAATTGGAAAATCTGATCATTGAAAAATCAAAAAACCTAAAAATGAAAAATTAAATAATTTTTATAAAACAGAAAAATCACAAAATTTAAAAATCACGAAACTGCGAAATTACGAAAAATTGAAAATCGAAATTTTGAAAAATTAATAAAACAATTGGAGAATCCAAACAATAAAATGCGGATAATTCAAAAAACGAAAAATTTTAAAAACGAATATAAAACTGGGAATTCAGAAACTGATTAATTCAAAACCGAGACCGCCAAAAATTGTAAAGATGTTAAATCGAAAAATTGAAATATTGGATACCTTTAAAAACGAAAAACTGTAAAATAATTACACTGAAAAATTAAAAACTTAAAAAATTAAACATGCAATTTTGAACAATTGATAATCAAAATATTGAGAAATTGTGAAATTACGAAATTCAAGAATGGATAATTATAATGTGGAAAATTTATTAAACCGTAAAAAAATTGACAAATCGAACTAAAAAATAAAAAATCGAAAGATTCCAAAAACGGAAAATTCAAAATCGAGGAATCATTGAAAAATCAAAAATTGAAAAACTGATTTATTAAAAACGGCAGAATTAGGAATAAAAAAATTGTAAAAATATAAAACTGAAAAAACAAAAAAATGCAATAAAAATCTGAAAAATCGAATACAGTAAACCCTCGTTACTTCGAACTCGGTTAAGACAAACACCTCGTTATTACGAACTGGAAGAGAAGTCCCAAACAGTCCACTTATAAAACGAATGCAACTTTATTCGGTTTACACGAAATTCGGTTAATACGAAACTCGAACAACTTTTTCGGCCCCAAGTTATAATTCTCATATAAAATCACTCGGTTAACGCGAACAAAAAGTGCAAACTCTTTGCATCGTGCTCAAATACGATTTACTTTATCTTAGTGGGTATCTTAGTAAGCACAACGCAAAAGTATGTCTCTGTGTGGTTTACCGAGTTGTAATCAGTTCGTTCTTATTGTTCAATGTGCTAACGTCCAAAATGGCATAGCAAAAACCAAAACGGGGCCAAAAATCCATTAATATTAAAACGAAAATGCAAACTGCAGTAGCTAAAAGTTCACCATTCCAAAATCTACATAGTCCACCATTCTGAAAACCCGATCTCAAATAAAAAAAAAAATAGTGTTGGGATCATTTGCGTCAAATTTTTTCACAAAGTTGTTTAGGAAAATTGATCCATGAAATTTTATATGTATGTAGTACTAGTATTATTATGTTCAAAATTTGGTTATGTATTGTTAGAAATCTAATACGAAGAAAATTCAGCTTAAATAAGTTGTTTTTGTTATATTTGTGTTAAAATGTCAAAAAGTGATTTTCGGTTATGGCGAATTCGGTTAACACGAATTGGTCAAGATCATGGTCCCGACGGGTTCGTGTTAACGAGGGTTTACTGTAGTTCTAAAATCGAAAAATTATTAAACTCGAAAAATGAAAAATTGCAAAATTATATAACTCAGATCGAATAATTGCACAATTGTAAAATGCAAACATTATCAAGTTGAAATATCAAGAAATTGAAAAATCTGATAACTGTAAAACGAAGAATTGAAAAATCTAAAAATTTTGAAATGGAAAAAATCAGACGATCGAAAAATGAAATATCGAGAAATTGGAAAATCTGATAATTGAAAAATCAAAAATCGAAAATTGATTCATTAAAAACCGGATAATTGAGAAATCAAAAAAACCTAAAAAATATAGAATTGAACATTATAAAACCGAAAAATTGGCATAATGAAAAATTAGATCATTTTTATAAAACAGAAAAATTACAAAATTTAAAAATCAAAAAACTAAAAATACGAAAAATTGAAAATCGAAATTTTCAAAAATTAAAAATCAAAAAATTTGAAAATCGAAACGAAAATTTTAAAGATGTTAAATCGAAAAATTGAAAAATTGGATACCTTTAGAAACGATTAACTGTAAAAAATAATTAAACTGAAAAATTAAAAACTTAAAATTAAAAATGCATCTTTGAACAATTAATAGTTAAAAAATTGAGAAATTGTGAAATTACGAAATTGAAGAATATAATTGTAGTATTAAACTGTCAAAAAAAAATGAAAAATCGAACTGAAAAATGAAAAATCGAAAGATTCCAAAAACGAAAAATTGAAAAATCGAAGAATTGGAAAATCTCATCATTGAAAAATCAAAAATTGAAAAACTGATTTATTAAGAACGGCAGAATTAGGAAATAGAAAAATTGTAAAAATATAAAACTGAAAAATCAAAAAAATGCTAAATTAAAAATCTGAAAAATCGTATACATAGTTCTAAAATTGCAAAATTATGAAATTGAAAATCAAAAATTTGAAAAACTGGAAATCAAAATTTTGAAATGTTTAAAAAACGAAAAATTTTAAAAACAAATATAAAACTGGAAATTAAGTAACTGTAAAATCAAAAATTGAAAAATCTAAAAATTTTGAAATCGAAAAAATTCTAAAATCCCAACATCAACAATCGAAAAATGAAATATCGAGAAATTGGAAAACCTGATAATTGAAAAATTAATTCATAAAAAACCAGACAAAGTGTAACCGAAAAATCAGAAACCGCAAAATTACAAAATTGAAAAATTGGTTAGACAGAACCTCCCTCATCCCTGGAGTACAATGCACCAAATTCAATTTTTTAAAAAAAATTATAACATTTAATTTAGCGGATTTTGTTTTTTTGTATAACCCCTATAAGTTAAAATACAGTTATATATGTAATCTTAAAGTAAATGTGTATGTTTCAAGCGCGAGTTTATTACAAAATTTGCTGATGACGTCAACATTTTTGCAAGGACACGTACATCAATTTGGATAGATGTAGTTCCTGATGACTCTTTCATTAATTTTTTTTGAGTCATCTGTATAAGCAATTCTTAAAAATATGAATGCAACGTTAAATCAGTAGTATAGACTGATTACACTTTTCACATTTTAGGTAGGATTTATTCGGCAAAATTTCGAGATGACCTCATCAATTTTTTGGGGGGATAATGAGATATATTTTGATTAACACACATAAACAACCAAAATTTCAGTTACATTCCAAGATAGAATTTTTTTGCCAAGAACTGCCACGTTTCAACAAAAAGACGCAACAAAAATCCAAGATAAAATAAAAATACTTACACTAGATGAAAACCATATTAGCCAAGTACATCCTCCGCAACCGCAGAGGTGACACGAAAAGTACAAATTCTTATTCAATTCTCAAAGTTCCAAAAGGTTATCTCTTTCGTCGTGGCTCAAAAAAACTTTTTGCACTCCGCCAGCCACAATCTATCCCCTGCCACCCGCAGCGCTATTACATTACCGCATTTACACAGGAACACCGATTGCCATCAGGAAAATGTGCTTGTGCCGCATTAAGTGATACCATCAAAATTTCTTCCACTTCTACACACTATATTAATCAACTCCCCTATCACAAAACAAACGTTCGAAAGAAAATTCAACGACCGTTGACCCGATCCGCCCCGGGATTCATTGACTTAAAACAAGTAAACAAGAAAATATCGCTCACCACAAAAATACTCGGATCGTGGACGCATCGAACAAGAACAGAAGTAATTCTGAAAGCGACGTTCATTACCATGCCGATAACACCATGACCTGTACGACCATTTATTAATGTTATCGAATACGCGAAATAAATCACGGGAATTTATTCGCTCGGAAATTAATATCTCAGCAATATATTCTTATTGGAGTACGAAGATATTTCCACTTTGCAAACAAATTGCCGGGAAAACGCTCAATGAAAAAGGAAAGGATCCACTGAATGGCTGAAGCTTGCAGGATTTAGGCATTTGAACCGAAACTAGGTCATTCCCAATGAAATTTCCTAACCCTCCTTCCAGCAATGACGTCTGCAACAGGGATGACGTCAACGTTGTCCTGTTGAATTCCTAGGAAAAAACCTTCGCTGTGTGTCCGGAATTATCGCCTCCAGCGACGGTTTATCTTAACCTATTGTCTTGAACGGAAAATTACTTCGTTTTCGTATGTTCCAATATAAATAAAAGATAATGAGATGGTATTTACTAAGCGATAGATCCTACAGTAATGAGTTATTTCTGCGTTTCATTTACTTCAATACATTCAAGGATATCAAGTTTTGATTATTGTTGTTAAATTGTAAATCGATTGGGAAATATAAACACGTACTCGTAACGATGCAGAAAAATACAGCTCTTTATACTGATGTAAAACACTATTAAATAGAACAACCACAAATGGTCTTTCTAAGCTTGCATCCATTATGTATTAAATAAATCGATTCACATTGCTATTAACTTTCAATATTTACAAGAAAGTATGCGATATAGTGGTAGTATGAGAAACATAACGAGCGCAGAGAGACGCTGCGAGCGACCTAACTTCGTGTCTGACACTATCATGCATTTCATTAATTCCATTAGTTTAGATGAACTTCTTGATGGATGATAATAACAACTATATTGTTCATTTATTCCATTATTGAAAAATTTAAGCTAATGTGTCAACATTTTATCTATGATCTTGACCATAAGCTAGATAGTTGAACGACTGATATCAAAAATCATTAATCATCAAAGTTACGATAAATAAATAGCAACAAGAGTGTAATTAATAGAAATTCGATACGAACAGCAAACAGTTGTTATAGCGGCAGTATATCACTGTATTTTTGTTTCGACAGTTTGTACACTCTAAAAAAAATGTGATCGAGTTCGTCAGTTTGAAGTCATAATTTTCCAAACATCGCTTACGCTAGTGAGTCCGCTGGAACGATGAAACTATCGATTTTCTCTATTATTCATCATTTATGTTTACATATGACAGTTACATGTCCATTACAACTTATTTCGGAACCGACAGTTGTTACAAAAAATTAAATATGGTGTGATAATATCATAGATTAATATAGATGCGACATACAGGCTGATTTTGCAAAACCACCCTTATTGACAGAGCGCGCTCAGGCCAATGTCGACTCTAAGGGTTCAGAAGCGATTTAGTGACAATTTTTGTGGTTGATTTCGATACACTGTATGATATTAACAGTGAAAAAAAAAATGAAAAATAAAAATAATCGAGAAATCTAATAATCGAAAATCGAAACCTCAAAAAATCGTAAAACCGAAACATCGAAAAATCGAAAAAATGTAAAATTCAAAAATCCAAAATTTAAAAACCGAATAACGAAAAATCGAAACTGCCAAAATTAAAAATCGGATAACTGAAAAATCGAAACATCGAAAAACTGGAAAATCGAAAAACCGAGAAATCGAAAAATCAAAACATCAAGAAACCGTGGAGTCGAAAAGTCGAACAATTGAGAAACCAAAATAGGCCAAAATCGAAAAATCGAAAGTTAAAACCTGAACAATTTATAAATTGAGAAATTGGCAATCAAAACATCGAAAAAGCGAAATCTCGATAAATCGAGAAACGAAAAAACTTAACAATTGAAAAATTGAAGAAGTAAAATCCAGAAGTCAAAAATAAAAGCAACGAAGAATTGAAATATTGAAAAATCCTAAAACTGAAATATCTAAAAACTGAAAACTCGAAAAATCAAAAAAGTGAAGTCGAAAAATTGAAGAACTGAAGAACAGGAAAATCGAAACACTCGAAGGTCAAGAAATGGGAAAATCAAAACATCGATTAATTGAAAAGTCAAAAAATTGGGAGTTTATGAAAGTCAAATTTGAAGAATTAAAAAATCGAAAATTTGACAAAATGACAATTGAAAAACACAAAATCCAAAATGAAGAAGTCGAAAAATCAAAAGATTAAGAAATCGAAACCTTTGAAAAATTCAAATATCGAAGAACTGAACTGAAAAATCGAGAAATCGAAAAATTTTAAATTTTAAAAATTAAAAAATCTAAAATTTAAAAATCGAAAAATTGAGAAAGTAAAATATCGACAAATCGAAAAACCCAGGAGTAAAAAATCGAAAAGTCGAAGAATCGAAATATTGAAGAATCCCAAAACTGAGATATCGAAAAACTGAAAAATGGAAAACCTGAAAAATCCGAAAACTGAAATATCCAAAAACTGAAAACCTAAAAAGTCGAAAAATTGAGCAACCGAAAAATTCAAAAAGTGAAGTCGAAAAATCAAAACCTTAAAAAAAACTAAAAAATGAAAAATGGAAAAATTAAAAAATTGAAGAACAGAAATATCGAGACCCTCGAAAGTCAAGAAATGGGAAAATCAAAACATCGATTAATTGAAAAATCAAAAAATTGGGAGTTTTATGAAAGTCAAATTTGAAGAATTAAAAAATCGAAAATTTGACAAAATGACAATTGAAAAACACAAAATCCAAAATGAAGAAGTCGAAAAATCAAAAGATTAAGAAATCGAAACCTTTGAAAAATTCAAATATCGAAGAACTGAACTGAAAAAATCGAGAGATCGAAGAATCGAAATATTGAAAAATCCCAAAACTGAGATATCGAAAAACTGAAAAATGGAAAACCTGAAAATCCGAAAACTGAAATATCCAAAAACTGAGAACCTAAAAAGTCGAAAAATTGAGCAACCGAAAAATCCAAAAAATGAAGTCGAAAAATCGAAACCTTAAAAAAACTAAAAAATGAAAAATCGAAAAATTAAAAAATTGAAGAACAGGAATATCGAAACCCTCGAAAGTGAAGAAATGGGAAAATCAAAACATCGATTAATTGAAAAATCGAAAAGTTGACAGTTTAAATGTCAAATTTGAAAAATTGAAAAATGGAAAATTTGAAAACCGAATAACGAAAAATCGAAACTGCCAAAATTAAAAATCGGATAACTGAAAAATCGAAACGTCGAAAAACTGGAAAATCGAAAAACCGAGAAATCGAAAAATCGAAAGATCAAGAAACCGTGGAGTTGAACAGTCGAACAATTGAGAAACCGAAATCGGCCAAAATCGAAAAGTGGAAAGTTAAAAATTGAACAATTTATAAATTGAGAAATTGACAATCAAAATATCGAAAAATCCAAATCTCGATAAATCGAGAAATCAGAAAACTTAAAAATTCGAAAAATTGAGAGATTGAAAGACCAAAAGAACGAGAAATCGAAATGTGATGAAATCGAAAAATAGAGAAATCGACAAACAAAAAGTTGAAAAATTGGAAAAGCGGAAAAATCAAAAAACGAAAAGATAGAACACTGGAAAAACTGAGAAACCGAAATAGGCCAAAATAAAAAACCAGGAAGTCGACAAATTGAAAGATTAAGAAATATTGAAAAATTAAAATATCAAAAGATTGAAAAATCTAAAATTTAAAAATCCAAAAATTGAGAAAGAAATCGAAAAATCCAGAAGTCAAAAATAGAAAAGCCGAAGATTTGAAATATTGAAAAATCCTAAAACTGAAATATCTAAAAGCTGAAAAATCGAAAAATCAAAAAAATGAAGTCGCAAAATAGAAACATTAAAAAATCGAAAAACTGAAAAACCAAAGAACTGAAGAACAGGATTTCGATTTTCCTCGAAGGTCAAAAAATGGGAAAATGAAAAAATCGATTAATTTAAAAATCAAAAAAGTAAAAGTCGACACATCGAAAAATCCAAAAATCAAAAATGGAAAAGTCGAAGAACAGAAATATTGAAAAATCCCAAAACTGAAATATCGAAAAACTGAAAAATGAAAGAAAAACTGACGTATTGAAAAACTGAAAAATTCCAAAACTGAAATATCCAAAAACTGAGAACCTAAAGAATCGAAAAATTGAAAAATCAAAAACCTGCAAAATCGTACGACCGAAAAATTAAATAATAAGTTAACTGAAAAATCCCAAAACTGAAATGTCCAAAAACGAGAAATTGAATGAAAAATGAAAAAAATGAAGTTGAAAAATCGAAACCTGAAAAAATAGAAAAATTGAAAAATCGAAACATTTAAAAATTGTAAAATTGAAGAGAAAAACTGAAAACCGAGAAATTAAAAAATTGAGAAATTGTAATTTGCTTAGAGTCGAAATTGGCCTGAGTGCGCTCTGGTCTGTAAATCAAATAAGTTCTCAGACGGCGAACTGTAATTCGTGTGACGTGAATTAAAGTGAAGGAAACAGTAAGCAAATTGTAATATTCTGGTAAATCTAGTGTCAACTTGTCGAAAGTAAAACGCGTCGTTAAAAATATTATGAAACTTATTTATTGTAGTTAATTTTATTCCTAGTTAGAAACAAACACTGTTGCCAACATAAGTCGAGGAGTCCTCAACCGTCATTTAATTTAAACTATGACGCTTCTCTATGTTCTCCGATAATATGGTGAATTACGAACTATCACAATAAACACATTATATTCCATACGAATCAATGAAAAATAAAGGTCTGGAAGGCTTACGGAAAAAACGTATGTCTTGTGTATTAAAGACAAAAATAAAAATTGTACAACATGAGGTAAGTAGTACATTCAAATTTTAAACCAGTCTTGAAGCAACCTATTTTGTACATTATTATATGTATAGGTTAGGAATTCTGTATAAAATTTTTTGCTATATCTTTTCAGTCTCCTACAAGGTTTGCCACCGCAAGTATGAATAAAGGCCTCAGAAGAATTAAAAAAATTACAAAATATTCGGAGAAACGCTTAAACGTTTTTTGATTCCGAAAAGGAAATCCTACAGAATTCCAGAAATGTACATTTTGAGAACCACCAAGGAGACTACCAGTTGTTTATCGCGCTTGGTTACATTCCTTGTAACAAGATATTAGGTATAGCTGCATAAAAGAGCAGCAATGTACGAATTTATTGGAGTTTTAACTCCTTTCTTGTCGTATAATAGAACACGTATACGCCCCGGAATAGGATGTCGAGTTCCAGCTACGAGCTTGGGGTTGGTGTCGGTGTCGGTGTCGAGGTCACCGAGACCAGTCTGATATAAGGTAAGGTTTCAGAATTGTAGACTTGGAAATGACAATAATGTAGTTTCTAGATTTTCCGCCACATGCCTTTTCATATTCATGGCATATCTGAGAAGAGTGTTTTAAGCCCGTACCCACTGAGTACCTACATATTAATCGTACGATATTTTTTAGAGATTATTACATGAATGCTTGTATGTTATTAAGGCCAGCTGATTTTTAAGTTGTCTACCAACTTGAAGCAAAAGTGTATTATGTTCAAATGAACTAATGAAAGAAATAATTTTCCTTTTGAAGAAAAAATTAATGACTTGGTATACGTGTTTAATTTATATGTATAAATTGACAACGCAGAGTTAAAACTGCATCCGTGCGTCCCTGGGTCGACGCACTCTTTTTTTATTATTATTATTAATTCCATTGACTAACAGGCGCAGTGCCCAACTATAAGTCAACGTCAGCGGCGAAAAGAAGACTTGTAGTTCACAAAGGAAAAAAACAGCTATAACTACTGTTAGTGCCATAAAGCTAGAACTACAAATCGTTTTAATCATCACAGGATAATTATAAGTCAATGTTAGCGACCGAGACAAGACTTGCAGTTCGCAGAAGAAGAAAACAGCTACAATTACTGTTAAAGCCATAAAGCTAGAACTACAAATCATTTTACTCATCATAGGATGATATTTGCTGTGACTCCCGATAGTGAAGATTTCAGAGGGCCCAACACCGAACCCTGTGGAACCCCCGAGAGTTGTTCAAATGGTTCTGACTTAAAACCACAATATTGTACATAGAGTGATCTACCACTGCGATATGACGCAAAAAGTCTGCCTAAATTAGAGAATTTAAAAAAATTCGGAATACTCCTAGTGTTTTGTTTTTGAAAGAGTTTGAGGTATCTTGAGAGACCCTAGTGTCCTTTTTTAAAGAACATGAAAATACCCTGAGGTTCTTCTTTATACTTTTGAAATTATTAGGAAACATCTCGAGGACCCTTGGTGTTTTTTTTTTCTGAAAGATTTTGAAAGATTCTTGGGGCCTCTAGCATCGTTTTTTAAAGAATGTAAGAGAATTTTCGAAAATCCTTGTGTTTTATTTTTGAAAGTTTCAAAGAATCTTGGAGGCTCCTGAAGTCTTCTTGAAGACATGGAAAGAATCTCTGGTGTTTTATTTTTGAAATAATCTGAAAGAATCTTGGGGGTGATTTGTATCTTTTTTGAAAGAATGTAAAGAAATCTTGAAAGCGCTTGGTGTCTTTTTTAAAGAATATGAAGAAAACCTTGGAAGCTCCTAGCGTTTCACGTTTAATAGAACTTAATACTGGATTTTTTTAATAATAAAAAAATATTCTAAAGTCCTTGGTATTTTTCTTTAAGATTATAAAAGAATCTTAGGGACCCTATTGTCTTTTCTTTTGAGGATATAAAAGACTCTTCTGGGCCTGTGTTTTAATTTTGAAAGAATTTGGCAAATCTCGGACCAAATCTTAGGGGCCCCTGGTGTCTTTTTTAATGTGAACGAATATTAGGGGTCTTTGTATATCGTTTTAGAATTTTAAATAATGTCATCTGCAAAAGTCTTTTTTAAGGAACTTAAAAGAATTTGACGGACTCGTGTTTTATTTTTAAAAAATTTTGAAATGAATTTCGGGGCCCTTGGCGTTGTTTTTGAAAAAATTTAAAAACGTCTTTGTTTAAAAGAATTTGAAAGAATCTTAGAAAAACCTAGTGTTTCATTTTTGAGCCTGTGGCTCCTTTTGACGTATTTTTTTTGACAATATGAAAGGCTCTTCTTCATGCTTCATTTTTGAAAAATTTTGAAAAATTCTTTGGGACCTCTACTTGCTTTTCTTTGAAATGTGAAAATTTTCAAGGCTCCTTGGGTTTTGTTTTTAAAAAAGTTTCAAAGAATGTTGAGGGTCCCGGGTGTTTTATTGATTTTTTAAACAATTTGAAAAAATATCCTGCTGTTTTTTTTTCTTAAGAATTTGTAGTATCTTGAGAGTCCCTAGTGCCTTCTTTTTTTCAAGATTATCAAAAGATCATGGGGCTCCTGGTATCTTTCTTTAAGATTTTGAAAAAAACTTAGAGGCTCCCACTGTCTTTTTTTTGAGAATTTGAAACACTTCTGAGCCTCTTGTGTTTTGATTCTGAATAAATTCGAAAGGATCTTCAGGCGCTTATTTTTGAAAGAATTTAAAAAGAATTTCGGGATTCCCTGATATTGTGTTTTATAAAAGATTTTGGAAGAATCTTGGGGACCTCTTTGTGTATTGTTTTGTCTTTTTTAAGAAAATCGAAGGAATCTTGCGGACCCCAAATTTTTGAAAAAATTTGAATAGAATTTCGGACCCCTGGCACTGTTTATTTATTAATATTTAAAAGAATCTTGGGGGTGTCTTTTTTTAAAGAATATGAAAAAATCTCAGAAACACCTGGTGTTTCTTGTTCGAGAGAATTTGAAAAAGATCTCGGGGACCCTGGCTTTTTGTATTTTAAACAATATGAAAGAATCTTGGAAGTTCCTAGTGTTTCATTTTTGCGAGAATTTAGAAAAATCTCAGGGACTCTTGGTGTCTTGAAAGAGTTTCAAGTATCTGGCTGATGTTTTTTTTTAAGATTTTGAAGAATGTTAGAAGCCCCAATTGTCTTTTTTTTGAGAAGATGAAAGACTTTTCTGGGCCTATGTTTTATTTTTGAAAGAATTTGGCAAAATCTCGGAACGAATCTTGGGGGTCTCTGGTGTCTTTTTTTAATGTGAATGAATATGAGGGGGTCTTTGTATATTGTTTTTGAAAGAGCTTTAAACAAAGTCATCCGCAAATGTCTTTTTTAAGGAACTTATAAGAATTTGACGGACTCGTTTTATTTTAAAAAAATTTTAAAATGAATTTCGAGACCGCTGCCGTTGTTTTTGAAAATAATTAAAAAGAATATGGGAATCCCTAGTGTTTTGTTTTTGAAAAAGTTTAAGGTATCTTGAGTGTCCTTTTTTCAGAGAACGTGAAAAGACCCTGAAGCTCCTTTTTATGTCTTTCTTGACAATACTAAAAACCTTTGAAAGAATCTTAGAAAAACCTGGTGTTTCATTTTTGAGAAAATTTAAAAAATTTGGAAGACTCCTAGTGTTTTGTTTTTGAAAAAGTTTAAGGTATCTTGAGTGTCCTTTTTTCAGAGAACGTGAAAAGACCCTGAAGCTCGCTCCTTTTTATGTCTTTCTTGACAATACGAAAAGTTCTTCTGGAGCCCTTGAATTTTTACTCCTGAATCAATTTGCAACAATCTTAGAGGTCCTTTGTTGTCCCATTTTTGAAAGATTTTGAAAAATTCTTTGGAAACTTTCGTCGCTTTTATTTAAACATGTGAAAGTTTTTAGGGCTCCTTGTGTTTTGTTTTTAAAAAAGTTTCAAAGAACCTTGCGGGTCCCTGGTGGTTTATTCATTTTTGATAAAATTAAAAAAAAAAAGTATGGAGACTCCTGCCTTTTTTTTTTTGAAAGGGTTTCTAGGATCTTCAGTCCCTAGTGTCTTCTTTTTTTGAACAATATCAAAAGATCCTGGGGTTCCCGGTATTTTGCTTTAAGATTTTGATTTTTGTGCTTTGCATCTGAATAAATTTGAGAGAATCTTGAGGGTCCTGGTGCTTTATTTTTGAAAAAACTTAAAAGAATATCGGGAACTCCTGCTATTGTTCTAAGCTCCAAATGTTTTTTTTTTAAGGGAATCAAAGGAACCTTGCGAACCCCTTGTTTTATATTTTAAAAAATTTGAAAAGAATTTCGCGATCCTGAATACTTCTTTGAAAAAATTTAAAAGAATCTTAGGGATACTCGGCTTTTTTTTTGTAAGAATATTAAAAAATCTCAGAAGCACCTGGTGCTTCATTTTGGAAAGAATTTGAAAAAAACTCGAAGACTTCTGGTATTTTGTTTTTGAAAAAGTTTAAGGTATCTTGAGTGTCCTTTTTTCAGAGAACGTGAAAAGACCCTGAGGCTCCTTTTTATGTCTTTCTTGACAATACGAAAAGTTCTTCTGGACCCCTTGAATTTTTACTCCTGAATAAATTTGAAACAATCTTAGAGGTCCATTGTTGCCCCATTTTTGAAAGATTTTGAAAAATTCTTTGCAACCTTTGGTCGCTTTTATTTAAACATGTGAAAGTTTTTAGGGCTCCTTGTGTTTTGTTTTTAAAAAAGTTTCAAAGAATCTTGCGGGTCCCTGGTGGTTTATTCATTTTTGATAAAATTTGAAAAAAAAAGTATGGAGACTCCTGCCGTTTTTTTCTTTTTTTGAAAGGGTTTCTAGGATCTTCAGTCCAACAATATCAAAAGATCCTGGGGTTCCCGGTATTTTGCTTTAAGATTTTGATTTTTGTGCTTTGCATCTGAATAAATTTGAGAGAATCTTGAGGGTCCTGGTGCTTTATTTTTGAAAAAACTTAAAAAGAATATCGGGAACTCCTGCTATTGTTCTAAGCTCCAAATGTCTTTTTTTAAAGAAATCAAAGGAACCTTGCGAACCCCTTGTTTTATTTTTTTTTAAATTTGAAAAGAATTTCGGGATCCGAAGTACTTTTTTGAAAAAATTTAAAAGAATCTTGGAGATACTCGGCGTTTTTTTTTTTTTGTAGGAACATTAAAAAATCTCAAAAGCACCTGGTGCTTCATTTTGGAAAGGATTTGAAAAAAACTCGAAGACTTCTGGTATTTTGTTTTTGAAAGAGTTTGAGGTATCTTGAAAAACCTAGTGTCGAATAAATTTGAAACAATCTGGTCCCTTGGTGCCTCATTTTTGAAAGATTTTGAAAACTTCTTTGGAAACTTTCGTTGCTTTTATTTAAAGATGTGAAAGTTTTCAAGGCTCCTTGTGTTTTTTGAAAAAATGTTGGGGTCTCCTGCTGTTTTTTTTTTTTTGAAGGAGTTTGTAGGATCTTGGGCGTGCTTTGTGCCTTCTTTTTTTCAAGAATATCAAAAGATCATCGGGCTCCTGGTATTTTTCTTTAAAATTTTGAAAGAAACTTGGGGGCTCCTACTGTCTTTTTTTGAGAATTAGAAACACTTCTGAACCTCTTGTGTTTTGCTTCTGAATAAACTTGAAAGAACTTTGAAGGCTCTGGTGCTTCATTTTAGGAAAAATTTAAAAAGAATATCGGAATCCCTGGTATTATGTTTTTAAAAGATTTTGAAAGAATCTTGGGGCCTTTTTGTGTATGGTTTTTGAACAGTTTTAAAGAATCTTGTAAGCCCCAATATCTTTTTTTAAGAATTGAAGGAATCTTTGACCTCTCACCCAAGAATATAAAGATCTTAAAGACTGTGTTTATTTGAAAAAAATTAAAAAAAACTGGGAGAGTTCTGGGTGTTTAAAAAGAGCTTCGTAAAGATTCTAGTGCTTTTTTTGAGATGAAAGACCGAGCCTGATGTATTTTTTAGATTAGAAAGAAACTTGAAGCTCTTGTATCTCTTTGTAATAAAGACCTTCGGGCCCTTGAATTTACTCCTTGAAAAGTTTCAAAAACTTGGCGGCCCTTTGGTGCTTATATTTGAAAGATTGACACATTTTGGCCTTTGTGTTATTTTTAGGAAGTCAGAAAATTTCGTTTAAGATCTTGAATTTTTAAGAAACTGAAAAAATCTGCGGTCCTGGTGTTTCATTTTCGAAGAATTTCAAAAGATCTCGGGACCCTAAAAATATGAAATCTTGGAAGCTCCTATGTTTCATTTTTGAAGAGTTTGAAAATCTCGGGGACTCTCTTGGTGTCTTGAAAGAGTTTCAGTATCTCGTGAAACTCCTGTGTTTTTTTTAAGATTTTAGAAGAATGTAAGAGCCCTATTGTTTTCTTTTAAAGAATTCGAAAATATCTCAAGATCTTTGGTGTTTTGTTTTGAAAAGATTTTAAAGATTTTCGAGAGCCTCTGATGTCTTTTTTTATGTAAAAGACTCTTCGGGGCTCCTTGTGTACCGTATTTGAAAGAATTTCAAAGAATTTTGGAGGCACCCAATGTCTTTTTTAAAAAAATTAAAGAATCTCGAGGACAATTGGTGTGTTTTTTAAAAAGAATATGAAACCACCAAAAGATTCTTGGTGTTTTGTTTTGAAAGAGATTAAAGTATCTCGAGGGTCACTAGTGTATTTTTTAAAGAATATGAAAGATTATTCTGGTCCCCTTGACTTTTACTCCTGGATAAGATTGAAAGTGTGCCATTGGTTTTTATTTTTGAAAGAATCAATAAACCAATTTTTGGAGAACGTTAATATCAAAATTGATACTTTCAAATTTCAAAATAATCGGATTAGCGTCGTTTGGTTTAATAAAAGGTAACAATGTTAATAATGGATTTGAGAGAAATAATCGCGCCGGACAAACTTTCGCGCCAATTTTAATATTCCATCACTCTCAATTCGTTTATTTTTATTTGCCTGCCAATAACCTTGAAAGTCTGTTAAACCGGTAACCAATATAATATGGAGTACACTAATCCGGAACGGATTATCGCAATTGTGAGTCACTACGAGATACGAAGAGAAATTCTTGGGCAAACCTGACGCAAAATTTTGTCGTAGCAATCCCGTAAGCCACTTCAGCTTCTACTTTTTTTTAACTATTATTAGATTATGACCAAGTTCATGGCTGTTCCTTTTTTTTCTAAATTGGCAGCACAGCGTAACCATAACCAACCTTGAATTTAAATTAGTCATCCACTCTTTAAGAACAATATTATTCTCGAGTGCGCTATTATAAAACAATGCCAAAATAATTTTTGTGTAGTTTTCCGGAAGCTACGACAAAGTTGAAAATTCCAACCGTGGGAGAAATTTAATAAAAGACATACGTGAGACTTCCTGCATTGTTAGTGCAGTTCATGTAAACAATAATAACCTGTACTACATAAGAGTAATGCTAATGAACTGTAATAACACGGTATGAAACACAACTATGTTCTAGCATACATATAAACAATAGCACTACAACAACTGCATCAGCAGCCATAAACATAACCAACAAATGTCACTTGTGCTACGTGTTGCCATAAAAATTTGCATTTTTTTCAAAATTATCGCTACACTTGTCGAAAAGGGAAATCTTAGAAGCAAGGACAAGGTCAGTCGGAGTGGCACCAACAGAGACTGGAATAAATTGACTGGGGCGAATTTAGCCAAGGAGATGATAGATCTAGAGCATCACTTACCGTTTATATTGATGTTTTCACAGAATTTTACAGTTTTCATACAAAACCATTACACTTCCCACACGAAACAACACCTACACAAACTGTCAAACCAATGACGTTTTTACGGAAATCCCCTCCAACTTACGGTGGTCTTCGTTTGTTGTTGTGCGCATCTGACATTTGAATTTCTAATGGCAATGTAGGGGAATGGGAGGTGCTGCCATCGAGCGAGAGATGCTTGAACTTTGTACAGATCGCTGCCAATTTCGAAAAGTTTGTGCTAAAAATGAGTATTAGAAGTATATGAATTGATTGTTTTGTTTTCATTTGAGTAACTTTAAGAATTCAGCACTCTCTGCCACATCAGAAAAAATACTACAAGATATTTTATTTGTATTTGGTCGGCGCCTCTGTGTAACTGTTTCACTCCACATAAATTTCAAAAATAGTACTTAATTGTAAAAAAAAGCTAGATATTTATAAATATAAATACATATAAAACTATTTTTGTTCTTAGGGTCCACCTGGCCCGCGTTATCTCATCGTTGGTCATCAGCCCGGCTAGCTCAGTCGGTAGAGCATGAGACTCTTAATCTCAGGGTCGTGGGTTCGAGCCCCACGTTGGGCGCTCTTTTTTTTTAATCCAAACTCTACTCTACATACATTATTTTTTATATGTTCATAAAAGTTGATACCCTATTGGGTCAATATAGTGCTCGAAGAATCACCGTTTAAGCTTTTGTAAAATCTACATTTGAGAAAAAAATCTATTTGTTCATAAACGCCTCCACAAGAATTGATATCATCTTACAATTTGGTTTATTGTTAAAAATTAACATAGTCCTGAACTTGTGGTTTATTAATCCGTTTTAAATTTTTATCCTAGACGTGGAGACTTTTTGAAAAAAATCTAAATTGTAGGATTTTCGTTTTCTCATATTTCGAATTTTCAATTTTTTGGCTTTCCGATTTCTCAGTTTTTTCAAATTTTTTCGATTTTACAATTTTTCGATACCTCGTTTTTTTTTATTGTCCGGTTTTTCGATTTTCAAATTCTTCGTTTTTTAAATTTAAAATTTCGCGTTTAAAATTTTTCGATTATTCAGTTTTTCCAATTTTTCGATTTTTCAACTTATTGAGATTTTTCAAAATGTATTTTTTCGATTTCTTGATTTTGCGCTATTTCGATTTTTCTATTTTTAGATTTCTCGTTTTTTCATTTTTCGACCAATCGACTTTTTGGTTTTTCGACCTTTTGATGTTTCGATTTCACACTGTTTCAATTCTCCAGTTGTTCGATGTTTCGAATTGTCGATTTTTCAATTTTTTGTTTTCCTAAATTTTACATTTTTCGATTTTTTAATTTTTCTATAATACATTTTTTGTTTTTAATTTTGCCATATTCCAATTTTTCGATTTTTCATTGTTTCCATTTTTGGCGTTTCTGAATTTCAAATTTTTCGATTTTTTATTTTTGGATACATATTTTGATTCACTCATTCCTCGGTTTCTCGACTTTTAGATTTCTCGATTTTTCAATTTTCAGATTTTCAATTCTTCGGTTTTTCGATTTTTCAATTTTTCGATGTCTCGGTTTTTTTGATGGTTCAGTTTTAAGATCCTTCAATTCCTTCTTCTTTTTTAACTCCTGTTTTTTTTTATATTTTTATTTTTTGATTTCTTACTCTTTGGATTTTTCGATTTTTCGATTTCTCGTTTTTTTTTTGATTTTCCAGTTTTTCAATTTTCCAATTTTTGTTTTTTGAATTTTTAATTTTTTTTTATTTTTCAACTTTTCCGTTTTTAAATTTTCGATTATTCAATTTTTCCAATTTTTCGATTTTTCGACTTGCCGAAATTTCAAAGTTTCGATTTTTCAAAATTTCATTTTTCTCGATTTCTCGATTTTGTGCTCTATCGATTTTTCTATTTTTCAGTTTTACCATTTTGCAATTTTTTTTATAACACAATTTTTTAATTTTACGATATTCCAATTTTTCGATTTTTGTATATTTCCATTCTTGACGTTTCTAAATTTCAAATTTTTCGATTTTTTGATTTTTCCATTATTCGTTTTCTTGATTTCTGGATTTTTCGACATTTTTCAGTTTTTCCAGTTTTTCAATTTTTGAATTTTTCGATAAATCGGTCTTTTCCGTTCTCGGACGTTTCCGTTTTCGGATTTTTCAGTTTTTAAAATCCTTCAATTTTTCTTCCATTTTTCAATTTTTCAACTCTTAAATTTTTTTGATTTCTTAAATTTTAGATTTTTTGATTTTTCGATTTCTGGTTAATTTTTTGATTTTCCAATTGTTCGATGTTTCGAATTTTCCATTTCTCGATTTGTGGATTTTTCGGCATTTTGACTTTTCCAATTTCTCGATTTTTCCATTTTTCGATTTTTTAAATTTCAGGTTTCTCGATTTCTTGATTTTTTTTTATTTTTCAAATTTTCGATTTTCAATTTTGGAACACTTTCCATTTTTCCATTTCCAGAATTTTCAATTTTTCGATATTCTAATTTTAGATTTTTCGGTTTGTCGATTTCGAGACTGCTCGACGCCTCAGTTTTACGGTTTTTCAACTTTCCTATTTTTCGAATTTTTTAATTCTAGTTTCTCTATTTTGCAATTTTTTCAATTTTCAACTTCGATTTTTTTATTTTAGAATTTTCGAGTTTAAAATTTTGTTTTTGTTGTTATTTCGTTTTTTCTGTATTTCGATTCTTGGATTATTCGATTTTTTGATATCTCGATTTCCGAATTTTTTATTTTTCGATTTTTCCATTTTTTATTTTGAGATTTTGGAATTTCAGTAATATCTAATTCATCGAATTTTCAGTTCTTCGACTTTTCGAATTTTCAATTAGTTTCTTTTTCGATTTTTCGATTTATCAGTTTTTCAATTCTTTGATTTTTCAAATTTTCGATTCTTGGTTTTTTGAATTTCCGATTTTTCAATTTTTTCGTTCTTTAGTTTTTATTTTTGTACTACATATTTTACTTTTCGACTTTTTGATTTCTCGAGTTTCGGACTTTTCAATTTTATTACTTTTTCATCACATAAAATTTTTCATTCCATTCTCCAGTTTTTCGATTTTCAATTTTTTCCTTTTTGAATTTTTGATTTTTCAATTTTGGTTTTTTAGTTTTTGGAATTCATCAAATTTTCAGTTCTTCGATTTTAAAAATTTTCAATTTGTTTCCTTTTCGATTTCTCGATTTTTCAGTTTTTAAGTTTATGCATTTTTCAAATTTTTGATTTTTGATTTTTGAATTTTCAATTTTTCAATTTTTCCGTTCTTCAGTTTTTAGAATTCAATTATTTGTCTTTTCGATTTTTGGATTTCTCGAGTTTTAATTTTCGATAGTCGAATTTTCAGTGTCTCCACTTTTTGATTTTTCGAACTTTCGATTGTTCAATTTTTTCGTTCTTCCGTTTTCGGACTTTTCAATTTTATTACTTTTCCATTACTCAAATTTTTAATTCCATTCTTCAGTTTTTCAATTTTTCAATTTTTTACTTTTCGAATTTTTGATTTTTCGGTTTTTGGAATTTCGGTTCTTATTAGATTTTGGAATTTCAGGAATATTTGATTTATCAAATTTTCAATTTTTCAATTTTCAAATTTTCAATTTGTTTCCATTTCATTTCCCGATTTTTTAGTTTTTCAATTTATGCATTTTTCAAGTTTTCGATTTTTGATTTTTTGTATCTAAGATTTTCAATTTTTCTGTTCTTCAATTTTTAGAATTTTCAATTATTTTAAATTTCGATTTTTTGATTTCGCGAGTCTTCGATTTTCGATACTGAATTTTCAGTGTATCCACTTTTCGGTTTTTGATTTTTCGAATTTTTGGTTTTTCTAAGTTTCGATTTTTCATTTTTTTCATTCTCCAGTTTTCGACCTTTTCAATTGTATTACTTTTTCACCACTCAAAATTTTAATTCCATTCTCCAGTATTTCGATTTTTCAATTTTTTACTTTTTGAATTTTTGATTTTTCGAATTTGAATTTTTAGATTTTGAAATTCACCAAATTTCAATTCTTCGATTTTCGAATTTTCAGTTTGTTTCCTTTTCGATTTCTCGATTTTTCAGTTTTTGAGTTATGCATTTTTCAAATTTTCAATTTTTTTTTGAATTTTCGATTTTTCAATTTTTCCGTTGTCAGTTTTTAGACTTTTCAATTATTTACGTTTCGATTTTTTGATTTCGCGAATTTTCGGTTATCGATTCTCGAATTTTCAGTCCCTCCGCTTTTTGATTTTTTGATTTTTGATTTTTCGCATTTTCGATTGTTCAATTTTTTCTTTCTCCGTTTTCGGACCTTTCAATCTTATTACTTTTGCATTACTCAAATTT
This sequence comes from Zophobas atratus, assembly GCA_022388445.1. Classification (NCBI taxonomy): domain Eukaryota; kingdom Metazoa; phylum Arthropoda; class Insecta; order Coleoptera; family Tenebrionidae; genus Zophobas; species Zophobas atratus. Next base: position 50,407,901 of record CM039442.1, on the reverse strand, counting down.
TTATTAATCCCATTCTTCAGTTTTTCAATTTTTCAATTTTTTACTTTTCGGTTTTTGGAATTTCGATTCTTAGATTTTGGAATTTCAGGAATATTTGATTCATTGAATTTTCAATTCTTCGATTTTCGAATTTTCAATTTGTTTCCTTTTCGATTTCTCGATTTTCCCGTTTTTCAATTTATGCTTTTTTCAAATTTTTGATTTTTGATTTTTTGAATTTTCGATTTTTCAATTTTTCTGTTCTTCAGTTTTTAGACTTTCAATTATTTTACGTTTCGATTTTTTGATTTCGAGAATTTTCGATTATCGATACTCGAATTTTCAGTGTCTCCGCTTTTCGTTTTTCATTTTTCGGACTTTTCAATTTTATTACTTTTCTATTACTCGAATTTTAATTCAATTCTTCAGTTTTTCGATTTTTCAATTTGTTTGCTTTTCGATTTCTCGATTTTTCAGTTTTTCAATTCTTTGAATTTTTGAATTCCGTTCCTCAGTTTTTTCACTATTTTACTTTTCGATTTTTTGATTTCGCGAGTTTTCGGTTTTCGATACTCGAATTTTCAATGTATCCACTTTTCGATTTTTCAATTTTTGATTTTTCGAATTTTGGTTTTTTCATTTTTTCCATTCTGATTTTCTTATTTTTTCGATTTTCGAACTTCCAATTTTTCGATATTTCGATTTTTCGATTTTTGGAATTTCCCATTTTCCGATTTTCATTTTTTCAGAGTTGTCATTTACGCCACTGGTTTTTACACGTACTTTATAGAGGTAAAACACAAAAATCGCAAAATCAAATTTTGTAATTTTTCAAAGAAGCGGGATTTATTGGGCTTTATTCAAGGAAGGGCGGGGGAAGTTCTTTAATATCTCGTCCTTGGACTTATAACCATTCAAACTTTTTTGATTTTTTTTTTGAAAATCTAAAGTTTGACATAAAAATTGAATTATGATTATTTTAAAAATCTATATTGTGCAATTACCTGCTACAATTTACAGTTATTTATTCTCACTCAACTCAAATTCTATCGTTTTGCCTTATTTTGAAATATTTAAGACTGTGTGGTTTCTGTAAATAACTTCTTAATATTACTTAAAATGGGATTTTCAATTTTTGATTTTTCATAATCTCCGGTACCAAATTTTTCACGTTTTTCCGGGCACTACCCAAAATTACAGAAATTATTTTCTTTTGTTAATTTCGACATTGACAAGTTTTTAACGTTTTGTCTTCCAAAACTCAGACCATTTTTCCCACAATCGCCAAAAAAATGAGCAAATTTTGAGATATTTTCGAAATTTGAGTTTAAGCTCCAATATTTCCAAAACCAGTTGTATCAACTTAGGATTATTATCTTTCTAATAAACGCATGACTTCGGTGTAGACAGGAATTTATTCATAATTTTTGGCCACCCAGTTTTTTCACAGTTATTAGATTTATTGTAAATTTTAGTGTAATTTCGCCAGCTTAATTTTTTATTTTTTATTATTTTCTGCACCTAAAATTGGAAAGATCAGAGTTGAGATTCATTATCACTGAAAACTCAATACCAGGACTTTTTTTTTAAATTAATCTTGTATGAAAGTGCAAAACGACTAAAATAGTAAGTGCTGCCATCTATGTCGGCGAACCTAAAGTGTATACAGATCGCACTGTAATTTAAAACAGGTTTATTCTGTCGATGAGTAGATGTCATACACAGTTTTGTCTCTAGAATAATATTGTTTTTTTTCCTACAAATTGAGTAATGGTAACTACACAATAATAAACGGAAATATTTTAGGAACTCGTTCAAAGTGGAAAACAGTTAACATTTTTTCAATACTAATCATTGGAATGGTTTGAAGGTGTATGTGAAAAACATGTGTCGTCAATATTTTAACTATATTTAAATTTCAAAAGTAATAGTTATAAACAAATAAAAAAAATATTTTTTAATTTGTTGTAGGTCAACGAAGTCATCATGTTTGTGTCCAGACGAAACACAAGCCCGGCTAGCTCAGTCGGTAGAGCATGAGACTCTTAATCTCAGGGTCGTGGGTTCGAGCCCCACGTTGGGCGCACTTTTTTTTTTATTATATCTCTCTTCCTATTTCGTACGTTCTTTATTAATTCGTAGTATTACACAGAGTCTCTATTTTTTTAAAGTACAAGCATGGCCGACTAGTATAAAGATTATGGCCTGTCCAAAGGAATGCCAAAGGTACCATACGTGCTGCCATCTTTAATAATTCAAAAACGACAAAAGAATTATTAACACTTTTTGAAAGGCACAAAGGCATTCATACCGAAACAAACGACCATTACACGTTTTGAAGTCCCATAATGTCAAGTCAAATTAAAATTTTGCTAAATTATTAAGTGTAATTATTAATAGATGGCAACACGTATCGTACCTCTTGGACAGGCCATAATCTTTATACTAGTCGGCCATGGTACAAGTATACAACGTATTGTAATGATGTATAATTGTTAAAAAAAATCCAAGTCCTAGAAGTAGAACCTGAAGTTTTAATATTTAACAAACATCATTGGAAACGATGAAATTACCCATGTATGATTAAAATATAAGTAATTATTAGAAAATAAAAAGAGGTCAGTATTGATTATCTATATTGTACATTTAAAATTCAGGAGATGATGCTGACTCACTTTAGTTAGTCAATCGACGGAAAAATTCTTGTCCAAAGATACATATTTCGAAAAAAATATAAAAAATCGTGATTGATAATAGAAAAAATATTAATCAGCGTAGAATAGATAACAATTATTACAAACAATGACGCATAATAAAACAACTACTGGCCCCTAGAGGGCGCAATTAGCCATTTTTAGATCTCGAGTTCACATTATTACGTCGTAGGTTTTACCACACAAGAAACTTGCAGCTTATTAAACAAAAAAAAAACGAAAACAAACAAACACGAAGAAGCATCAAATCAAAATACACGAAAACTCATTACATATTTTTGTAATAAATATAATCGATTTTTTAGTTACAATGTAACACTATTTCTCCAAAATGTGCAACAACAACAAAAACACACCCAAATAACATTTCGTTTCGGCCGAAGCAGATTTGGTGGAAAGAGTGATCTCTCTTTTAAAACAAGAGTATACAGTGAGAGGTAATCTCGCATGTTGTCAGGGCCGCCTAGTGGCCGAGGTAAACTGCCCGCGACAAGTGTCTTTAGGTGCGTCTTTGCTGACATTTAGCGCCGCCACTGACATCACTTTTATCACTCTTCGGGAACTGCTTCTTCCAGAACACCTCTGATACCTTACAAATTTTCCACTCGGGTGCTCCAGTTTCAGAGGTTTTTAGATTGTTGTAAAACCATAGTCCTCCCTCCCGGATGGTCCACATACTGTAACTGTAAATACAATGTGCATCTGTATAACAACTCTGAAAATTGCTAATGACGTTACAAATTACTAGAAAGGACTGTTAATTAAAGTGCAATCAAATTTTCTAGTTCATGCAACAGAGTAATTGACGTCTGCAAATCTGGTATAATTTTAGACAGAAAAGACTATAATTTGAGTTTTTGAGAGTAGAGATGGCGTCATTCGGCAGCCATCTTGAAAATGAGGATGAGTTACCTAGTTTTTTAGAGCATTTTCGTAGATAATAGAATTGTTTACATTTTTCCGGTGTAATATTAATATTAATGAAGTTATGAATAGTGCAACATAAAAAACTGGTTTAAGAAGATGGAACAATAGTTAAGAAAAAAGCAAGTAAAACTCAGTTAGGTAGGGGAAAAGCGGAATATGTATAGGAAATAGAAATGGGATCAGAATGTAGAAATTACGTTAACAAATAAAAAATAATTTGCAAAAGTGTGCCGACACAAGTGAGAACGATCCGAAAAAAGTATTTAGAATTTAAATAGCCTTGCTTGGAAAACAGAATGATCAGATAAGGAGAATGAAAGTAAAAATAATAATTTGTGTGAGCGTTTCTTCAGTGTGACTTGCTCTAACATTTTTATTTTATTTAATTTTTTTTATAATAATTCTGTTCATAAGATTATCTTACTTTGTGATTTTTTACTTGGAAAACAGAGGTGCATTAAAAAGGTTTTTGTTGACAGATTTTGTGGTAGTATCTAATCACAGGTTCCCTTGGTTGTAAGACACAAATACGGTATTTTAGCTTCCGTTTGTTTGTGATACGATTGCCCTGTCTGTGGTTGTCTGTCTGGCTACGGTTGTATCACAAAGATAACTACGCCAGCCAAAAGTTATCTATTCGTTTCCTCCATAGCTGATAAATTACCTGTCCCCGTTACGTTTTTTTCATGTTTGAACCAGTAACATTAACACCGGATGTAGCAAAAAATTAATGAATGAATGCATTTCATTTATCGATTACCTTCGAAACGGTTCATTTAATTTCCTTAAAATTCTAGAACAATAGTGATTGGCGTATTGCAATAAATTTCTGTATCTGCACCACTTTGTTTTTTGAACTTGTTTTTTTTTTCAGTGATGCGTCCTGTATTTTCAGTCTTTTCTTTTCATGGTGATTCCCCTTTTCTCGAAATACTGGTCGAGCAAGCTGCTGAAAAAATGCCACAAACTAATAATGAATGGGTGGATTTATTCTATCGATTGGCAGAGGAACGGGTCGTTTAACCTCCTTCAAATTCCAGGAACGCAACGATAGAGATAGTTTCGTATTTGGTAGCAAGAACAAAAGACTAATAAACGTCACAAAATTGAACTGTCGGTGTGATTTTTTAATTTATTTAGGGGTTTTAGGAAATTGTGTAAAATAAATATTAAGAAAATATTTGGTAAGAAACCCATTTCTTCTTCAGCATGGACGAGGAATAAACCTGATTTCTTTTTAAATCGTAGCCAAAAGACCCTCCGAGGAACCATCTACATTCTACATTTTGGTCAGATGTGACCTGGTTTTTTATAAATATTTGAGACACAATAGTGTTTTTTCATTGATTTACTAGAAATTAACTTTCGCCAAAAATAACATAGAAAGTGTCCTCAAAATTCCTTTAATTCCTGCTAAAAATAACACAGAAGGGCTTCCCGAGATTCTTTCAAATTATTCCTAAAACAACACAAAAAGCACACGGAGATCTTTTTAATTCTAGGAAAAACAACACAAACAGTACCCCAGAAATCTTTTTAAACTTTTGCCAAAAACTACACAAAAATTGGATTAAAGATTCTTTACATTTGGCAAAAACGGCACAGAATGGGAGCCCGAGGTTATTTTAACTTCTGCCAAAAACAACACAGAAAGAACCCCAGACATTCCTCTAACTTCTGTCAAAAACAACACAGAATAGGCGCCAGAAATTCTTTAAATTTCTGTGAAAGACAACCCAGAAAAGGCTCCAGAGATTCTATTAATTTCTGCTAAAAACAACACAGAAAAGACCCTCATGATTCATTTATCTTCTGCTAAAAACGGCACAGAAAGAGAACACGAGGTTTCTGCCAAAAACAAGACAGAAACAACCCTCGCCATTCTCCTAAAGATTCTTTTATCTTGTACCAAAACCAACACACTGGGAGCCCGAGACATTCCTTTATTTCTACCAAAAGGAACAGGAGACGGGTCTCCGAGATTCTTTTAATTTCTGGCAAAAACAACAGAGAAAAGGCCCCAGAGATTCTTTAAACTTCTGTCAAAAGCAACACAGAAAGAGACTCCAAGATTCTATTAATCTCTGCCAAAAACAACACAAGAAAGAGCCCTCTAGATTCTTTTAACTTCTTCCAAAAAGAATACAGAACGGGCTCCCGAGATGCTATTGATTTCCGCCAAAATCAACACAGAAAAGGCACCAGACATTCCTTTAACTTCTGTTAAAATAATACAGAAAGGGTCCCAGTGATTCATTTAACTTGTACCAAAAACTACACGGAAATTGGTCCCGTGATGATTTTAACCTTTACCAAAAACTACACGAAAAGAGCCCCTGAGGCTCTTTTAATTTCTGCCAAAACCAACATAGAAGGAGTTCTCGAAATTCCTGTAATTTCTGCCAAAAACACCACAGAAAAGACCCTCAATATTTTTTTAACCTCTACCGAAAAGAACATAGAACGGGACCCCGACATTTTTTTAATTTCTGTCAAAAATAATGCCGAAAGTGACTCCGAGATTATATTAATTTCTGCTAAAAACAGCACAGGAAAAATACCTCTATATTCTTTTAACTTTTTCCAAAAAAACACAGAAAGGGGTCCGAGATTATTTTAAATTCTGCTAGTAACAACAGGAAAAGGGCCCACGAGATTTCTGCTAAATGTAACACAAAAAGAGTTAGCGAGATTATTTTAATATCTGCCAAAACCAACACAGAAAGGCCCCCAGAGATTCTATGCCAAAAACAACGCAGATAATGCCGCAGAGATTCATTTAACTTCTGTAAAAAACAACACAGAAAAGAACCCCGAGATTCTATTAGGTTCCGCCAAAATCAACCCAGGAGAAGATCCTCAAGATTCTTTCAACTTCTGACAAAAACAACACACAAGGAGCCCGAGCATTCCTTTTACTTCTACCAACGGGCCTCCAAGATTCTTTTATCTTCTGCCAAAAACAACGTAGAATGGGGTTCTGTGATTCTTTTAATTTCTGCTTAAAACAACACAGGAAAGGGCCCTCAAGATTCTTTTAATTTCTGCCAAAAACAACATAGAAGTAGTTGGTGAGATTGTTTTAATTTCTGCCAAAAGCAACACAGAAAGAACACCAGAGATTCTTTTAATTTATGCCAAAAACAACACAAATAAGGCCGTAGAGATTCATTTCATTTCTGTAAAAAACAACACAGAAAAGAACCCCGAGATTGATTTAATTTCTCCCAAAACCAACACAGGAAAAGATCGTCAAGATTTTTTCAACTTCTGCAAAGAGCACCCAAGTTTCTTTTATCTTCTGCCAAAAAGAACGCATAAAGGGGTCCCGTGATTCTTTTAATTTCTGCTTAAAACAACGCAGAAAAAGACACTCAAGATTTTTTTAACTTCTACCAAAAACAACACGGAAAGAGCCTCCGAGACTCTTTTAATTTCTGCCAAAAACAACATAGAAAGAGTTGGCGAGATTCCTTTAATTTCTGCCAAAAGCAATACAAAAAGAGCACCAGAGATTCTTTTAATTTGCATCAAAACCAACACAGAAAGGGCCCGAGAGATACTTTTAATTTATGCCAAAAGCAACACAGATATATAATGGCGTAGTGATTCATTTAACTTCTGTAAAAAACGACACTGAAAAGAACCCTAAGATTCTATTAATTTCTGGCAAAAACAACATAGAAGGAGTTGATGAGATTCTTTTAATTTCTGCCAAAAGCAACACTGAAAGAGCCCTAGAGATTCTTTTGATTTATGCCATAAACAACACAGAAAAGAACCCCGAGATTCTATTAATTTCTGCCAAAACCAACACAGGAAACATCCTCAAGATTCTTTCAACTTCTGCCAAAAACAACACAGAAGAAGTCTGAGCATTCCTTTTACTTCTGCCAAAGGGCACCCAAGATTCTTTTATCTTCTGTCAAAAACAACGCAGAAAGGAGTCCTGTGATTCTTTTAATTTCTACTTAAAACAACACAGAAAAAGAACCCCAAGATTCTATTAATTTCTGGCAAAAGCAACATAGAAGGAGTATACGAGATTCTTTTAATTTCTGCCAAAAGCAACACTGAAAGAGCCCCAGAGATTCTTTTGATTTATGCCATAAACAACACAGAAAAGAACCCCGAGATTCTATTAATTTCTGCCAAAACCAACACAGGAAAAGATCCTCAAGATTCTTTCAACTTCTGCCAAAAACAACACAGAAGAAGTCCGAGCATTCCTTTTACTTCTGCCAAAGGGCACCCAAGATTCTTTTATCTTCTGTCAAAAACAACATAGAAAGGAGTCTCGTGATTCTTTTAATTTCTGCTTAAAACAACACAGAAAAAGAAACTCAAGATTCTTTTAATTTCTGCCAAAATCAACATAGAAGGATTTGGCGAGATTCTTTTAATTTCTGGCAAAAGCAACACAGAAAGAGCACCGGTGATTCTTTTAATTTACGTCAAAATTAACACACAAAGGGCCCCAGAGATTCTTTTAATTTATGCCAAAAAGCAACACAGGTAATGCCGTAGAGATTCGCTTAACTTCTGTAAAAAACAACACAGAAAAGAACCCCGAGATTCTATCAATTTCTGCCAAAACCAGCAAAAAAAGATCCTCAAGATTCTTTCAACTTCTGACAAAAACAACACAGGAGGAGCCCGAGCATTCCTTTTACTTCTGCTAACAAGCCCCGAAAATTCTTTTATCTTCTATCAAAAACAACGCAGAATGTTGTCCCGAGATTCTTTTAACTTCTCTCACAGACAACGCCAAAAAGACCCCCAAGATTCTATGCACTTTAGTTAAAATCAATTCAGAAAGACTTACAACTCCAAAGACTTACAACTTCTGCCAAAAACAACACATGAAGAACTCCCCAGATTATTTTAATTTCTGCCAAGAACAACACAGAAAGTACCCTCAAGATTTCTGCCGAAAACAACGCAGAAAAACCTATTGGTTTTCGTTAAACTTCTGCCAAAATCAACACAGAATTGGTTTCCGAGGCTCTTTTAACTTCTAGGAAAAAGAGCACAGAATGAGCCCCCGAGATTCCTTCAAATTCTGCCAAAAAACGTAGAAAGAGCCTCAGATTTTCTTTTAACCTTTGCCGAAAACAATTCAAAAATTGTCTTCAAGATTATACATAACAGTACAGAAAGGCCCTGCAAGATTCTTTTAATTTCTTCCAAAAACAACAGAAAGGAGCCCCAAGATTCTTTTAACTTCTGCCAAAAACACCACAGAAAATATCCTCAAGATTCCTTTAACTTCTGTCAAGACCAATGCAGAAATGGCCTCAGATATTCCTTGTACTTCTACCAAAAACAACACAGAAAAAAACCTCAAGATTCTTTTAATTTCTGCAAAAAACAACATGGACAGGGTCCCCGAGACTCTTTTAATTTTTGCCAAAATCAACATAGTCGGGGTTCTCGAGATTCTTTTAATTTCTGACAAAAACACTACAGAAAAGATCCTCAAGATTCTTTAACTTCCGCGAAAAACAAGACAGAAGAGTCCGAGATATTCCTTTTACTTCTGTCAAATAGAACACAGAACGGGTTCCTGAGATTCTTTGAATTTCTGCCAAAAACAACACAGAAAAAATCTTCTGAATGGAGAAATGAATATTTCAAATAGAAGCCTATAAAAATAAAAATTAGGCATTGTAAACATCTGACTTAACCTGATCTGAATTTGGAAATCCGGCCAATGGATTCATCTGAAACAAATATTCAGAAATCGGAACATCTGAAAACTTAGAATTTTTTATATATATTTTAAAATAGCTGTCTAGAAACATGGTTTTCTGAAAACTTTACTTCATTTGACGTGGAAACTTGAAGATCTGCAAGTCAGAGAAACTTCTTATCTGATATAAATGAAATAAATAATATACAGAGAAACTTGAACATCTGATCTTAAAAACCTGGAAATGTAAAAACTTGGCATTCTGAAAATCTACCTTGAATGGGCTTAGACATTTGAAAACCTGTAAATCTGATAAAATTACCTCATCTGAACAAATATCTGGAAATCTGAACATATAGAATTTTAGAAATATTTAATCCTCTGAATAGAGGAACCTGAATATTTCATACAATAGAAGTCTAAAAAAAAAAACTAGATAATTTGACCACCTGACTTAACCTGATCTGAATATTTAGCAATTTGGAAATCTGGTCATCTGATACAAATGTCCAGAAATCCGACATCTGAAAACGTACAATTTATTACATTTTAATACAGAGGAACCTGAACATTTGCAATTCTAGCTGTCTGGAAACACAGTTTTCTGAAAACTTCAATTGACTTAACCTGGAAATTTGGATATAAGGAAGTCTTCTTATTTGATATAAATATCCATAACTCTCAACACCAACAAATCTAGAAATTTTTAAAAATGAAAATAGAGAAACCTGAACATTTGATTCTAGAATTCTGGAAATATAAAAACTTGTTTCTGAAAATTATGCTTGAAAGGACTTAGACATCTGAAAATTTGTAATTACCTCATCTGGACAAATTTCTGGAAATCTGAATATATAGAAATCTGGAAATATTTAAACATTTAAATGGAGACATTTGAATATTTCAAATAATAATAATAGAAGGCTGGAAATACGAAAACTTGGTATTGTGAATAGCTAACTTAATCTGACCTCAATATTTAGTACCTTGGAAATCTAGCAAATTGCCTAATCTGATACGAATATCTAGAAATCTGGAGATTTATAACCCTAAAAATTTCTTATCTGATATAAATATGCATAAATCTGAACACCCGGAAATTTACAAATGTCTAAAACTGGAAATAGAGAATCCTGAACATCTGATTTTAGAAACCTGGAAACAGAAGATCTTGGTTTACTGAAAATCTAAGCTTGATTTGACGTTTGGGAACCTGTAAATCTGATAAGATCACCTCATCTGAACAAATATCTGGACATCTAGTATTCTAAAAACATTTAAACATCTTTAAATCTGTACACCAGGAAATCTAGATATCTTTAAAACTAAAAGTAGATGAAACCACACATTTGTGAATTTAGAATTCTGGTAAAATGGCCTCCTTAGATAAAATTATCCAGAAAGCTGAACATCTGAAAACCTAGAATTCTTTAAACTTTGAATAGATAAACCTGAAATTTTGTCTTGAAACCTAGTCTTTTGAAAATCTGACTTGACTAAACCTGGATATTTGGACACCAGAAAATCTGTGAAAGATTTCTTATCTGATATAAATATCCATCAATCTGAACACCCGGAAATTTAGAAATGATTAGAACTAGAAATGGTCAAATGGAGTATCCCAGGAAATGACCCTCTAGGCTGTTCAAAAACAACACAGAAAGGGGTTCCGAGATTCTTTTAATTCTTTTAATTTCTGCCAAAACCAAGACAGATGAAGTTCCCAAGATTGTTTTAAATTCTGTAACAAACAGAATATTCGTTTAGCTTCTGCTAAAAACAACACAGAAAGTACTCCCAAGATTCTTTTAATTTCTTTGAAAAACAACACAGAAAGGGTTTTCGAGGCTCTTTTAAATTGTATAAAAAAGAATACAGAATGAACTCCGCGATTCTTTTCATTTCTTCCAAAAACAACATAGAAGAGGTTCCCAAGATTCTTTCAAATTATTTGAAAAATAACACATGTAGTCGGGTTGACAGATAATTAATAAATGTCATTTTCAATAACCGCCAGTTTTTGACGTGACTCTGCACTCTGAAAACCCGTAAACAATTGAATTTTCACCGCCTGCTCCAAACAATTTTTTTATTGTACACTGTACTATGATAATTGTTTTTAGTTTTCAGCAAGACTCATACAAACTGGTTTTTCAGCGGTACTTCATTTGTACATTTACCAACTCCATTCTTTTCGCTCCACGGTTATTCCCGCTTCTTGAAATACTCGTCGAGCAGGCCTCTGAAAAACCCCACTCATGACAGCATCAACGAGCAAAAAGATCCTCCGAGGGTCCAAAACAAGACTCTCTGATTGCGAAGTAGCAATAACAACAAAGCATCCACGGTGGTGGATAAACCCAACATTAGCGGCGACCTGCTGAGCCTCGGCGCAACGACCCAAGAACTTCAGTAGGCAAATATAGTAAATAAATGGCGATAAAAATGGCGACTAGTTTAACCAGTTTCAGCTAATGCAGTCCGGAGCGAAACGCGAGGGTTGCGCTATTTCGGGACGCAAACACAACCGCTAAATAAGTTGTAAGAAAAGTTCTATTATTCCGAACACGTGTCCTCGTGTGACTGATTGGTTTGTCAACTATGTCAGGTATCCGAGTTCACGAGGACAATACGTTCCGTGGAAACTGCATGATTGCTGTGTTAGGCAAAATGTATTGGAATAAATCGATCGACCCAGAAAATTACCTCCTTTCCTTTCCGAAACTCTAACAAAGGGACGGCTCTGCAAGAGTCCTGTGTGATTTTGCTCCACGAGAAAATTCAATTTACTGATGTAGGTACTTTATTTTGGCCCGAAATTGATCAAAGGACGGCATGTCGCTATGAGTAATCCTAATTTGTCCAAGGCCGTTGATTAACTATTAAAGCATTCCCACCGTGGGTTGTTCAGGTGTAACATGTGTGAAATTGGTAATGTCGACATTGCGAATTACCATATTTCATAAAATTGTATGAATGGGAGAGTTTGAAAGTACGGACTATTTGACACCAAATAACCCCAAGGGTGCAATTGTGTGAGCTAGCAGCTTCACCTTTTCATATATGACAATATATAGGAGAATCGGAGTTTCTAAGACCTAGTTCCTCCACAAAATTTGTAAAACGAAACAACAAAATTTTATAGCCTAATTTAGTTTACTTTAGTCGGAGAATATAAGAGCGTAGTCCTGAAACGGGTCCGCAGTGTGTTGAAATCGGTGCTGAGGGGATAATAACGTGTTCAAGCCCCGAGTAATAATTATTCAGAAGTTTATACTATTAATTTCGGTGGATTTTAATTTTTGTCTGTATTTATTGAGTGTCCCAAATCGTTTTTACTTATCAGTCCAGAAGTCGACAAGCGATAAAGGCAAAAATTAATTGCACTTGAATACTATGCGACAATATGATTGAAAGTGAATGATAGGAACAATTATTTCACGAAACTGCAATTTATTACAATCACTCATTATAAGTTGCAACAATAAGTCATTCATTCGTTTTTTATTAATCTCTCAAAAAACTGAACACAATTGTCACATTGTGGGACTCTATTCAAGATTAAAATTTAATGAATGATGGCATTCAAGATTATGATCTGCATCGCAAATGCTTTTTAAATTTTATAAAGTAGCTAGTCCGTGTACTTGTGGTCTATGAATTCGCCTTGAGAAATTAATATAATTCACAGTGTTTTTTTCCCCGAAAGTACTTCCCATAAATTTTAGCTATATTTATCGCTGAAAAACACACACGAACAGTAAATACACACTTCGAAGTTTTAATTCGCAATAAATAACAAACTCCCCTTGTTTCCTCATTTTATATTTACCCTTTCCTTCAGCACCGATACAGCTAAAATAAATAACAAATCAACATCTTGTTTCTCGCTTTTGGCAACTCGACGCGAAATACATTTTTAAAACCGGAGCTAATTAAGAAGTCATTTGAAACACTTACCTGTTTTGTCCAACGGGGCAAACGTTATCCTAACCTAAACACTTAACTCCCTCTGTGCTAATCCCCTTAAAATTTACAGACAGATACTGCAGGTATTATTACTACTACCTGGCAGGTAAGCCATTAAGCTTAAGTGGGTTTAACAAAGCTATAAATAAGAAATGTTCCTTGGGGTTAAAAAAAGTAATTAATTGCAATTACTGTTGGCACTTTTTGTAAAAATTTTAAAACTAATTTGATTTTTTTTGCCAATAAGCGTCGGTTTTGTATGGAGGGGTTATCGTGGAAATGTACAAGTATCCATCAAAATCATAACAATAAGTTAAAATTTAATTGTTAGGTTACGAAATATATGTATGAGATTTGTCAAAGAAAAATATATTTTTTTTAAATATCACTTAAAAAATATAGCAAACAAACTTAAAGCTCTTTCCTTTAAATGAGAAAATATTATTTACATAATTTTAAATACTTAACATAAATTGCTAAAAATTGTTTTTCAGTTGAACGTTGTCACAATTGAATGTGATATTTTTGTGCTGATCTCGGAGCAAACCTCAGCACACAAATAATATTCGTATGTTTGTTATTAACGTTTGTAATAATTCCCCTGCATATAATGAACTTATTTTTCACAAATTATAAGTTTTAATCCAGATTGGTTGGTAAACACGATCGCTTATAGTAAACAACGTGCTCGAAATACCAGCGTAATTTTAATCAAATATCAGGTCTGCGCTGTTTTCACGTAATAGGGAAATTGAAAACCAAAAACAAACTGAAAATGAAGTGTTCTAAAATTCTACTCAAATGAAATCTAAATATTGTCACTCATTCGATTTGTAGACGCCTATGGAGCATGACACCTCATTTCATTTCGTTTTCAGTTCACTTTACATTTTATCCCTTGGTTAATTTTGGTGTGCGTCTAAGAATTTTAAAGCAATGTTTGTTCTAGAAAAGAATTTTTGGCAAATGTTCTGGATAAGTGTCATTGACAAGTTATAAACCAGGCAGTGATTGTTATTAGATTCTAGACTTTTTTTAGCAAATTGTTCTGGAAATTGTTAATTAACTTCTGGAATATTGCAATTTTGCAAACAAAATAACACTTGTATTAGTTTACGCAACTGAATTTTAGAGAGAAGAAATGTATATAATCAATACTCGTTACTATATTATTATGTAAATTGAGTATTGCTAGACGTGAAATTGGTGTTTAGCAGTATGTTCTTATAGTTAATAATTGTTCTTGCCACTTCTAGGAGGAATATTTAAAAGTGTTGTAAGACACATAGACAAAACTTATTTATAAAGAGCAATATCGAGAAATCTAGCATTATCTGACATTTTCAAAACAATAGTAACCAGTGCACATTAAAAAATATATTTAGAGCAGCCTTTGCAATTATTATTATTTGCCGTTTATGTATAACAGGGTAATTATTTTTTAAGACTAAGTAAGCAAACGAATATATATTACAACACGCATTGTTTCATTATTATTACATAACAGAAAGGACCCTAAGAGTCTCTTAAATTGTGGCAAAAACCTCACAGAAAGAGCCCCCAAAATTATTTTAATTTCTGCCAAAAACAGGATCCAAAGGGCCTCCGAGATTCTTTTAATTTTTGCCAATAGACAGCACCGAAAAGGCCCGTAAAATTCTTTTATTTTTGTCAAAAACAACACAGAAAGTATCATCGCAATTCTTTTCACTTCTGCAAAAAACGACACAAAAAGGGCCTCCAAAGGGTTCTTTTAACTTTCGCCAAAACAACATAGAAAAAGCTCCCGAGATTGTTTCAATTTCTGCCAAAAACAACACAGAACGGTGTTTCGATGTCCTTTTAACTTCTGCCAAAAACAACACAGAAATGGCCTCTGAGATTCTTTTAACTTCTGATAGAAAAACAGGACCGAAAGGGCCCCCGAGATTATTTAACTTTTGCTAAAAACAACACAGAAAGTACTTCCGAGATTATTTTAACTTCTGCAAAAACAGCACAAAAAGGGCCTCCGAGATTTTTTTAACTTTCGCCAAAAACAGCACCGAAAATGTCCTCGACATTCTTTTAACTTCTGCAAAAACAACTCAAAAAGAGCCTCCGACATTCTTTTAACTTTTGCCAAAAACAACAAAGAAAAGGACCACGAGATTCTTTAACCTCTGCAAAAAACAGCACAGAAAATACTCCCGAGATTCTTATTAACTTCTACCAAAAACAACACACAAAAGGGCCTATGAGATTTGTTTTAATTTTTGCCAAAACAACATAGATAGGGCCCCTGAGACTATTTCAATTTCTGTCAAAAACAACAGAGAACGGTGCTTCGATGTCCATTTAACTTCTGCCAAAAATAACGTAGAATGATTCCCCGAATTTTTTTACTTCCGCCAAAACAACCTAGAAAGGATTTCAGAAATTATTTTAACGTCTGTCAAAAATAACAACACAGAAAGGGCCCACGAGTTTCTTTTAACTTTTGCCAAAAAAAAACACAGAAAAGCCCCCAAGATTCTTTTAAGTCCTGCCAAGAACAAGACAGAAGTACCCCCGAGATTCTTTTAACTTTTGCCAAAAATAACACAGAAAGGCCCCCAAGATTCTTTTAACTCCTGCCAAGAACGACACAGAAGTACCCACGAGATTCCTCAATTGCAGCCAAAAACAAAACAGAAAGAACCTTCGAGATTCTTTTAACTTCTGCAAAAACAACTTAAAAAGGGCCTCCGAGATTCTCTTAACTTTGCCAAAAACAACAAAGGAAAGGACCACGAGATTCTTCGACCTCTACCAAAAACAGCACAGAAAATACTCCCGAGATTCTTTTTAACTTTTACCAAAAACAACACGCAAAACGGCCTATGAGATTTTTTTAGCTTTTGCCAAAACAACATAGAAAGGGCCCTGAGATTGTTTCAATTTTTGTCAAAAGCAACAAAGAACGGAGCTTCGATGTCCATTTAACTTCTGCCAAAAATAACGTAGACTGTTTCCCCAAATTTTTTTTTACTTCCGCCAAAACAAACCAGAAAGGATTTCAGAAATTCTTTTAACGTCTGCCAAAAATAACAACACAGAAAGGGCCCGCGAGATTCTTTTAACTTTTGCCAAAAACAACAAAGAAAAGGATCACGAGATTCTTTAACCTCTGCCAAAAAACAGCACAGAAAATACTCCGAGATTCTTTTTAACTTTTACCAAAAACAACACACAAAAGAGCCTGTGAGATTTTTTTAAGTTTTGCCAAAACAACATAGAAAGGGCCCCTGAGATTGTTTCAATTTCTGTCAAAAGCAACAAAGAACGGAGCTTCGATGTCCATTTAACTTCTGCCAAAAATAACGTAGACTGTTTCCCCGAATTTTTTTACTTCCGCCAAAACAAACCAGAAAGGATTTCAGAAATTCTTTTAACGTCTGCCAAAAATAACAACACAGAAAGGGCCCGCGAGATTCTTTTAACTTTTGCCAAAAACAACAAAGAAAAGGACCACGAGATTCTTTAACCTCTGCCAAAAACAGCACAGAAAATACTCCCGAGATTCTTTTAACTTTTACCAAAAACAACACACAAAAGGGCCTATGAGATTTTTTTAATTTTTGCCAAAACAACATAGATAGGGCCCCTGAGATTGTTTCAATTTCTGTCAAAAGCAACAAAGAACGGTGCTTCGATGTCCATTTAACTTCTGCCAAAAATAACGTAGAATGTTTCCCCGAATTTTTTTTACTTCCGCCAAAACAACCTAGAAAGGATTTCAGAAATTCTTTTAACGTCTGTCAAAAATAACAACACAGAAAGGGCCTGCGAGTTTCTTTTAACTTTTGCCAAAAAAAAAAACACAGAAAAGCCCCCAAGATTCTTTTAAGTCCTGCCAAGAACAAGACAGAAGTACCCCCGAGATTCTTTTAACTTTTGCCAAAAATAACACAGAAAGGCCCCCAAGATTCTTTTAACTCCTGCCAAGAACGACACAGAAGTACCCACGAGATTCCTCAATTGCAGCCAAAAACAAAACAGAAAGAACCTTCGAGATTCTTTTAACTTCTGCAAAAACAACTTAAAAAGGGCCTCCGAGATTCTCTTAACTTTTGCCAAAAACAACAAAGGAAAGGACCACGAGATTCTTCGACCTCTACCAAAAACAGCACAGAAAATACTCCCGAGATTCTTTTTAACTTTTACCAAAAACAACACGCAAAACGGCCTATGAGATTTTTTTAGCTTTTGCCAAAACAACATAGAAAGGGCCCTGAGATTGTTTCAATTTTTGTCAAAAGCAACAAAGAACGGAGCTTCGATGTCCATTTAACTTCTGCCAAAAATAACGTAGACTGTTTCCCCAAATTTTTTTTTACTTCCGCCAAAACAAACCAGAAAGGATTTCAGAAATTCTTTTAACGTCTGCCAAAAATAACAACACAGAAAGGGCCCGCGAGATTCTTTTAACTTTTGCCAAAAACAACAAAGAAAAGGATCACGAGATTCTTTAACCTCTGCCAAAAAACAGCACAGAAAATACTCCCGAGATTCTTTTTAACTTTTACCAAAAACAACACACAAAAGAGCCTGTGAGATTTTTTTAAGTTTTGCCAAAACAACATAGAAAGGGCCCCTGAGATTGTTTCAATTTCTGTCAAAAGCAACAAAGAACGGAGCTTCGATGTCCATTTAACTTCTGCCAAAAATAACGTAGACTGTTTCCCCGAATTTTTTTTACTTCCGCCAAAACAAACCAGAAAGGATTTCAGAAATTCTTTTAACGTCTGCCAAAAATAACAACACAGAAAGGGCCCGCGAGATTCTTTTAACTTTTGCCAAAAACAACAAAGAAAAGGACCACGAGATTCTTTAACCTCTGCCAAAAACAGCACAGAAAATACTCCCGAGATTCTTTTAACTTTTACCAAAACAACACACAAAAGGGCCTATGAGATTTTTTTAATTTTTGCCAAAACAACATAGATAGGGCCCCTGAGATTGTTTCAATTTCTGTCAAAAGCAACAAGGAACGGTGCTTCGATGTCCATTTAACTTCTGCCAAAAATAACGTAGAATGTTTCCCCGAATTTTTTTTACTTCCGCCAAAACAACCTAGAAAGGATTTCAGAAATTCTTTTAACGTCTGTCAAAAATAACAACACAGAAAGGGCCTGCGAGTTTCTTTTAACTTTTGCCAAAAAAAAAAAACACAGAAAAGCCCCCAAGATTCTTTTAAGTCCTGCCAAGAACAAGACAGAAGTACCCCCGAGATTCTTTTAACTTTTGCCAAAAATAACACAGAAAGGCCCCCAAGATTCTTTTAACTCCTGCCAAGAACGACACAGAAGTACCCACGAGATTCCTCAATTGCAGCCAAAAACAAAACAGAAAGAACCTTCGAGATTCTTTTAACTTCTGCAAAAACAACTTAAAAAGGGCCTCCGAGATTCTCTTAACTTTTGCCAAAAACAACAAAGGAAAGGACCACGAGATTCTTCAACCTCTACCAAAAACAGCACAGAAAATACTCCCGAGATTCTTTTTAACTTTTACCAAAAACGCAAAAACAACACGCAAAACGGCCTATGAGATTTTTTTAGCTTTTGCCAAAACAACATAGAAAGGGCCCTGAGATTGTTTCAATTTTTGTCAAAAGCAACAAAGAACGGTGCTTCGATGTCCATTTAACTTCTGCCAAAAATAACGTAGAATGTTTCCCCGAATTTTTTTTACTTCCGCCAAAACAACCCAGAAAGGATTTCAGAAATTCTTTTAACGTCTGTCAAAAATAACAACACAGAAAGGGCCCTCGAGATTCTTTTAACTTTTGTCAAAAACAACAAAGAAAAGGACCACGAGATTCTTTAACCTCTACCAAAAACAGCACAGAAAACACTCCCGAGATTCTTTTTAACTTTTACCAAAAACAACACACAAAAGAGCCTATGAGATTTTTTTAACTTTTGCCAAAACAACATAGAAAAGGTCCCTGAGATTGATTCAATTTCTGTCAAAAGCAACAAAGAACAGTGCTTCGATGTCCATTTAACTTCTGCCAAAAATAACGTAGAATGTTTCCCCGAAATTTTTCCGCCAAAACAATACAGAAAGGATTTCAGAAATTCTTTTAACGTCTGTAAAAAATAACAACACAGAAAGGGCCCGCGAGATTCTTTTAACTTTTGCCAAAAACAAAACAGAAAAGCCCGCAAAATTCTATTAATTCCTACCAAGAACAAGACAGAAGTACCCCCGAGATTCTTTTAACTTTTGCCAAAAACAACACAGAAAGGCCCCCAAGATTCTTTTAACTCCTGCCAAGAACAACACAGAAGTACCCCCGAGATCCAAAAACAACACAGAAAGAACCTTCGAGATTCTTTTAAGTTCTGCAAAAACAACTTAAAAAAGGCCTCCGAGATTCTCTTAACTTTTGCCAAAAACAGCAAAGAAAAGGACCACGAGATTCTTCAACCTCTACCAAAAACAGCACAGAAAGGTCCCCAAGAACAACACAGAACTATCCCCGAGATTCCTCAATTGCAGCCAAAAACAACACAAAAAGGGTCTCCGAGATTCTTTTAAGTTCCGCCAAAAACTGCATCGAAAATCTCCTCGGCATTATTTTAACTTTTGCAAAAAAAAAAACACAAAAAAAGACTTCGAGATTCTTTTAACTTTTGCCAAAAACAACACAGAAGAGGTCCCCATGATTCTTTTAACACCTGCCAAGAACAACACAGAAAGTACACCCGAGATTCTTTTAACTTCTGCCAAAAACAACACAGAAAGAGCCTCCGAGATTTTTTTAATTTTCTCCAGAATAACATAGAAAGGGCCAACGAAAGTGTTTCAATTTCTACCAAAAGCAACACAGAACGGTGGTTGGATGTCCTTTTAACTTCTGCCAAAAACAACGTAGAATGTTTCTCTGATTTTTTTTTACTTCCGTCAAAACAGTCCAGAAAGGATCCTAGAGATTCTTTTAAGTTCTGTCAAAAACAACAACACGGAAAGGTCGCCGAGATTTTTTTATATTTTGCCAAAAACAACATAGAAAAGTTCCCAAGATTCTTTTAACTCCTGCCAAAAACAGCACAGAAGTACCCCCGAGATTCCTTAATTGCTGCCAAAAACAACGCAAAAAAGACTTCGGAGATTCTATTAACTTCTGCCAAAAACATCACCGAAAATGTCCTTGAGATTCTTTTAACTTCTGTCAAAAATAACACAGAAAAGGTCTCCAAGATTTTTTTAACTTTTGGCAAAAACAACACAGAAAGGACCCCCGAGATTCGTTTAATTTCTGCCAAAAACAACACAGACAGAGACTCCGAGATTCGTTTAATTTCTGCCAAAAACCAGCAACGAAGGGGTCTGCGAGATTCTTTTAACTTTTGCTAAAACCTACACAGAAAAGGCCTTTCAGATTTTTTAACTTCTGCCAAAAACTAGCAACGAAGGGGTCCCCGAGATTCTTTAACATCTGTCAAAACCAACACAGAAACTACCCCCGAAATTCATTTAACTTCTGTTAAAAACAACATAGAAAGCGCCTCAAGATTCTTTTAACTCCTGTCAAAAACAACACAAAAGTACCCCCGCGATTCCTTAATTGCAGCAAAAATACGCAACAGAAAGGACCTCCGAGATTCTTTTAACTTTTGCCAAAGACAACACGGAAAGTACCTCCGATATTCTTTTAACTTCTGTCAAAAACAGCATCAAAAGGGCTCCCCAAATTCTTTAAACTTTTACCAACAACAACACAGAAAGAACCCCAGAGATTCTTTTAACTTTTGCCAAAAACAACACAGGAAAAGCCCTCAAGATTCTTTGAACATCTGCCAAAAGCAACAGAGAAAGTACTCCCGAGATTCTTTTAACTCCTGCCAAAAACAACAAAAAAGTACCCCCGAGATTCCTTAATTGCTGCCAAAATCAACGCAGAAAGGTCATCAGAGATTCTTCTAACTTCTGCCAAAAACTACATAGAAAGGGCATCCAAGATTCTTTTAACTTATGCTTTAAAACAACACAGAAATGGTAGACGAGGTTGTTTTAACTTGTGCCACAAATAGTACTTACAGAAAGGTTCTTGAGATTCTTTTAATTTTTTCCAAAAACAACACAAAATTGACCCCGAGACTCTTTCGACTTCTGCAAAATCTAGTCAGAAAGGAACCCCAGATTTTTCAATTTTCTGAGTAACTGCAAAAAACGAAAGTAGAATTATCTACTAGAACTGGAACTAAAAAAAAGTTTGCTTAGTCCTAAAGAAGATTGCCAGAATTTTGAAAGAGGAAAATAGAAAATAAAGAACTTAACATATGATGAAATAACTAGGAAGTAGATTCTAGAAAAGTTGATGATATTCTCAAAAATACGCAGAATATTGTATTCCAAAGAACTAGAGACGTAAATATAATCATGAATTAAAACTAAATATTGCTTGAAATATGGTTCCAAAAAAGTAGAACGGCACATTTCAAGGTAAGGTATGTCCTATATAGCAAGAATTAAAGAAGGAAGAATTATGGAAATTCCTTAAACATGATGATAGAAAAAACAACACTGGTAGCCCACTTTTTTCTTAAAATTCTTCGCAATGACGAAGTATTACCTTACCATTGAAGATCATTTTTTTAATTTCTGAATTAACTATTCTACTGTTATTCGACATCCTTAAGTGCAAGCGAACACTGACTACAACATGGAATTAATCGATTCAGGTATAGTATTCGAAATTTCATTCTACCCTATAAAATTTTATTGGCAATAACAGTAGTACAGTACCAAGAGATATTTACAATTTAAATTTGTCGCGTGCCGGTAATCCCCAGATGTTACAACGCAGAATAATCCAGGTCCGGACAGGGACCATCGTTACTCACGAACGAAAATGAGCATTATTTTATAAGTACAACTATCTGCTAAATGTTCTCCGACAAATTCGGATGCATTGGTGTGAGCCATAAATATTTCTTACCATTGTACTACTGTCCGTCTCGTTATTGTCAATAAAATTTTATAGGGTACAGTGAAATTTCCAAAACTATACACCATCTGATAACTTATGTTGTATGCACACCTTCTCAAACCATAGCAAGTTATGTTTTTTTTCTTTTTATTGGATACCATAATTCACTACGGCGTCTTTTTTAGTCACATCTGACATGAATTTTATCTGTTCAGAAATTAAAGAACTTGTTTAATTAAGTTTAATAAACGAAGAGAAATCGGAATGTGATAAACAGGGAAAAATTGGTCACGACAAATAAGAACCAAGAATATAACCCAAAAACTAAACAGTAGAGATAAAAGGACAAAAAATTATGATGTCAAAAAGGCGAGGTATAAGATAAAGAAGATATGAATGGGAAGAGAAGAAACAAAAAAGAGGGAAATGAGACAACAAACACAAATACTCTTAAAAGCAATAGAACTGATTGATGTAATGTAAAAAACAGGGACGGAGAACTGAGAGTAAGAGTAAAAACAAAAATGGCACAATCAGAAGTGGGCTGCATAATTAACAAGAAATTGAGAAATGGAATAAGAGAATAGAGAAGTATAAACGAACGAATAATAAGATTGGAAACAGAAATGGAGAATGAAAAATATACAATAATAACAGTCTATGGACCAAATGAAGGAGATACTACAAAAAGAGAAAACGAATTTTGGAATAAAGTAGAAGAAGAAACTGAGAATTCTAAAGGAAGCAACTAACAATAATAACGGACAAAAGATAATAGAATACTATGTACTAAATAGTATGACAGTGGGTAATACATTCTTCCAACATAAAAATATACATACACAAGTATACAAGAGTGATGATAAGTAGGAGAGAGAAGCAATAGTAGATCTGGTCTTAATAGACGAAAAACATTTGAAAAGAATAAAGGATATAATAGTAAAAAGAGGATGTGGTGACATCGATTAAAACTAAACAACAGGAGCAATAAAACAAAGAAAAGGAGCAGAGAAAATAGAATATGCAAATATAAGAGTGGATAGACTGAAGTATCAAAAACTAAAGGAAGAATACCAAATAATTTTAAGTTATGTTTCACTTAATTTTCATTTAGTTTTTTCCATTTTTATGTTTCAAATTGACAGTTCGTGACAAGAAGCTCTCAAACTTTGTAATGCCAACCTTGAAAAATTTTTGGTCTAATTTCTCACTTCAAACACTTAAATCAAACAAAGCTGTCAAAAAAGCTTAGGCGAATTATGTTCTCAACTGTATTTAAGTGATAAAACGTTTTATTTATTTAGCGTGTGTTTGAATGTGTTTAAGAACGATTGTTTTTTTTTCGTAGAAGCGAATTTTATGTAACATGTAAGTTTGTTTTATTCATAATTACCTATTACTTGGTTCCAGAAACCCATAAACAAATAAACAATGACTCAGTGTCATAATTGTTATTTATATATATAAAAAAGCTTATTTATCTGACCGATGTGACATTGTAAATCACATGTACATTTTTTAGGTTTACTTCTGTTTATTGCAGTGAATCACTGATGACTCTATACATATCACACTTTTAATTCAGTTCAGAATGATTTCGTAACTCTTTTTTTGAAAAATAATTCTCACATTTGTTCTGCGTAACATATCCGTAGCACTGCCGCTCTAGCCATATAAGTCGTGATACGCCAACCACAATTCAAGCTAAAGTCGCCCCAAACCCAACTCGCGGTTCGTGTAAGAAAGCGTTCCATTAGCGCACCATCTCGCAGATCGTGATCATGAATTTAGCTCGAGATGTGCTCACGAAGTATTACCTAATTAAAGCGTTTGCGGAGCGGCGAAAAAGCGCTTTTTTTGACTGCAGCACGAAGTTATTTGTTATGTAAAATCCAGTGGAAGTAAACAACGTTCTACATAATAAATAATGCGAAACCGCACCTCGGCAACGGAAAGTTCAAGGTCGTTATAGTAACCTTGAAAAATTCAACTGTACCTGGGCTAACAGGTTTTGTATTTTCAGTCGATGCTTTTACAAGACCGTCGTAGCCCACATTTATTTTTAGCTGTTCAAAAATCCAATTAAGTTGCGTGCCTATTTTAGGAGGATTTGCTAAGGTAAATCGGCTTTCGTGGTCGCGCCTGCTCAAAAAAGACGTTTCGAGCTTTCGCCTGACGTCTTCATCCATCAGATGTGCTCGTCGGGTGATTAGTTTCTGGGAATTTCACTAAAAAGTTTATCATTATCGAGCGCTTTCTTAGTATTTGCCAAAGCGGATCAATAACGGATTGATTACTGTCGACATCGTGTTCCCACAAAACCTCAATTTCTATAATTGGCGATCATTTCCAATTACGTAATTCTGTTAATATCGAGCTTCTTTGGCAAAAGGAAACGCAGCGAGCCTGACTTTCATGCTTAACTTATTTTAGTAAATACCTGCTATTATCGCGATTGCTATTATGAACTGGCAACACGTGTTAATAACAATCAGTTTTTGAGGTTTCGCGGAATATGTCATCAACATTCATACAGAGATTGCGAAATATGATAAAACGTAATTCACTCCAGCTGTACACGAGTTAACAATGCTGCCGTCCACTACGTAAATTAAACCGCACAAAAATCCAATTAATGGATCAACAGCACAAGTTTGGAGTTTTCGACTGATTTTGTGCAATCGTAAATCTTCGACTATCAAATTTGCCTGCGAATATTGATTTAAATATCGCGAACACTGTAGTTTCGAGTTTTACTCTCAAACTTAACAAGTTTGGCAAGACGGAGGAAAAAATCTGCTGTGTTCACGGTCTGAACACCGAAACAACTGTGAATAAACACAAATTCGCACCATTAATTGTTGAAACTAAGACGACGGCGATAACTCATTCTGGAGCAGTTAACAATGAAAACGAATTTATTTCTGGTGGAAGGAAGAGGAGAGAGACATTTTTTCGTGGAGGTTATACGAGCTTTAAAGCTATTGTTGTCCTGAAATGTGGTGACCAAGATCTAAAAGAGAATAATGGCGATTATAATATTATTTTATCATTAATACTAGACTTAATGGGGTTGCTCATTGTTTCATTTTTCATGTTGTCACTGTTTTTGTAAAAATATGTTGCTTGAGCCTTTATGAAAATTTCGAGGTGTAACTGAGATAATTCGGACCCACAGAAAAAAATTGTAACAAATTATTTACAAAGTAGTTATTTACACAGAACTTCCTTCATCCCTGAAGTATACCAAACAAATCCGGGATGGGCCGTTCTCGATTTAAGACAGACAGACATATACAGAGAGATGATAGACAAAGAGAAACGGAAGACCTACTTTTTCACACTCTAGGGGCCATGAAAGATCGAGTAAACACTGTTCGCTGAATGAACCCTATTACAATACTTCCCTGGCTTAGCGATCCAGAATTAAAAGTAAATGATACCGATATACAAAATACACAAAATAAATAAAAAAGTAATAATGATAATAATTTAATTACTATCACTATTAAGAAAAGAATAAAGTTATTAGAAGCACATTCCTGGACTTTTATACGGTTATCTATACATATAAAATTGTTTGTCCTGACTGACTGATTCATCAACGCAGAGCCTAAACTACTGAAGCTAGAAACATGAAATTTGGACAGTAATTTCCTTTTGTGATGTAAGCATCCACTAAGAAAGGAACTTAGGAAATTCCACCCCTAAAAGGGTGGAAAGGGGTGGTAAAGTTTGTACAGGAAGACTATTTTCTAACCACTTCTGTTGTTAATATTTACGTGAAACTTGGTATTAGTGCTTTTCAACACAAATAACGAAACACGTATTTCACCATTTTC
The DNA here is from genome assembly GCA_022388445.1 of Zophobas atratus. Classification (NCBI taxonomy): domain Eukaryota; kingdom Metazoa; phylum Arthropoda; class Insecta; order Coleoptera; family Tenebrionidae; genus Zophobas; species Zophobas atratus. Next base: position 50,381,816 of record CM039442.1, on the reverse strand, counting down.
CGAAATTCAACCTCTAAGGGGGTAAAAAGTGGTGGCTAAGTTTGCAGGGGAAAACTAATTCTGTTGTACATTTTCACGTAGAACTTGGTCTTAATGCTCTTCAACACATATAATGAAACACGTATTTCAGCATTTTCCAAGATTCAACCCCTAAGGGGGTGAAAAGTGGTAACTAACTGTGTATGGGAAAAATATTTCTATTGTAAATTTTTGTGTGGAACTTGATATTAATGCTCTTCAACACAAATAATGTAACGCGTATTTCAACTGTTTTTGAGATTCTACCCCTAAGAAAATCAAATGATGTGACAAAGTTTATATGAGAAAAAATATTTGTATGGCGATGTTTACTTGAAATGTTGTATTAATACCCTCCAACACATTTGTTACTTGAAATTTGGTAATCATGTAAAATTGTTTGTCTTGACTGACTGATTCAATTTTTTTTTTTGATATTCATCCCCAACGGAATATAATTTGGGTGGAAATGTGAGAAACAGGAGAAGTTAAGTATTAATCCAAAAGTGGTTAAAAATCAAAGTTTAAAATAGTTAAATATGTTTTTCGCATATTAGAGGTAGTAGGATTATTGGAAAAATCAGTCCTAAGCGTTTGAAATTTAAGAAGTTGTATGGAAATAGGGAGGGCGCGACGTCAAAGAGTAAGCGACTGCGACGCGAACGCGGTCTGCGGTCGGACGCGTGAGGCCAAACAGCGTTGACGGTTGTGTTTTATGTCACGAATTGTCAGAGTATTTCTCCCTTAAGTATTCTAATTTTGTGTTTCCGTGTATAAAATGAGGTAGCTGTACCAAAAAATATCCTTGAATTCTCCTGAAAGAAAAAATCTATTAAATATATATGCAAATGTGTTAATAAAGGATCCAACCAGGATTATTTGGTCTTGAAAATCACAATGATGAGGTCAAATTATATGAAAGTGGTCGATATATTAGCAGCTGGAGAATCTTGGCCTTTCCTATACATGAACAATTTCCAGCGGTTTTTCATCTCGCAGTGCACTTGGAAAATGGCCTGCTGTCTATTTTAATCCTAACGACTTTAATAATGTAACTGAAAAGGTAAATAATTCACAGAAAACTACTCCTCTATCATTTTTTGAGCTTTGCAAAGCGGATACTTTTGCAAAAATCTTTCTTTATGTTGAAGTACCTTAATACTATGTGTGGAAAAGTACCAAATTTGAGAGATGAAAAAGTGGAAACAATGTTGATGGTTCGCCGGGAGTCAAAAGAGATCAAGCTTTGAGCAGAGTGTACACCGTTCACCCTAATAACGCGGAATGTTTCTACCTTGATCAACTTCTTCATGCGATGAGAGGGCCAACATAATTCTCGGATTTAAAAACTGTTGATAGTGTCGTTTATTTCACATACCAGTCATTATGCAAAGCTTTGGGTTTGTCAAGTTCAGTCAGAGTGTCAAGAGAGTGTACAGATTATAAATGAAGTGTACAACAAGTGTCTGATTTCCATTAAACACACGGTGCTGTCTTTAGGAAGACAATGTTGAGAGTACTATGGTTTGCCTGTAAGACGTGAAGAAGTCATACAAAACAGAGACTATCTCAGAGAGATTAGCTATGACATACTTTTATAGCCACAACGAAAGTTTGTTAAATACAGAATAATATCAAATTTACAACCAAGTTAGATAGGTCAGGTAAATGTTTGTTTTTACATAGCTGCCTACAGCTATTAGCGACAAAAATATCTAAATATTTTAAATCTTTACTCAAACATATGTTAACATGGGGTATAAAATTTAACATGGGAATCCTTATGGCCACTTATAAAAAAAAGATGTACTGTATTATACTCCTATGTTATAGAATAACTTTGTTTCACCCCCCCCCCCACCAGTCGTATTTAAAAATTCACGGGACCCTAACTCCAAACTTTCAGTCCTTATTTCACCCACCTAGGGATAATGGATGCTTACATTACGAAAGGAACCTTCTGTCCAAATTTCGTGTTTCTAGCGCCAGTTTAGTTACGTTGATGAATCAGCCAGCCGGAGGACAAACACTTTTATATATTGTTATTAATGAAGACTGCACAAACTTAAAAAGTAATAAAATTGAAATCAAAAAATAAATCAGGAGATGAAAAATAAGGTGTCCTAATTGCGAAATCCACGCAAGCGGAGCTGCGGGTAACAGCTAGTTATAATATAATTTTTGAGAAAAACAAAAACAAAAACTACTTTTCGCTCAAAAAATTTTCAGGTTAGTTTCAGAGCAGAAAATATTTTTCACTTTTTTTTTATTAAAACTGTGAAAATTCAGACTTACCAAAACCACAACAGTTTTCACTTTTAGACAACTTTTGTGAAATCTTGATATTTTAGTATTCCTGTTGCGAAATTTTTTACCAGCTGAAATAATATGATAATTTTTAGGATAAAAAAAACTTACACCGAATATTTCGAAAATCTTCCTCCGTACGCGAACAATACACTATATTTTTCGACTCAACACGTCGAAATCTACATTTCAGAATTTTTTGTAGATTTTTAAACAATTTTCCTGACGGCTCAAATTTTCTATACGCCTCTCCCCTTACGAAATTTTCGACCTTCTTTCAGTCCTCTTGGAAAATTAGTTAAAGGAATTTTTGTTGTTAATATCGACCTTCATTTATTCGAAAATTCCTATTATTTTTCCAAAATTCCCAAGATGACATTTGGGCTATTAAAAATCCGAATTTCAAGCCAAATATTTCGAAAAACTTGATGTGAGACAATTATGGTTTTCGAATCAGAACGTCGAAATCTATATTTTAGAATTTTTGTAGATTTTTAAACTTTTCTGAAAGCCCAGTTTTTCATTACATATGAATTTTTCGATTATTTTTTGATCATCTTCGAAAATTAGTTAAAGAATTTTTTTGTAGATACTGACTTCCAGAACTTATTTTCGGCTACATTTTTTCGGAAATTCGTATAATTTATTCAGAATTCCCGAGATATGGCCATTTTTAAATTTTTTAAAAATTCGAAATTCAAAACCGAATATTTCGAAAATCTTGGATTCAGCACGCTATGATTTTCGAATCAGCACCTATATTCCAGAATTTTTTGTAGATATTTAAACAACTTTTTTGAAAGCTCAATTTTTCAATTATCTCCTCTTACTGAATTTTTGGACTATTGTTCGACCAAAAATTTTTTGTAGTCATCGAGCTTCAGAACTTACTTTCGGTTTTATTTCTTTCGAAAATCCAACCATTTTTCCAGAATTCCCAACATGAGATATAACAATTTTCTTTTAAAAATTCGAATCAAAACCAAAAATTTTGAAAATCTTGGTCCAGACTATCAACACGCTATGGTTTTCGAATCAGCACCTCGAGATATATATTTCAGTATTTTTTGTGGAATTTTAGGTAATTTTTCTGAAACCTTCCCCATTTGGAAATTTTTGACCTTTTTTTGATCACCTTTCAAAATTTTTTAAAGGAATTGTTTATAGATATGCGCCTCCAGAATTTATTTTTGGATTCATTTCTTTGGAAATTCCTATCATTCTTTCAAAATTTTCCAGATAACATGGCTGTTTTCAAAATTTTTTAAAAATTCGAATTTCCAACCAATTATTTCGAAAAGCTTGGTCCGGAACTATCAACGTGCTATGGTTTTCGTATCAGAACGCCGAAATCCATATTCCAGAACTTTTTGAAGACTTAAACAATTTTTTTGAAAGCTCAGTTTTTCAATCCAAAATTTTCGAAAATTTTTCGACGATTTTTGAAAATTAGTTAAAGAATTTTTTTGTAGATACTGACCTGTAGAACTTATTTTCGTCTACTTTTTTTCGAAAATTCCTACCATTTTTTCAGAATTCCCAAGATTACACGTGGCAATCTCCAAATTTTTTAAAAATCGTAATTTCAAACCAAATATTTCGACGAGTTTGGTCCGGAACCATCAAAACGCTATGGTTTTCGAATCAACACGTCGAAATCTATGAAGATTTTAGGATTTTTTCCAGATTTTTAAACAATTTTCGAAAACTCAACTTTTCAGTACTCCTCCGCCCTTACGAAATTCTCAACCCTTTTTAGACCACTTTCGGCTTCAGTTTTTAAGAAATTCGTACCATCTTTCCAGAATTCCCCATATGAGATATGGCAATTTTTAAAATCTTTTAAAACTTGGAATTTAAAACTTAATATTTCGAAAATAATCCTCCAGAACTATTACCACGCATATCTCAATTTTTTTGCGGAATTTTAAAGTACTTTTCTGAAACCTGAAATTTTTAATACTCCCTTGTACGAATTTTCGAAACTTTTTCGACCGCTTTCTAAAATTAGTTAAAGGTACTTTTTTGTAGATGTCGACCTCCAGAACTTATTTTCGACTTCATTTCCTCGCAAATTCCTACCATTTTTCTAGAATTCCCAATATGAAATGTGGCAATCTTCAAAATTTTGAAACATGCGAATTTCAAACTGAATATTTCGAAAGTTTAGGACCTTTTTCGGCCATCTTGAAAACTTAGTTAAAGGAATTTTTTTGTAGATAAGGTACTACAGAACTTATTTTAGACTTTATTTCTCCGAAAATTCCTATCGTTTTTCCAAAATTCCCAAGATGATATATGGTAATCTTCAAAATTTTTTAAAAATTCGAATTTCAAACCGATTACTTCGAAAAGCTTGCAATGGTTTTCGAATAAGGAGATCGAGATCTACAATCTAGAATTTTTTGTGAAATCTTAGACAACTTTCTGGAATCTCAATTTTTCATAAGATAATTATAATTTTAGAAATTTTGAAAAACATGGAAATTCTGGTCATTTTGTGTACTTCGGAAAATCTGAAAAATTGGGTTAACTAGCAAAATCTGCACATTCTGGAAATTTTGAAAATCTTGCAAATTACGAAAATTCCAAAAATTTAAAAGAAAATAAAAAAATATTTAATCTCAAAATTTCAAAAGTTTACACAATTTAAAGATTGTGTTAGAAAAGAGGGTGGGTGGGCGGAGCTAGCACCTGCTAAAATAAGAGTGATTTTGGCAAATGACTTATCATTTAAGAAATTTAATGAAATGATTATAATATATGAAACTAGAGGCTTCAAAGCACTTTCAAATTCTCTCCAAACAGGAATACCTCAAGATAGTTTTAAATTTTTCAAAAAAAACCGGGGTCCCAAAATCAACTCAAAAACTGGATATCGAAACCTATGTTGAAAGTGCCAAAATTAGTGTCATCTTATCAAATACTAGCCCCGCCCACCCACCCCTAGTTTCTTGGAAGGTATTTGATCTGCCAAAATTAGTCTCATCTTAGCAACTACTAGCCCTCCCCCCCCTCTTCTTATTCTAAAGAGTAATTTTATTTCTGTTCAGTATTATTATAAGACCATCCATCTCATTCAGACCGAATAAAATCAATCAGTAAAATATAGACAGGGTGGGTGAGCGGGGTTAATTATGTTCTTCTGTTGAGTTGACCCAACGCGACCTGTCCTGTTCTGACTTTTCTATTGTCTCAAATAAACAAAATTTTAAACATTCTTAAAATAATTGTATTTTATGAAACCAAAATTAATAATTATTTCTTCTTTTATCTGAAAAATTTTTATACCGAGCTATTTTGACGGAACTGTTAACATTGCTATATTTCAATTGGCGATTTTGGAAAAACGGTAGGAATTTCGAAGAAATGAAGCCGAAAATGACTTCTGGATGTCAAAATCTACAAGAAGATGTTTTCAAGTATTTCGAAAATTGGTCGAAAATGTCAAAAATGCCAAAATCAGTTTTATCTAATATAATACTTATAATATATAATTTATTACAAAATTTTCGAGCCTTTTTCGGCCACTTTTGAAAATTAGTTAAAGGAATTTTTTCGTAGATATCGCCTTCCAGAACTTATTTTCGCTATCATTTCTTTGGAAATTCCTTCTATTTCCCAGAATTCCCAAATTTAAAAAAAAAATCGAATTTCAAATCGAATATTTCGAAAATCTGGCTTTGGTTTTTGAATCAGCAGGTCGAGATTTATATCCCAGAAGCTTTTGTGGAATCTAAGATAACTTTTCTGAAACCAAAATTTTTCAATGTTTTGATCACTTTCAAAAATAAGTTAAAGGAATTTTTTTGTAGAGTTCGACACTCAGAACTTAGTTTAAGGTTAATTTCTTTGGAAACTCTTATCATTTTTCCAGAATCGTCAATTGAAACATGGCAATTTTTAAAATAGAATTCAGAAAAATAGAACCGAATGATTCGAAAATTTTTCAATACTCACCCTCCACCAAATTTTCGACGCTTCTTCAACTACATTAAAAAATGTCGTATTGAGAATTTTTCAAAAATTCTCAATACGACATATGGCAAATTTCAAAATTTTTTAAAAATCCGAATTTTTCGAAAATCTTGCTCCAGGACTGTCAACACGCCATGCTTTTGAATCAGCACGTCGAGATATACATCCCACAATTTTTTAAAAAATACGAAATTTTTTCCCTTTTTCGTCCTCCTTCGTAAATTCACTAAACGAATTTTTCTTGCAGATCTCGATATACAAATTTATTTTTGGCTTTATTTTTTCGGGAATTCAACGGTATGGCGATTTTCAAAATTTTGAAAAATTCGAACTTCAAAAATCGCATATTTCGAAAATCTTGGGTCGGGACTATCGACACGTCGAAATCTGTATTCCAAAATTTTTTGAAGATTTTTAAACAACTTTTCTGAAAGTTCAATTTTTCAATAATCCTCCCCTTTACAAAATTTTCGACCACTTTTCGACCATCTTTGAAAATTAAGTAGTTAAAGGAAATTTTTGTAGATATCGCCATCCAGAACATATTTTCGGTTTAATTTCTGCGGAAATTCCTTCCACCTCTCCAGAACAATACAAGATATGGCAACTTTTTTTTGACCATCTTTGAAAATTAGCTAAATGAATTTTTCTTGAAGATTTCGACCTACAGAACTTATTTTAGGTTTCATTTTTTCGAAAATTCCTGTCATTTTTTCAGAATTCGCAAGACATGGCGATTTTCAAATTTTTTAAAAGTTCGAATTTCAAAACCGAATATTTCGTAAATCTTGGGTGGGGACTATCAACACGCTATAGTTTTCGAATCAGTACGTCGAAGAAATCTATATTCACAAAATTTTCTACCATTTTTCTACCAACTTTGAAAATTAGTTGAAGGAATTTTTTGTAGATATCGCCATCCAGAACTGATTTTCGGCTTAATGTCTGTGGAAAGTCCTTCCACTTCCTCAGAATTTCCATTTAACATATGACAACCTTCAAATTTTTTAAAAATGCGAATTTCAAACCGAATATTTCGAAACTCTTGCTATTTTTTTCGAATCAGCAGATGGAAATCTATACCCCAGAGTATTTTGTCTAATTTTAGACTTTTCTGAAAGTTCAATTTTTCATACTCCTTCCTCCTTGCAAACTTTTTGACCATTTTTTTACCACTTTCAAAAATAAGCCAAAGGAATTTCTGTAGATTTCGAACTTCAGATTTTGCTCCGACGATCTACAGACGCTGTATTTTTCGACTCAATACGTCGAAATCTACATTCCAGAATTATTTGTAAATTTTTAAACTTTTCTGAAAGCTCAATTTTTCAATACTCCTCCTTACGAAATTTTCGACTATTCTTCGACCACCTTCGAAAATTAGTTAAAGAAATTTTTTGTGGTTGTCAGCCTCCAGAACATATTTTCGGCTTCATTTCTTCTGAAATTCCTACCATTTTTCCAAAATTCCCAATACGAGACATGGCAAACTTTAAATTTTTTTAAAAATCCGAATATCAATCCGAATTTTTCGAAAATTCCAACACGCTAGATTCCTGGCATTTATACATACATATCTATATATATTTATATTACCGCAGTTATCTTCAAAGGATAATACATTTTTTGAAAAAAATAAAACAAAAAATATTTTCATACACCGATGGCTAAAATATAGTGCTTTATGGAGAAAATATCATGTCAAGTTAGTTTAAGTCGTGGATACATTTTCCATATTTTTGATAAAAACTGCGAAAATTCAGACTTTTCAAAAGCACAAACTACCAACCAAATAGGAGGAACTGAGGAAACAACTGAAAATGTTAGACAAAGGACTTGCACATGTTTCCTTATCTCACGAGCTGCGTCCACCTAATTTTCCACAAAGGCTACAATCCTGTAACGGGTCTATGGACGATACACATGTTGGACAAAACTTTTCTTTGAAATCTCAAAACGCGATATTGTGGAGTAGACAAAACTCCCAACAGGACGGGGCAACAGCTTATTCCCTTATAGTATTCAAAAATGCGACGAAATAACAACTAGTGTACTGTACATGTCTGATTATAGGGGAATTTGCATTTCTATACTAAGAGCTTAATTATTAGACAAACCGTTTCTAATCGGTTGTTATCACGTAAAGCAAATGACAGGGAATGAACAATATGGCTTCCTGAGCGGACGTCCACAGCAACTCGTCTATTTATACTGATGATATTTTAAATAATCTCTAGGTTACTATGGAAGTACATATATTTACGGACCAGAGGCTCTGATCGCGTAAATATAAATAGATTACCTGTTGACTCATTCGATCTTGGTAAGACAAAATCACAAAATAGTTATAATTAAAATTGACCATGTTGGTGCGTCTTCTGGCACGCCACCGGGGTCCCGTCTAGGCCTTACTTTATTTATAATCTTTGAAAATGAAGTAACTAATGAAATTAGTGTCGTAAATTTTGTTAGCTAATTAGATAATGTGTATACAATTTTAAATTCTCTGCTTAATTGTCCCCTTTAGTCAGTCTTTACGGTTGTACTTTCCGCAGCGTTGCGTAAAGTGTTTCAGTTTGTAGAGTTTGCCTTTCCATCGCTTTTGTCGACGAAATTCTGTCTCTTGTACGATGTGCAAACTTTACCTCACGTTGAATATTCCTTATTTCCTGAGAACGCAGCATTTTGATATTATTTATTACTTTTATACATATCTGAATAGCAATGAAATGTCTTGTTTATTCAATATCGATCGTCGTTATTGTCTATGCGCCTTTTATTCGTCTCACACTTTTTTGCTTTATTTAACTTTTGAAACCGAACTACACCTGAAGCAGTGGACTGCAAAAATTCACGATACCTCCAGTTGAAGATTTTTGACGCAGCTGTTTTCTGGCGCTAAATCCGGCCCTGTTTAGCAGCGTATTTTAACAAAACTTTCCTTTCTGAAAACACCAAGATAAAACGCTGAATCAGCAAAAAACGTAAAGAGTTTTACTTTGTTGCCACACTCAAAGCCCGTATTATTGGCAGCAGAAGCATTTTTTATTTTTTTGTATACACATCCCTCGGATAAATTCTTTCGACTTGTTTGAGGTAAACACGCAAAAATAATTAAACTTAACTACCTGACGTCTGTGTACATACAGACTGAACCGGGAAAACGTGGCACCGTGGATACTCGTACGTTAGATAAATATTGGGTCGGGAGGGTCCTCGACCTAGGGACTTCCCTGATATATTTAAAAAATAGCTCTGTAACTTTGTGGTATCGTGTCATTTTAAAGTTTTATGGCTGAACTTCACTGTCAAGATCTGTCGAAATCTCTACAGTGAAAGATTTACCTCGCCCTGATAATTTCCCTGTAGGCCAAGTTAAAACTGAATAAAAATTCCTAGCCAACTTCACCGAAGGATGGAAGTCGGGAGGAAGTTCGTGCACAATTATTATCAACAGCACAAGTTTAGCCGTGTTTTATGTTAAGCTTGAACTTTCCCTAGGTTCTTTACCCTTGAACTTCTCGCTTGACCTTAAGGAAACATAAATCCATGCATTAAATTTGAGCAAAAAAAAAAATAAAAACATTAACTCATTTTATTTACTACTCAGTCAATTTGAATAGTCGTCCTTGGTTGCTTTCACTGTGCGTGTCATTTTTTTATCCACAATAATTATTGCTTTTTAACAATTCTACAGCTTCCGGTGTACGTTATTTCGAGCAATCGGTGACGCTTTATATTAAATAAAATATTTAACTGAGCGTCGAACTGGGGAAAAACCGGAATATAAATCCTGGTTCGTTATTGCAAACCAGACCTACGGCGTTTGACTGCTGTATATCTTGATAGAGGATCTGACTTTAATAACAAGGGTCGTATATTCCGGAATAATTTCTTGTTTCTCCGAACACCGCGATCAATCACCCGTCACTATTATTAATTAAAAATTTATACTTTTCTGAAAGGTTGTAAAAGATTCATTAAGGCACAGACAAAAATAAAAAATTATCAGGGCTTGGCATAATTTTACCACAAAATCGCCGATTTTGCATAACTCGCCAACATGTTTCGACCTCCGCGGAGGTCGTCGTCTACGAATTACGTAATTGGTAATAAAGTATGGTAAAAAGGAACAATTGTTTGAATAAAAATATTTCTTATTGCTAAATCGTTGTATTGTTTTAATTGCCATTTTGGCGACACTAATCCTGCGGTGAGCGTTTATTGCGTTCTGTTAGTTGCGTAAGTGAGTTTACATTAAAAACAGAATTTCCTTTTCCTTTTTCGCGCTGGTGTTTGCTTTTCCGAGTTTCAGTGTGGTATTTTTAATTAAATGCTGGTCAACTTTACAGAGGTAATTGTTGTTGACTAAAATTAGACCTGTGTTGCGGAGTTAATTTGAAGTTTGTTACGCTAATAACTTATCTGCATGTCTTTTACTAAAAATCCGAGAATGTGCGTGTTGGAGTCAAATTATCCAAGTGGCACGAAAGGTGCTAGTTCAAATCACAGACACAATTGTTGTAAACGATTTTCGAAAGATCTGTGAACTTTCCAAGCGGATTAATATGTCATGTTTAAATTCACCTTCACAATTTTAGTTTAAAGTAGAGTCCGCCAAATAATGAATGCTGACGATCTACTTCATATTCCTTTCGGGTAAGTAGTCGGAAAGAAAGTTAAGGTTCCTATCCTAAGCGGTATATTAGTGGCTTCCAATAAACAGTTCGACGTTCATTATTTGGCGGACTCTACTTTATCCAAGAAACTGGATTTTTTGTTTGATTATCCGTCAAATACGAGAAAGTTATTCTAAATAATATATAACAGGATCGTATGTTGTTAAAAAGGCTCTGAAGAACTCAAAAAAAACAAAAATGGGTACAAATCCCTGTCCCAAACCAAAATTTGTCTATTATCATCCTCACCAACAATTTGATGACGTCCCCTTATCAAATTTTTCGTAGTTAAGGTCATTTAATTTCTTTAGAATAATATATCGTGTACTTCGTAGTTGATGAATTCGCTTGATTTGTATCACAATTGTTTTCCAAATTTTGTAGTCTGTCGGTTCGATGATTATCTCGTTGTGTACTGTCCTGTGAGGGTTCAGATCCATGCTTATCAAATGTATTTTTCACTGTCATTTGTGTTATACAAATGTTTTCGATTAATGGGTTATCATAAAATAAACAAAATTTTGCAAAATCAAATTTTGTAGTTTTTCAAAAACTGAATTTGCTAGATTGTATATAAGGGACAAAGGAAATTCTGTCTCAATAAATTTAGATCAATTGTTTTTCTTTTTGGTGAAGAATGATTTTTTAGGCACAAGAAACAAAAATTTCGACTAAAATTTGGGCCAAATTTTTTTACAGAAATGGTCATCGATGGAAAACGTTAAAAATTTTTTATTTCTAACAACCAACATAGAAAGTACCCCCGAGATTTTTTAACTCTGGCCAAAAACAACACAGAATGCATCCTTTAATTCTGTGAAAAAGAACACAAAAAAACTCGAACTTTTTACTTCTCAAAGAATGAAAGACACGAGATTCTTTTCACTTCTGCCAAAAATACAGAAGAGACCGAAATTCGTGAACTCTCCAAAATACGAAGGGCTCTTCACTTCGCAAAACAACTCAGAAAGAGTCCGAGATTCTTTAAATTAACATAGAATGGTCGTTACTCTGTGAAACACAACAGAAGACTCCCGAGATTTTTTAAACTTCTGCCAAAAACAACACAGAAAGAGCCCCCGAGATTCCTTAAACATTGGCCCAAAAGACACTGAAAGGACCTCGAGATTTGTTAATCCCTGCAAAACAACACAGAAATTGCCCCCAAGATTCTTTAATATTTCTACCGAAAACAACACAGAAGAGCGCCCCCGAATTCTTTTAAACATCTGCTAGAAAAAACACGAAAGAGCCCCGAGATTCTTGTTAAACATTGGTAAAAAAACACTGAAGATATTCCGAGATTCCTTAATTCCCGGCAAAACAACACAGAAAGGTCCCCAAAATTCTTTACATATCTGCCGAAAAACAACACAGAAAGAGGCTCCCACTTCTGCTTAAAAACACACAAAAAAAGTCCCGAAATTCTTTGAACTTCTGCCAAAAACAATACAGAATGGATCTTTACTTCTGTGAAAAAAAAAAATCGAAAGAGCCCCCGAAATTCTTTTAAACATTTGCAAAAGAACACTAAAGGGCTCTCGAGATTCTTTTAAAATCCCCCAAAACCAACACAGAAAATAGCCCCGAGATTCTTATAACTTCGGCAAAAACAACACAAAATAGGTGCCTTAACTTCTGTGGAAAACAACACAGAACGTGCCTCTGAGATTCTTTAAACTTTTTGCCGAAAACAACAAAATGTGTTCCTTAACTTCTGTCAAAAACAACACAGAAAGAGTTCCCGAGATCGCTTAAAAATTGGCAAAACGAACACTGAAAGGGACGTCGAGATTCTTTTATCCCCTGGCAAAGACAACACAGAAATGCTCCCCAAAATACTCTACATTTCTGCCGAAAACAACACAGAAGAGCCCCCGAGATTCTTTTAAGCATTTGCAAAAAGAACACTGAAGGGGCTCTCGAGATCCTTTTAATATCCCCAAAAACAACACAGAAATTAGCCCCCGAGAATCTTTTAACTTCGGCAAAAACAACACAAATAGGCCCTGGAACTTCTGTGAAACAATGAAAGACTTCCGAATTCTTTAAACTTCTGCCAAAAAAACATAGAATAGGTTGTTTCTTCTGTGAACACAAGACAGAAGAGTTCGAGAATTTTAAAACTTTGCAAAAAACAACACAGAAAGAGCCTAGATTCTCTTAAAACATGGACAAAAAAATACTGAGAGGGCCTCAAATTTTATTAATCCTGGCAGAAAACAACACTAGAAATGCACCCAATATTCTCTAACATTTTTGCGAAAACATCACAAAAGAACTGAGTTTCTTTTATGCATTGGCAAAAAAACTGAAAGAAATCCGAGTTCTTTTAAATCCTGGCAAAAAACAACACAGAAATGCCCGGATTTTAATTTCTGCCAAAAACAACACATTAAAGCCTTAACTTTAATTTACGAAATTTAAAAATCTGAATAAAAATTGCCAGAATTCTTTTAACTCAGCAAAAACAACACAAAATGGGCCCCTTAACTTATGTGGAAAACAACACAGAAAGAGCCCCGGAGATTCTTTAAATTCTGCAAAAAACATAGATAGGTTCGTTAACTTTTGTGAGAACAAAGAAAAAAAGATGCCCGGAGATTTTTTTAAATTTGCAAAAACAAACAGAAAGAGCCCGAAATTCTACTTAAACACTGGTAAAAAGAACTGAAAGACCCGAGATTAATATTAACCTGGCAAAAAAAAAACAAAGTGCCCAAGATTTCTACATTTCTGCGAAAACAACACAGAAACTGTCCCCCGGTTTTTAATTTCTGCCAAAAACAACCACAAAGGGTTCTCCAGATTCTTTTAATTTAAAGCCAAAAAACACGAAACTGCCGAGGAAATCTTTAAACTTCAGCCAATAAACAACCAAAATGGCCCTTAACTTCTGTGACAAACAAATATCGCTCACGAAAGTTTTTTAAACTTTGCCAAAAAAACATAGAATAGTTCGTTAACCTCTGGAAAAACAAGACAGATAAGCCGGAGATTTATTAAACTTTGCCAAAACAACACAGAAATTGTCCAAGATCTCTAATTTTTGCGAAACAACACAGAAAAAGCTCTATATTTTTAAATTCTGCGAACAAACTAGAAAGAGCCTCCGATAATTTCTTTTAAACATTGCAAAAGATAGTGAAATTCGAGATTTTCTACCCTGGCAAAAAAACATAGGGCCCCACGAATTTTTAAACTTTCGGTAAAACAACACAAAATAATTAGATTTGACAAACTTATTTTGAATGCGTTCAATTCTATTCTTATGTAATCTGATATATAGGATCCCACAGTATGCACCCATATTCCAAAACTGAAGGGACCAATGATGAATATAATACTAGAGAAGTACGAATATCATTAAAATCATGACAGTATCTCTTTATACACCCTAATACTTTATTAGCTTTTGAAACAATATATTCGCAATGCAAGACAAAGGATAATTTGCTGTCTAAAATGATACCAAGGTCTTTTACGGAAGAAACAACTTTTAAGGAATTGTTGTCAATAGCATAACACGGAATTGATGCCAGAATTTTACGACTAAAACATATTACTTGACATTTACTATAATTTAATTTCATTAAGTTATCCTTACACCACAATGAGAGAGAATCTAAGTCGCTTTGCAGTAAAAACATATCGTTACTATCCCTAATAGTTTTAAATATTTTTAAATCATCAGCAAACAGGCTAAAATTACATTTGAGTATATTAGACACATCATTTATATAAATGGAAAAGAGCAAAGGCCCGAGAATTGACCCTTGTGGGACCCCAGAGGTAATAATCTGCGAAGACGAGAAGCAATTTTTGAATTTCACAATCTGAGATCGATTATCAAGGTAACTAGTAAACCATAGAAGTAGATGACCAGAGACACCATAAGCGCTAAGTTTATTTATTAATATTTTATGACTAATTTTGTCAAAGGCCTTGCTGAGGTCAGTATACACAGTGTGAACTTCAGCACTCTCAGAAAATGACTTAATAACGTTATCAGTAAAACTTAACAAATTAGTTATAGTTGACCTTTTACGAAAAAAACCATGCTGATTCAAAGAGATAATATTTTTAAAAGCATAAGAAATATGAGTGTGTACTATCGATTCCAATATCTTACAAGGTGTTGATAGGATGGAAACAGGCCTATAATTTTCAATGGAAGACTTACTACCTGCTTTATGTATAGGTACAACATGAGTGACCTTCCATAATGACGGAAACTTACCAGATTGTAATGATAAATTGAACAACAATTGCAGCGGTAATGCTAAAGACTTACCACAGTTCTTATAAAATTTTGGAGGAACGAAATCAGGACCAGCTCCCTTGTTAGAATCAATCATATCTAACGCACTTTTAACATCTGACAAGTGAATGTTAATTTTATCAATATTAACCACTGAATCAAAAACAGCATTAAAATTAGGATTAATAACGTTACAATATACAGAGCCAAAGTAATTACTAAAACATTGACAAATATCAATATCATTATAAAAAATTTCATTGCCCGATCTCATTGGCAGTGGCATTTGACAGTTAGATTTTGTGCGGATAAATTTCCAAAAGTTACTGGGATTTAACAACAAATCATTCTGAATATTAGAGATATGTTCACTATACGCATTCTTAATCATAACTTTACATAACTTCTCAAATTTACAAATTTCACATAATCTGTATTAGTATTAGTTCTTTTAAATTGCTTATGAGCAATTTTCTTTGCCTTTATAAGATTTATAATATCACGACTAAACCACTTGGGATACGAAGAAGTTACTTTGCATTTGACTGGTACAAATTGCTCACAAGCAGCATGTACATATTCATAGAAAATATTTACTGCATCATCAACATCAACGATATTATCAAAAATTGAACACCAATTAATACCAGAAAAATAGTTACAAATATCAACGTAAGATGCAGAGTTAAAGTCAAAATAATATTCAACTTTATTACAATTCATATCAATGAAGCAGTCAAGAACAACTTCAATCAAAAGAGGTGGATGACTAGCATCAATAATACTAAGGGAATTACACAATGACAGGTTACAATCATCTAAATTAGTGAAACATAAATCTAGTACATTGCCAGCTATATTTTTAAAACAATTTAACTGATGTAAACCACATGCAGAGAAAGAATCGCAGATGTGACATTCACATAGCCCTGCGGATGAAAAAGGAACATAACCATTAAACTCATCATCAGGATGCCACACGATGTTGGGTAAATTATAGTCACCAACCAGGAAAATATAAGAACTGACATTTTTTTCACATATATCATTTACTGTTTCAGTATGCACTACGTATTTACCAATTCCAGAATCAGGAGGTAGGTAAACTGTTCCTATAATAATGTCAACTGAACCAACAGTTATTTTTACAAATAACTGCTCAACAGTATTTACATTTAATAATATCTCACTAGATAAAAATGTCTTCAAAACAGCTATGAGAACCCCACCTCCGCGCATTTTACTACTGTTGAACATGTTACGATCACACCTGTACACAACGTATCTGTTGTCAAATAACTCACTACTGTTAACTTCAGGATAAAGCCATGTCTCAGTCAAGACAATTACACTAAATTCTTCAGAGAGACACTCACAATAAAAATCACTTATTTTAGTGTTCAAACCCCTGACATTTTGATAATATACTCTAAAGTTGCTTTTGTGTAAGGAGTTATCTATGACATTACTGGATCCTTTCTTATACTGCGAAAAAATGAAACTTCTTTATAACTACTCCAGAAGGCCAAATATCTTCACAAAGTAATTTATTAAACACTTACACAACACTGAAAGGGAGCCCAAGATTCTTTTAATTACTGGCAAAACAACACATAAATGGTCCTCAAAATTCTTTATATTTCTGCCGAAAACAACACAGAAAGAGCCCCCACGATTTTTTAACTTCTGCCAAAAATAATACAGAATGGGTCCCTTCACTTCTGTGGAAAAAAAATCAGAAAGAGCCCCCGAGACCCTTTTAAACATTTGCAAAAAATCACTGAGACAGCTCTCGAGATTCTTTTAACATCCGTCTAAAACAACACAAAAAAACCCCGAGATTCTTTTAAATTCGGCCAAAAACAACACAGAATAGGCCCCTTAACTCCTGTGGAAAACAATACAGAAAGAGACTTCAAGATTCTTTAATCTTCTGCCAAAAACAACATAGAATGGGTTCCTTAACTTCTGTGAAAACAACACAGACGGAGTCCCCGCGATTTTTTAAACCTCTGCCAAAAACAATACAGAAAGAGCAAAAAGGACACCGAAAGGGACCTCGAAATTCTTTTAACCCCTGGAAAATCAACCCAGAAAGGGTCCCCGAATTTTTTAATTTCTGCCAAAAACAACTCAGAAAGATCTCCCGAGATTCGTTTAACGTCTGCCACAAAAAAAAAACAGAAAGGGCTCTTTAGATTCTTTTAACTTCTACGTACAACAACGCAGAAAAGTCTCCGAGATTCTTTCTTCACATTGGGAAAAAGAACACTGAAAGAGATCCCGAGATTCTTTTAAATCCTGGCAAAAAACAACATACATTGGGTTCCTTAACTTCTGTGAAAAACAACACAGAAAAGGTTCCCGGATTTTTTAATTTTTGCCAAAAACAACACAGAAAGGGCTCTCTAGGTTCTTTTAGCTTCCGCCTACAACAACGCAGAAAAGCCCCGAGATTGTTTTAGTTTCGACCAAAAACTACACAGAATGGGGCCCTTAACTGCTGTGGAAAACAACGCAGAAAAGCCCCGAGATTTTTTAAGCTTCTGTCAAAAACAAACACAAAAGAACCTCCGAGGTTCTCTTAAACGTTGGCAGAAAGAACACTGAAAGAGACTTCCAGATTCTTTTAACCCCTGGTAAAAACAACACAGAAATAGTTCCCAAGACTTTTTAAATGTATTTCTGTCGAAAACAACACACGAAGAACCACTGCGATTTTTTTAACTTTTGTCAAAAACAATATAGAAAGGGTCCTCAAGATTCTTTTAACATCTGCCAGAAACAACACAGAAAGAACCCCCGAGATTTTTTTAAATATTGGCAAAAAAACACTGAAAGAGATCCCGAGATTCTTTTAACTCCTTGCAAAACAACACAGGAAAGGTCCCCGGATTTTTTAATTTCTGCCAAAAATAACACAGAAAAGTCCCATTAACATCTGTGAAAAACAATACAGAAAAAGCCCCCGAGATTTTTTAAGCTTTTGACAAAAACAACACAGAAAGAACCCCCGAGGTTCTCTTTAACATTGGCAAAAAGAACACAGAAAGAGACTTCCAAATTCTTTTAACCCCTGGCAAAAGCAACACATAAATAGTCCCCAAGATTTTTTAAAAGTATTTCTGTCGAAAACAACACACGAAGAACCACTGCGATTTTTTTAACTTTTGTCAAAAACAATATAGAAAGGGTCCTCAAGATTCTTTTAACATCTGCCAGATACAACACAGAAAGAAACCCCGAGATTTTTTTAAACATTGGCAAAAAACACTGAAAGAGTCCCGGATTTTTTAATTTCTGCCAAAAACAACATAGAAAGAACCCTTAACATCTGTGAAAAACAACACAGAAAAAGCCCCGAGATTTTTTAAGCTTCTGTTCAAAACAACACAGAAAGAATCCCGAGGTTCTCTTAAACATTGTCAAAAAGAACACTGAAGGAGACTTCGAGATTCTTTTAACCCCTGGTGAAAACAACACAGAAGTTGTCCCCAAGATTCTTTTAATTCCTAGCAAAACAACACAGAAATGGTCCCCAAAATTCTTTACATTTCTGCCGAAAACAACACAGAAAGAGCCACCGAGATCCGCTTAAAAAATGGCAAAACGAACACCGAAAGGGACGTCGAGATTCTTTTAAGCCCTGGCAAAGACAACACAGAAATTGTTCCCAAGATTCTTTACATTTCTACCGAAAACAATCAGGAAGAGGCTCTGCAATTTTTTAACTTTTGCCAAAAACAACGCAGAAAGGGCCTCCGAGATTCTTTTAATATCCGCCTAAAACAACACAGAAAGATCCCCTGAGATTCTTTTAAACATTGGCAACAAAAAAAAACTGAAAGAAATCCCGAGCTTCTTTTAACTTCTGGCAAAAACAACACAGAAAGGGTCCCCAAGATTCTTTACACTTCTGCCAAAAACAACAGAGAAATAGGCCACGGATTTTTTAATTTCTGCCAAAAACAACACAGAAAGGGCTTTCGAAATTCTTTTCATTTCCGCCAAAAACGACACAGAAACCGTCCCCGAGATTTTTTTAAATTCGACCAAAAACAACACAGAATAGGCCCCATAATATCTGTGGAAAACAACACAGAAATAGGCTTCGAGATTCTTTAAACTTCTGCCAAATACAACATAGAATGTGTTCCTTAACTTCTGAAATGAACACTGATAGGGAAAAACAACGCAGAAGTGGTCCCAAGATTCTTTACATTTCTGCCGAAAACAACACAGAAAGAACCTTTTAATTTTTGCCAAAAACAACACAGGAAGGGCCCCAAGATTCTTTTAACATTTCCCAGAAACAACACAAGTGCTTCCGAGATTATTTTTAAACACTGGTAAGAATACTGAAAGAGATCTAAAGATTATTTTAACTCCTGGCAAAACAACACAGAAAGGGTCCCCGGATTTTTTAATTTCTGCCAAAAACAACACAGAAAGAGCCCGAGATTCTTTCAACTTCTAACAAAAATAATACAGAAAGGTCCCCAGAAACTCTTTTAACTCGTACTAAAAATTTTGAGGTTGGTTACCGCTTTACTATCAACAATATTCCGTTTGCCATTTCTATTGAAACACCACCTGTTGATTTTGCTTGAAATTTAGCAATTGGTGACAGCTTTCGGTTGATTGACAACGGCTTTTAGTTAGAAAATAGTCTGAATATGAACGTTGCCAAATTTACGATTAACAAGTGGTGTTTCAATAGAAATGGCAAAGACTATATATTCATAAAATAAATAAATAAAATTTGGCAACAATCGGTCGAATATTTTCGGAGACTATCTGTCTAATAATAGTAGACACAGACAGACACACAAATAATTAAACGGAAATCGGGGACTTATTATTTCGTAGCCTAAGGTCATAAAACATCAAGTAAACGTAAAACTAGCAATTCGCCGGATGGACCCTATTACAATGCTTCTTTAGCTTGCGCTTGATAATAATTAAAAATAATGTATTAAGAAATTTGCAAAGTTACACAGAACTTACCTCGTTTCTGAAGCATTACAAATTTTGTGCAAGTTATTTTAAATTAGGTAAAAATATTACTGTTCGTTTAGCTTTCTTTTATCGATGACGTCATTAACTTCCAGGAAATCGTGAACCGAGGACATACAGCTGACGAATCGAATTAAACGGGAATCTTGCATTTTTGCAATCTACAAGATATCTTAAGAAATCAAAAAACATTTAGGAATCCCTGTAACCCTAGGATAAACTATAGAAATTTCATTTTCTGCTAATGAGATACATTAACTGATGCAAAAACGATACGACATCTACAAATATTTGCGTTTAACTTAATAATTCTGACGTTCATAAAATTATTTATTCTGTTTCAAAGAAAACTCCAATTAAAATTTGCAATAAATGTTATTATAAGACAATGACTGCTTGAATGTAACTGGTTATTTTAATTTTCATTTCAATAGAAACTAAAAAATGTGTAGGTTGTGCTCTAAAAATTGACGTATAGGTCGAAGACCAGTTTTAGAAAATGGTAACATTACTGTAGGGCATATATGTATTTATTAAATCTTTAAATATGAACTCGAAAATTAAGAAGGGAAAATGACACGGCTATTCCCCTTTTTGCTATCCAAACATTTACAGATTCTACAACTTTGATGCCCCATTATCCTGTGCAACGCCGCTACTTATGAATTTGAAATTCCAACTGAAAATTTTACGTGTTTCAGAGAGTCTAAGACGGCTTTGCGGCGACCAACTCTCCCGAATAGAAAATTACCCTCCTGAAACAGAAACGAAGCTCATCTCCTGCGCAGCGCGTTTGTTTTTCAGGCGTGGGTAGATGAGCCAGCAGGACTAGGGCGCTGGATCCTGCTCCCGCAAGCATGCACGAGCATGTGGCGCTGCAGGAGCCCACGGCGCACATTCACCATGACGCCTATTGCATAACAATGCGGCCACCTGCTCTTTCGACACAACCTATAACCGATATCATTTAGCTTTCGCCAATCACCAGTGTTTTACTAATTTCATAAAAATATTTAATCGGGTTACTCGCCAACTTGTGGTAGGTACAGACAACACGCGAAGAAATTACCAGGGCATGTACTATTTATGTCCACCTATCGCCATTTCTCGCTTAATAACAACTTTCAGTAATACTAATAACCGTGTTCGACGGTGCGCCGAGATAAACCGCACGTTACACTGCGATTTTTCGTTCATTGTTACAGAGCTAGCGTAATCGCCTCAACTGTCAGTTACTATCCCTACCCTTCTTCAATCACGCCACCATTTGCCAAAGCCTCGGTAGTAATTAATTTCCTTATTCATGCATCTTACTAAATTGCTTTTACAAGCGATAATAAATCGGACCAAAGGAGCTACTCTAAAATGCTCTTTTAACAAGAGCGGACAGGTTTTTATTTTCGTTTTAGTTCTATTCTTTTCAGTGAAAGCTCCTGATGGAGCAAATAAACTCGTCTTGATAATAAAAATGAAGTTCCTGTTTGTTCGTCACGTAGCGCTTTTTTTAATTTTGTATTTGTTGGTATCATCGTGTCGAGAAAAATTGTGATCGAGTCATCTTTTGTTGCGAAAACGGTTCGTCGGGGAGTGAAATGTCAGATATAAATAAACATTGAACGATAATGAATAAAATAACAATTAGAAACTTGTCAATGTCTAGTTCGTGTTTGTAAATGCTTTTTGTAATTAGTGTCTTACATGATTATATTGTCAAAACGTCACGAGTAGATCTATTTTTGTCGAATCTCTTTAGGTTTATTTATGAATACTAATTAATTTATATTTGCGGTTTTAAAGTGAGTAGTGACTTTGAAACTATTAACATTTGTTTCGTTTCTACGAATTTTAGCTTCCAGATTTACATATCGTTTGTTTTGACAATTAAACGACCAATCAAAATGTATTGAATTTCCATAAAGAAAATTATTCACATGAAATAAATTAAAACTGAAGACTTCGTCATAAAAAAGTGCCTCTAAATCATAATCAGAATCAGCATAATAAAAGTCGTAAAAACCAAATTTATTCTCTGTGGAATATTAAATGTACAACTGCAGACACATGATATTTTGCACAATTTTGATATACTTAATTTACCTATAAAAATGAGATGACGTCATTAAGTTTTGGAGGGAATAAATTGGTAAATTTTGATAATTGTTGTGTGGATTCTGGTTAGTGTCTAAACAACGACATGATGGTCTTAAAATAGAATATGTAAAAGATTTTTATGAACCTTCAAGATCGCAACAGTGGTTAAGTAAGTAATGTCGAGAATGATTAAAGTCTCTGATTAATCACGTTGTTGATGGAAACGTGATTAAAATAACAACGAATCTGGATTTTCATGTGATAAATTTAAAACTATCGTCTCAACACATTCAAGCAAAAGTGAGGAAAATCGTAAACATGCTGTAAATTGTACACACTGGTGACGCCACAAACTTTCCAGCTTTGTATAAAAAATGTTCTAAAAATAATCACCGAAAAAAGTTTGGCTTTATTCGATATATCTTTTGTAATAACCGTGATTTATTTTCATTTTATTAAGATATCAGTTTAATCTGCTTTACGTGTTTCGGGGAAACTAATCTTATTATACACTTAATGAGTGTATTAATGAATACTGTTACAATATTTGAAAAACGTCATTAATTTTATCAGAACACCAAGAATTCTAGCAGCTAATTTGGCTTTTAATGATCTTATTTGCATTTAAAAAAGCAGTAGCCTTGACAGTTTGGCAATTGTTTCAAAAACAGTTGAGATAACAAATTAAGGAGAAGATAAAACTGATTTTAAAACGTAGAAAAGAAAAGTGACACATCACTTGTTTTGTTTTAAAAAAAGGCTGTTTTAATTTGTTGTTATCGATAGAAACCGGTTAAAGTGTTTTAACTTCGTCCCAAAACAATACAAAAAAAGCCCCAGAAACTCTTTTAATTTCTGGAAAAAACAGGATAAAAAGACACTCAAGATTCTTTTAACGTCTATCAAAACAACATAGAAAGAACCCCCGAGATTATTTTAACCTCTGCCAAAAACAACACAGAAAGGGCCCTCGAGATTCTTTTAACTTCTTCAAGAACCACCATAGACGTAACCCCCGAGTTTCTAGGAAAAACAATAAAGGGGCCCTTGCGATTCTGTTCATTTCTGCCAAAAATAACACAGAAAGGGCTCCCGAGATTATTTTACCATCTTCAAAAATAACACCGAAAGGGCCCTGAGATTCTTTTAACTTCAGCCAAAAACAACACAGAACGGCCCCCGAGATTGTTTTAGTTCTACCGAAAACAACACAGAAGGAGGGAGCCCCTGAGATTCTTTCAATATCTCCTAAAAACAACACAAAAAGGGCCCCCCAGATTCTTTTAAGTCCTGCCAAAAACAACACTAAAAAGACCCCGAGACTAGTTTAACTTCTGCAAGAAACGACATAGAAATAGACCGCGAGTATTTTCTGAGAAAAAACAATACAGGGGGAACACCTGATATTCTCTGAATTCTGCCAAAAACAACACATAATAGCTCCTCGAGATTTTTTTAACTTCTGCTAAAAATAACACAGAGGAGGACCTTGAAATTCTTTTAATTTGTGCCAAAAATGGTCTCGGAAATTTTTTTACCATCTGCCAAGACAATAGAGAAAGGGCGCCCGAGATCTTTTTAAGTCCTGCCAAAAAAAAAACACAGACAAGTCCCCCGAGACTTTATTAACTTCTGCAAGAAACAACACGGAAATAGCGCCCGAGTTCCTTCTGGGGAAAACAATACAGAGGACCCTTGAGATTATCTTAATTTTTGCCGAAAACAACACAGAAAGGGTTTCCAATATTTTTTTACCATCTTCAAAAACCATACAGAATGGACTCCCCAGAATCTTTTAACTCCTGTCAAAATAACATAAAAAGAGTTTCTATTACTCTTTGAACTTCTGCTAAAAACAACACAGAAAGGTCCTCCAAATATTTTATTTACTTCTACCAAAGAAAACACAAATTAGGCCCCCCCGATTGTTTTAACTTCGGCAACAAATAACACAGAAATGGCCCCTGAGATTTTTTTACCATCTGCCAAAAACAACACAGAAAAGGTTCCCAAGATCCTTTTAATTCCTACCAAAAACAACACAGAAAATTCCCCGAGACTGTTTACTTCTGGAAGAAAAAATACAGAAAAAGTCAACAAGTTTCTTCTGAAAAAAAAAAAAACAATACAGATGACGCTTAAGGTTCTCTTAACTTCTGCCAAAAACAACGCAGAAAGTGCTCCCGAGATTCTTTTAACTTCTCCCAAAAATAACAGACAAACGGCGTCCGAGATTCTTTTAAGTACTGCCAAAAACAACACAGAAAATGTCCCTGAAACTCTTTTAACTTCTGCAAGAAACAACACAGAAATATCTCCCTAGTTCCTTCTGGAAAAAACAATACAGAGGACCCTTGAGATTATCTTAATTTCTGCCGAAAACAACACAGAAAGGGTTCCCAATATTTTTTTACCATCTTCAAAAACCATACAGAAAGGGCTCCCGAGATTCTTTTAGCTTTTGCCAAAAGAACATAAAAAGTCTCTATTACTCTTTGAACTTCTGCTAAAAACTACACAGAAAGGTCCTCCAAATATTTTCTTTATTTCTGCCGAAGATAACACAGATAAGGCCCCCAGATTCTTTTAACTTCGGCCAAAAATAACACAGAAATGGCCTCTGAGATTTTTTTACCACCTGCCAAAAACAACACAGAAAAGGTTCCCAAGATCCTTTTAACTCCTACCAAAAACAACACAGAAAATGCCCCCGAAACTGTTTAATTCTTGAAAAAAAAAAAAAACAGAAATAGTCAACAAGTTCGTTCTGAAAAAAACAATACAAATGACGTTTAAGATTGTCTTAACTTCTGCCTAAAACAACACAGAAAGTGCTCCCGAGATTCTTTTAACTTCGGCCAAAAATAACACACAAACGGCGCCCGAGGTTCTTTTAAAGACTACCAAAAACAACACAGAAAATGTCCCTGAAACTCTTTTAACTTCTACAAGAAACAACATTGAAATAGCTCCTGAGTTCCTTCTGGGAAAAACAATACAGAGGACCCTTGAGATTATCTTAATTTCTGCCGAAAACAACGCAGAAAGGGTTTCCAATATTTTTTTACCATCTTGAAAAACCATACAGAAAGGGCTCCCGAGATTCTTTTAACTCCTGCCAAAAGAACATAAAAGGAGTATCTATTACTCTTTGAACATCTGTTAAAAACAACACAGAAAAGTCCTCCAAATATTTTCTTTCCTTCTACCAAAACCAACAAAATTAAGGCCCCCGAGATTCTCTTAACTTCGGTAAAAAATAACACAGAAAGGGAGCCCGAGATTCTTTTAAGTCCTAACGAAAGAACATAAGAAGAGTCTCTATTACTTTTGAACTTCTGCCAAAAACAACACAGATAAGGGCTTCAAGATTCTTTCAACTTCGGCCAAAAATGACACAGAAACGGCCCCTGAAACTCTTTTAACTTCCGCAAGAAACAACATAAAAATAGCTCCGAGGTCTTCTGGGAAAAACAATGCCGAGGACCTTGAGGTTATCTTAATTTCTGCCAAAAACAATACAGAAAGTGTTCCCGAAATTCTTTAACTCCTGCCTAAAGAACATAAAAGTAGTCTCTATTACTCTTTGCACATCTGTTAGAAACAACACAGAAAGGTCCTCCAAATATTTTCTTTCCTTTTACCAAAACCAACAAATTAAGGCCCCAAAGATTCTTTTAAATTCGGTAAAAAATAACACAGAAAGGGAGCCCGAGATTCTTTTAAGTCCTAACGAAAGAACATAAGAAGAGTCTCTATTACTTTTGAACTTCTGCCAAAAACAACACAGATAAGGGCTTCAAGATTCTTTCAACTTCGGCCAAAAATGACACAGAAACGGCCCCTGAAACTCTTTTAACTTCCGCAAGAAACAACATAGAAATAGCTCCCGAGGTCTTCTGGGAAAAAACAATGCAGAGGACCCTTGAGGTTATCTTAATTTCTGCCAAAAACAATACAGAAAGTGTTCCCGAAATTCTTTAACTCCTGCCTAAAGAACATAAAAATAGTCTCTACCAAAAGAAGCGTCTCTATTACTCTTGAACTTCTGCCAAAAAGAACACAACGGCCCCCTAGATTCTTTTAGCTACTACCGAAAACAACACAGAAGGAGCCCCTGAGATTCTGTCAATTTCTCCTAAAAACAACACAGGAAGGGCCCCCGAGATTCTTTTAAGTCCTGCCAAAAAAATAACACAGAAAAGTCCCCGAGACTCTATAATTTTTTGCAAGAAACAACACAGAAATAGCCCCCGAGTTTCTTCTAGGAAAGACAATACAGGGGACCCTCGAGATTATCTTAATAATTTCAGACATATTTTCTTCTGAGAAAAGCAATACAGATGACGCCACAGAAAGTGTTCATGAGATTTGTTTAACTCCTGCCAAAAGAACATAAAAGGAGTCTCTATTACTCTTTGGACATCTGTTAAAAACAACATAGAAAGATCCTCCAAATATTTTCTTTACTTCTACCAAAAACAACACAAATAAGGCCCCGAAGTTCTTTTAACTTCGGTCAAAAATAACACAGAAAGGGAGCTCGAGATTCTTTTAAGCCCTACCAAAAGAACACAAAAAGAGTCTCTATTACTCGTTGAACTTCTCCCAAAAACAACACAGAAAGGGTCTGCATGTATTTTTTTACTTCTGCCAAAAACAACACAGGTAAGGGGTCCAAGATTCTTTTAACATCGGCCAAAAATAACACAGAAGAGGCCCTTGAGATTATCTTAATTTTTGCCAAAAACAACACAGAAAAGGCTCCCGAGATTTTTTAGCTTCTGGTAAAAACAACACAGAAGGGGCCTCTGATATTCTTTTAATTTATTCCAAAAACAACACAGAAAGGTTCCCAAAATTCTTTTGCCACCTGCCAAGAACAACGCAAAAAACAACCCGAGATTCTTTTAACTCCTGCAAAAACAATACAGAAATAGTCCCCGGATTTTTTAATTTCTGCTAAAAATAACACAGAAAGGGAGCCAGAGATTCTTTTGTGTCCTACCAAAATCAACTTAGTAAATTCCCCCGACTCTTTTAATTTCTGCAAGAAACAACACAGAAATACCCCCCGAGCTTGTTTTGGGAAAAACAATACAGAAGACCCTTGAGATTCTCGTAATTTCTGCCAGAACAACACAGAAAAGGCTCCCGAGATTCTTTACACATCTTAAAAATAATACAGAAAGGACCCCGAGATTCTGTAGCTTCTGCTAAAAACAACACAGAAGGGGTCCCTGAGATTCTTTTAATTTATTCCAAAAACAACACAGAAAGGGTCCCAAAATTCTTTTGTCATCTGCCAAGAACAACGCAGAAAGGGCTCCCGAGATTGGTTTAACATCTACAAAAACAACACAGAAAAGGCTCGAGAGATTCTTTTAACTCCTGTCAAAAACAACATAGAAAGCGTCCCCAAATTTTTTTTGCCATCTGCCAAGAACAACGCAAAAAAACCGAGATTCTTTTAACTCATGCCAAAAACAACACAGAAATAGTCCCCGGATTTTTTAATTTCTGCCAAAAACAACTCAGAAAGGGCTCCCTAGATTCTTTTAACTCCTGCCCAAAGAACATAAAAAGAGCCTCTATTACTCTTTGAACTTCTGGTAAAAACAACACAAAAACGTCCTCCAAGTACTTTCTTTACTTCTGCCAAAATCAACACAGTTAAGGCCCCCGAGATTCTTTTAATGTCTGCCAAAAACAACACAGAAAAGTCACCCCCGGACTCTTTTAACTTCTGCAAGAAACAACACAGAAATAGCCCTCGAGTTTCTTTTGGGAAAAAACAATACAGAAGACACTTGCGATTCTCTTAATTTCTGCCAGAACAACACAGAAAAGGCTCCCGAAATTCTTTAAACATCTTAAAAACAACACAGTAAGGACCCGAGATTTTTTAGCTTTTGGTAAAAACAACACAGAAGGGGTCACGAGATCCTTTTAATTTATTCCAAAAGCAACACGGAAAGGGTCCCCAAAATTCTTTTGCCATCTGCTAAGAACAACGCAGAAAGGGCTCCCGAGATTCTTTTAACATCTGCAAAGGCAACACGGAAACGTCTCCCGAGATTCTTTTAACTCCTGCCAAAAAAAAAAAAACAGAAAGACTCTCTATTACTCTGTTAATTTCTGCTAAAAACAGCACAGAAATCTCCTCCAATTTTTTTTACTTCTGCCAAAAGCAACACGTTTAGGTCCTCGTAGATTATTTTAACTTCGACCAAAAACAACACAGAAAACTCTCTTGACTTTCTTTCAATTTATACCAACAGAGAAAAGAATCTCGGCTTTTACCATCTGTTGAAGACAAGAAAGAAATGGCCCCGAGAATTTTTTAATTTCTTTTAAGAACAACAAACAGGAGTTCTTGAAATAATTTTGTTTCTTTTAGAAACAACATAGAAGGTTCTCGAAACTTTTCAAATTTTTGAGTAGGTATCTGTAAATAGTTGATATAAAATATTAGAATTGAAATTAAAAAAATTGCTTAAACTTGAAGACGAGTGCTAAGGGTTTGAAAGAGGAATCTAAGAACTTAACAACATGATGAAATAATTATTACTTGAGGGATGGTTCTAAAATCATTTACCATTGTCGAAAACCACATTTAAAGGGAATGTACTACATGAGAACAATGAGCAGCATGTATTTAGAAAGAATAATGGCGATTTTCTTAACAAGCTTTAGAGAAAAACACAAATAAAGACAAAAATTAAAAGAGAACCAAAAATTGTAAATAGATTAATTTCTTATTCTGACCTTTTCATTTGATATTTACACCAGCGAAAGATATA
The DNA here is from genome assembly GCA_022388445.1 of Zophobas atratus. Lineage (NCBI taxonomy): Eukaryota > Metazoa > Arthropoda > Insecta > Coleoptera > Tenebrionidae > Zophobas > Zophobas atratus. The sequence goes on along the minus strand of CM039442.1, from coordinate 50,352,663 downwards.
CAGATAAAAGTTAAATCTATTGCATTTAACGAAAATGAAAATACCAAAAAGAAAACGAAATGAGGCGCCAAAAACTAGCTCGCAATTTTCTCCGAATAATTATATAGCCATTAAAAAATTAGAATAAGTGTTAAAACTTGTAGAACATAAAATGAACATAAAACACAACGATAAGAAAGCTAAACAACATTAACAGTAACACCGTAGAAATTTTTAATGAATAACAAAAAAAAACAATATCACATGCAGCAGGAAAAATCAAAATCACAAAAAGTATAACTAATAAGCAAAAACTTGGAAACGATTCCAGAGAAAACTGCCAGATTTACACCGATAGGTTGTCCAGAAGCGCTAAAAACACATTCATAATCACAACACCGAAGTTTACGCCAATTTTTTAATTAATTTTTATTCCAAACACAATTCTTCTCAAACGATTAATATATTACAAGCTGAACCTTTCGCTTCTCTGAGAGAACAAACAATAAAATTAGTCCGAGTTCCCGAAGAATTTTATTTTCTTTCCAGTGATTGCAAACATAAGGCGAGAAATTTTAATCTCGTAAAGAAATTTTACAGCTTTCTATTATTATTTCATACAATACCTTTAAGCCAAGTCGTTAATCACCGACTACTTTGTATCTTCAAATTAATATAATTATCATCAAGGTGCGAATAATCAATGGATATATGACTGATGGACATCGACAAACGTTGTACAACACTGTCATAACACGTTTCATTAAATCGACAATCATGTAATACCTGAAACAAATTAACTCATCAGACGGCTAATTTATTGTAGCGCTGAAGCTATTTTGAAATAAATATAAGAGAGGTCATACACATCCGAGCTTCCGCGAATACTTGCTTTCTAGTCACCTTTGACCTCAGTAAACATGACCAGTCGTAGTTACGATTCTTCAGGAAAAGTAGGAACATTTCCATATCGGTACAGCGAATACAAAATTTTATGCGTAAACTTTCTTATTTTGAGCTGTATATAATTCGTAGGTGCGGATATATAAAGCGTGGCCGCATTTTCGAAATAAAAATGTAGGAAAAAAGATTAATGTCACTAGATTTTTTAATTATTTTTTTAATTCACGACTAGAATTCAAAAAATGACCCAATTCTTTTATAAAAAATACCGAGGTTAACTAGTTTGTTTACAAACAATTGACTAATCTCTAATTTTCATTCGTTTAACATTTTACAGGTTTGTTGTGCATGACAAGTTTTAAAATAAATGGTGGTACAAGTAATGAGTACACTATTATTCATTTTATGTTGACAACAATTGTCAGAAGGTCTAGTTCTTTTAGTACTTTGTTTACACTATCTGGACATAAGCGAAAATGTAGAAATAACAAATTAAAAAATAAAGTCAAGTGAATATAAATTTTCGTGAATTATGTATTAAGATTGTGTTGTAAAACTGATACCTCTAAAATACAGGATGTTCTAATCGTGTTACTGTCAAGATAATACAAATCTTTCACAGTAGACATGTATTTAAGAGAAAAGACATGTAGTCCTCCAGATTATGACCTTAGGACTAGATGGTATAAATTACATTAAAAGTAGAGAAAAGTGGTGCAATTTAAACATTGATTTATGTTACCGATAATGAAAACGGAATGCAAGTTTCTTACAATTGTATTGTTTATTTACTATTATCTCTTAAATTAGTAGATCATAAAGATCAGACCATCACGTCTAAGTACTAAATTAGTGTTTTAATTTGCAGTAAATAACTAGTGGTAGTCAAATAAAATAATAAATTACGCTAAGCCAAGACGGCGTTTGTCAGAATTTTAATGGGAGCTGATATGATGGCGATGATAAAAATGATGTCCTTAGCAACTAAATTTGTTTCTAGGCATTAATCATCCATTAGATATTTGGAATTCGCAACAAAATTCAGAATAAATTTGTCAAAGCCACCCTAGGTTGTTTATTATTTGTTTTAAAAGAGTGCTACAATGTTCCAAATGGTTAAAAATATAGGTTTGAAACATTAAAAACATAGGTACAAAAAAATAATGTTTTAGACGAATTTTTAAATGACCATGAATCAATGTGTTTTTTAGATCCATGATATCCTATTAGGATCCTGTATAGCTTTTAGATTTTTTCTGTTTTTTTGAATCCTTCTGTATCCTTTTGTCCTTTGACAATTTGGCTAATGGAGATTCCTAAGCATTTTAAATCCTTTAGATCCCTTAGATACGTAAGGTTTTTTAGATTCTTGAGATCCCTCAAATTTTTCGATCTTTGAAATACTTTATGTCCGCTAAAGACTAGATACTGTAGATCCTCTAAATTCTATAGATTCTTAAAAATACAAAAACAAAAAAAGAATGGATCCCAGCCTTGGAGCAAAAAATTTTTATAGAGAAACGTCCATTTTATCGAACGCTTTTTTGAAAGTCCGTCTAGGTGATTCTTGACCAAAATTTGACGTTTTTGAAGTAAAAAAATGCTAAATTATAGTTGTATGGGGGCGAGGGAAGTTCTGTTTAATATTGTGAACCAAATTTTTTTCCAAAAATTCTTGAGATTTTTTTCAGAGTTTAGATTATTCAGATCCTTTCCACTGTATGCCTGTTAAAGCCTTTAGATAATATAAATCTTCTAAATTATGTAGATCCTTTAAATCTTACATTAAATCTTTAATTATTAATTCTCATTTAAATCTATGAGATCCTTCACATTTGTATTAGAGTTCTGTATAGCGTATATCCCTTAGATTCTTTACGTTCTTTGGATCCTTCTGGATCTTCTAAGACCTCTCAAGAATTTGGATAACCTAAATCCCTAAACTTTGTATATCCTTTACAGTATTTATAAGTATTTTACACACGCCAGCATAAATTTGTTACTAAAAAGATTTAAGCAAAGATCCTTCAGATTCATTAGACCCTTCTAGATCCATGCCATCTAAAGACTAGCGAATCTAGAACCTCTAAATTCGTTACATAACAAATCCTGTAGATTCTTAAAATTTTCTAGATATTTTAGATTTTATAAATCCTTCAGATCCTTCACATTCTTTAAATTCTCGCGGGTTTTTGGATCTTAGTAGATACTATATGTGCGTTAAAGACGTTAGATAATCTAGATTTTCTAAATCGTGTAAATTCTTTAAACCTTCTAGATTTTGTGGATTATTTAAATCCTCACATCGTTAAAATTTTTAAGATCCTTTACATTTGTTAGATCCCTGAGATCCTACTAGGATTCGGGACTCATCTATGTCCTCTGAGGAGTTTGGCTAACTCTTAACTTTTTAGATCGTTTAAATCCTACAGATCCTTCGATTCGTGAGTTTTTCAAATTAATTTAAAACTATTTAAACAAAGATCTTTAGGTTTTTTGGAACATTCTAGATCTAGATTGTAACAAATCCTCTAGATCCTTTAATATTCTTTGGATTCTTTAAATCCTTCAAATTTTTTACATCCATCATATTTTTGAGATCACTGACATTCCGTAGAGCCTTTAAATCGTTGCTGCCTTTTGGAACTTTCTGTATACCTTAGATCCCTGAGATCCTAATAGGATTCTGTATGTATAGCTTAGCCCCCTAGGTTCTTTACGTCTTTTGGATTCTTTTGGATCCTCTATGTCCTCTGAGGACTTTTGCTAATCCTTAACATTTTAGACCGTTTAAATCCTACAGATCCTTCGATTCATGAGTTTTTCAAATTTTTAGATCCCTGAAACACTGTAAAACAGGTAGTTTCATAAGTATTTTACACACGTCAAAATAAATTGATTACTAAAAAGATTTAAAATTATTTAAGCAAAGCTTTTTTATAATATTCTAGATCTGTCATCTAAATAAATATTTTAGCAAGTCTAGATCCTCTAAATTCCGGACATAACAAATCCTCTAGATCCTTTAATCTTCTAGACACTTTGGATTCTTTACATCCTTCAAAATTTCCATATCTTTTAGATCCGTCATATTTTTTAGAAGCCTGAGATCCTGTAGAGCTGTTAAGTCCATGGGGTCTTTTGAAACTTTCGAGATATCTTATGTCCACTAAAGACATTAGGTAATATAGATGTTCTAAATCCTCTATATTCTTTAAATCTTCTACAGTTTTTAGATCATTAAAATTTTTGAGATCTTTCACACTTTTTAGATCCCTGAGATCCGATTAGGATTTTGTATAACTTAGACGCCTTAGATTCTTGACTTTGTTTGAATTTTCTTGGGTCATCTAAGCCCTCGGAAGAATTTGGATAACCTAAATCCCTAAACTTTTTAAATTTTTTATATCTTTCAGATCCTTAAATTCGTGAGGTTATCAAATCTTTTAGATCCACGAAATACTTACTCTACAGTGTACAACATTCAGTAAGCACAACTTCATTGCTAAAAAGTTTTAAAATTAATTAAACGAAGGTTCCCTGGATCCTTCTAGATCTGTGCCATCTAACAAGGACTAGCAAGTCTAGATCTTCCAGATTCTTTAAATCTTTCCGATCCCTCACGTCTTTTAGATCCGTCATAGTTTTTAATTCCCTGAGATTCTAGAAAGGCTTTAAATCCTTGCGATTTTTTGGATTTTTCTAGATACCTTATGTCCGTCAAAGGCCTTAGATAATCTAGATACTCTAAATCTATACTTCTAATTTTCTGGATTTTTAGATTATTTCAATTCTTCACATCATTGAAATTTTTGAGATCCTTCACATTTTTTAGATCCCTGAAATTTTATTAGAAATCCATTTAGCTTAGATCAGTTAGATTCTTTACGTTCTTTGGATGTTCTAGATCCCCTATGTCCTTTGAAGAGTTTGGATAATGTAAATCCTTGAACTTTTTATATTCTTTAAATCTCACGGATTTTTACATTAGTGACGTTTAGATCCCTTAGATAAGGTAGAAAACGCAGTATATATAAATACTTTACACACGTCAACGTAAATTCATTACTACAAAGATTGAAATTTACTGAAAACGAAGATTCTTCTAGATCCTCTATGTCCTCTGAAGACTTTAGCTAATCAAGATCTTCTTAGTTCCCTAGATAATGTAAAGTATTGTAAAGTCTCCAAATCCCCTATATCCTTTAAATCTTTCTGACATTTTATATCCTTTAAAACCTTCGGATCATACAGATCCGTGAGGTCTTTCATCCCTTCTAATTTCTTGAGAGCCCTCATATTTTTAGATCCTCTAAATCCTCTAGACTCTTTAAATCTTTTAGATTATTTGATTCCTTCAGATCATTTAAATTTTTGAGATCCTTAATATTTTTTCGATCCCTGGGATCCTATTAGGATTCTCTATAGCTTATAGACTCCTTAGGTTTTTTGCGTCTTTTGGATTCTTTTAGATCCGTTATGTCATGTGAGGAGTTTGGCTAATCCTTAACTTTTTAGATCGTTTCAATCCTTCACATCATTGAAAATTTTGAAATCCGTCATATTTTTTAGATCCCTGAGATCCGATTAGGATTCTGTTTAAGTTAGACGCCTTAGATTCTTGACGTTCTTTCTTCTGGATCCTCTAAGCCCTCTCAAGAATTTGGATAACCTAAATCCTTAAACTTTTTATATTTTTTAAACCTTACAGATCCTTTAATTCGTGAGGTTTTCAAATCATTTAGATCCATGAGATACTGTACAACATACAGTAAACTTAACTTGATTACTGAAAATGTTTAAAATTAGTTACATAAAGATTGCTTTGGTTCCTTGGATCTTTCTAGATCTGTGTCATCTAAGGACTTTAACAAGTCTAGATCCCCTAAATTCCCGACAAACAAATCTTCCAGATTCTTTAAATGTTCTACACATTAGATTCTTTAAATCTTTCAGATACCTCACATCTTTTAGATCCGTCATAGTTTTTAAATCCTTGTCTAGATATTCTAAATCGTCTAGATTCTTTAAATTTTATAGATTTTTAGATTATTTCAATCCTTCACATCATTGAAATTTTTGAGATCCTTCACATTTTTAGTTCCCTGGGATTCTACTAGGAATCCATATAGATTAGATCTCTTAGATTCTTTACGTTCTTTGGATCTTCTAGAGTTTGGCTAATCTAAATCCTTGAACATTTATATCGTTTAAATCCCACGAATGTTTACATTAGCGACGTTTAGATTTCTCAGATACAGTAGAAAATGCAGTATACATAAATATTTTGCACACGTCAACGTAAATTAATTACTATAAAGATTGAAATTTACTGAAAACGAAGATTCTTCTAGATCTTCTATGTCCTCTGAAGACTTTAGCTAATCAAGATCTTCTTAGTTCCCTTGATAATGTAGAGTCCCCAAATCCTCTATATCCTTTAAATCTTTTTACCATTTTATATCTTTTAAAACCTTCTGCTCATATAGAACCGTGAGGTCTTTCATCCCTTTTAATTTCCTGAGATCCCTCATATTTTTAGATCGTTTTGATATAATAGAGCTTTTCGGATCTGTGTAGATGCTGTATGTCCGCTAAAGACTAGACATTCTAGATCCTCTATATCCTCTAGACTCTTGAAGTCTTGTAGACTGTTTACATTATTTAATTCCTTAACATCATTTAAATTTTTGAGATCCTTTATATTTTTTAGATCCCTGGGATCCTACTAAGATTCTGTATAGCTTAGACACCTTAGATTATTTACGTTCCTTGGATCCTTCTGGATCCTCTAAATCCCTTAATTTTTAGATCGTTTATATCCTCCAAATCCTCAAATTTGTGAGGTTTTCAATTCTTTTAGATCTCTGAGATGCTATAGAACATTCAATATTCATGGTTATTTTAAGACGTTAACATAAATTTATTATTAAGAAGATTTAAAATTATGTAAATAAATATTCTTTAGGTTCCATGAATCCTTCTAAGTCTGTGTCATCTAAAGACTTTAGCAGCAAGTCTAGATCCTCTAAATTCCCTACATAACAAATCATCTAGATCCTTTAAATCTTTTAGACATTTAAGATTTTTTAAACTCCTGTAGATTCTGTACAGCCTTTAAATCCTTGTGATCTTTTGGTTCTTGCTAGCTATCTTATGTCCACTTTAGATAATTTAGATTACTTAAATCTTTTAGACTGTTAGATTATCTAAATCCTTCACATCATTGGAATTTTTAACATTCTTCGCATTTTACTTCTCGAGCGTAAGCAAAGGAAGTATTGTAATCGAGTCCGTCGGCCGACTCTCTACTTTTACATTTTCTCGATCTTTCATGACCTCTAGAAGACGAAGAAATAGGTCTCCCGTTTCCGTCTGTCTGCCGTCCCCGATTTTTATTAGACAGATAATCTCCGAAAGTACTAGACCGATTGTTGTAAAATTTTGTATTTATATTAAGAATATCATGTAGATGGTAAAACGCTAACCAAAATTTATCTAAGCATCCCCACCACTGATGTGATGACGTCACTTCAAAATTGTACATATCAAATGGGTTTTAAATTGTATAAAATAACATCGTCCTAAACATGTAGTTTATGACTCCGAATGGACTATTTACCCGAAACGTCTAGATTTTTGGAAAAAAAAAATCAAAATTATAAAACAACATTTTCCAATTTAATTTTGAATCTGACAAACCGAATGCTTCGAAAACTTGCAGATGTTTTAAGGTTATAAAGTGCATAATAAATTTTTAGTCAAAATATATTTGCTTATCCCCTCCAAAAAATTGATGGCGTCAGCTCAAAAGTTTGCCGAATAAATACTATCTAAAATGTACAAAATATGATGAGTCTGTACTTGTAATTTATCATTCCATTAATATTTTTTGGATATGTGTATACAGGGTGACTCAAAAAAATATCATTGTATTTCAGGAGCGAGGGAAGTTCTGTCGAAACAACTTTAGACCAGTTTTTCAGTTTTTTGGGGTTTCGATTTTTCAATTTTGCGATTTTTCGATTTTTCTGTTTAGATTCTCGATTTTTCGGTTTTACATTTTTGGTTTTTCAAATTTTGACGTTTCTAAATTTTTGATTCTTAGATTTTTCGATTTCTCAATTTCTCGATTAATAGATTTTTTGGTTTTTCGACTTTTCGATTTCACAACTTCATGATTTGTGGATTTTTCGTGTTTTCAATTTTTCAATTCTTGGATAGTTCGATATTTCAGTTCGATTTTTCAGGTTTTTGATTTTTCAGTTTTACGACTTTTTAAATATCCGATTTTTCAACTTCGATTTCCCCATTTCTCCATTGTTCAATTTTACGATTTCCTAATTTACCAATGCTCCAGTTTTGGGATTCTCTAATTTTTCGATTCTTTAAATTTTTGAATTTTTAATTTTTCGATTCTTCAATTTTTCTTTCATTTTTCAATTTTTCGATATTTCAGTTTTGAGATTTTCAATATTATTTTTAAATTTATTTTTTTAGTTTTTTGTTTCAGTTACAAAAATCGTTCAATTTTTCGACTTCTCGGTTTTAGACTTTTCGGTTTTTCAATTGTCCGGTTTTTAAAATGTTTGATTTTTCGATTTCGATCACCCAATTTTTCGATTTTTCGATTTTCGGTTTTTTGATATTTCGTTTCTCTATTGTTCAGTTTTTCAAATTTTCAATATTTCGATGTTTTAATATTTCCATTTTCTGGTTCCGACTGCATATATTTATATTGTCTTGTCTGCACTCTATTAGTTATAATCAGGAAAGATGTCCAAAAAATTTAATGACTCTTTTAAAATACAAAGAACAGCCCCTCTTCAACTGAGAAGTTTATCTAGACGGCAGGACTATAGTTTTCTTGACATTTGGTGTGGCGGTTCGGTCAAGTCGGCTGGTGCTTGTATTTTAGAACTTTTTCAGAAAAACGTATCAAAAACATCACCGAAAATTGTGTAAAATTGGAAAACATAGTTCCTGGTGCCTGTCCTACCATTATTTTAAGGTAAGTGTTGCAAATTTTAGTATAATTTCAAGTATTATTCAAACTGTATGTCACCAAGTTTTCTATGGTTATTCTGCAAATTTTGATTAAAATAAACACCCAATGCGTATTAGACACTACTAAACGTACTCTACGGGTTCTAACTGTGATATTTTAGTTAAAAATTTTGATTTTCTGATGCAAGTATCGTGAAATAACAAATTATAGATCTACCAAGTGGATCAAGTTTTCGTCGTAACTAGTAAACCCACCAACGTTACCAACATACAATTGTATTTTTATTAAATACATTTTTAAATTATACTGACTGACATGATAAGTGCAACACCAAAAAATAATAATTTTTTTCAACTGATTTTTACTTCCCGAGCGTAAGCAAAGGAAGTATTGTAATCGGGTCCGTCGACCATCTCTCTACTTTGACGTTTTAGATAATCTAGATCCTCTAAACCCTCTCAATATTTTAGATTATTTGAATCCGTCGAGTCATGTTTTGGACAAGTTTATAAATTACTCTGAATCAATGTTCTAGAAATCCGTTAACAACATTTTTTTTCTAAACAATTTTTGCGTACTCATTCTTCAGAAAAATTATTTTTAACTTTGGACAGCTAAAATTCAGACATGTACAAGAGCATTGGAAAATAAACATCAAAAAATACACAACCGGGGGTTGTGAAACTTGCATACGATTTAAGGTTATTTTAAATCACTAATCTACATTGATTTGTATGTATCCCCTCCACAAACGTGATGACGTCATCACAAAATTTTGCTAGATAAATCCCATCTAAAATGTGTAAAATATAATCCGTAACCATGTGAAAAAAAAAAGAAATCAAAATTCCAGAACAAAATTTTGTTATTTGTATTAGAAATTACAAGGAAGTTGTTTTGAAATTCGGAACACGCTTTGACTCGAGAGAAAATGCGCTTTGTGCTTTAAATTAATACAATTGTTACACTAATTGTAAATGTTTTTCAATTTATTGTTGGTTAGAGATTTAACTAATGCCACTGATTTTTTTATTACCAACAATTACCATTTAAACTGAAACTTCTAGATTATAATTTCGCTGAAATATTGTGCTTTGATTAAGGATATTCAAGACTCCACTTAATTTAGCAGCCACAGCTGTACGATTTATGCAAATTTAATTATCATACCACAACATCTAGAAACAATTTAGACTTGTAAAATAAGCCAAACTTCCACATATTAATTGTCGCAGCAATTGCCAAAGAGAATGTAACGCTCGTACCATAAAAATAAACCAGTTTCCTTTTTTAAACAATCATTTAAAGGGTTTTGTCCTGTTTCCCTTGGGCGGTTTTACATTTTTCTTTTCACGCTATGCTTTTCCCGCCAGTTCGATATTGCTAAACCCATCCTGTCCATTTTTCTCCCTCCAGCTCCTAGCAACGGTAAACGCCGCAGATTATTTTTTTACAAAAACCGGGATCCGATGGTCCTCGCTTTGGCTGTCAGAAGCGATATTTTTTTAAACAACATTTTGTGTCGGACCTCACGCTTTTCCCGAGCTTTCACCAACGACCTTTTCAACGAGTCCGATCGATGGGATACCTAACTCCCGTCTAAATAACTTGCGGACAAGTTACCCTTGTCAGCGCTTTGCGGTTAGCTTGTGGGAACGGATAAATATCTGTTATAAATATAGATCTAATGCCTTTAACAGACGGTGTTAAGAAATCGTCGCCGTAGGCAGAACCACACGAACCACTTTATACATTTAAGAAGGTGCATGATCCGAACAAATCCTTGGCCCCATTCAAGTTTTAGTGTGTGGAATTTTCATCGGATACGAGAAACTGAACTTCGGTGGGTAACCAATATTGATATGTTTTTGATATTGTTATACCTACGCACTGTGAAAAACAGCTCGAAGTGTTAATAAAATGAGCGATTTGGCCCATTTTTGCTGGGTTTTGAAATTTTCGTGTGGTAATGGCGATTTTGTTTACTTTCAAAGTCGGCGGAGAGATAAGAGATCATTCAAGTTTTCAGCAAATGTCATAGGTGGCGCTATTGTAGTTGACGTACAACATTTTCTAAAGAATTACTATTATATTACATTACCACACAAAAGTTACAAAAAGGAAAGTAACTTTTTCACATTTCAACAGTAAACTGTTATAAAATAAACAACCATTACATAATTTCGTAATAAAAATACATGAAGGCGAATTGTTATTTTCATTTTTCTAGACGTTTAATAATCCCGAGAGTACGAAAAAAGTGGTCACCCGTTTCCGTCTACTGCCGTCTGTCTGTATGTCTGTCGTCTGTGTCAATTTTTATTAGACAGATAATCTTCGAAATTAGTGCACCGATATCGTGTAGATGGTAACACTAACCAAACTTTGTCTAATCATCCCCACCAACAATGTTATGACGCCACCACAAAACTGTACAAAAAAAATAAAAATTGTGTAATAACATTTTGTAATTTTGCAATTTTTGATTTTTCAGTTTTATATTTTTACAATTTCTCGATTTCGATTTCTCAACTGTCCGGTTTTTAATGAATCAATGAATGAATCAGATTTCTCAACTTCTCGATTTTTTATTTTTGAATCGTTTGTATGTGAATTTTAGAATTTTTTTATTTCAAATTCATAAATTTTTTAATTTTTGATTTCTTATCAGTTCTTTCAATTTCTTAATGTTTCAACTTAATGACGTTTCAATTTTACCATTTTGTAATCTTTAATAATAATTTTTGTTCGATTTTTCAATTTTATAATCAATAATTTTGCAATTTTTCATTTTTAGAGTTTTATAATTCTTCGATTTTATAATTATTCAACTTCGTAATTTTACAAATTTTCAATTTCAGTTCAGTTTAATTATTTTACAATTTTTCGATTGTTCAGTTATCCGAATTTCATTGTTTCAATTTTATAATTTTTTGATTTTCAATATTCCAAAATTTTGATTTCCAATTTTGAATTTTTCGATTTCATCATTTTGTAATTTTTCGATTTTTCAGTTTGTAATTATTCTATTTTAAAATTGTCCGATTCTCCGATTTTAATATGTTTTTTCAGGTTTGTAAATGCAATTTTTTAATTTTTCAGTTTTATAGTTTTACAATTTTGGAGTTCTCAATTGTCCTGTTTTTAATGAATGAGTTATAAATTTTTTAATTTTCAATTATCAGATTTTTACAGTCTTAGTTTTTTTATTTTTAATGGTTCAAAATTTCCATTTTAATTTTTCAAGTTTTTTATTTTTCAGTTCAATTATCATTGTACAATTTTTCGTAAGTCAATGGATCTTATTTTTCAATTTTTGGATTTTACACTTTTTGGATTACACAATTTTACATTTTTACAATATTTGGAATCTCAATATTCGGCTTTTAATTAATCAATTTCTCAAGTTCCAATTTTATCTTCTTCGTTTTTAAAATTTTTGGTTTTTCAATTATTCACTTTTTTATTTTTCACTTATCCGAATTTGATTGTTCCGATTTTTCAATTTTTTTAACACTAATTTTTCAATTTTTGAATTTGTAATTTTTCGATTTTGACACCATTTGATTTTACAATTTTATAATTTTCCAATTTTTCAATTTCCTAATATTACAAAATTTTTTATATTACAAAATTTCGATTTCCAATTTTCCAAGGTTTTGATTTTTCAATTTCATAATTTTGCAATTTTGTAATTTTTCTATTTTTACAATTATCTGATTTTTCACTTTGAAAATTATACGACTTTTTAGTTTAATAATTTCGTCATTTGTTCGATTTTTCAGTTTAATGAATCAGTTTTTAAATTTTTGATTTTTAAATTATCCGATTTCCCGATTCTTCGATGTTTCAATTTTTCGGTTTTGGAATCTTTCGATCTTTCAATTTTTCGATTTTTCATTTTTCAGTTAAATTTTTCAATTTAATAATTTGGCAATTTTTCAATTCTTAGATTTTTAATTGTTCGAAATTTCAACTTTTTGATTTTTCAGTTTAATTATTTTACAATGTTTCTTTTTTAAGGGAACCGATTTTCAATTTTTGTTTTTTAATTGTACGAATTTCATTGTTTCCATTTTCTAATTTTTTTTTAGATTTCAAAATTTCGATTTTTAATTTTGCAAGTTTTTTATTTTTCAATTTCATAATTTTGCAATTTTTCGTTTTTTCAAGTTTGTAATTGTTCTATTTTCACAATTGTCTGCATTTTCAATTTTAAAATTATATGTTTTTTCAGTTTTGCAATTTTGCATTTTTTTTATTTTTAATTGTTTAAAGCTTCAATTTTAATTTTTCAGGTTTTTGATTTTTCAGTTTAATTATTCTACAATTTCTCGTTCAAGGGATCCGATTTTTCAACTTTTCAATTGCACACTGCTTTTATTTTCAGTTTTACATTTTTCAGTATTTGGATTTCCCAATTATTCGGTTTTTTAATTAATCAATTTCTCAATTTTCAGTTTTTAAAATTTTCTGTTTTTCATTTATTCAATTTTAATTTCTCAGTTTAATTATTTTACAATGTTTCCTTTTTAAAGAGAACCGCTTTTCAATTTTTGATTTTTTAGTTATACGAATTTCATTGTTTCAATTTTCCAAGTTTTTGAATTTTTAATTCATTATTACGCAGTTATTCTATTTTCACAATTGTCTGATTTTTCAGGATTTTGATTTTTCAGTTTAATTATTATTTATAATTTTTCGTTCGTCAAAAGATCCGATTTTAAAATTTTTCGATTTTACGCTTTTTTGATTTTTCAATTTTATATTTTCACAGTATATATTTGGATCTCTCAGTTATTCTGTTTTTAATTAATCAATTTCTCAATTTCCCGTTTTGTTTTCCCCGTTTTTAAAATTTTTAGTTTTTTCATTTATTCGAATTTAATTTCTCAATTTTTGATATTACAATAATCAGATTTTTCAACTTAATGACTTCAATTTTACGATTTTGTAACTTTTCGGTTTCAACATTATTCGATTTTACAGTTTTATAGGTTTAAAAATTTTCATAATTGTCTGATTTTTCAATTTTAAAATTATGTTTTTTCAGTTTTACAATTTTGCAATTTTTGATTTTTAATTGTTCAAAATTTCAATTTTTCGGGTTTTTGATTTTTCAGTTTAATTATTTTATAATTTTTCGTTCATTAAAGGATCCGATTTTTCAATTTTTCGATTTTACACTTTTTTTTTATTTTTCAATTTTACATTTTTACAGTATTTGGTTTTCAATTAATCAGTTTCTCAATTTCTAGTTTTATTTTGTCCGTTTTGAAAATTTTTCGTTTTTTTAATTATTCAATTTTAATTTTTCAATTTTTGATTTTACAATCATCAAATTTTGTAATTTCTTAATTTTATTTTAACATTATTCGATTTTACAATTTCATAGTTTTGCAATTTTCAATTTATAATTGTACAAATTTTCAATTTTTTGACTTTTAATTCCTCAAAACTTCAATTTTAATTTTTGAAGTGTTTGATTTCTTAGTTTAATTTAATTATTTTACAATTTTTCATTTTTAAACGATCGTATTTTTCAGTTTTTGGTTTTTTACTTATCGGAATTCCATTGTTTCGATTTTTTAGTTTTTTTTGATTTTTAATATTACAAAATTTCGATTTCCAATTTTCCAAGCTTTTGATTTTTCATCTCATAATTTTACAATTTTTCGATTTTTCAATATTGTAATTGTTCTATTTTTACAATTGTCTGATTTTTTAATTTTAAAATTATAGGTATTTTTAGTTTTGCAATTTTGCAATTTTTTGATTTTTCAGTTAATATTTTTTGATTTTCCAATTGACCCGTTTCTAATGAATCAGTTTTTCAATTTCTGAATTTTCAGTTATCAAATTTTCCAATTTTTCATTTTTCAGTTCGATTTTACAGTAAATAATAAGTTTTCATTTTTATAGTTTGATAAATTTTCGAGCTTACAATTATCCAAATTTTCAGTTTTGTAATTTTACAACTTTTAAAATTTTTAATATTTATTGTTCAAAATTTCAATTTTAATTTTTCAAGTTTTTGATTTCTCAGTTTAATTATTTTACAATGTTTCCTTTTTGAAGGGAACCGATTTTCAATTTTTGATTTTTTAATTATACGAAATTCATTGTTTCGATTTTTTTTCATTTCAAAATTTCCAATTTCAATTTTCCAAGTTTTTGATTTTTAATTTCATAATTTTGCAATTTTTCGAATTTTCAATTTTGTAATTGTTCTATTTTTACAATTGCCTGATTTTTTAGGATTGGGATTTTGCAGTTTAACTATTATTTTACAATCTTTAGTTCGTCAAAGGATCGGATTTTTAAATTTTTCGATTTCACAATTTTTTGATTTTTCAATTTTATATTTTCACAGTATATATTTGGATCTCTCAGTTATTCGGTTTTTAGTTAATCAATTTCTCAATTTCCCGTTTTGTTTTCTCCGTTTTTAAAAATTTTCGTTTTTTCATTTATTCAAATTTAATTTTTCAATGTTTGACATTACAATTATCAGATTTTTCAATTTCTTAATTTTTCAACTTAATGACTTCAATTTTACGATTTTGTAACTTTTCGGTTTCAACATTATTCGATTTTACAGTTTTATAGGTTTAAAAATTTTCATAATTGTCTGATTTTTCAATTTTAAAATTATGTTTTTTCAGTTTTACAATTTTGCAATTTTTGATTTTTAATTGTTCAAAATTTCAATTTTTCGGGTTTTTGATTTTTCAGTTTAATTATTTTATAATTTTTCGTTCATTAAAGGATCCGATTTTTCAATTTTTCGATTTTACACTTTTTTTTTATTTTTCAATTTTACATTTTTACAGTATTTGGTTTTCAATTAATCAGTTTCTCAATTTCTAGTTTTATTTTGTCCGTTTTGAAAATTTTTCGTTTTTTTTAATTATTCAATTTTAATTTTTCAATTTTTGATTTTACAATCATCAAATTTTGTAATTTCTTAATTTTATTTTAACATATTCGATTTTACAATTTCATAGTTTTGCAATTTTCAATTTATAATTGTACAAATTTTCAATTTTTTGACTTTTAATTGCTCAAAACTTAAATTTCAATTTTTGATGTTTTTGATTTCTTAGTTTAATTTAATTATTTTACAGTTTTTCATTTTTAAACGATCCGATTTTTCAGTTTTTGCTTTTTTACTTATCCGAATTGCATTGTTTCGATTTTTTAATTTTTGATTTTGAACATTACAAAATTTCGATTTTCAATTTTCCAAGCTTTTGATTTTTCATCTCATAATTTTACAATTTTTCGATTTTTCAATATTGTAATAGTTCTAATTTTACAATTGCCTGATTGTTTAATTTTAAAATTATAGGAATTTTTAGTTTTGCAATTTTGCAATTTTTTGATTTTTCAATTAATATTTTTTGATTTCCCAAATGACCCGTTTCTAATGAATCAGTTTTTCAATTTCTGAATTTTCAGTTATCAAATTTTCCACTTTTTCATTTTTCAGTTCGATTTTTCAGTACAATAATTTTAATAATAAGTTTTCATTTTTATAATTTAATAAATTTTCGAGCTTACAGTTATCCAAATTTTCAGTTTTGTAATTTTACAACTTTTAAAATGTTTAATATTTATTGTTCAAAATTTCAATTTTAAGTTTTCAAGTTTTTGATTTCTCAGTTTAACTATTTTAGAATTTTTCGTTCGTTAAGGCATCCGAATTTTCAATTTTTCGATTTTACATTTTTTTTATTTTTCGATATTACAGAATTTTTTCGATCTCAACATTTTTGGATTATCCGAATTTTCAAATTTCTCGAATTTTCAACTTCTTGATCGTAGACAAACACAAAAAAATTATAGGGTGTCAAAACTCATTCAGAGGATGTCATTTAATTACTTGTATTGTCAATAATTTGTTTCAAAGCATAGAGTTTATCATAAATAAAGGTACGCAAAATCAAATTGTATAATTTTTCAAACTTGTGGGATTTGTTCTACTATTCTTCAAAGACGAGAGAAGTTCTGTCGAAATAACCTTCCACCAATTTTTTTGGTTAGTTATAAAAAATGATACATTGGCCGGTCCACTAATGTTAGAATACCGACAATTTCCCTTATATAAACATCACTTTTAAGTGTATTCTGTCCCTGTACGTTAAGAAAACAGAAAACGAAAGGAAAAACTAGGATCGATAGGGAACCCCTAAAACGAGACTCAGGGAAAACTTTTATAACCGGGAGCCTTGAAAACCGATAGATTCAAATTGTGACATGCACACGAGCTTTTGAATTTTAAAACTATGCATATTACTTGGAGCTTCATTTTAGTACCCTTCAGAAGCTCCCTTAATTACAAAAAGCGCAAAAAGTGCTGTGATTACATTTATACGGAGAATCGAAACGAATTAGTCACGGCAAAAATTTGATGAGCAACGTTCGATACATAAAATCGAGATTTTAATATTATCTTTGTAGTAGTGACGAATTCGAGATAATTATGTCGTGCGTAACTGCATGCGTTTAACAATTTAATAATTAATGTCTTTTATCAGGAAATTATGTGTGTCCAGTGACGTAATGAAATTATCAGTGAATAAGCACGCTGCGAACAAAGTTCATAACTATGTTGTTATGTAAATAGAGTGTAACTAGACGGAAATGTGCTTGATGGCGACAGCTGTGCGTAGGATTGAAAGATACGTGACGTCACAGCCCGCCAAATTTAAAAAATAAACCACATATTTATGTTTCTGTATTGCATAGTTAATAAAATGTCTTTAAATATAGCACTACATGTTCACAAATAAAGACACTGACATATAAAATATAATCTCGCTGCTGACTTCATCTCGGATTAATATATGATGAGCTTGTTGGCATGAGCTGTTGTCATAAAGGCAAATTGTGAACTCACTGAAATAAAGAATATCATTCTACGACTTGTAATTTTAATCTTCACTTTTCTCTCTGCGTTTCATGACACCCAATTCACTGCGAAAAATGAACACTGCTGTGGCAGATTATGAAGTACCTGTCAGGTGCAGAATAGCAGAAATAAAATAAACTTGTACACGAATCATTTAAACACATAAATACACCGTGATTGCGGATACAATGAGCACTGAATTAACAAAATTAGCAATTACTGATAAAAATATATGTCTTGCTTACACATTTATTACTTTTAATGAGTTTCTTGGAAGTACGCCAGTCCTGGGTGTGGCCACTGGTTAATTTATTACCTTTTATTGGTGTTCGTTTTTGTTTCTCCAAATCAAAACACGTAATAATTTATTGTATTTTTTGGGTCTTTTCAACTGTCGGTGTTAGACCCCGCAGTTTTTGCTGATATATTTAATTTTCATGCGATGGTTACTTTGTGTTAGTATAACGAGTTTATCCATGTTTTCATATTTTATTCATCCAACCAGTCCAGCGTCAATTTGATGGCTACCGGATGACGTAGTTTAAAAATTCTTTTTTTTTTGTTTGGACGAAACTTTTGTAATTATAATACAGTTTTTGCTGTTCTTCAACAATTGACCGTTTACTATAAAACACGAATTCCAACTAAAATGCACTTTTAATGTAGTTTCAGTTCCAGGAATACTCAGTTTTAGTTTTGATTTAACGCCAAATTCTGTTGTAGTGATAACTTTTTAGTTTTATTTTAGTTACTAACTTTGTGTGATTTTCCGTACGAGTTATAAATTCTGGATTTAGTTTGTCGCTTTTATTTGTTGTACTTTTTTGTAACCGAAATTACGAAATTTGAAATTCTTTTTAATTACTTCAAAAACAAAACAAAAGGATTCCCCGAAATTCTTTCAAATCACTTCAAAAACCGGGCACACGGGATATCCAAGATTCTTTCAAACCATTTCAAACAAACAAAAAGCGTTCACGAGATTCCTTCAAACTACTCAAAAAACCGGGCACACAGGATCCCCAAGACTCTTTTAAACTATTTCAGAAACAAAACAAAAGGGGTCCCCATGATTCTTTCAAATTACTTCAAAAACCAGACACAAGAGGTCCCTGAGATTCTTTCGATTACTTCAAAAACAAAACAAAAGGAGTCCTCGCGAATTTTTTAAACTACTTCAAAAACCAGCAGACGGGGTCCTCGAGATTCTTTCAAACTACTTCAAAAAAAACAAAAGGCGTTCTCGAAATTCTTTCAAACTACTTCAAAAACCATACATAAGGGATCTCGGACATTCTTTCAAACTACTTCAACAACCAGACAAAAGTGGTCCCCTAGATTCTTTCAAACTACTTCAAAAACCAGATATAAGGGATCCCGGAGATTCTTTCAAACTACCTCAAAAACCAGACATAAGGGATCTCCGAGATTCTTTCAAACTACTTCAAACAAACAAAAGGCGTTCTCGAGATTCTTTCAAACTACTTCAAAAACCAGACATAAGGGATCCCGGAGATTCTTTCAAACTAGTTCAAAAACCAAACATAAGGGGCCCCCGAGATTCTTTCAAACTACTTAAAAAAAAAAATCAAAAAGGGTCTCCGAGACCTTTCAAATTATTTCAAAAACAAAACACAAGGAGTCCCCGAGATTCTTTCTAATTACTTCAAAAACCATACACAACAGATTCTCAAGATACTTTCAAAGTATGTACTTCAAAAACTGGGCACATGGAGTTCTCGAGATTCTTTCTAATTACTTCAAAAACAAAATAAGGAATCTCCGAAATTCATTCACACTACCTCAAAAGCAAAATAAAAGGATCTTCAAAGCTTTCAAACTACTTCAAAAACTACGCAAGTGTGTAGACTAGGTTTGCTTTGTTTCTGTTATTACAATAAGTTTAATTTTTATATATTTATTTTTCTATTTTTTTACTGTCTTATAAGTGGAATTATGTTCAGTTAGATAATAAATACATTATTATTATTAAAAATCCGGCATAAGAGATCTGTAAGATTCTTCCAAACTACTTGAAAAACCAAAAGGAGTCCCCGAGAATCTCTCAAATTACTTCAAAAATCAAACAATCGATTTTTGGAATTCTTTTAAAGTACTTCAAAAATCAGGCACAAGAGATCCCTAAGATTCGTTCAAATTACTTCAAAAACTGTGCACAAGAGATCCTAAAGATTCTTTTACATTACTTCAAAAATAAAACGAAAGGAGTACCCGAGATTCTTTCAAATTACTTCAAAACAAACAAAAGTTTTTCCGAGATTCTTTCAAACTACTTCAAAAACCGGTCACACAGAATCTACAACATCCTTCTACTTCAAAAACAAAACAAAAGGGGTGTGCGAGATTCTTTTAAATTACTTCAAAAACCGGGTATAAGGGATACCTAAGATTCGTACAAACTACTTCAAAAACCGTGCACAAGAGACCCGTAAGATTCTTTTACATTACGTCAAAAACAAAAAAGAAAGGAGTCCTCGAGATTCTTTCAAACTACTTCAAAACAAACAAAAGGTTCTCCGAGACTCTTTCAAACTACTTCAAAAACCCGTCACTCAGGATCCCTAAGATTCTTTCAGCTACTTCAAAAACAAAACAAAATGGATCCCCAAGATTCTTTCAAACTACTTGAAAAACCGGGTATAAGGGATACCCAAGATTCGTTGAAACTACTTCAAAAACCGTGCACAAGAGACCCCCAAGATTCTAAAACTAGACACATGGAGTCCTCGAGATTCTTTCTAATATAAATACTTCAAAAACAAGACAAGGGATTTTCGAAATTCAAACTACTTCAAAACCAAAACAAAAGTGCTCCCCGAGATTCTTTCAAACTACTTCAAAACCAGACATAAGGGGTCCCCGAGATTTTTCAAACTACTTAAAAATATCAAAAAGGGTCTCCGAGACCTTTCAAATAATTTCAAAAACAAAACACGAGGAGTCTCCGAGATTTTTTCCAATTACTTCAAGAACCAGACACAACAGATTCTCAAGATGCTTTCAATCTATGTACTTCAAAAACTAGGCACATGGCGTTCTCGAGATTCTTTCTAATTACTTCAAAAACAAAACAAGGAATCTCCGAAATTCATTCAAACTACCTCAAAAGCAAAATAAAAGGGTCTTCAAAGCTTTCAAACTACTTCAAAAACTACGCAAGTGTGTAGACTAGGTTTGCTTTGTTTCTGTTATTATAATAAGTTTAATTTTTATATATTTATTTACCTATTTTTTGATTGTCTTATAAGTGGAAGTATGTTCCGTTAGATAATAAATACATTATTATTATTAGTAAAAAAAATACGGCATAAGGGATCTGTAAGATTCCTTCAAGCTATTTGAAAAACCAAAAGGAGTCCCCGAGAATCTTTCAAACTACTTCAAAAACCAGACACAACAGATTCTCGTCGGAATTCTTTTAAACTACTTCAAAAATCAGGCACAAGAGATCCCCAAGATTCGTTCAAACTACTTTAAAAACCGTGCACAAGGGATTCCCAAGATTCGTTCAAATTACTTCAAAAACCAGACGCAAGAGGTGCCTGAGATTCTTTCAACTAGTTCAAAAACAAAATAAAATGCGTTCGCGAGATTATTTTAAATTACTTGAAAACCCGGGTATAAGGGATACCCAAGATTCCTACAAACTACTTCAAAAACCGCGCACAAGAGACCCCCAAGATTCTTTTACAATACTTCAAAAACAAAAAAAAGCGTCTCCGAGATTCTTTCAAACTACTTCAAAACAAACAAAAGGTTCTCCGAGGCTCTTTCAAACTACTTCAAAAACCGGCCACACAGGATGTTTAAGATTCTTTCAGCTACTTGAAAAACAAAACAAAATAGATCCCCGAGATTCTTTCAAACTACTTCAGAAACTAGACACAAGAGGTTCCCGAAATACTTTCAAACTACTTCAAAAACCAGACATAAGGGATTCCGATATTGTTTCAAACTACTTCAAAAATGAAGGGGGTCTCCGAAATTCTTTCAAACTACTTCAAAACCAAATCAAAAAGATCCCTCGAGATTTTTTCAAGTTACTTCAAAAACCAGTCACAAGGAATCCCCGAGATTCTTTCAATTTACTTCAAAACCTAGACACAACAGGTTCCCAAAATTCTTTCAAACTACTCTAAAAACTGGGCGCAAAGTATTCCCAAGTTCTTGCAAACTATGTACTTCAAAAACAAAACACAAGGAGTCCCTGAGATTCTTTCCAATTACTTCAAAAACCATTCACAACAGGTCCTCAAGATACTTTCAAATTATGTACTTCAGAAAATGGGCACATGTTCTTTCTAATTACTTCAAAAACAAAACAAGGAATCTCCGAAATTCATTCAGACTACCTCAAAAACAAAATAAAAGGATCTTCAAAGCTTTCAAACTACTTGAAAAACTACGCAAGTGTGTAGACTAGGTTTGCTTTGTTTCTGTTATTATAATAAGGTTAATTTTTATATATTAATTTATCTATTTTTTGATTGTCTTATAAGTGGAAGTATGTTCTTTTAGATAATAAATACATTATTATTATTATTAGTAAAAAAAATCCGGCATAAGGGATCTGTAAGATTCTTCCAAACTACTTCAAACACCAAAAGGAGTCAACGAGAATCTTTCAAACTACTTCAAAAACCAGACACAACAGATTCTCGTCGGAATTCTTTTAAACTACTTCAAAAATCAGGCACAAGAGATCCCTAAGATTCGTTCAAACTACTTCAAAAACCGTGCACAAGGGATCCCCAAGATTCTTTCAAATTACTTCAAAAACCAGACGCAAGAGGTTCCTGATATTCTTTCAACTAGTTCAAAAACAAAACAAAAAACGTCCGCGAGATTCTTTTAAATTACTTGAAAAATCGGGTATAAGGGACACCCAAGATTCCTACAAACTACTTCAAAAACCAACAAAAAGAGACTCTTTCAAATTACTTCGAAAACCGGCCACACAGGATGTCTAAGATTCTTTCAGCTACTTCAAAAACAAAACAAAATGGGTCCCCGAGATTCTTTCAAACTACTTCAAACACCAGACATAAATGATCCCCTAGAAAGGGAACAAAAGGAGTCCCCGCGAATCTTTTAAACTACTTCAAAAAGCAGCAGACGGGGTCCTCGAGATTCTTTCAAACTACTTAAAAAAAAACAAAAGGCGTTCTCGAGATTCTTTCAAACTACTTCAACAACCAGGAAAAATTGGTCACCGAGATTCTTTCAAACTACTTCAAAAACCAGATATAAGTGATCCCGGAGATTCTTTCAAACTACTTCAAAAACCAGACAAGGGATCTCCGAGATTCTTTCAAACTACTTCAAAACCAAAAGAAATGTGGTCCCCGAGATTCTTTCAAACTACTTCAAACAAACAAAAGGTGTTCTCGAGATTCTTTCAAACTACTTCAAAAACCAGGCATAAGGGATCCCGGAGATTCTTTCATACTACTTCAACAACCAGACATAAGGGGTCCCCGAGATTCTTTCAAACTACTTCAAAAAAAATCAAAAAGGGTCTCCGAGACCTTTCAAATTATTTCAAAAACAAAACATAAGGAGTCCCCGAGATTTTTTTCAATTATTTCAAAAACCATACACAACAGGTTCTCAAGATACTTTCAATACTTCAAAAACTAAGCACATGGAGTTCTCGAGATTCTTTCTAATTACTTCAAAAACAAAACAAGGAATCTCTGAAATTCATTCAAACTACCTCAAAAGAAAAATAAAGGGGTCTTCAAAGCTTTCAAACTACTTCAAAAACCACGCAAGTGTGTAGGCTAGGTTTGCTTTGTTTCTGTTATTATAATAAGTTTAATTTTTATGTATTTATTTATCTATTTTTTTATTGTTTTATAAGTGGAAGTATGTTCTTTTAGATAATAAATACATTATTATTATTATTAGTAAAAAAAATCCGGCATAAGGGATCTGTAAGATTCTTCCAAACTACTTGAAAAACCAAAAGGTGTCCCAGAGAATCTTTCAAACTACTTCAAAAACCAGACACAACAGATTCTGGGAATGTTTTAAACTACTTCAAAAATCAGGCACAAGAGATCCCCAAGATTCGTTCAAACTACTTCAAAAACTGTGCACAAGGGATCCCCAAGATTCTTTCAAATTACTTCAAAAACCAGAAGGAAGAGGTTCCTGAGATTCTTTAAACTACTTCAAAAACAAAACAAAATGGGTCCCCGAGATTCTTTCATACTATTTCAAAACCGGACATACAGGATTGCCAAGATTCTTTTAAACTACTTCAAAAACAAAACAAAACGGGTCCTCTATGATTCTTTCAAAATTATTTTAAAAACCAGACGCAAGAGGTCCCTGAGATTCCTTCAATTACTTCAAAAACAAAACAAAATTGGTCCCCGAGATTTTTCAAACTACTTCAAACACCAGACATAAGGAATGCCCGAGATCGTTTCAAACTATTTCAAACACCAGACATAAATGATCCCCTAGATTCTTCTAGATTCTTTCAAACTTCTTCAAAAAGAAAACAAAAGTCCCCGCGAATCTTTTAAACTACTTCAAAAACCAGCAGACGGGGCTCTCGAGATTCTTTCAGACTACTTCAAAAAAAAACAAAAGGCGTTCTCGAGATTCTTTCAAACTACTTAAAAAAAAATCAAACAGGGTCTCCCAGACCTTTCAATTATTTCAAAAACAAAACACAAGCAGTCCCCGAGATTCTTTCCAATTAGTTCAAAAACCATACACAACAAGTTCTCAAGATACTTGCAAACTATGTACTTCAAAAACTAGACACATGGAGTCCTCGAGATTCTTGCTACTTACTTCAAAGACAAGGGATCTTCGAAATTCAAACTACCTCACAAGTAAAACAAAAGGGATCCTCGAAGGCTTTTAAACTACTTCAAAAATTAAGCAAGTGTGCAGGCGTGGTTTGCTTTGTTTTTGTGATATAAGTTTAATTTTTGTATATTTATTTAAATATTTTTTGGTTGTCTTATAAGTGAAATTGTTTTCTGTTAATCAATAAATACATTATTATTATTAGTAAAAATCGAGGATAAGGAATCCCTAAGATTCTTTCAAACTATTTCAAAACCAAAACAAAAGGAGTTCCTGAGATTTTTTCAATCCACTTCAAAAACAAAAGGGGTCCCCGAGATTCTTTCAAACTACTTCAA
Organism: Zophobas atratus; assembly: GCA_022388445.1. NCBI lineage: Eukaryota > Metazoa > Arthropoda > Insecta > Coleoptera > Tenebrionidae > Zophobas > Zophobas atratus. The sequence continues at coordinate 50,327,672 of CM039442.1, read as the reverse complement.
AACTAAATCAAAAAGGGTTCCCCGAGATTCTTTCATACTACTTCAACGCCAGACAAAATTGGTCTCTGAGATTCTTTCAAATTATTTCAAAAACAAAACACAAGTGGTCCCCGAGATTCTTTCAACTACTTCAAAAACAAAACAAAATGGGTCATCGAGATTCCTTCAAACTACTTCAAAAACCAGACATAAGGGATCCTCGGGATTCTTTCAAACTACTTCACAACCAAAACAAGAGGAGTCCTCGAGATTCTTTCAAACTACTTCAAAAACTAAAAAAAGAGGTCCCCGACATTCTTTCAAACTGCTTCAAAAACAAAAGTTGTCCCCGAAATTCTTTAAAATTGCTTCAAGAACAATACACGGAACGATCCCCGAGATTTGTTCAAATTAGGTTGTCCAAACACATTTATAGGATACCATTTATTTAGCTTCTTACACTGTTACTGGTCTTACTTATTTGTATTTGTTTCAATATATAGAAGTTATCACAAATAACAGTCCGCAAGATCAATTTTTACTATCCGAGCGTAAGCTTAAGCTAAGAAGTAAGTATAGTAATTGAGTGCATCGGGCGACTTGCCTGTTTCATGTTTTCTCGACGATTCATGTCTCGCGTCTGTGTCAATTATTATTAGACACGTATTCTGCGTAACTACTGCACCGATTGTTGTCAGATTGTGTATATACATTGGAAGTATATATTTTTTCGAAAATGTCTTTATTTAATAATGATAAAATTAGAATTATAATATTCAGGACATTATGTTCGATTGTGGCTTAATTAATATTTTTAGTCCGTTTTGAGGAGACGGAACTCATTCAAATCAAACCAATTTCTATGTGACATTCTTTCGATGTATAAACAAACACTTGAACTGAAGTTTGTAGTTGTGCTGAGAGGATATTTTCCCCGTTGGTTATCTACTTTAAATATATTTTGCGTTGTCTTGGTGTTATTTATTCATCTAGATTTCACTTTCTACATGTTATAGAAACACGAAAATCGCAAAATCAAATTTTACAATTTTTTAAAGAAGTACGATGAGTAGAGATGACTGAACCGAAAGCTCCAATTGAAAGTTTACGATCTTGCACGATACGGGTCAATTAAAGAACTGTGACACCAGCATACAGGTACAAGTGTCGAAAAGTGAACAACCTGTCGTAAAACTTCAAGAGAACTTAACACGAACGATAATTTGAGATTTTAACTAAGTATTTTTAAATCAACACAAACATTATTAACGACGAAAATCTTCAATATAAAAGCTAAATAATGCAGAAAGAAGCATTAAACTATTAACTGCAACTATAGATTGTCTTAGGTGAGAATTAATTAAAACGAATTACATTTGCTTGTTCAGATTTGTCATTTTGTCATTAATGATAATGACAAACGATTACATACCAACCTTCTAGCAGATTCCTTCGTAACTCCTACGCGTACAACACAAATTTTAATGTAGTTTCCACTCTTCCCCCTTCTCGGACATTTATGATCAAATGCAATTAATTTTCTGATAACTAACATAGTTCTTAATAAAAACAAAAAATATCGGTTTTAGGTTTAGTTAACTCCAAAATGAGTGCAGGAAGATTTATTAGAGGATAGCGGAACAAAGTGATGTCTGTCTAAACACACAAAACATCGTTTAAAGAGTTGTGTAAAGCTTGTTTGTACAAATGCATATTGACATATGCACATTTACAGCGTCCCGGCACGTTTGTGCAAAAATCCGACTACATATAGGAACTTTAGCAGCTTATAAATAGATCTATTGTGATACCAGAAAATCCGTGATAACGCTTTTATCTACTTTTTTACAAAGAATAGAAGCTATTAAGTTATAAAACTTTTCAGACAAATGAATCAAACTTGACTTGTTTTTCCCCTGTTTTTGTACAATAAGTTACAAGGAAATTTTGACAATTATTATAAAGCAAAAAACACGAAATGAGTGGCAACACTGTTACTGCAAGTAATAAATATAACTTACTTTTTGTGTGTTTATTAATTTAATAATGATACTTGCAGGAAGAGAAGAAACCGCACGAAATTAGGCGTAAAATCGATTAGCACTGCTACAAAAGCAGTTCCATATTTTGAATTTTTCACCTTAGGGTTCGATTTACATCACAGCTTCGTCCTCCCCAGGAGGAAGACGCTTTGCGATGTCGCAACCATGCGAAATCTCCAATAATAAAGTGACTCTCACATTCCTGCGCGTTTGAAGAATTGTGTATGTGAAATAAGCGCGCATTGATGGACGTTTTACATTACTCTGTAATTGCGGCTCGGTGTTTTGTACTTTCACTAGTGGTCGATGCCAAAACTGTTGTAGTTGTAGCCTTCCGTATTATATCTCATCTTACACAATACCGTATAACTGCGTTTCATGCTAAACGTCCCAGTGCCGTCTAGAAATCCCCCGAACTTTACCGCAAACTTTACCTTTTGAAATATTAATCTGTTCAAAATTCAGCAGCGAGTCTTAATTTCGTCGCGGGTATCTAATTGGGGCAGTTAAACCGTGAGACGAAATTCGAGTCCGGTATTAATTAGAGATGTTTAATTAATGGAGAGCATCCGGTGCGCCGGTTTCTATCTGCAAGTGGAATACACGGCGGAGTTATTTAATTGCTGTTTGGATTGTCGACGGCCGAAATGGGTGTAATCAGGCGAATTATCCGGTGCGATATCCATGCAACAATCTATTTGAACGTTGAGCAGTTTTCAGTTATTCAGGACGAGGCAAGGACGGCCTTGTGGCAAGTAAAAGTACTGCCGATAAAGTAGGTTACTGTCGATCCGCCATGGCACCATGGCAGTCTAGACCGGCGTGGGGCAACGGAACTTTTCTAATGTTGCCGGAGTTCCCCTACGATGGACGTCACGAGGATATGCGGATGTCACGTTGCGCTATGTATGCAATGTAAACTTATGGCGTTCCTTCAGAAGTTCAACGGATTTCTTTTTACGAGCTTTCTTTTTCTAGGAGGGGAATGCGGGATGAATAAATAAAGTACGGTGGTGATTTCAGAAATGTTTACACATTTTATTGATTTTTATTGGGTTTTTACATTTTCCTTAGTTTATTCTTACTGGGCCTATGGAACAATAAAAATATACAATTAAGCCCATAATAACATACATACATTTCAATCAAAATAGACATTTTGTTTTTTTTTTTGTAATTTTTATGATAGACGATAGCTTAAAACGAATCCTAGGGATCCAATATTGTTATGTATGTAATTTTTCAGTCAGTCACCCTCGCGACATAAGTACTCGTAGGCATATTGAAGAGGTCACCGAGCAGTCTATGATTAACTATAGATAGTCAGACTGAGCTGGCTCGTTACACGATTAAATTAGGCCTGATCACGTATACGTGTTTTTTTTTGTTTGTTTTAATTTAACGCTCAGTGTAACGTTTTTTTAAGTATTTAATTTTCTCTAAAATATCTAAAAAATAAAAATCTGATTTATCTATCCATACATTTGCTAATTTTACTTGTGACAAACTACATACATATTTCTGAAAATATTCACTTAATATGAAGTTATGACTTGTATATTACAATATGTACATTTTAATACTTATTGCGACCGGGCGACGTTTGCACTGATTGCAGCATTTCTAAAAAAATATAATATGTATGTATGCAGCCTGAAGGTCACTTTTAACCATCAAACAAATTAAAATACACAATAAATAAGAGGCCCAATGTCGATGCAATACTTAAACATCAATACACTATTAAAATATAATAAGTATGTAAAGTACAATAATGTAGGGGAATAAATGACGTAACATAACACTGCTCTGATAAAACTTAAAATAAATAAACGGTTCTCTTTAAAGCATCAAGTAAAGTGTACAAACAAGAAGAGTCGGTGATTAAAGTACAAATATGCTAAAATTCATATGTACGTATATAGTATGCGTATAAAATGCATTACGGCAAAGTTCCAGAACAGGAAGAGAGGTCTAGGAGTGGCGGTGGAGAGCCCGAGAGGGTCCTTCTGACTTACAATATTGAGTAAAATTGAGCGACGTATCGGACGCTTCAGGCTGCTGCATCTCTCGAGAAATACGCTCCAATCGCTAAATCTCCATGTACACAACCCAATTATAAATGTGTTTCTCACAGCCACACACCAACGATGCGTCAACATGTTTTTAAAGAACTTTCAGCCTCATGTTGCAACAAAATCAACAAATAATAGCAATGTGTGTAAAATTTCGGAATGGTTTCGTAGAGTTTAGAGACGACGCGTCTAGCCTGCATTCAGAGAGTTTATTATACGGGCTCCGAAAACGGGAACCTCAGTCGGTAATTTCGTGTCTGTACGAGATTGGAACCATTTTGTCAAAGTCTTTGCGCGGCGCACAACAGCTACCAAATCTACACAATTTATAGACAAGATGCTGGTGGTCCCGCTTTCATACGACTCGCACAGACTTATACACATCACGACGAACAGCACGACATCCAAGTGTTACACGTACAGTAGCAACTTGTCTGGATGATGGGAGCGTAGACGATGCCGTTGGCGTACATGAGGGGCGGCGGCTGCTGGGTCATTATGCGCTGCTGGTCCTGGTAGAGGACCTGCCAAGCGAGGCTCTTTATCAGCTGGAGGGTCTGCCGCCGCTCGTGCCCCATCAAGCAGACGGTGGACTCCTCCACGACGTCGTGCAAAAGCATCAGGTACTGGTGTTTGAGGGCCTCCTCCTCGGGCTCCACGAAGTGATTCCACAGGTAATTCTCCAGCTTGCCTCTCTGCTGGTTGATGTCGGGGAAGTCGATGAAGAATCGCGAGCACATGTACTTCTGGAGGCTCTTGATGTGGTCCGGATTCGCGGGTTTGTAGTTTTTGACTAGCAAATTGCAATACTTGAGCAGACCGCCGCCGCGGATTTCCTCGGGGTGTCTCGTTGAGATCAGCTTCTTGTGTAAATGGTACAGGGCTTCCTGGAAGTCGCCGTAGAAGGACTCCCCCACCACGGTCGGGTAGAAATTCTCGCTGATCGGAAGCTCGCTGCATTCGTAAAAGAGCAAAAGAGAGTCCAGGATGATTTGAAAAGAGTCCACCGAGAACTCGAACTGCCGCCGCATGCTGTCGACGAACTTCAGCTCGACGCCGCGACCGCGGGAATTACCGAGGGAGATGAGGGACCAGCGATCACCATCGTTATTACTACTATTCACTTTCACCATCTTGCTTACGTAAGCTTCCTTGAGACTGCATGTGGACATGCGTTTGCGGCTGACGCCATCAGGTAACATTTCGTAGAGAGAACTGAGTACGGCGGACTTGACCCGGTCGAAGTTGCGCATGTTGGACAACTCCACGCCGAAGATGAGATCCAGGTCGTTGTATGGCTGGGACTCGGTGGCCAGGACGTGGGACGCGGCGCCGCCGTTGAGGCGGATATCGCGGACCCGCATTCCCGCTCCCCCTGAGGCCGGGTCGCTCTCCAGCTTCTTGCGGACGACGTTCACCAAATCCCTCAGACGGACCTCGAGCGTCGGGAAGTTGCCGCGGCCGTGGATGCTCACCACCTCGTCCATGACGTCGTTCAGGCGACAAACTTGTTCGAAGCTGAGCACCGCGAGTCGCTGCTGAGATTCAATGTTCTTCACGTCCCCGACGCCGCTGTTGTTGTTCTTCATCCTCTCTTCCATCTCGAGGAAGTAGTTCACGTCTGCCATGCAGTCACCGTACTCGTCTGGTGTGCTGCACTGTAACAAAAACAAACAACGTTAGCTACCCTAATTACAACAATCGGAGTCCCACCCCTTCCGTCCGGCTTCCGGAGGCGTCGTCGACGACGGGGGCGGTCATTTCGCGCGTTCCGAACTCTCTGGAAGCGTGTCGGCGATTGTTCTGCGATCTAGTGCACGATGCTGCAGATCACCAGTTGCTAGGTAACAGAACTCGGAGACTGCGGGATGACGAAAGGGGTGAGAGGGGTGGCGCCGCACAACCGAGTGACGTCATAGTACTCTCGTGGGCGGTTTGAATGGATGGCGTGGGCGCATGGTGCAGATGAACGACGCCTACGTCTAAGGAACCCCGGGCCCCAAACACGGCTATCGATTGTGGGAATGCACGCCGTCGTTCACGTCACGACGCCATCATTACTGGAGTCGGACCCCTACGGATGCTCGCAAAATAAACGCAACAAGTCGCGACGGCGTCTCTTATTCAAAAGACGAGATGGATACTCGAACGATCGCAACAAGGTCGCATGAATTACGAACGGATTGGTTAACTATTGCGGTGAAAACATGGCGAAACGACTGCGGACTTAGAAAGTGGGCCAAAACTAACCCTTAGCGCTAAGGAATCTCTACGTTACGATCAACTAGAGCATACACGACTGCATAATGCGTGCTGCGAAATGGCGGAATTGGCTTGGAACTATTGATGGCCGCTACTGAATCCCGGGTCATGAGTAGTGAACACGGAGATCATCGGAGTTCTGTAGGCAACAAGAACCGGGTTAGGGTGTAATCCTGGGATTCGATAAAACACGTTAACGCGTTTACGCCCTCCACTGATTTATTCGTATGGGGTCCCCGAAGAATGTGGCGGAGTTCTAGGCTCCCGTTTCGACGTAACGTAATTAGAAAAGTTAACCCTCATTAAGAACGCTAGAACGTACTCTACTTGAAATTAGGAATCTCATGCTTACGATGCCTAAAGCATGAATGAAGATTTAGGGAAAAAATTGTTCCCTCGCCCCTGCAATAGCGAATTGACAACCATTTTAAGTCACAGTAATGATATACTTAGCTATGTAAAAGTATTTTTAGGGCGAAAATCAATGCGCTTGTAATGGCAGACCGCCAACAGGCAAGACGAAAACGAGAAACCTATGTTTTCGTATTCTAGGAGTTAAGAAACGTTGCTTGTTATTCATGGAACTGAAATTCGTTTCATTCAATTCTCTGACAGCCAGTGTACTATTTTAGCTCATAGCAGCACGTGACGGAATTCTTTAGTTGATGAATTTGAACTCCGCAGGTCAAAAAATCTATAGAAATGTTATTTTCATCTCTGGGGATAACATTTGATTGAAATTTGTAAACTAGTGCAACTTACTGGCAAATTATCAATATGATTTTGTAAAAGGTCGGCCAACGCAAACTACAATTTATAAATCACTTGATTAAATTATTACCCGTAGGAATGTACCACGACGCGTCTAAGGCGTTTGATAGCTTAAAGCACGACGTTCTTTTGTCTAAATTGTGTAGTCGTGGAGTGGCTCGATTTCATAACTTAGTATCCGGCAGGTCTCAAAGACTGCTAATTACGTGCGAAAACAGTGTACCGATGAGAAGACACAATACAATTCGTAAGTAATAATTAGGGATCGATTCTTCGATAATTTATGTAAACGACTTACAGCTATCCACGAAAAATTATTATTTATTATTACTATTATTACTAAAAGTCAAGACTTTACCGCATTCCAATGCTTCAGCAACGAGGTGCACATGTTCACTACAATACCGTAAATTCGTGTGTGGTGTATTTATTCAAAGATAACAAAGCACCTTTATCATGCAGTGGCAGGTTTGATCGGTGCACACGAGCCCAATTATATCGTGCGCGTTTATGCATGTAGTAACAAGCTTATACTGAACAAAAAAGTAGTTACACTACAAGCAATAGTGTAAAAATAGAAAATAGTTGACGATCACTATCACTTGAATATCGCTTTGTATTTTTTCTAGCAGCTCGTCGCTATTGGAAAATTACGGTAGAATTTAGTCGATCCCTCCATTTTCGCGCTTCCGTTGGGCTTTGCAAATCCCGTTTAATTCCCCGAAATTTACAGCCGAAATCGCCGATTGCGCAACGGGTAAAAATGGTTTGGTCAAGTTTTATGTTACCGATCCGGGTGCCAAAGAATTCGTCAATTCTGGCATACAAAGCGTCGTAACGAATTCGCTGTCATGCTATTTGGACATGTGCAAATCCGAAACATTCATTGACCTAGACATGGATTCTTCATGCTGAGTTGTTCTGCATTTACATTTGAATGCGGGATTAAAATCCGATTAGGGGTTCATTTGGGCCGACACTGACCCTAGCAGGTGTCAAGAACACCAGAAAAGCGGTGTTATTGTCGACGCGTCGTCATCCGAAAAATGCAAAAAAGGTGAAAATGTGATGAAACGAAACGGTGTTTTGAGCAGGTACGGACGACGCAAACATAAAGATGAGGATGAAAGTGAAAGGTCGACCACATTGTTCCGTTACGCAATGGCACCAGTCAACCACGTAACCTACTATTCACTTATTTAATTACCAAAACAAGATTCATTCAACTTAGATCATCTCTTAAATAATTCTATTGATAAAAAAAGGAATGCCGTTACATTAATGGAGTGTAAACAGATTATAGGTAGAATAACCTGTAACGTTGCTGTTGGTTCACTTTCGGTTTCTAATGGTATTCCGTTTTTGTTTGTGACGGTGACACACATCGGGTTTTTACGAGAACGAGATTCTTCGGAGGCTATTTTAGACACAATAGGAGATAACGTTGACTTTTGTTCAGATAAGAGACGCGGATTAAGGAGATGCTCGATTATTGATAAGAGCTATCGAAAAATTAAAAAAAATTGGTCGAAGTTTATGTCGAGAGAACTGAAGTGCAGACCTACAAATCCCGCTTCTTTCAAAAATTAGATTTTTTTTGCAATTTTTGTTTTCTGAATAAATTAAAGTAACCGATGGCGTAAATAACACTCCCGTAGACATTTTGACTTGTATTTTTAAATTTTTCCAACGTTTGAATTTTTCAAATTTTAGACTTTGCATTTTTTTGGTTTGGGTCTCTCAAGTTTTCAAATTTTCGTTTTGGTTTTTTATTTTCTTGATTTTATTCAATGTTTCAATGTTCAATTTTTTAACATCTTGTTTTTTCAATTTTGATTTGTTCAGTTTTTCGATTTGCTATTTTTCAATTTTTCGTTTTTGTGTTTCTTCAATTTTTAGAATCCGCAATTTTTCGTTTCGGTTTCTTATTTTCACAAATTTTCGAATTTTCAATGTTCCGACTTTATATATTTTTTTCACTTTCAGTTTTTTCAATTGTTTGTTTCTTCAATTTTCCGATTTGCAATTTTTCGATTCTTCATTTTTTTTTGTTTCTTCAATATTTACGATATGCAATTATTCGAGTTTTCTTTTTCAGTTTTTCGATTATCGATTTTACAACTTTTGGATATTTCAGATTTTGCAATTTCAGGAGTTTCCAATTTTTAATTTTTCACGTCTTCTATCTATTTTGCGATTTGATATTTTTCAATTCGCAATTTTTGGGTTTTCAATTTTCTGTTTCTTCAAGATTTAGATTTATTAATTTTTCGTGTTTTCAATTACCTTTTGGTTTTTCAGTTTCATGGTTATTTAATTTTTCGTTTCTTCAATTTTTCGATTTGAAAATTTTCGTTCTGGTTTATATTTTCTTGATTTTTTCTATTATTTGATTTTTCAATGTTTCGTTTTTTTAACATTTCGTTTTTCAACTTTGATTTGTTCAGCTTTTCGATTCGCTATTTTCCAATTCTTCATTTTTTGTTTCTTCAATTTTTAGAATTTACAATTTTTCGTTTAGATTTGTTATTTTCACAAATCTTCGAATTTTCAATGTTCCGACTTTATTTTTTTTTCTTCAATATTTACGATATGCAATTCTTAGAGTTTTCTTTTTCGGTTTTTCGTTATCGATTTTCCAACTTTTGGATATTTCAGATTTTTCAATTTCACGAGTTTTCAATTTTTCGATTTTTGAATTTTTCACGTCTTCTATTTTTCGATTTGCAATTTTTGAGTTTTCAATTTTTCGTTTCTTCAATTTTTCATTTGCAATTTTTCTAGTTTTCATTTTAAACATGTAATAATAATAATGACAATATTTTCAATTTTTCGATTTTTAATTTTTCCATTTTTCGAATTTTTAATTTTTCATTTCTTCAAATTTTTAATTTTTCAATGTCCCGTTATACTTTATTATTTTTATTGTCTTCAATTTTTCTATTTGCAATTTTAATTTTTTTTGTTTCTTCAATTTTACGTCATGTTTTGAGTTTTCATTTCTAAATTTTTCGATCTGTAATTTCAGGAAATTTAAATTTCTAATTTTTCGATTTTTCGTTTCTTCAATTTTTCGAGATGCGATTTTTCGTTTCGGTTTTTTACTTCTTCATTGTTACAATTTTTCAATTTTTTTCATTTTTCACACTGGATTTTGTAACTTTTTCAGTTTTTCGATTCCTAAATTTTCAATTTCTTCAGTTATGCGATTTGTAATTTTTTGTTTCGGTTTTCTATTTTCTATATTTTTACAATTTTTTGACTTATCAATGTTCTGATTTTATAACTTTTTGTTTCTTCAAATTTTCATTTTTTAGATATTTCAATTATTCGATTGAGATTCTTGTTTTCCTTATTTTTTCAATTTTTCGATTTTTCCAGGTTACGATTTTATCATTTTTCTTTTTGCAATGTGAAATTTTTCAATTTTTAGATTTGCAATTTTTCGGTTTTAAATTTTGGATTTTTCAGTTTCTCGATCCCTCAATTTTTCGTTCCTTCAATTCCTGATTTGTAATTCTTATAATTTTTAAATATTTTATAATAATTATAATTTTTAAAATTCTTCACTTTTCTTTCGATATTTAATTTTTAAATTTCTCGATATTTAATTTTAGAACTTTTCGATTTTGCAATGTTACAGTTTTTCGACTTTTTTTTACAATTTTGACAGTTCTATAACTTTTAATTTGTGGGTTTTTTAGTTTTTCGATTCATTAATTTTTTTCGATTTTTGATTTTCTCCATTTTAGTTACTCAATGTTTCAATTTTTCCTTTTTTCGGCTCATGGATTTGCTATTTTCCGATATTCCTCTTTTTCGATTTTGCAATTTTTCGTTTTTTCATTTTGTTCCGATATTTTGGTTTTTCGATTTTTAATTTTTCGAATTTTCAATTTTTCAATTTTTCAACTTTTCGAATCAAAAAAATGGAAAAATTGCAAAATTGTAAAACAGACAAATCAAAAACGACAAAATGAAAAAGTTTAAAATGAAAATTTTGAAAAATCTAACAACTGGAAATCAAGAACTTGAAAATCCAATGATTAAAAATTGAGAAACTTAAAAATCGAAAAACTACAAATACCTACAAAAACTGCAAAATTGACAAATTGAATTGGAAAATTGTGAAACCGAAAAATCAAAGATTGAAAATTTAAAAAATCAAAGAAAAAATTATAAAATCGAAAGAAACACTGAAAAAATAAAGGAAATAAATAACGAATAAAATAATAATAAATACAAAACCAAAAATTGTGATAGAAAGTCGAGAGAATGAAAATTAAAAAATTGGGAAAAATAAAATAAAAATTAGGAACTTGAAAAATAGAAGAAACGAAAAAATTAGAAAATCAAAAGATTAAAAATTGAGAAACCTAAAAAACCAAAAACAAAAATATGTATTGTAAAATCGAAATTTTGAAAATTAAAGAAATCGGAAAATCGGAAATACAAAAAAACTGCAAAATTGACTGATTTAATAATTGGAAAATCTAGAACGAAATTGAATATTTAAAAAATTAAATAAGCGAAAAATTTTAAAATCGAAAGATTAAAAATTGAGAAACTTCAAAATCGAAAAATCGGACAACTGGAAAAATAAAAAGCTACAAAATTGACAAATTTGATCATTGGAAAACTTAAAAATCGAAACAGAAAATTTGAAAAATTAAATAGGCGAAGAATCATAAAATCGAAAGAAACATTGAATAAACAAAGGAAATAAATAAAGCATAAAATAATGAATAAAAAACGAAAAATTGTGATCTAAAATCGAGAGAATGAAAATTAAAAAATCGGGAAAATAAAAACTAAAAATTAGGAACTGGAAAAATAGAAGAAACGAAAAAAAATCGAAAATCAAAAGATCAAAAATTGAGAAACTTAAAAATCGAAAAACCAAAATATGTATTGTAAAATCGAAATTTCGGAACACTGAAAATACAAAAATTGTAAAACTGACAAATTTAAAAATAGGAAAATCGAGGAATCGAAAAATCGAAGAGTGAAAATTTGGAAAATTAAGCAAACGAAAAATTATACAATCGAAAGAAACAGTGACAAAATAAAGGAAATAAAAAACGAAAAATTGTGATATAAAAACGAGAAACTGGAAATTAAAAAAAATGGGAAAATGAAAAATAAAATCAAAAATAATTTTGCAAACGAAAAAATTAAAAATGAGAAACTGAAAACCCGAAAAAAACTGAAAAATTGAAAAATAAACAAAAACAAAAAATTGTGATTTTAAAAAAATGGTCGAAGTAAATAAATCCAGATTTTTCGAAAAATTATGTGTTTCAAGTGAGTTGATCTTTTAAAAAATTTTGTGATGACGTCATGAACATTTTGCAAGGATACGTATGTCAATTAAAATAGATGTTCTTGATTTAATCAGTGTAATAAATTCATTAATTTTTTTTGAGTCACCCTGTTTAAGTAATTTTAAAAAGTATGAGTGATAAACAAGTAGGTATACAGTCAAAAGTTTTACATATTTCAGAGAGGTTATTATATTCAAACATACTCGTACATACAAAGTTTGACAGACAGACGGAGAAGGGATCACTTTTTCCGTACTCTAGAGTCTCTAGAGACCATGTAGAGAAAACATGAAAATGACAAGTCGCCCGAAGGACCGCATTACTACACTTCCTTAATCTACCTACGCTCAGGAAGCAAAAAAGGACACGAAAAATTCTGGCCGCTTGAAAATGTCATCCCATAGATGATTAACCCGCCAATATTCTACGCAGAGGCAATTAACTCCGGCTTAGAAGCAGCGAAAACGAAAGGCGAGTTCAAAGACTGTAATCGAGAGGAGGCACAACATGACCTTTCGCATATCATCATTTTTATTACGAAATCAATTTGCAAATGACGCCACCCATTCTCCTAATAGCTAGACGGGCGATCAATCTCGTTAAGGTCATTCGGATTTCTGCACCAGACCATTCATTTTTGGTCCATAACCTAGTCACTAGTTGGCTTACGAAACCTGGGTTAACCTGCGCTATTCTGGTATTGACCTTATTTGCCCACCAAACAGCCCGTGTACATATTTGGTTTCGGCATTAACAACACCGTGCGTAGAAAAACAGAAGACACAGTTAACACTTTAACACACGGATTAATTCGACGGTAGCTCGACGCGCGTCACGACTTTATCATTTAATAAACACCGACGTTGAGAATTATTTAGCTGAGGTATACTAAAATTCTATCTGTAATTACTGGAAGTTTTCGAATCGGGAGCGCTAAAATGGGTTGCGCAATAACTTGGAGCCTTCTTGTGATTAACGATTTATGGCTTTAAATTTTTAAGTGGTCTTGGTGGAAAAAAATCATCTTGGCGTTTTGTCGGCGTAATTACTATTAATGGGTCAATCTAAAATCAACTATAACCTAGCGAAAATCAATATCAAATTGTATCACACAGCGGAACAAAGGACGACCCAGTCGAGAACTGCTGTTCCATTTAATTATACAATATTCATATCAAAGGTCGATTCCGGTTTGTCAAACACACGAATTACGGGCTGAGTGAAGGGGCGGACTCTGGCGAGGAAATCAGAGGCGGTGAAGCGAGAGGGCGATAAACAGGGTGGAAGAGCAAAATAAACATCAAACGAAGGTAAGGAGCACGAAAATACCGAACGAAGAATTAAATCCACACAGTCCGAAAATTGTTGTTGCTAGACATAAAAACCCACGATTTTTATGCGCATTTCTTTGTCAATGTAATGGAAAACCGCCTCTCTGAATTTTTAATAATATCAATTTTAAAACCTCGTTTAATAATAATGGAGGAGCTTACATAATACCACCTTCGCTTGCCTCGGGTAATAATTTACAACAATCAGAATTTCATGTCACACGATAAAAAAGTCGGTCGTGTTGTTTTAAAATGTAGTAGTCGATTATTCCCTATAAATCAATAAACAATATTATGATAACAATTTCAAACAAAATTAATATCTATCCCGAGTGTTTGCATAGTTAAAATGCATGCTGAAAGCAAAATGTTGTATTACTATGTGCACACTAATTTTCAAAATACACACAATTTTTGCGAATATTCTTGGGTCACGTGGACGTATTTACCGAGAGTAGGCTTGCGTTAGATGTAGATTTAGGGCAACGATGTTTGATGTAGACTCAGTATAGGTTGGTGAACACACGATTTTCGTGGCTTGAAACTCGCTAATGAATAAGGTTAATAATCTAATGAAATAAATTATACGTTTAAACACACAACTAGAAGATAAAGATTATAGAGATTTCTTTCGGGCGTTTTGGCTCAACCTCATTCCAAATACCACACACTATTTCTGTTTCAAAACCAAATTTAATAATGTGTCCTTCACCAAAAGAATAAACTTGGTTACACTCATGTTTAAATTATAAATTCTAATTTGTTTATTGCAAATGTAGAAGCAAAACACACGGAAACATTCATCTTTCATTTCAACGTTAAAAAAAAAGAACATGCGAACATGTTGCGAATTCTGCGAAAATGCTAATTTTCTTTAATAAAAAAAAAAAAAAAATGATAGAAGAGCTGGTTGTAAAAATTGGGGTTTTATTCAATTTTTTTAAAGTCTAGATGATAAGGGATATTCAGCTTTTGAGATGATTTAAGGTTAACGTCAGTTTTAAATTCCAACCTTTGAATGCTAAATCAAGATTCATGTTCAATATTAATTTTTTTAGCGAATTTGCATAAAAACATCTTTTTCTGCAAAACCTTAAAGCTGCGGTCAATTTTGAACCTTCAATTCAACCTTTAGTTTCGATTTCTCCATCGTAGCCTTAAAACTTTGACTCTGAACCTCTACGGTGATGAACAGACAATTAATAAAAATGTTTTTCAAAAATGTACAAGCGTTATTGTATACCTTTGTATTTTAAATGCAAGGTTGATGTTCAATTATTCATTTCCGTGTCTGTATTTTTTACCAAATTGGCAAAAAAAAAACGTATTTATTTGCCAAACCTTAAAAGTGCGTCTAATTTGAACTGGCTTTAATCTCAGTTTCTTCCACGTTGACCTTAAAACCTTTGACTTTGAACCTCTAACGTGAAATTTTTAAATCTTATTAGACGTTAACTCCAAGATTCAAATTTTAGACCTTGAACCCAAAAGCGTTTTCAATTACAAAAGGAAGACATTAATTTTTATTGATGAATTGATGAACCTCCTCAGAATTTTAATAAAACCGATGTTTTTCAAAAATGCACAAGCTTTGGAATTAATTTAAAGCCTCAGGTTATAGTGGAACTATTTATTATATTTTTACTTTAAAGCTAGGTTGATATTCAATATTAACTTCAGTGTTTTCATTTTTACCCAAATTTGAATAAAAGCGTACCTTTTTTGCAAAGTTTTAAAGCTGGTGTAAATTTTGAATCTTCGCTTGAACCTTTAATCTCATTTTCTTCCACATTGATCTAAAAAACTTTAATTTTGAACTTTTAAGGTTCAACTTTTAAATATTGTTATATCGAAGATTCAAATTTTTGACTTCGAACCGGAAATATTTTTCAATTAATTACAAAGGATCGACATTAATTTTGTTTGGTAAACTGACGAGCTTGCTTAGAGCTTTAATAAAAACTTTGTTTTTGAAAAATCTAGGCTTTCAAGTTAATTTAAAACCTTAGATTTTTGAGGAATTATTTATTATATGTTTTTGTATTTCAAATTCAAAGTTAATGTTCAATACTCACTTCTGTGTTTCCATTTTTAACCAAATTTGGATAAAAGCGTACCTTTTTTGCAAAGTTTTAAAGCTGGTGTCAATTTTGAACCCTCGCTTGAACCTTTAATCTCATTTTCTTCCACATTGACCTTAAAAACTTTAATTTTGAACTTTTAAGGTTCAATTTTTAAATATCGTTATATTGAACATTAAAATTTTTGACTTCGAACCGGAAAGATTTTTCAATTAATTACAAAGGGTAGGCATTAATTTTGTTTGGTAAACTGACGAACTTTCTCAGAACTTTAATAAAAACGTTGTTTTTGAAAAATCTACTTTTTCAAATTAATTTAAAACCTTAGATTTTAGTGGAATTATTTATTACATACCTTTGTACTTTAAATTCAAGGTTGGTGTTCAATATTCACTTCCGTGTTTTTATTTTTTACCAAATTTGCAAAAAACTTATTTATTTATCAAACCTTAAAACTGCGTCTATTTTGAACTTTCAATTTCTATCTTTAATCTCAGTTTCTTCCACGTTAACCTTAAAACCTTTGACTTTGAACCTCTAACGTGCAATTTTTAAATCTTATTAGATATTAACTCGAAGATTCAAATTTTAGACCTTGAACCCAAAAGCGTTTTCAATCGCAAAAGGAAACATTAATTTTGATTGATGAATTGTTAACCTTTTCAGAATTTTAATAAAAATGTTCTTTTTCAAAAAACACAAGCTTTGAAATTAATTTAAAACCTCAAATTTTAGTGGAACTGTTTATTATATACCTATGTATAATGCAAGGTTGATGTTTAATGTTCATTTCGCTGTTTTATTTATTTTTTACCATATTTGCATAAAAGCGTGCCTTTTAAAGTAAAGCGTACCTTTTAAAGTTGTCAATTTTAAACCCTTAATCTCAGTTTCTATGACATTAACCTCAAAAACCTTGATTTTGAAATCGTAAGGTTCAATTTTCAAATATTTTTATATAATACAAAGGGTAGACATTAATTTTGGTTGACATATGGATGAACTTTCACAGAACTTTCATAAAAAAGTTGTGTCTGAAAAATGTACCAGTTTTCAAATTAATTTAAACCTCAGATTTTAGTGGAATTATTTATTATGTACCTTTGTATTTTACATTCAAGGTTAATGTTTTGGTGTCTTTAATTTTTTACCAAATTTCCATAAAAAGTATCTTTTTTTGTAAAATCTTAAATCTGCTATCAATTTTGAACCTTCAATTCAATCTTTAATGTCAGTTTCTTCCATATTAACCTTAAAAACTTTGATTTGAACTTTTAAGATTGAGTTTTCAAATATTGTTATACCGAAGATTCAAATTTTTGATCCTGAACAGGACAGATTTTTCAATCATAAAGGGTACTTTTACACAATTTTTTATAAACGTTGTTTTTGAAAAATGTACCAGCTTTCAAATTAATTTACCTTATATGTATACCTTGGTATTCTAAATGCAAGGGTGTACAATAATTCGATGTTTTCATTTTTAACAAAAACTTGCATAAAAACTACCTTTTTTTAAAAAATCTTCCATTTTGGACCTCCAAGGTTCAATTTTTTACATTGTTATAGGGATTATTCAAATTTTAGGGTTTGAACCCGAAAGACTTTTAATCGTTGTTTTGAAAAATGTACCAGGTTTTAAATTAATTTAAAACCTTAGATTTTAGTGGAATGATTTATTATACACCTAGTTATACTCCAAGGTTGAGGTTCAATACCCACTTCGGTGTTTAAACTTTTTGAGCAAATCTTTAAGCTGCGGTCAATAAATCCTGAACCTTCAATTCTACCTTTAATTTGAGTTTTGTCCCCATTAACCTTAAAAACTTTGATTTTGAGCCTTTTAGGGTTCATTTTTCAATCTTATTAGACACTGATCTCAAAGAGTCACATTTTAGAGATTGAACCCAAGATTTTTTTTTGAAAGCAAGATTTAAAAAATCACAAACATTAATTTTGGAACATGAACCTTCATTTAACCATTTTAATGTACCTTCGAATTTATCACTTTTACCAAATTTCCGCAAAAACGTATTGACCTTAAAAATTTTGACTTTAAACCTCTATTCTGTCTTCAATTTTTAGAAATAGTTAAAATTTTAACTCGAAGATTAAATTTTCATAAAAACTATACCCAGGAAGATTTTTTACATTCAGTAAATCAAAGTCGCTTTATCTTAAATAGTACAGATTATATTTAAGACAATTTATCATTTATCATACTTCCTGATTTAATTTAAGCCTGGCTTCATAGCACTGCGTCCTACAATATCTAAATCAGCGTTATTATAAGTAACTGTAGAACTTAACGCAAAAAGCAGTAATTTCAACTCATGCACGTCAGTCGTAAAAACGCAAAAAAGAAAAAGTCGCAAAATGCAGCCCTGAGGAGAAAATCTTGGAGAGCTTTTTACCTTTTTTATTATGATCCAGTTTTATAAATTTCTATTTTACATTTTTAACATTAGAATTTATATTTGATAGTGTACTAAAAGCCATATCGTTTTTCACGCTGCTTACAAACTCAGTCCCCAGGGTCGAAGTATGCGAGCACCCGAGACTGAAAAATACACGATGTGAATAAGATTATTTTTCAAGTTTAAAAACAAATAAAAATGCAGTAATTTCTTTAATTTGACAATCGTTGCAATTAGTTCACATTAGATTATCATTTTACGAGGTAAGCGCCAAATATTCTCGGCCTAACAAAGAAAGAGACCTGATGGAAAAAAATTAAATATTTATATTTCAACATAATCTCTGTTAACTTCAATACATTTAAAACTACGTTCAACTAACAGCTCTATGCGTTTAAAAAAATTATTTGAATGTTTATCACTAAAATGATGTAGTACTGCCGTTTGCACCTCTTTATCCGTCCAAAACGTTTTCCCTGCAAGTCGTTTTTTATCTTAGAGAACAGTTAATAATCGTTCGAAGCTAAGTCAGTACTGTAGGGTGGATGATCAAGTTACTCGAAGTCACAGGCCCCTATAGCAGCTTGAGAAAGACATGCGGTATGAACGAGCGCATTTTCATGAAGCAATCGAACGCCTCTTGTTAATTTTCTCGGCCTTTTTTCCCAAATACGGTCTCCTAATTTATGCAGTAAGTAAGCATAATATGTAGCGTTGACAGTGGTATTTCATCCTTTAAAATTAATCAACAACATGCCTTTACAGTCCCAAAAAATTGTGGCCATGATTTTTTTGGAAGATTGGTTCGTCTTCAAGGGTTTCTTACCCCATGCGAAATAACTGTGATCATTTTTTTTTAGTAAAATGTGAAGGACAAGCTTCAGCAAACACAAAAACCATCCTGTCCTTAATACCCTTTAGAGCAATTCCATCTTTTGATAAGAATTTTATTGCCGTTCGATTTTCAATTTTAAACAGGCATGATGAGTCCATAATTTTTCAAATGTTACTCCTCAAATGTATCAAAACTAATGGGCAGTGGGGCTTGAAATTTTACACACATACTGCGGGGACCTTCTAGTCTTTTATGAGTTGTACAAATTTCCCGACGAGCAATCGCAAATATATCAGGCCGAGAATATTTGGCGTTTACCTCGTACAAGCTTGCTTGACAAACATGCAACTGTATAAGCGGCACTTTAGAAACTCATTCAAGTATTTAAACTCCAAGTTAATTTTTTTTATGTATAATAAAAGCCGATTTCACCTTTTCGACTTTTCATTTCCACATTTCACGACGGTGAAACCCCGTTAATTAAAATACAGCTTACACAACCCCAAGAAACCGCTTCTCCCCGTTTTCCCCAAATGCCTCCAGCTTACAACACTGTCAACGTAATTAAAAAATCCGCCGCGACGAAATTCCCCACATTCTCGCCCGACGCGTCTTAATTAAAGCCCGGGGGCGCAGTTGGCAACCGGGCCAGACCGACCCTGCGCAATTTTAATCATTCCCACTATTGTGGAAACTTTCGCAATGATTAATAATAACAAGGCTGATCTAAATTGCGCCTCTTCCTCCACACACGTCCTTGCCGTTAATGTATTCGTCGCCACAATTGCAATTTTTTGATCGACGCAACACCCCAGACTGGCGCCGGCTGGGGGCTCGACGGAGGCGTCGCCACCCCCTTTTGACCGAGCGCGTAATGTAACTTGTAACCGGATTATGAGGCAATACGTGACGTACTAACACACTCAAGAGAGTCGGCTTTCCGGAATCCTGCTCCGGAGGGCCGGAACAATGAATTCCCCCTGAATCATTGTCTCGTTGGCGGGTTTATTTATCATTACGGGAGGAAATTGCACGGTGCGGTTGCAAGTGTGCGTTTTTTAAGCGGAAATTGCTGGATTTAGTGCGAACACGTGGCGGGGACTAGGGGTGAAAAGTTCATGGAGGAGGTACATGGAAAATCGAGTTTCGGTGTAAATTGTTGGGAATTGAGCGAGTTCGTGGAGGAATCGTAAGTTTGGAACATTAGGGGTGGAAATTTACGTACATGGTAGGTACTGGAGGCAACAGTGGGGAATTTTTACCTTCCGAGCGTAAGCTAAGGAAATATTGTAATCTATCTTATACTTTCTCGAGCTTTTATATCCCCCAGAGTACGAAGAAATTGCTCTCCCGTTTCCATCCGTCCGTCTGTCCGCCGTCTGTCTCGATGTTTATTACATAGATAATCTTCGAAACTACTGGACCGATTGCAGTCAAATTTTGTATTTATATTAGGAATATCATGTAGATAGTGAAATGACAACCAGGAATTGACTAATCACCCCCACTATCAATTTAATGACGTCTTCTCCAAAATTTATAATAGTAAATTTGTTTTCATTTTAACAAAATAAGCTACTCCAGCTCTTAAGGTGTGTGGAAATTCGTTTCATCTAAATTTCCAAAAAATGTATCACCTTATCTCCAAATTTTGACTTAAAATATGTAAAATATTATAACTTTACACTTGAGTACATTCATAAACTTGTCGTCAAAATGTTGATGACGTTTCTTCTCTTGTAGATTTAGTTTAATATTACAAACATATCTTTATAATAATACATGGATATTCATAAACAATAGAATTGGCAAAATTAAATCTTATCATTTTAAAAAAAATCTCGATTTATTTACCTTCGACAAATTTTCTGATATCACGATTTTTCGTTTCTGCAATTTTAATTTATTCCATTTTTGAATTTCTCGATTTCCAAATTTGTTTACTTTCCTCAATTTTTTGATTTTTCTTTTTCATTTTCTCGATTTTTTGATTTTCATTTTCTCGATTTAATATCACGATTTTTCTTTTTCCATTTTCCTAATTTTTTCAATGTTTCTTTCGATTTTAAAATTTTTGAATTATTTAGTTCTTTAAATGTTGTTTCAATTTTTGATGTTTCAATTTTTTAATTTTCCAATTTTTAAATTTCTCAATTTCACAATTTTTGATTTTTCAATTAACCGATTTTCCAATTTTTTAAATTTCAATACATATTTCGATTTTATAATATTTCGTTTTTTGGATTTTGCAGTTCTTCGATTTTTAAATTTTTCAATTTTCAATATTTCGATTTTTTCAATTGTGATTTCCAATTATCTTTCAGTTTTCATTTTATACTTTTTGGCTTTTTAATTTCTGATTTTTCAATTTTACAATTTTGAAATGTTCCCTTTTTTTGACTGGAAAAGTTGAAAAATCGAAAAATTTAAAAACTAAAAATCGAAAAATATTAATGAATCGAAAAACTGTAACACTGCAAGATCGAAAAAGTGAAAAATTAAATATCCACAAATTGAAAAATTAAAACTTGAAAAATTAGAAAATCAAATAAATGAAAAGTTTTAAAATCCAATAGCTGAAAAATGAAGAAATTCTAAAATCGTAAAATTGAAAAACACAAGTTTTAAAAATTATAATTTTTATTAGATACATATTTAAAATGAAAACTAGAAAATGCGCATAAAAAATTGAAGAAACGAAAAACAGAAAAATCGCGAAACTAAAAATTTAAAATTGGAAAAAAAAACAAAAATTAAAAAAGCTGTAAACGAAAAAATTAAGAAATGAAAAATTGGAACATCAAAAACTGAAAAATTAAAAATTTAAAACACGTGAAATTGAAAATCGAAAAATTGCAAAATCTAAAAATTGAAACATTGTTGAAAAATGGGAAAACTGAATAATTTAAAAATGAAAACTCGAATACAATATGCATTTGTAAAAACTGAAGAAACAAAAAAAAATGAAAAATCGAACAATTGCGATTTGAAAATGTGAATAAATAAATCGAAAAATTGGAAACTTGAGAAATCTTAAATCGAAAAACTGAAAAAACGAGAATCATAAAATCGAAACATTGAAAAATAGAATAACTGAAAAATAAAATTAAAAAACAGAACGAAAAATTGCAAAACGAAAACTTCAAAAATTAAAAACTGAAACTTCAAAATCGAATCATTGAAAAACTAAACATCGAAAAATGAGAAATAGGAAAAAACGAAAAACTCAAAAATCCTAAAATTGAAAAATTATAGAATCGTCAAAACTGTAAAATTAAAAACTGTAATGTTGAAATAATGAAAAAATGAAAAATTAAATACCGACAAATCGAAAAATTGAAAAATCCAATAATTAAAAAATGAAAAAATTCAAAAATCCTGAAATTGAAAAACAGAATTTTTTTAAAAATTCTAATTTTTATTAGATTAAAATTAAAAGCTGAAAAAATCTGAAAAATCTTAAATCGAAATAACGAAAAATTAAAAAAGTTGCAACACCGCAAAATTGAAATTTTTCAACATTGAAAAAAAAAAGAAAAATTAGAAAATCAGAGCATTGAAAAATCCAAAAATTTTATAAATAAAGAAAAAAAACCGAAACGAAAAACTGAAGAAATGAAAAATTGAAAAATCAAAAATGAAAAATTCAAAATTTAAATTTCAAAAAGCTCAAATCGAAACATTGAAAAACTAAAAAACGAAAAATATTAATGACTCGAAAAAAGAATAGGATCGAATCGAAAAATTGGAAAACTCAAAAATCCTAAAACTGAAAAATTATAGAATCGTCAAAATTGTAAAATTACAAACTGTAACGTTGAAATATTGAAAAAGTGAAAAATTAAATATTGAGAAATCGAAAAATTACAAATGGAAAAATTGAAAATTCGAATAAATGAGAAGTTTTTAAATCCAATAACTGAGAAATGAAACAATTCTAAAATTGTGAAACTGAAAAACAGAATAATTTTTAAAATTCTAATTTTTATTAGATATATATTAAAAATAAAAGCCGAAAAAATTTGAGAAATTTTAAATCGAAATAACGAAAAATTAAAAAAGCTGTAAGTTGAAACACAGAAAAATTGAATATTGTCAACATTGAAAAAAACGAAAATTAGAAAATAATTGCTTTGAAAACCGAAAAATTGAAAGAACTGAAACTAAAACAACAGAAAATTATAAATCGGAACCCTGAAAAATCGAAAAATTGCGAATTGAAAATTGTAATAAATGAATCGAAAAATTGAACACTTGAGAAATTTTAAATCGAAAAATTGAAAAATCTAAAAATTTAAGAAACAAGACAAATGAAAAATTGAAAAATTGTAACCCTGAAAAATCGGAAAATTGTAAATTGAAAATTTGAATGAATGAAAGATTAAAAAGAATCGAAAATTTGAAGATAAAACACAAATGAAAAAATGTAAAAATCGCAAATCGAAAAGCTAAAGAAACGAAAAACTGAAATAAAACTGAAAAAAACAAAAATCATAAAATCGAAACATTGAAAAATAGAAAAACTGAGAAAATTAAAAAACGGAAACGAGAAATTGCAGAACGAAAACTTGAAAAATTAAAAATTGAAATTTCAAAAAACTCAAATAGAAAAATATTAATGAATCGAAAAATGAGAAATAGAAAAAAACGAATCGAATCGAAAAATTGGAAAACTCAAAAATCATAAAATTCAACAATTATAGAATTGTCAAAAATGTAAAATTAAAAATGTAACGTTGAAATATTGAAAAAAAGTGAAAAATTAAATATCGGGAATTTGAAAAATTAAAAATGGAAAAATGTAAAAATTCAAAAATCAAATAAATGAAAAGCTTAAAAATCCGATAACTGAAAAATGAAAAAACTCCAAGATCGTACAATTGAAAAACGAATAATTTTAAAAATTCTAATTTTTATTAGATATATATTTAAAATAAACTGAAAAATCTAAAATTGAAATAACGAAAAATTAAAAAAGCTGTAAGTTGAAACACCGCAAAATTGAAAATTTTCGTAATTGAAAAAAAGGAAAATTAGAAAATCAGAACATTGAAAAATCGAAAATTTGAAAAAATAAAGAAGAAAAAACCGAAAGGAAAGAAATGAGAAATTGAAAAATTTAATAACTGAAAAATGAAAAATTTAAAACTCGTGAGATTATAAATCGAATAATTGCAAAATCTAAAAATTCAAACTTTGTTGGAAAATCGAAAAACTAAATAATTTAAAAATGAAAACTCGAAGAGATGCATATTGTAGAATTGAAGGAAGCAAAAAAAATTTAAAAAACTGAAATTGAACACAAAATTATAAAATAGGAACTATGAAAAATCTAAAAATTGCAAATTGAAAATTTGACTAGATGAAAGATTAAAAAAAAATCGAAAAATTGAAAACTTTAGAAATTTTAAGTCAAAAAACTGTAAAATCTAAAAATTGAAAAAACAAGACAAATGAAAAATTGAAAAATCGCAAAATTGCAAAATGAACATTTGAACAAATGAAAAATTAAAAAGAACTGAAAAACTGCAAAAACTGAAAACTGAAGACAAGCGAAAAATTGAAAAATGGCAAGTCGGAAAACTAAAAAAACGAAAAACTGAAAAAATTAAATAGAATTGAAGAAATAAAATCGAACATTGAAAAATCCAATAATTGATAAAATAACGACAAAAAACCGAAACGACAAACTGCAGACCGAAAAATTGGAAAATAAAAAACTCAAGAAATTATGTACAAGTCGAAAAATTGCAAAATCAAAACACTGAAAAATTCAAAAGTTGAAAAATCGAAAAACTGAAAAATTTATACTTGTGTGTTATTTATGGCACTGGTTTTTACTTGATAAAGGTTTTTAGACAACAGAAATCGCAAAAAACAAAATTGTTCAAAGAAGCGGGATTTCTTGGGCTGCACTTCAGGGGAGAGGAAAGTTCTGTGGAAATTTTTTTCTGTTATTGTAGAGGAATTGAACAACGAGAATCAACAAAACCACGATACTAGGAAATAAATATTAGCTCGAGTATCTCAACTTCCAAAACAATAGTCTTGACATGATTTCGACGATTACGCGATAAAAAACTCGAGATTATTTGTTTATGATTTCTGGATGACACTTGAAATTTGTTAAAAAAGGACGAAGATAGTGCGATCGAACTCGTATCAGTTACTAGAAGTTGGAAAGAATGAAGCTCAACAGGTTACGTCCTGTTGTAATAATCTGTTATTATGATCGTTAGTTGGGAACATTAAAGTTAGTGCAAGTCATTTGATGTTGATAAATTGGTATTGTAAGTGAAGCAGTAACTATGACTTTACTAACTGTGTCAAGAATGCATGAAAGGATGACATTCTGTAAGGTCAAGGCGTAAACTTTTTACTATTTGTGTGTTGGCAAATCCTGCGAAAATGGTAAAGATTAGCGACCGTTATAATATATGTATCAGCAGAAAAAATGCAAAAAATTGAGTCATTCCATGACATTAATCAGCAACTCTACACCGAAATGTAATCTTTAAGGACGAGACAATCGTGTTAAAAAATCAACAATCAACAGGTGTCTGGATATAAGCTACTCACTCAAAGTTTAATAAAATATGAATAATAAGCACCATAATGGGTTTATTTATATTGTATTGTTACAATGAAGCATGAAATAGACGACGAAAAAGTAAATAGGATTTTGACAAGAAGTGCTTTTTCTTGTTTTTGTGATTACAGACGTAAACTTGTTTACTCGGATTCTTATCAACGTTCTTGTACGGCTTTTTTTGTAATTTAAATTAGATCTTATCTGATGACAACTGATACGTTTGAAGTGTCACCCGATCTAATATTTGACCAAATTTGGTTTATCTCGTTGAATCTCTGATTGTATCATTGATGTTGCACAACATTGCGTCAATTTACAACCGCAAGTTCTGTGTTTCCCCAAAAACCCAACCAAAGTGACCCATTTAAGAATTAAAGATTT
This sequence comes from Zophobas atratus, assembly GCA_022388445.1. NCBI lineage: Eukaryota > Metazoa > Arthropoda > Insecta > Coleoptera > Tenebrionidae > Zophobas > Zophobas atratus. The sequence continues at coordinate 50,301,582 of CM039442.1, read as the reverse complement.
TCCAAATCACGACTATAATTATAGTCGTTATATGTTCTAGATAATAGGTGACTGAAAAATGGTAAAGTGGGGCTAATTTTAGCTTATTCAGTTCTAACCACCACGCGTTAGAACAACAGAGATCAGCTCCATTGTCTATGTACAAGACAAATTAAGGGATGATTCAAATCGAACGTCTATTAACTAACTGACATGGATTTAGCTATCATCACAATACATAATTTAAGCGAGTTAATGGCCAGGAAGGATGGATAACAACCTGAAATCTATCACGTTATATTGTTTTTGAACTTTGGACTGTTTCCGCATTTTAGCGACTTTCCAAGTTTCCAACATGAAATGAAAATGGAAAATTAAGGCTGTTGCTACGCTGAAGCGCCGGCTTAAGTTCCTAAAAATCGATAGTACAATGACGTACATAAAAACCCGAGTGATTCTTTGTTCCACGTCGTTTCTTAATCAACTTTGTAAATTAGTGTTAAATTTTAGACAAATATTTTGTTACCATATTGTGTCCTCTTCCAAATCATTAAACACGCTTGAAAAACAGTCACGGAAAACTCGAAACTCGAAGTCCACGTAAATGAGTTTTCCGTGTTCAATAATTAGCAAATTACGAATTCACTCTTGAGTTTGACATAACCGATTTGTGTTGATCACAATTGGTTGGGTTCGAAAGATGCAAGAATCATTTTGGTTAAAAGAAAGTCGGTGGTTGACGTTATATTTACGACGGTAATAAAAAAAATCATGCTTGTATGTAATGTTGTAGTCGCTGGATTTAAATTGAGGCTGTTGCTACGCTGGAATAGCGCCGGCTGAAGCTCTATGAGAATCAATGGCTAGATGATGAAAATTCTCCGGTTATTTACTGTCCACTATTTCTGAAAGGGGCCTACACTGTTTATTTTTTCAGACTTTTCTCCACAGACTGATTACTTTCATGTTTTATCGACGTGACCCCTGGAGTCCAAAAAATAGGTGTCACGTTTTCAAAATTGGTACGATCATCTCGACCAACAATGAAATGACGTCATCTGTAAATTTTACAATAGTAAATGTTATTTAAATTTTGTGAAATAATGTGCTTGTCTACTTGTGATTTATGAATCCGTATTTTTCAAATTTTGGGCTATTTCGATTTTTCCACTGTTCGATTTATCGATCTTTTTGTGTTTCGATGTTTTGATAGTTCAATTTTCCAATTTTTCGTCATTTTAGTTTTGGAGCTTTTCGATTTTTCAATTTTAAGATTTTCAATTTTCGTTTCTTCAATCTGTCAGGTTTTTCATTTTCGGAGTTTCTAAATTTTCGATTTTTTGATATTTCCATTTCCCCATTTCGCGACTTTTCGATTTTTCACTTTTTCAATTCTACAATTTTTCGATTTTTGAGATTTCAATGTCTTAATTTTTCAGTTTTTCGATTTTTTAAATTTTCAGTTCACTAAATTTTTGAATTTTCGTTCTTTAAAATTTTTGATTTTTTGGTTTTTAAATTTTTCGATTTTAGGTTATTTCGATTTTTCGATTTCTTGATATTTTAGTGTTTTGATTTCTGGATGTCCCAATTTTTCAATTTTTCAATTTCCCAATTTTTCGTCATTTCAGTTTTGTAGTTTTCCAAGTTTTCGATATTTCAAATTTTCACTTTCTCGATTTCTTAATTTTCCGATATTTCAAGTTTGCGATTTTTTAATTTTTGATTCAAATTTTCAAGTTTCTCATTTTCGACATTTCTAAATTTTCGATTTTTTGACTTTAGATTTTTCGATATTGCCATTTCTCGATTTTTCGATTTTTCACTTATTCAATTCTACAAATTTCCCATTTTTCAAATTTCAATGTTTCAGTTTTCCGATTTTTCAGGGTTTGCTTTACAATAGTTCTGTTTTTTAAATTGTCGATTTTTTTCAGTTCATTAAATTTTGGAATTTTCGATCTTTGAAAATTTTTATTTTTTTGGGTTTTTAAATTTTTCGATTTTTCAGTTTTTCGATTTCCCGATTTGTTATTTTAATTTATTTCAAATTTTAATTTTTCGATTTTGGGTTATTTCGATTTTTCGACTTTTCGATTTCTCCATGTTTTCGTGTTCGGATTTCTCGATTTTGCAATTTTTCAATCAATGTTTTCATTTTTCATTTTCCCGATTTTTCGTCATTTCAGTTTTTCAATTTTTCGATATTTCGAATTTTCAATTTCTCCATTTCTTAATTTTCCGATATTTCAGTTTTGCGATTTGTTAATTTCTCAATTTTCAACTTTCGATTTTTCAATTTTTCAAATTTTTCATTTTCGGCATTTCTAAATTTTCGATATTTCCATTTCTAGATTTTTCGACTTTTCGACTTTTCACTTTTTCAATTCTAAAAATTTCCCATTTTTCAAATTTCAATGTTTCAATTTTTTGATTTTTCATGGTATGCTTTTTCGATGGTTTTATTTTTTAATTTTTTAATTTTTCGACTTTTCGACCTTTGCCCGATTTTTCAGAATTTCTATTTTTAACATTTTCAGTTTATTAAATTTTAGAATTTTCGTCCTTTTAAAATTTTTGACTTCTTGGTTTTTAAATTTTTCGATTTTTACAGTTTTTCGATTTCTCGATTTGTTGATTTATTTTGATTTCGAATTTTGTTATTTTCTAAATTCTCCATCTTTTCGTGTTTCGATTTATGGATGTTCCAATTTTTCAATTTTTCGGTTTCCCAATTTTTCGTCATTTCAGTTTTGGAGTTTTTCAATTTTTAAATTTTTCTAGTTTTCAATTTCTGGATTTTTCAATTTTGCGATATTTCAGATTTACGATTTTTTTTATTTTTCGATTTTTCAATTTTCGATTCAATTATTCCATTATTTAATTTTCGGCGTTTCAAAATTTTCGATTTTTTGACTTTTGTTTTTCGATATTCCGATTTCTCAATTTCTGGCATTTTCGATTTTTCATTACTATTTCAATTCTACAATTTTTTGATTTTTCAAACTGAAATGTTTCAAGTTTTGATGCTTTTTCAATGGTTCTATTTTTTAAATTTTCGATTTTTCGACTTTTTGACTTTTGATTTCTCGATTTTTTAGGTCTTCGATTATTGAAATTTTACGATTCAGTAATGGGATTTTTATTTTTTTTATTTTTGTGGTTTTTACATTTTTCAGTTATCGATTTCTCCGTTAATTGATTTATTTTGATTCCAAATTTTTTGATTTCTCGATCTTTTCATGTTTCGATTTCTCGATGTTTTAATTTTCCGATTTTTCGATGTTTCGATTTTTCAGTTTCCTAATTTTTCGTATTTTCAGTTTTGCAATTTTTCAATTTTTCGATTTTTTTTTTTAATTTCATATCTTCGACTTCCCCTTTTTTCTATTTTCAAGCTTTTCGATTAAATTTTTTCTGTTGTTGAATTTTTAAATCTTACGATTATTCATGTTCCGATTTCCCGATTTTTCAATTTTTCGAATCTTCAATTTCTGGATTTTCAAATTTTCGATTTCTGGATTTCTCAATTTTCGGATATTTCATTTAGTTTTACGATTTTATAATTTTTAGATTCTTCAATTTTTCAGTTTTTTTAATTTCTGCGGTTTTTAATTTTCAATTATTCAATTTATTGATTAATCGATTTTTTGGCTTTTCGATTTTTTGAAATTCCCATTTTGCAATTTTTCGATTTATCGATTCATCAGTTCTCACCACTTCCGGATTTTTGAATTCTTCAGTTTTTAAGGTTTACATTTTTAATTTAAAATTTTTCATATTTTGATTTTTCAATTTTTAGGTTTTTAAAGTTCCCGATTTTTCAGTTTTTCAATTTTTAAATTAGTAAATTTTGATTTAATTTTTCATTGTTCAATTTCCCGATTTATGTATACTTATTTTAGATTCTAAATTTTTCAAATTTTTATTTTTCAACTTTGGGCCATCTTTCGGCTTCCAGAAGTTTCGATTTCTCGATGTTTCAAATTTTTCAAATATTCGATTTTCCGATTTTTCAATTTTTCCGATTTTGTAAAATTATACATTTGCAGATTTTTGAATTTTTCGATTGTACAATTTCGATGTCCCGCTTTACAAAGTTTTTAAAATCTAAATTTTTAGAATTTTCGATGTCCCCACAACTCAGTTTTTCAAATTTTCGGCTTTTCTATTTTTCGATTTCTCGATTTTTCAAAATTTCGAATTTGGGAGTTTCTCGATTTTTAAATAAAATTTTTTTGATGTTTCGATTGCTCGATCTTCCAATTTTTCGAATTTCCGATTTTTCAGTTTTTCAATTTTTAAATTTGTGAATTTTTATTTAATTTTTCAGTTTTTCGATTATTCGATTGTTTAATTTCCCGATTTATGTATAATTTATTTTAGATTCTAAACTTTTCAAATTTTTATGTATCGACTTTGGGCCATTTCGATTTCTCCATTTTTCGGCTTCCAGAAGTAAGTTTCGATTTCTCGATGTTTCAAATTTTTCAAATTTTCGATTTTTCAATTTTTCCGATTTTTTTAATTATACATTTGTAGACTTTCGAAATGTTCGATGTTACAATTTCGATTTCCCGCTTTAAATTTAAATTTTTAGAATTTTCGATGTCTCGCCAACTCATTGTTCAAATTTTTGATTTCTTGATAACTCGGATTTTAAAATTTTCGACTTTTCAATTTTTCGATTTCTCGATTTTTCAAAATTTCGAATTTGGGAATTTTTCGATTTTTTCATTAAATTTTTTTTCGATGTTTCAATTCTTCAGTTTTTCTCGTTATTTCGATTTTTCAAAAAGTATTTTTTCCCGATGGTTATCTGCTTTAAATATACATATTTCATATTATCTGCACACAATTTTCACGAAAACCTTATCACATTTCCTGGAAAAATTAGTTTGTCATAATACGATCGATCATAACATTAACCTGACCCTGGTTTTAAATTCAACTTTCGCACAACCCATGTAACAACCTTATCTCAAAACACCTGGGTGAATAACACCATGCGTCAAAAAATAACGTCAGAACCACATTTTTTAATTGTTCTTTAATCTAGACATAATTTTCTTCTGTATTTTCGAACGAAAATTTCCATCGAGCTCATTTACATAACACTGCGGTTTTTCGGCAATTCTTTCGCTCTTTCCTAAAAATAAAATTTCTAATGACAAATGTAAATAAAAATGGTGTATATTTTAGCCGGCTGTAAGTGATTTAAGATCTAAAGAATACCTCGATGATGAAATAAACATGAAACGAAATTCATGGAAACGCTCACTTCAGGAAAATTTCCAGCGTAATTGACTAAAATTGCGTTTCTTTCAAACCAGCAGCGAAATGCCTGATTCTGATTATCGAATGTACGTCACATCTATTGTATTAATCGTGCAACAGTCAAATTTAAACAAACATCGACTTCATTTTATATTCTGCAAGGTCGTTTAATCTTTGTGTTTGCTTGCAATTAATTTTTTAAACTGGAAATGTATAAATTTTTGATGACAGCCATGGGTTGTCCCATTCATTATTAAAAGCTGCTCATTATTGATTATTTTAAAGTCAATACTCACAACCTACAATACAAATAGATATAACATTACACAATAACTTCCAACCTGTCGATAATTTTTATTGTCACGACATCTTAATGGGACAGGTTTGAATCTGAATGAAGGAGAATTTAATTCAAATTTGTAGCAGCCGATATTTATGAGTGGAGTAAGTGGTTTATGATGATATAGTTCGAAAAACTAATCATCGCATGCACAATTCCGTCTTGGTCAATTAACCTCGGAATTGCACCGAAGTACAATGGAGGATTATTTTTAAATAAACCCCGTGCCAATATTTCAAGATTATTCAATCAGCGCAATGTCGTTTTTTCGGAAAACCAATTTCCTTAGATTGGTTGTCACATTATTATTTATGTGCTGACGTCACTTTTGATTCAATTCAAATGCAATCACTGCAATTCATCAACAAACAATGCCGCTTCGCTGACAACGTTAACACCACAAAAGCGAAATTCGCCAAAAATGTTTAGTTTTAACGCAATTTCCGATAATGTAGATAAAAATGAATGAAGCTTTTTCATTGATACGTATGTATCAAATTATTATCGTCAAATTAGGAACTAACACACGACATACAATTACTTCGTTTAATTATATTATTCGTCCTGGACGTCACGTCCGCTATTTACAATCATCTCCACGTAACAATACATATTTTTTACGTCGTTAATATTTAAATACAATGTCCCACATAGGCATAACGTGATCTAGGTGACGAGAAGGGGAATTTCAAATTTCGGGCTTTATTGTAGTCCCGAGATTGTTACAAAGGTGAATTTAATTTATCGTGGAGTTGTAAATACCAGCGGCTCTTTCCGTATCAAGATAACAATCGCAAATATTTGCCTGAAACAATCCTGTGTTTTCGAAACTTATTAAAAAGGTTTAGGAACGCAAACAGGATTAAGAAAAACACTTTCTGAGAGCGGAATTTTCCAAACCTTGGCCATCAGGATCGCAACAAGGAACACGATTTAATTACAAGACTAAGAAATTAAATTGCGTAGTCACGGTGGCTACTAATAACAAAAGAGCGGATGCTGGGTCAAATTTTGGTTGTAAATGATCAAAATTCGGTTGCGTAGAATTTATTTTTCGTAAAACTTGCCAATTATTAGATAATTTTGTAGACCGAAGCACGTCCAAAGAAATGCGCAGTGTTTACAGCACGACCTTATCGGACTAAATATGGCCGCATCAGTTTGCTCGGTTTTTTAATATTCAGTTTATTTAGCCATCTAGAATTTTACGAGCCTATAAATCAGATCTAAATCCCCAAAATAAAGTTTTTATTTACGAAATTATGTATAATATCATAATTTTCATAAATTTAAATTCGTTAATCGCTGCGAGTTTTTTTCAAACTGCACTCCTGAACTATTGATAGCCGATTTGATTGAATTACATTCCTGATGTTTTATGGACGTTTGTTGTAAATTTTTTAGACGTTTAATGTTACGATGTCAACAGAAATGTATTGATTTAGTAAAGGACGTTAAATTCGAATCGGCTGCATTCATAAAGATTAGCACATAGGTTTTTTTATCAAAATTAACATTTGCTACATTTTTCATACAACTGTCAAATAGCTGGACATGTAAAATAGGAAATAGAGTTAAGTAACAACAAATGTTCAACTGTGTGTTGTTTGTACTAGACGTTGAACAGTTCTAATATAAAAAAAAGACAATAAGGTTGAAACAACATGATTTATGAAAAAATAAATTTACGATAATGGTTTAAAAAACAACCTTTATATTCCACTTTCCTTGTAATTTTGATAAGCGGTATCGCGGGCTTTTACTTTATAGGCGATTTGAATACCAATTTGTCTAATGGAAACCGTATTATTTTAATACGGACTATATATGTTAAAAGCACATATGTAGAAATTAAACCCTTGTCAATTTGATCGCTTTTTTGCGGAAAACATCAAAGTACTTCAAAAATTTTGACATGGATTTTTTGTTATTGTTTTAATACCTACATAAAGAAAATGAAAAAATTAAAAAATACACATAAATTAAAATGTGTTCAGTTCATTTTTTCTTAAATTGGAGACTCCAAGTGTTCATTTTTTAGAATTTGAAAAGATCTCGGATTTCTTCTGATGTTTTGTTTTTGAAAGAGGGTGAAAGAATCTTTGGAGTTCCATCTGTTTTGCTTTATAAATGTGAAAAAAATCTTAGGACTCGTGTTTATGGAGGAATTTTGGGAGCATCTAGTTCTCTATTGTTTAAAGAACTTGGAAGAATCTTGGGGGTATCTAGTGCTTTTATTGTGAAAAGAAACTGAAAAAATCACAGGGACTCTGAGTGTTTTATTTGAAAGAATTGAAAGAACTCTGGGAGCACTTGGTGTTTTATTTTTGAAAGAATCTTGGCAGCACCTAATGTTCTATTTTTAAGAGCATCTTAGGAGTGAGTATCTAGTATTCTATTTTTGAAAGGATCTTGGGGACATCTAGTGTTTTATTTTTGAAAGAATTGAGAGAATCTTGGGGCATCTGTTTTATTTTGAAGGAATTTGACAGAATTTTGGAAGCGTCTAGTGCTTTATTTTTTAAGGAATTTGATAACGTTGAGGACCTCTAGTGTTTATTTTTGAAAAACAATTAAAAAAAAATATATCGGGAACCCTTGGTGTTTTTTTTTTTTTTTTTGAAAGAACTGAAATAATCGGGAGAATCTAGTGTTTTATGAAAGAATCTTTGGAGAATTTAGGGTTTTATTTTTTACAGAATTTGGAATCTTGGAGGCATCTAGTCTTTATTTTTGAAAACATTTGAACGAATCTTAGGGACACCCAGTGTTTTGAAAAAAATTGAAAGAATCTTTGGAGAATTTAGTGTTTTATTTTTTAAAGAATTTGGAATCTTGGAGGCATCTAGTGTTTATTTTTGAAAAAATCTCAGGACCGTCAAGCGTTTTATTTTTGAAAGAATTAGAACGAGAATGTTATGGGCACCCAGTGTTTTACTTTTGAAAGAATCTTGGCAGCACCTAGTGTTATATTTCTGAGAGCATCTTGGGAGTATCTAATATTCTATTCTTGAGAAGATCTTGGGGGATAGTACTCACATTTTTTTTTTAATCTGAAAGAATCTTGGGGGCATCTAGTGTTTTATTTTTAAAAGAATTGAGAGAATCTTGGGGCATCTGTTTTATTTAGAAGGGATTTGACAGAATTTTGGAAGCGTCTAGTGCTTTATTTTTTAAGGAATTTGATAACGTTGAGGACCTCAAGTGTTTATTTTTGAAAGAATTAAAAAAAATATCGGGAACCCTTGGTGTTTGAAGAATTGAAAGAATCGGGAGAATCCAGTGTTTTATTTTTGAAACAATTTGAGAGAACTTTGGAGCATCTAGTGTTTTATTTTTGAAAGAATTAAAAAAATATCGGGAATCCCTGGTGTTCTGAAAGAATCGAAAAAATCTCAGGAATACCCGGTTTTTTTTAAGAAATCATGGCAATATAATGTTCTATTTCTTAGAGAATCTTGGGAGCACCTGGTGTTTCATTTCTTGAGAAAATTGGAAAACCCTCGGGAAATCCTCATGTTCTTGTTTTGAAAGAATTTTGGGAGTATTTAGTGTTTTATTTTTTATAGAATCTTCGTGGCATCTTGTGTTTTATTTTTGAAGGGATTTGAAAGAATCTTGGGACTATTTAAAGTTTTAATTTTTAAAGAATTAGAAAACACCTCAAAGGGTCTTGGTGTTTTCTTTTTTAAAGGATTAAAACAACTTCCGAGAACTGAAAAAATCTTAGGAGCATCTAATGTTTTATTCCTGAAAGAAATTGGAAAACCTTGGAGGTATTTAGTGTTTTATTTATGAAAGAGTTGGAGGACCTCAGGGGCATCTTGTATTTTATTTTTGAGAGGATTTGGAACAATTTTGGGGGAATTTGAGTTTATTTTTAAAAGAATTTGAAAAAATTTCAGGGGCTATTTTTTAGAAAATCTTGGGAGCATCTAGTGTTTTAATTTTGAAAGAATTTGTGAAAATCTTGGAAACGCCTGTTTTGTTTAGAAAAAATTTAAAGAATCCTGTGTTTTATTTTTGAAAGAATTTGAAAGAAACTTTGGAGCATTTAGTGTTTCACTTTAAAAAAAATTGAACTCTTGAAGGTAACTAGTGTTTATTTTTTAAAAAATTGGAAAAAACTGCAGAGGGTCCTGGTATTTTGTTTTTGAAGGAATTAAAAAAAATCTCGAATTGAATGGAAAAAATCTTGGGAGCATCTAGTGTTTTATTTTTGAAATAAATAGGGAAACCTTTGAGGAATTCTGGTGTTTTTTTAAGAATTTGAAAAAAATCTTGGGAATCCCTGGTGTTCTAAAAGAATGAAAAAAATCTCAGAAATCCCCCCCCCCCTATTTTTTGAAGAAATGGCAATATAATGTTCTATTCTTTAGAGAATCTTGGGAAATCCTGGTGTTCTTTTTTGAAAGAATTTGAAAGAATTTTGGGAGTATTTAGTGTTTTATTTTTTAGAGAATCTTGGTGGCATCTTGTGTTTTATTTATGAAAGGATTTGAAAGAATCTTGGGAGCATTTAGTCTTTTATTTTTTAAAGAATTTCGAATCTTGGAAGCATGCTTATTTTTTAAAAAAATAGAAAAAACCTCAGAGGGCCCTGGTGTTTCCTTTTTGAATGAATTAAATGAATTAAAAAAAATCGTGAACCCTTGGTGTTTTGTTTTTGAAATAATTTGAAACAATTTCGAGTGCGTCTAGTGTTTTTTTTTTGTTCACAATATGAAAAAATTTTCTGCGGCTCTTCGGTTTTAATCTTGATAGAATTAGAAAAAAATTGGCAATTCGTGGTGTTTTATTTTTGAAGGAATCTTTTTACTTTTAGTCTCGTAGTCATTAAAAAAGTATCATGACAAAAAAATTTAATTCGCTGATTTTAATTGTAAGCAAAGATATCTCGTCCAAAAATCAATTTCATCCATTTGGATCAAACTACATTCTTGATCCTGTTAGCAAATTACGTCGAAATGAGGCCACACTGTATACCAGCCACACAGTCATCTATTTTAACCGTACTAATTAAAACAGAAGACCGAAACCAAAACCCACCACACTGAATGAAACTCGTTAAAAACTAATTCAAACCTGTCACCCGTTTTTGCGGCATTGGTATTAAAAAGGTGCAAAAATCCCGCAATACCGCCTCCAAGCCCACACCTCTGCGTGATTATAGCCCTCATTTCACAATGTGCCCAGGAAGATAAGCGCAGAAACGCAAACATCTAAATTGGCTAATTTTTTTAATAGTCTCTTTAATTTCGTTACACTTTTATTACGATGGGTCAAGGTAGCAGTGCGTCTCCCCGCCTCAACTTTCAAGACTGCGTTTAATTTTAGGCGAACAACGTGCCAAATTCATGTTTTCTTGTTTTCGTCTGGCAAAAATTCGCTTAATTGACTTCAAACTAGCCGAGCGAGAGATCAGTAACGACCAATAAAATATGGCCGATAATCAGGCAATACAATTAGCGGCTTTTTATTTCGTACCATGAAATGGGTAAGACCCGACTGGGTTCTAGTAGGATCAAGTATCTCGCTCTCAATTACAGCAAATAACAGACCCTCTCGTATTCCCGTTGTGACATCATTTTTCGCTGTTCAATGAAATAATCCAGACTGCAGTTTCGAGACTCCTGCATCCAGGATAATTTTAGCAGGTTGTGTTAGGCCTGGTTAGCAACAGCCTGTATTATCGAACGGTAACTTTAGTACGTGAATCCGCGTAAAAATAGCCCGGTCGCCTACTTCTAATTCCGCCGGCCATGTGCTTTTTTTCTACGACAGATTTGAATTAATCTAATGATTATTCCAAATGGGAGATGGGACGACGCGATTGCGTAAGTCCGCAACCATTCGAGGAATGCAATCGCAGCGATTAATTTATCTTTGTCGTCATAAGTGACTTCATTTTAAAAATGTGCGGTAAATGGCACGAAACACGCGGAAAATGTAAAGTGGGTGGTCTGCGAAAACAAAATGCATGACGGAGATACATATACGAGATATAAACGGAAAAATTTTTATTGGGCGATTTTATGGTGATGGATACGGTTTCAAAGATGTGCGTGTTTAGGAAAATTTTGTCTAGCGAAAATATCAAGTATGTACAGATTGAATTAGCGCTAACTGCTTATTTACGATTCATTTTTCAAATAATAGTGTGTTTGTCTTAGACCTACATAATTATTTACGCAAACCAAAATCGTACGTTTGTTTCAAATGCCATTTAAAATAAAATAACACGAGAAAGTCGCATTGCTTCAACAAAGAACAGATTAGAAATTTGCAATTAGACTCGTTTAACAGTCTGATTGAAATTTTCAAATGCGAAAGTATTTTAATTAATTTGTTTTATATAGCACAAAACGCCGGTTTTTAGTCGGAGACTTACTTGACGACGTGCCAATTTTAACAACAGTTTGCACAAGCAACTGGCACCGACGTTGTACAAACGTCGTAATTAACAATTTGTCGGACGACATAACCCCAATCTGTAACACACAATTTGGTTGCTTAATACTGTGTACCTATGTAATAAAATTGTTTTCTTTACAAAATTTTCGAGGTGTGATAATTATTGTGGCAACACAATGAACTGGTTTTAACATTCCATGAACTGATATTTTTTGTCTAAAACGTATTGGCACCTTTAGAGCGAGACATTTTCGACGAAGACGAAGTCAAATTATGTATGACAACTTACTATACTGCAGGAATTTTGACAATATATTAGTTTTTATATATCCTTTTGGAATAACATATTGAGGGTCATTATTATATATTTTTTTTTTGAGAAAATCTGGATGCCTAGGGTGCGACCTCAGGACGGATTCATAAACCACAAGTATAGGAGTATATTATTTTGCGAAATTTAAACAGCATTTGCAAAAAATGCAAAATGTTAAGGTGATGCCATCAATTTCTTGCTCTGCAGTTTTTTCAGTCACAAGCCAAGAAGTCACAGAAAAAAATACAAATTTCTGGGTTTTTTAAAAGTGTAGCTAACCAAATTTGTTCATCCATAGTATGGTGAAATTTGAAAGTAAATTCTATTAAACTTCTACTAGATTAAAAAAAAAAAATCATAAACCCCTATAAATTAAAATAAAAATATATATTATGCCAATCACAATGTAGGAAAAAAAGTGGTCTACACGGGAATCGAACTTGCGACCTTCAGATTATTACTACGACGCTTCACCAACTGAGGCAAGAGAGCATTGGACTGCGATCTTTTAATGCTGCTAAAAAAACGAGGCGGCTTCAAAAACCAAAATACAGGAGTATGTAAAATTTCTGAGTTGGCGTTTGACAATTTACACGAAATTCCTAATATATATAAAATTTGACAACTATCGGTCCGGTAGTTTCGTAGGTCCGTCTAATAAAAATAGTCAAGAAATGTCTAGAAAATATGAAAGTAGTTATTCGCCGGATTGAGCCTATTATAACACTTACTTAACTTGGGAAGTAAAACATGAAAAATTATGCAAGTAAATGTTGCAATTTATCTTAAATTTAGCACACGTTTTGAGGTTATCATTAATCTGATAACCAGTAATCAAAGTTTGTCAATCAATTTGCACCAAATTAAAATATTGAAATAAGATATAATAATATTGCCGATTTTTTGCCAAAGTCTGAATCCATCAAGGCGGATTCATAAACCACAAGTACAGCAGTATGTTATTTTACAAAATAAATAGGATAAATACTATCCAAAATTTTGAGTCATCGAATTGTTGCTGGAGATGAAGATCCACTTCAAACAAATTTTCTTTAAAATTCTTCAAAATAAAAACGATTTTTTATCAATAAAACTTCTCTCATTGCAGATACTATGATCAATGTATTTAATTTATTTGGTAACTTCCATAAATTTAAAAAAATATTATTATTATTTTATTGAAGGATATCTCCGATTCCAATAATACAACATACAATAAATACATTGGCAATACCAGTCACAGTGTAAGAAAAAAATGGGTATAACCTCAAAGCGGATTCATAAACCAGAAGTACACCTGTATGTTCATTTTATAAATTCAAGTAGCATTTATTGTGCAAAATTTTAGGTTAATACCTGTCACAGTGTAAGAAAAAAAGTGGGTAAAACTTCAAGGCGGCCTCATAAACCACTAGTATAGAAAGGTAATCAAAGAGTTCAGTTTTTTTTAGAAAAAAAGTAGCCCATGAGGGCATCGAACCCGTAAACCTTTTATGTTAGTATAATTAAAATATTGTTATACATTTTTGATTTTTTTTCTTTGAGAAAATCTGGATGCCTTGGGTAAAAACTCAAAGCCAATTCATAAACAACAAGTACAGGATTACGGTATTTTATAAAATTTAAATATCATTTATCATAAAAATTTTGACAAAACGGCCTCGAATTGTTGCTGGGGATAATTAAACAAATTTTGATGAGCGTTTTATCATCTACACGATATTCCTAAAATACATATAAATTTTGACAACGATCGGTCTGGTAGTTTTGGAGGTTATTTACCTAGTAAAAATCGACACAGACGATAGACAGGTGAAAAAGGGGACCTACTGTTTCATCCTCTAGGGGTCATGAAACCCCGAGAAAAAAAAAAGAAAAGAAAAATTTAGATTTTTTTAGAATCTCATATTTCCCCCACAATGTACATCACAAAAATTTAGATCTCCCATTTTCGTCGGCATGTCTGTAGTTTGTCTGTGGCGGTTTTACTAGACACTTAAATCTTAGAAACTACTGGACCGATTGTTGTTAAATTTTGGGTGTACTAAACCAATTTCTCTCAAATTTAGCAAATATTGAGGTTATCATCATCTCAAAAGTTTGCTTAGTAAATTATTTGAAAGTGGTATATTAATCTTCCGATTTTTTTTAAATCTGAACGTGTAGGCATTAAAAAAATGATTTCCAAATAGCTTTAGGCCAATGTATTTTGTTTCAGTTGTAAGGATACCACAATATTCACTTTTTTATACTTCAAATTACCAAAAATAAAATGATTAAGCACAAAGTAACATTAAAAAAAAAACTACAATGTTCACTTTTCAGCATCAACTGCAAAGTTTGTAATTTCTTCTTAAAAATTAGGCTCAATTTACCTCGCCAATGAAATTTAGACAAAAAGGGCTACTTTTTGCTAAAATCTGGATGCCTCAAGGTGGATTCATAAACCACAAGTACAGGAGTATGTTGTTTTATAAAATAAATACTATTTATCATCCAAAATTTTATTCATTATTGCGGATACTATGATCAAAAATTATTTTTAAGTTATTTAGACAGAACTTCCTTCGCCCCTGAAGTTAATACCAGTCACAATGTAAGAAAAAAGTGGGTAAAACTTCAAGGAGGCCTCATAAACCACAAGTACAGAAATTAATAAGCCTATCCATTTTTTTTTAGGGAAAAGAGTAACCCATGAGGGGATCAAACCCGTGACCTTCGCGGTATTGGTACATACCTAACCATCTGTGGCGCTTACTGAACGTTCATCTTACATTAGTATGAAGTGATTTTATTTTTTTTTTTGTTGTTCAGAAAATCTGGATGCTTAGGGTAAAAACTCGAAGCGGATTCATAAACAACAAGTACATCAATACGTTATTTTTTTTAATTTAAAGTATCATTTAATTTATTTTTTTTTTAATCTTAGCATGTAGGCGTTAAAATAAAATCAAATCAATGTTTTAATTGACAACAAGAAATAAAATGTATTTCTAGTTCTAGAAATGCCGCAATATTCAAAATATAAAAAATAAAATAAAAAACCCCAAGTACGGTTAAAAGAAATGTTCAAAATAACTATCAAAATCCACTACAAAGTGTCTAATTTGTTCTTAAAAATTAGTTTGGTGTTATTAGATAGAATTTCCTTTACCTCTGGAATACAATTAGTCCAGTTTTTTTTAGAAAAAAAGTGGCCCATGAGGAGATCGAACCCACAACTTTCGGATTAGCTTGTACTTAAACAGTGTTATACAAATTTGACTTTTTTGCGATAATCTGGATATCTAGGGAAAAAATTCAAGGCGGTTTCATACACCACAAATAATAAAACTACAATTTTCAAATGTCATATTTAAAAATGTCTGCGAATTTTGACATCTCGAACATCCAGGAAAGACAAATTTCATGTTTTTCCCACTTTGTACAGCATGTACATCACAAAAATATGGATCCCCGTTTCCGTCTACCCATCTGGCGACACTATTAAAATTTTCTAAAAGAATATGCTTCCATAGGCGTGGTTTATTAATCAGCCCTGATTTTTAGCTTCGATATCTAGATTTTTCTATTCATTTTTTTTTAAACAACACATGTGCAGTTTTATGTAGTTTCGCAGCCAAGTAGGTAATAGTTTGCACAAGGAATTGGCGCCAGTGTAAGACAAAAACACCAATTTATTGTTACTTTGAGTTCTGGGTGTTTTCCGTGACGTCCAAATCAACTTTTCAAGTGTCATTATTATTCAGTACACGCAAATAAAATAATGATTCATTCTTTATGTCGTACTCTGTACTCTAATATATTTATTATGTAAACTATTTCAGCTGCCTATTTTAATTAAAACTGTTGACTTATGTCAATCCACGTTTTAAAACTCGAACAAATTTCCAACAAACGATGAAGACGTTTCACCATGTAGTAGATAAACATGAATTAGTTGAACAATTTAGTAGGAAGTGGCAAGGCCATCGACAACTAAACGACTAAGCAACCAAAATTGTCGCTTAATGTAAAAATAAAAACCGAATCAGTGAATTATTCCTCGATCGGTGGTTTATCATAGGTGTAAAACCGAGCAAATCCGCGCATTTAACATTCGAAAACACACGCCACCACTGCCCATTATCGCATTAATATGTAATGACTGTGCGCTTACAATACCTTTCAATACCTCGTTTTTATTCGAAATCGTAATTAACAACCCCGACCGAAAAAATCAAGTTAATTTATGAGCCACGCTCGATTATTATCAATCCCAAATCCTTATCAGCTGCCGTCGAAGCACTTCCTACCCAAACCGAAGCAACCGATAACTCTATTTTCGCCGATAACACAGCTAAAAGAATTTCGAGCAAAGTGCGAAAAAGTGCTGCACAACACTAATTACATCCGGACTTAAATATAGAACCGATAAAATTTAGCTGCATGAATGAAATCGAACGGGCTCTTATCAGTTACGTTTTCGTTTATTCGCCTTATCGGCCGAACGTTGCACAAGCAAGAAAGCCGAATCGATATTTTAATGCAACAGCTGTGTTTTATTGGAGCGGCGGCTTGCAAAATCAACAAGAATTGATGACACCGCGAAAACCGACGAATCAATTGCCAAAGATCGCGGCTTGAGGAATTGTAGAGGCGAAAAGCCAACACATAAATTATAATCAGATACGGTTATGAGAGTCAATTGTGGTTCCGACTGCCTTCGAGGTGGCGAAAAATCCAACTGAAAACGCGACTTGGTTTTGCGTTCTAACTTTTAACTATGAAGGGTAATAAAATTCGTGTACAAAAATAAACCAATTAGAGGAGATTAACAGACAAGTGGTTAAGTAGTTGTTTGTCATACGACAGTTTCTTTATATTATTATTATTTTTTAATACATAGATATATACAGGATTCACCCGATTGTTGACTAATGGTGCGAAAAAATCAAAAAGCTATGAAAAAGGTGCTAAATATTTATTGGGACACTAATTAATATTCAAAATTTACTGCTTTTTTTGAATATTCATACCACGAATTTGCACCAAGGCTGACTCACGAACAATAAAAAATATTCAAATTAGACACTGTGGATCATTTATTTTTAAAATAGGCTAAATAGAATTAATTTCAGGTTCAATCAGTGAGAGTGTTTTTTCTGGGTTTAAAAAAATAACACCGATGAAAACAAGCCTATAAATTTGGTAATATTTATCTACACTCTATTTCAAAAATAAATGCGCGGAATTACTCGCAAACATGCTCTGAATAACAAGGTCATGTGCACTTTTCTAATTTATCCGAAAGATCTGTACTTTTTTTCAAAATAGGGACCACTGGTTTTACCTTGACTTTCTGAAACCTCAAAAACGACCAAAATTGAAACAATATCAACTCGGGAAAAATCTACCGAGTCACAATTTTGTCGAGGTTAGTTAATTGATTTAAACGAATTAGACTGGAGATGGTGGAGAAAATCGGATCGTGGATCCTTGACATGAAATTGAAACGCAATGCGTTGTAGAATGGAGAAACGTTCTGTTTCTAAAGCACGTGATGGGTTAATTAGGTGAAAGAAAGTTCTTACGTAAGGTTCGGCCAAATTTTTTTCAAGCAAGATCGACGAGGATTGATGAGGAAAATCCGATGGACTGACAAGGATGGCGGAATAATAGCATCGGCTAACGGTCACGTTATAAATTATAATCAGATACAATTGTGCGTCTATTTTTGTATTGCGGATTTTGCATTGTCGATTTTCTTGTATATAGAATGATGGGAATTCGAGTTTGAATAGAGCCGTTGCACTAGTGCGACAAAAAATAGTGAAGCTTCATACACAGGTCACGGCTATTGAGTGCACTAGCTTGAAATTGACTCGAATTTTATTTCTATTATTTTTTTATTTTTGTTTCATTTTTAAATTGTTCGATATAGAATTTTTTCAAAAAATATACCAGTTTCCAAATTTCTTGATTTTTCAACTTCTCGGTCATAAACAAAAAAAAATTATGGGGCGTCAAAACTCATAAAACAAATTTTCAAAGAAGAACTTAGAATAAAATCTTCGAAGGAAAGTTTAGTTGCTACGACGAACACGAAATTCGTACGAAAATAAAGCAATTAAAAGAGATTATGAGATAAGTAATCGTTGAACACCGTATCTATTGTTTACTCATCATCTACGAAACGGTAAAAAAAGTCGATAAAGAATTGTTATTCTACTTCTGAGTCTTTCAATTATCATATCCAGAAATCACACGTCCGAGATCAAAATACTAACAAACTTGACAGATACCTTTTAAAAAAAATCACTTCGCTCTCAAAACTTCGTTATTTCAAATTTTTCGTCCTGCGTTGCTATGAAGGATAACAACCCAAAAATAAAACAATTAAACAGATTAACAGATAACTACTTAACGGTTCGAACAATATCTTAGTGGTAATTCGCGACTTCACTGACTTTATTACTCCAAACTGATAAAACCCTCTGATTATTTTAACACACGTAAAAACCCCAATCTCCGCTTCTTTCTCCATCTTTTTCTGTATTTTAGAACATTCCTCAGATAACGTCAATTCAACACCTCGCCAAAAACAGCCTTCGTTCGCTCACCGAATTGATTTGTCTGTCGTGGAACGAAACAATTACTCCGGATTATATTTTTGTTCGGAAACAACCCCCAACGTACGCTTGCTTTCACCAAAAACACCCCCAAGCCTGATTGAAAAGGCGAACAAACACAGCATTATTTACTAGCAATGATTACTTGCAAAAATGCACTTCATTTGCATCGGTAGCGAATTCCTGCTGAACTCTAGTTCCTGCAACCGTAAACGAAAATTTGGACTTGTAATCTACGTGATCGCGGGACCCGAAGTGACAACAATACCACTAGAATAAACGAACGAATGATTGATGGCGCCGCGACGTCGATGAAAATTTTCAGGAAGTTGGGAAAGCGTAGTGCGAATTAAACGATGAAAATCGCGTCCTGAGTAAGTTTTCGTTGAATATTCATCAGGACGTAATCAAATTTGAATTTTTTTGAGCGCGAATCGGATATACAGGGCACGGGTTTCAACGTGCTTCATGTCTAAACGCAAACGGGTTTGTGGATATTCATCTATAAATATATTAATACAAACAAGGTGACGCTCTATGAGTAAAAATACCGTTGTTGTTGTAAAACTGTGGGTGTAGTCTCCATTGATCTAACGTAATAATAATAATAATCACCTATCACCTATGTTATGCGTTTTCTTGGGCGCCATTGTGTGAATCAATTGACCAAAAACCATGACTTGTCGGAAATAATAAATGTAGGTCAACTCATAAATGCAATCAGTCGCTATTGAGTTGATCTGCATCGAAAAACATCTGTCCTCATTTTTTAGCTAGATCTTCCAAATACCGACTAATAAAAATTTGTTTGTCGATGTGTTATCTGCAGCAATGTCCACGAGAACAGAAGATAAAAATGATTCATCATTGGAATTATCTGCGCATATTTGACACCAGCAGCTCGACAAAAAATTCGAGTCGGGACGATGCGCATATTTGTTTATGTTGTGTTCTGCGTTCTTGGCCAAAAATAAAGCAATCATAAGAGATTATAAGATAAGTGAAAGATTTAAATCGTACATCACCTGTTTGCTATCACTACGAATCGCATGGGTATGTCTTTCAAGAATTGATATATCAAAATATCTTGACCGCCTATCAATAGAATCTACTCTTTTGACACCGATTGTATCAATGTAATGAAATGGCAAAAACTCGAGCGTTTTCAACTAGCGAAACGCATCTTATGAAAATAAACGAGGTGTAATTAAACATGGCATGATTTTTTTATTGTGTTCTATAAGTATTGATAAAAACGAAATAACCGCGAAAAATATGGACTAATGATAAAAAATAGTACGAGTATGGTTATTTGTGTAATATCACCTTTGGTGCGTTACTATCATAAAATTATGGGTTTTAAACCCGTAGACAACTGTAGACCATTTAAATATGATATGGTTGGCAACCAATTTCGTATATACCAGAGATCCCTGCGAAAAATGAAATTAATCATACTAGGTACTAGGTTAGGTAGAAGATCGGTCAAAAATTGTTACCAGTAATTTCACACTTTGTATTTTACAATTGAATAAGTAATAATTGAGTTGTAACTTTGATAATCCGTATCAACATTTTTGATTACGTTATCAAATTATCCTTAGCAGTTGACATAAAATAATGACAAGTAGTAAATAAATGGTGCTCAACTGTGTCTAAAAACACTGAACTTTTCCACTTGTTATTTTTAATTTTTCAAACTTCAGATAACTCCAAGCACTTCATAGCTATCCACTCAAAATGAACCAATTCACTCGAGTGTCCCCTATTGTTGTCCAAAAATCAAACAAATACTCAAAAACAGCAACTAACTTATTTTTGACCATTTCCGACCTGATTTTATTAGGAAACCGCATCCTGTTTACGTATTATTTTTGGTTTAGCGTAAATAAACTCCTGGTAACAATAAACAAACTGGAAATTCGAAGACGATTCAAATTTATTTTCACTTTGTTGGTTCTGGACTGCAACGACTGCGTGCTAATAATCAATCATCGCTCAGTTCCTGAGGTGCATGCTTGGAATGCATGAAATATTGTTAACTGAAAGCGTGTGACAATTCCGGCTGGTGATATTTTCACTCTTCAGTTCCTGGTATCGATAGAAAAATGCCAAAGTAGATGGAAGTCGGGTGGTCAAAAATTTTGATTTGGAAGATTAAGGTTCAAGACCGTTTTTGAGTAAATTTGTTGATTATTTTGATCCAAGTCCTGCTGGTCAAAAATTTGAATTTACGAAATTAGAAGTCATCTTGGTGTGTATGCTTTAGTTATGAATAAATTACAAGATTGTGGAAGACAAAGGGGTGTGAAGGGGTTTTGCCACCATTTCCCATTTTCAAAGGCACAGACAGTCCTTTGTTTCAAACAAATTTGCCACTTGTTGATTATTTTAAGGTGCGTGTAAATGCTTGTCGTGGGGAATTTCCAAGCAAAGCAAAATTAGATGATAAATATGGGCTATAAAAAGTGTGTTAAGTTTTTCTTTCCGTATTTTCACATCTTTGTTTAAGATAAATTGGTTGAAAAAATGGGTCCCCAAAACGCGACTTGAGTGGTTTTGGAATTTTTTGGACTTACATGGATGTTGTGTCGAAATTTTGGCCCACCAAGTGTTCGTCACGTATAAAATTAATGATGAAAGTGCAAGTGGAACGCAAAGGTTGTAACGGACAATTCCTGCAACGTCCCAGAAAACCCTAACCCGTCTGGAACAATTCAAGCCCGAGATGATTGATCGCCCCGCGAAAATTTCCCCGATAGCAGGATTTCGTGTCGTTTCCGATCCTTGACACAATGACACGAAATTCGACTCGTCCGCACCGCAGCGTTCGCGTCCCGCTCACGTGAAAGCCTCCGCACGTGAAGACGGCCTCCTGGTGCAAAGCGCAAAAAGTCCCGTACGAACCTGTGGGAGCCGCAGCTCGTCGGCGTCGCCCTCCAGGTCGGAGACCTGGACGCCATCTCCGTCGAAGTCGGTGTGGTCCGACGGTCCGCTGTAGTCCGAGACGACGCTGCTTCCGCAGCTGTTGCCGGAGTCTTCCATGTTCACGTCGACATCCTTGAATTCTGTGCCCATGCTCACAATAACTGAACTGGTCACCGGCGGTCGGCACTGCAGGAATGTAGGTTGCGGACGGCACTGCACAATTTCACGCTTGATGAGAATGCAAGATTGTAGCTGATGACTTCACCGTGGCCTACCACACGTTTCGCTACCACACGCCGCACTGGGAAGAGCACCGAAGAACGGACAACTCGCGATACGACCGAACCTGGGCGGCTGCGCACTCGCGCCGGTACCGCGTACTCGAGAATATTCGCGAGCTGCGCTGGAAAGGCGCGCTTTTTTCGCTTTTCCAGGGACGGCGGCGGCGATGGCGGCGCGATGCCCTTTTGCGAGTTTTCGGACGCGATTGACTTGTTGCTCGTGCACGGGACGGACAAAAACGACGCGAGAGGGTCAAGAGAACGGGGTTTTTGTTGGCGCGTTCCTGCAGCGCAGCAGGAACGGGCTGGGTTGGGTGGCAGGTAGGCGCAAGGGAGGGCGAAAGAAGCGGATTGTAGCGGCATGGAGTCGGTGAATGGCCAAATTTGGTTCCTTGGTGTGCGTTCTAATCTGCGGAACAGCTGTTTACATTTTTCGTAACGTAAATTAAAACATATACAGGGTCGCTAAAAAGTATGAAAAATTCCACTTTCTGCAAAAAGCAGTAATGTGTTCATTACGTGTCTGCCTCTCATTAAAAAACAAAGAAATGTTTATTTATGTATTTTCCAAGAGAATCAAAGCACGTTAAACATTTGTATCATGTGTACTACACGATATACTTACTTCGAGTACAGCATTATGTGTTACGTCGTTTTAAGTCGTTTTAATACTTTATTATAATAATTTTTCATTTGTTTTTACTTACAACAGTCGACTATTAATAACGTCCTAATGACGTTTCATGACCTCTACAGTACAAAAAAAAATAAGTCTTTTATGTCTGTGTCATACCATACTATACTCCTGTACCTGTAGCTTATGAATCCGCCTTGAGTTAATAACGTGAAGTACCCGGAGGTAGCCCGTTCGATTTTCTCATGAGTCCTTTTTTTTGTCTTACGTGTGACTGGCATTATCTATATTTTTTAAGCTATAGAGAGTATTATAAACGAAGAAAAATTTTCCAAAATCAAAAATAACACTCTCAATGTAAAATACAAGTTGGAAAGAAAATGAAAATTCCGGAAAACTTTAGTGCCACATATCCACACCCTATGGAATATGGTGGACCGTTCCAAGAGACGCGAAGAACTAAAAAAAAAATTGCGTTAATTGGTGACAGTTGGCGTACGTGACATATAAAGAGCTGGGAACTAATGTTATAAAGAATAAAGTTCTTTCAGTTCTGTCTTATTTAAGTAATTTGAAAGAATGTTGTGTTTCGCTTTTGAGGAATCTTTCCGTCTATTTTTTTTTTAAACAATTTGAAGGTTTGAAGGATTTCGGGGATCACTTTTGATATGTTTTTGAAGTAAATAGTTTGAAAGAATGTTGGGGTTGTTTTTGAAGTAATTGGAAAGAATTTCCGAGATCCCTTGTGTCTCTGGCTTGACGTAATTTGAAAAAATCTCGGGAATTTCTTGTGTTTATACTCTTGAAGTAGTTTGAAAGAATCTCGGACACCACTTGTGTTTGGGTTTTTAAGTAGTTTCAAAGAATCTCGGGGACCACCTGTGTCTGGTTTTTCGAGTAGTTTGCAAGAATCTTGGGGTTGCCTTTGCTTTGATTTTGAAGTATTTTGAAAGAATCTCGGGAATCTATGGTGTTTTGTTTTTGAAGTAGTTTGAAAGAATGTCAGGGATCTTTCCGTGTATTGTTTTTAAGCAATTTGAAAAACTCTCTGGGGCCGCAAATGTCTTGTTTTTGAAGTAATTTGAAAGAATGTTGGAGACCCCTTGTGTTTTGTTTTTGAAGTAGTTTGAAAGAATGTCATGGATCTTTCCGTGTACTGTTTTTAAGCAATTTGAAAAACTCTTTGGGGCCACAAATGTCTTGTTTTTGAAGTAATTTGAAAGAATGTTGGAGACCCCTTGTGTTTTGTTTTTGAAGTAGTTTGAAAGAATATCGGGGACATTTTTGTATATTGTTTTTAAGGCAATTTGAAAAAATCTCCTGGATCACTTACGTCTGGTTTTTGAAGCAGGTGGAAAGAATC
The DNA here is from genome assembly GCA_022388445.1 of Zophobas atratus. Classification (NCBI taxonomy): domain Eukaryota; kingdom Metazoa; phylum Arthropoda; class Insecta; order Coleoptera; family Tenebrionidae; genus Zophobas; species Zophobas atratus. The sequence goes on along the minus strand of CM039442.1, from coordinate 50,277,442 downwards.
TCGGTGACAACCTTTGCTTTGATTTTGAAGTAATTTGAAAGAATCTTGGGGATTTCCTATCTTGTTTTTGAAGTATTAAGTAATTGGAAACAATTCGGAGATCCGTTGTGTCTAGCTTGACGTAATTTGAAAGAATCTCGAGAATTTCTTGTGTTTGTGTTTGAAGAAGTTTGAAAGAATCTCGTAGATCACTAGTGTTTTGTTTTTGAAGTAATTTGAAAGAATGTTGAAGACTTCCTGTGCTTTGTTTTTGCAGTTGTTTGAAAGAATATCCGGGATCTTTCTGTGTACTGTTTTTAAGGTAATTTGAAAAATTCACCTGGACCACTTACGTCTTGTTTTTGAAGTAGTTTGAAAGAATCTCGAGGACCACTTGTGTCTGGTTTTTGAAGTAGATGGAAAGAATCTCGGTGACCTCTTTTCGTTTGATTTTGAAGCATTCTGGAAGAATCTCAGGGACTTCTTGTGTCTGGTATTTGAAGTAATTTGAAATAATCTTGGGGAACACTTGTATATTGTTTTTAAAGTAGTTTGAATGATGTCGGAGACCACTTTTGAAGTAGTTTGAAAGAATGTTGGGGATTTCCTATCTTGTTTTTGAAGTACCTAAGTAATTGGGAAAATTTCGGAGATCCGTTGTGTCTAGCTTGACGTAATTTGAAAGAATCTCGAGAATTTCTTGTGTTTGTGTTTGAAGAAGTTTGAAAGAAACTCGTAAATCACTAGTGTTTTGTTCTTGAAGTAATTTGAAAGAATGTTGAAGACTCCCTGTGCTTTGTTTTTGCAGTTGTTTGAAAGAATATCCGGGATCTTTCTGTGTATTTTTTTAAGACAATTGAAAAAATTACCTGGACCACTTACGTCTTGTTTTTGAAGTAGTTTGAAAGTATCTCAAGGACCACTTGTGTCTGGTTTTTGAAGTTGATGGAAAGAATCTCGGTGACCTCTTTTCGTTTGATTTTGAAGCATTCTGAAAGAATCTCAGGGACTTCTTGTGTCTGGTATTTGAAGTAATTTGAAAGAATCTTGGGGAACGCTTGTATCTTGTTTTTAAAGTAGTTTGAAGGATGTCGGAGACCACTTTTGAAGTAGTTTTGAAAGAATGTTGGGGATTTCCTATCTTGTTTTTGAAGTACCTAAGTAATTGGAAAAATTTCGGAGATCCGTTGTGTCTAGCTTGACGTAATTTGAAAGAATCTCGGAAATAGGTTGTGTTTATATTTCAAGAAGTTTGAAAGAGTCTCGTAGACCACTAGTGTTTTGATTTTGAAGTAATTAGAAAGAATGTTGAAGACTTCTTCTGCTTTGTTTTTGAAGCTGTTTGAAAGAATATTCGGGATCTTTCTGTGTATTTTTTAAGGCAATTTGAAAAAATCACCTGGACCACTAACGTCTTGTTTTTGAAGTAGTTTGAAAGAATCTCGAGGACCACTTGTGTCTGGTTTTTGAAGTAGGTGGAAAGAATCTCGGTGACCACTTTTGGTTTGATTTTAAAGTATTCTGAAAGAATCTCAGGACTTCTTGTGTCTGGTATTTGAAGTAATTTGAAATAATCTTGGAGAACACTTGTATATTGTTTTTAAAGTAGTTTGAAGAATGTCGGAGGCCACTTTTGAAGTAGTCTGAAAGAATGTTGGGGATTTCCTATCTTGTTTTTGAAGTACCTAAGTAATTGGAAAAATTTCGAGATCCGTTGTGTCTAGCTTGACGTAATTTGAAAGAATCTCGGAAATTGGTTGTCTTTGTATTTCAAGAAGTTTGAAAGAATCTCGTAGACCATTAGTGTTTTGATTTTGAAGTAATTAGAAAGAATGTTGAAGACTTCTTCTGCTTTGTTTCTGAAGCTGTTTGAAAGAATATCCGGGATCTTTCTGTGTATTTTTTTTAAGGCAATTTGAAAAAATCACCTGGACCACTTACGTCTTGTTTTTGAAGTAGTTTGAAAGAATCTCGAGGTCCACTTGTCTCTAGTTTTTGAAGTAGGTGGAAAGAATCTCGGTGACCACTTTTGGTTTGATTTTGAAAGAATCTCAGAGACCCCTTGTGTCTGGTGTTTGAAGTAATTTAAAATAATCTTGGGAACACTTGTATCTTGTTTTTAAAGTAGTTTTAAGTATCTCGGGGGCCACTTTTGATGTATTTTTGAAGTAAATTGTTTGAAAGAATGTTGGGATTCCCTAATTTGCTTTTGCAGTAACTGGAAAAACTTTCAGAGATACCTTGTGTCTGGCTTGGCGTAATTTGAAAGAATCGCGGGAATTTCTTGTATTTGTATCTGAAGTAAGTTGAAAGAATCTCGGCCACCACTTGTGTCTGGTTTTTTAAGTAGTTTTAGAAAATCTCAAGAATATTTCAGGATTTCGTGTGTTTGAAGTAATTTGAAAGAATTTCGTAGACTACTAGTGTTTTGTTTTTGAAGTAGTTCGAGAGAATCCCGGGAACCCCTTGTATCTGGTTTTGCAGTAGTTTGAATGAATCTCGGACACCACTTGTGTCTGGGTTTTTAGTAGTTGGAAAGAATCTCGAGGACTAGTAGTGTCTGGTTTTTGAAGTAGTTTGAAAGAATCTCGGGGTACCCCTTGCTTTGATTTTTAAGTATTTTGAAAGAATCTCTGGAATCCCTTGTGTTTTGTTTTTAAAGTACCTAGTTTGAAAGAATGTCGGAGATCTCTGTGTGTGTTTATTTTCAAGCAATTTGAAAGATTCTCTGGGACCACATATGTCTTGTTTTGAAGTAATGTGAAATAATGTTGGAAACCCTTTGTGTTTTGTTTTTGAAGTAGATTGAAAGAATCTCGGGGACCTCCTATATTTGGTTTTTGAAGTATTTTAAAGAATCTCGTAGACCACAAATGTTTCGTTTTTGAAGAAGCTTGAGAGAACCTCAGGAACCACTTGTATCTGGTTTTTGAAGTAATTTGAAAGAATCTCGGTCATCACTTGTGTCTGGGTTTTTGAAGTAGTTTGAACGAATCTCGGACGCCACTTGTGTCTGGGTTTTTAGTAGTTGGAAAGAATCTCGAGGACTACTTGTGTCTGGTTTTTGAAGTAGTTTGAAAGAATCTCGGGTACCCCTTGCTTTGATTTTAAAGTATTTTGAAAGAATCTCTGGAATCCCTTGTGTTTTGTTTTTGAAGTATCTAATTTGAAAGAATGTCGGAGATCTCTGTGTGTTTATTTTCAAGCAATTTGAAAGATTCTCTGGGACCACATATGTCTTGTTTTGAAGTAATGTGAAATAATGTTGGAAACCCTTTGTGTTTTGTTTTTGAAGTAGATTGAAAGAATCTCGGGGACCTCCTATATTTGGTTTTTGAAGTATTTTAAAGAATCTCGCATACCTCTTGTGTCTGGGTTTTGAAAATATTTTGTAAGAATTTCGGGACCACTTGTGTTGTGTTTTTGAAGTAGTTAGAAAGAATCTCGAGGAGCCCTTGTGTCTGGTTTTTGAAGTAGTTTGAAAGAATCTTGGGGAACATTTGTATCTGGTTTTTAAAGTAGTTGGAAGAATCTCGGGGACCACTTATAATGTGTTTTTGAAGTAAATAGTTTGAAAGAATGTTGGGAATTTCTTGTCTTGTTTTTGAAGTAATTGGAAAGTATTTCGAAGATCCCTTGTGTCTGGCTTAACGTAATTTGAAAGAATCTCGGAAATTTCTTGCGCTTGTATTTGAAATAGTTTGAAAAAACACCTTTTGACGTAGATAGTTTGAGAGAATCTCGGTAATCTTTCTGTGCATTATTTTTGAAGCAATGTGAAAAGATCTCCGAGACCACGATTTCGTGTTTTTGAAGTAATTTGAAAGAATCTCGTAGATCACCAGTGTTTTGTTTTTGAAGTAGTTTGAAAGAACTCCGGGAACCCTAGTATCTGATATTTGAAGTAGTTTGAAAAAAATTCGGACAACACTTGTCTGTGGGTCCTGAAGTAGTTTCAAAAAATCTCGAGGACCACTTGTGCTTGGTTTTTGAAGTAGTTCGAAACAGTCTCGGGGAACCCTTTGGTTTCATTTTGAAGTATTTTGAAAGAATCTCAGGAATCTCTTGTGTTTTGTTTTTGAAGTAGTTTGAAAGAATGTCGGGGATATTTCTGTGTATTGTTTTTAAGGCACTTTGAGAAAATTTCCTGGACCACTTACGGCTTGCTTTTGAAGTAGTTTGAAAGAATATTGGATACCCATTGTGTTTTGGTTTTGAAGTATTTTGAAAGAATGTCGGGTATCTTTCTGTCTATTGTTTTTAAGGCATTTTGAAAAAAATCTCCTGGACCACTTACGTCTTGTTTTTGACGTAGTTTGAAAGAATCGCGGGAACCTCCCGTGTTTGGTTTTTGAAGTAGTTTGAAAGAATTTCGGATATCCCTTGTGTCTGGGTTTTGAAAGTATTTTGTAAGTATTTCCGGGACCACTTTTGTTGGTTTTTTGAAGTAGTTAGAAAAAATCTCGAGGAACACTTTTGTCTGGTTTTTGAAGTAGGTGGAAAAAATCTCGAGAACCACTTTTGCTTTGATTTTGAAGTGGTTTGAGAGAATCTCGAGGACCCTTTGTGTCTGGTTTTTGAAACAGTTTGAAAGAATATTGGGGAACATTTGTATCTTGTTTTTAAAATAGTTTGAAAGATGTCAGGAACTTCTTTTGAATTGTTTTTGAAGTATTTTGAAAAAATCTCGGGAAACACTTATATCTTGGTTTTAAAAGTAGTTTGAAGGATCTCGGGGACCACTTTTGATGCGTTTTTGAAGTAAATAGTTTGAAAGAATGTTGGGGATTGTTTTTGAAGTAATTGGAAAGTATTTCGAAGATATCCGGGACCACCATTTTTCGTGTTTGTGTCTGCGTTTTGAAGTAGTTTGAAAGAATCTCGGAAACCCTTTGTTTCGTTTTTTGGTGTAATTTCGGAAATCTCTGTGTGTCTTTGAAAGAATCTCTGGGATCACATATGTCTTGTTTTTGAAGTAATTTGAAAGAATGTTGGAGACCCTTGTGTCTTGTTTTTGAAGTAGTGGGAAGGAATATAGGGGATTTTTCTGTGTATTGTTTTTAAGGCAATTTGAAAAAAAACTGTGGTTTGAAAGAATCTCGAGGAACACTTTTGTCTGGTTTTTGAAGAAGTTTGAGAGAATCAAGAGGACTACTTGTGTCTGGTTTTTGAAGTAGTTTGAAAGAATGTCGGGGATCTTTCTGTGCATTGGTTTTTAGGCAATTTGAAAAAGTATCCTGGACCACTCACGTCTTGTTTTTGAAGTAGTTTGAAATTTTTTTGAAAGACATTTTTTTGAAAGAATCTTGGGAACCCCTCTTCTTTTGTTTTTGAAGTAATTTGGAAGAATTTCAGGGTCTTGTGTTTTTTTAATGTGTGTGGGTTTTGAAAGTATTTTGAAAGAATCTCGAGGACCCCTTTTGTTTTGTTCTTGAAGTAGTCTGAAACAATCTCGACTCCTTGCGTTTTGGTTTTGATGTAATTTGAAACAATTTCAGATACCACTTTTCTTCTTTTTGAAGTATGTATTTAGAGGGATCCATGTGTCTAGTTTTTCAAGTAATTTGAAAGAATTTCGCAATCCCGTGAAAATAACCTTCGAGCAATTTTTTTTGTGCTAAGAAAATCTCGTTTTTTCTTTAATTACAATATGCTAGGAAATAGTTTAGTGCATTCAAAAAATTTTGGCAAATTATCAAACAAGCTGAAACAATTTTTATGTTCTGAGTCTATGGTTTCTTAGAATAATGCGTTTGTGTCAATGCGCAATCGAGTCGTCAATAGCAGAGGAGCTGTTAACAATCGACTGTTTTCTTTAATATTTCACTACACCTATCCAAATTGATATCCTCGTCCTTATTCTTTATTTCAGCTTATAAAAGTTATCAAAAAAAAATCAAATTTCGGCCATATAGCCAGTACAAGAAATCTATGAATCGCAACTTGACGTTATTGTACATTATTGTACATTTGTAAAAAATCTCTTTAGCTCCAATAATAACACACTTCTGTGGAAAATTTTCCGCTGTCATGGCTTTATTTAGGTTCCAAACTGACTTGTTGCTTGTGGACCGCACCGCTGTGGTTGCAACGAACAGACTGAAATATCACAAGAGAACTTTGTTCGGTTTTGTTGGCGTGTTCCTGCTATATTAAGTTGCAGCAGGAAAACGGATAATGCGCTATGCTGCGTTCAAGCACACTCACGATAAAATATATTTCAAATAAATATGACACGCATTTGATTGTCATTGCTGTGTTTCCTTTCCGTCTGTATGTCGTTTGTCCGTCCACTACTAAATGTTTTTAAATAATGTTTAGGTAGGTACTCACAATGTGACAATGATTATTAAGCGGCTGTTTTAAGATTACACAGGCTTATGTAAAAAAAGCAAGGTGAAGGTTATAAATCCAAAAACACAAACTGCCAACAAAAGATCATTTGATAAGTTCTGGCTGAGACTGCAGATAACAAGTATTTAGTGATAAAGGTAAATTATTGCCTTAGGTGTAGAACAAACAAGTTCTAAATCACGTATGTCACTAGGTTTCTAGTTTTCGAATCACCCTGATTTAGCGATCCTGTGACTATAAACCCGACAATAGTAGCAGCAATTTTTCGAAGAGCGGATTCTGTAATTGAGACACAATGTCAGTTATGAAAAGTCAACAAGTGTTCGTGCCACCCCGGGAAAGTACACAAAGTATAAATTGTGTTTGTTGTGGAGAAATCTTGTTGAAACTGTGCTAATATGTCCACATATGATCTTAGTAAGATATCACAAGGTACATCGTCTTAAAATCAATTGTGTGGATAGAAATATAACAGGAATTATACTAAAACGTGCTATTAGTTTAATTTTATTAGACAGTAAGCGGCTGCTTTAAGATTACACAGGCTGAGGCTTATGTAAAAAAAGTAAGGTGAAGGTTATAAATCCAAAAACACAAAAGATGGATTTGATAAGTCTCTGGCTGAGACTGCAGATAACAAGTATTTTGTGATAAAGGTAATTATTGCTAGGTGTAGAACAAACAAGTTTTAAATCACGTATGTCATTAGTTGATCCTGCGATTTGGTAAATATGAAACTGAAAATAGTAGCGGTCATTTTTTGAAGAGGCGGATTCCTAATGACAACGAACCAACTTGTGAATACCAACTTTTACGATGTATCACAATGGGTGGATCAAATTAAATTACAGCAAAAAACGATAAAAATAACCTTGACCATAACCAATTAACCGATAAATGTTAACCTTAGATAACCTCACACATCAATCGAATTTTTGTTATAAATACAGTAAAAGGATTTAACATTTAATCTCGTTTGGGGTCACAATGTTGCAAAAATAATTTGTTTATTTTTGCAGTGCAGTGATGTTGCTTATATCAACACATAGATAAAAAATCAATAGCACGAGCGATTTTGTATTACAAACGAATACTTATTAAAATAAGAAACAACTAATCCTGCAAACAATTATAAAAATTATATTTATGGTCGCTAGAAAAAATGTTATCTTAACAGCTTTACTGCATGATAAAAGCAAATATTTATTGAAGGATTAACGAAACAATTGCGAATCTACAAAGTCCGATGCAATTTAGTTTAGAAAATTCCTCAAATCCATTTTTCATTAGTGATGATTTAAAGCCGTCGTACGAAGAGATTTCGGGACGAACGAACATAAGTTTATCACTTAGTGGATTAACAAACGATCAAAGAAACGTCGGAAATGGAAGTTAGACAACAGGAAAAAAACATCTAGATTAAGAGAACGCAACAGGACTCAAGATGATAAAGTGATTTAGTTCTATTACATCCAAGTTTAAGTTCATTAATTGGGGCAGGCGGATCTAAAAAATGACTTCCTCAGCCGGTTGAACGGAATAATAATTAATTCTAGAAAAGTCTGACGATGACGACAGTGTTTGTTCACCATACGTCACTTTTTATTTTATGACGACTACAAAACACTGTGTTCTTGTTCTTTATTGCAGTTGGTTAATCTTCTGGATAATTCGTCCCAGTTGATTATTGTCACCCTAGTTTGATAATGATAACTTTGTCGTGTATGGTGATATCGATGTTTAGACTTGAATTCAACACGTCTATCTGGTTTGTGGGTACATACTTGCATAAATACGGACGTGACGGTGAGTTCGATGTGGGTGTATTGTTTGACTGATAAAACTATAATGGTTGTGGCCGATTAATACTTGTGACAATTCTGCTAATTTTGACGATTTTTAAGTGTAGTGATTTACGTCATTTATGTTGCAATAACCCAGGGTGACGTCAACCATTGTTGTTCCGAAAAATTTGTTTTATGTGTAGGCATATCTGATTAAGGATTTTGGTTGATCGTCAAATTGTTCAAATTTAGCCAAATTTTGATTTTTCATTGATACGTGTTTTTTTTAGAACTGGCTAAAATAAGTTGTAATAAATTAGAGGTTAATTATAATGTTGGCAAATTGGCCTCACACCATGGTCAGCTACGAGAGAGTTGTATTTGCACGCATGTTAAATCAACTAAAGTAGAAACTTTGACTTGGTGCTTTGGTGGAAGATTATATTTTGCGCTCACCTTCTGTTGTTAAATGTTTTCATTCCATGTATTAATGCCATGTTTAAATTTTCTACGATATTCGCTTTCTTTCGGTTTATTTTCGATATGCATTCTTTTGTATAAAACAATTCGAAAAGACTTCAATTTTTTTAAATCCTGAAGTCATAGATAAAAATTTGTAAGTTCCACGTGGGTTAAGGCAGGTGGTTACATTAAATATTATCTATTTATTTTCATTTTTTTAGTGGGAAATTTCGATTACCGCGTAGATTTTCTAGCTCCATTTAAAATTGCAGATTTTTCGTTAATTTAATTTAATTTCGCACAATTCTGAGGTCGCTGATAAAATTTTTTACGTTATGCGTGGGTTAACATATTATTATCATACTCGTGTGATTACATGTGTGGACAAACCTTGTGCTCGTAGGTTATAATGGTTTTATCCCACTTGCAGTTATTATTACATTACTTAAACCACCTATTACGAATTCAGTGTGTAGATTTTTTAAGTTGCACAAAATCTAGCGAGCTTGGTGTGTATACAGGGTGAGTCACTGTCACGCGCTCGTCGGTGCCTCCTTATCTACGCATTAGGGGTCAAAACTGTAGAATTATTCATCAGGTTTGGTCTAATTGTTTTCCTGTTACACTATAAACACATACACTGTATTTTATGGTTGCATATAGAAAATAATACAAGCTGTTCTAATTGAAGAAATTGAAATATCTATTCGACAAAATGAATTAATTTTGAAATTAATTTTGACACTTTTAACTTTACAAGGAATAAAGAAATTCTTCATATTTTAAAACTATAGCATTTTAAATTTTTAAGCGATTTATCTGACGCGATATTTAAAATCTAAAGTCAAAAATTGACGTCTTTAATTTCATAAATCTGTTGGCATATCTTGGAAAAACGAAGCTTATGAACAAAAATAAAAAAAAACACTAAACTAAAAAGTATGGAAATTTTTACAGTGTGAATACCACTTTTAAATGGCAGAATTAATATTAGTATTATATGTGTAAAATTAAAAAATCTAACCTAATTTTTAAAATAAAGTTTACCGACTGATAAAGTGACCTATAAACAATTTTGAAAGCGGCAGTTAAACATTTTATCTAAATTATAGATAAACGACATACATTATGTGTTCAAGTGGTTTTTAATTGTAGGCCTTTTAAGATAAGTGCTAAAAATACAATTTTCTTTTAAAAAAATTCAAAAAGTGTTTTATTTCCTATAGTATTGTTGTGAACTTTGGGTACTGAATTATTTTCCGTCTGTGTCGATTTTTGTTAAACTTTGTATAGTCGTTCTCACCAACAATGTGATGACATCACCTCAAAATTGTTAATGGTAAATGCGTTTTTAATTGTGTAAAATAATATACCTCTACACGTGTGGTTTATGAATCCGTGTTGAGTTTTTACCCGAAATTCTTCACTTTTTCGATTTTTCAGGCTTTTTCAATTTTTCGATATTTGAGTTTTGGGCTTTTTCAGTTTTTCGATTCTTCAATTTCTCGATTTTTCAAATTTTCGCCTGATTGATTTTGATCAATTTTTCTGTTGAAAAATCCCATTTTTCGATTTTTCAATACTTTTGGCGTTTCGAAATTCTTTGATTAATAGATTTCTCGATTTTTTGATTTTCAATTTCTCCATTCTTCAACTTCTCTTTTTCCATATTTTGATTTTCCCATCTTCGCCTGTTAGATTTTTTTTCATTTTTACATTTTCAATTCGTCAATATTTTGGTTTTCCAAGTTTTCGATTTTTCGACTTATCGTTTTCTTGATTTTTTGATTTCTCAGTTTTTCTATATTTTAGTTTTATGATTTTTTAGTTTTTTGGTTAGTCAATTTTTCTTAGATTTTTCAATTTTTCGTTTTTCCAAATTTTTGATTTATCTATTTTTATATTTTTATTTTGGGGTTTTTCAATTTTACGGTTCTTCAATTTTTTTAATATTCCAAATTTTAGATTTCTTAAACTTTAGTTTTTTCAGTATCCTGATTTTTTGACTTTTTAATTTTTCAGTTTTTCGTTTTTTCAATTTTTCATTCTTTAAATTTTTCAATTGTTTTAGTTTTGTTAATTTTCCGACTTTTCGATTTATCGAGATTTCAATGTTTCGATTCTTTGATTTTTCAATTTTTGGATTATTTTAAATTTAATGTTTTTTATTTTTTAAATTTTACTTTTTCGATTTTTCGATTTTGGGTTATTTCGGTTTCTCGATGTTTTAATTTTACAATTGTTCGATGTTTCGATTTTTTGATTTCTTGGTTTTTCATTTTTTCGAATTTTCGGCTCTTCAATGATTCGATTTTCCCATTTTTTATTAAAAAAAGTTGGGAAATTAAAAAGTGGAAGAATCGATTTTTTGATTTCCCAACTTTTTTCTAGATTTCAGTTTCGGGATTTCTCAATTTTTCGATTTCTCAATTTCTCGGTTTTTGAATTCTAAAAAATTTTCGATTTCACCATTTTTAATTTTTTTTATTTCTCAAATTTTCAATACTTTAATTTTAGGACTTTTTCAATTTTTTAATTTTTCAATTTTTCGATACTGTTTTAGATTTTTCGGTTTGGCAATTTCTCGCCTCCTCGACTTTCGATTTCTCGATTTCTGGATCTTTTGATGTTTTGATTTCTCAATTTTTCAGTTTTTCAATTAATCCATTTTTCGATTTTCTGATTTCTCTGATTTTCGTTTTGTCGAATATTTGATTCATCCAATTTTCGGTTTTTCGATATTGGAATTTTCAATTTATTCCCTTTTCGATTTCACGTTTCTTCAATTTTTCAATTCTTCAATTTTTAAAAATTTTGGATTTCTCGAGTTTTCGATTTCTGATTTTTTAAATTTTTTTTCAATTTCTTCGTTCTTGAGTTTTTCGATTTTTCAATTATTCTATTTTTGGATTTTTGATTTCTTGGGTTCTGAATTTTCAATATCTATTATATATATTCCATTCTCTTTTCGATTTCTCGGTTTTTTCATTTTTCAAGCTTTCGATTTTTTTAGTTTTTCATTTTTGATTCTTTCAATTTTCGATTTTTGTTCTTCAGTATTTCGATTTTTCAATTACATATTTTATTTTTCGATTTTTTGATTTCTCTGATTTTCGTTTTGTCGAATATTTGATTCATCGAATTTCTGGTTTTTCGATATTGGAATTTTCAATTTATTCCCTTTTCGATTTCACGTTTCTTCAATTTTTCAATTCTTCAATTTTTAAAAATTTTGGATTTCTCGAGTTTTCGATTTCTGATTTTTTGAATTTTTTTTTCAATTTCTTCGTTCTTGAGTTTTTCGATTTTTCAATTATTCTATTTTTGAATTTTTGATTTCGTGGGTTTTGAATTTTCGATATCTATTATATATATTCTATTCCCTTTTCGATTTCTCGATTTTTCCATTTTTCAACTTTCGATTTTTCCAGTTTTTCATTTTTGATTCTTTCAATTTTCGATGTTTGTTCGATTTTTCAATTACATAATTTTATTTTTCAGTTTTTTGATTTCTCAAATTTTTTTATCTACTCTATTTCTCTATCTTTCTAGTTTTCGTCTTTTCGATTTTTGATTTTTTTAATTTTCGATTTTTCAGTGTTTACACATCTTCAGTTTTTAGATTTTTTTATAAATTTTTTGTTTTTTTAATTTTTTCGATGGATGAATTTTCCATGTTGAGTTTTGGATTTTCAATTTTACGATTCTTTCATTTTTTGATATTTCTGTCTTTTGATTTCTTAAATTTTAGATTTTTCGATAAGCTAAAAATTACAAAACTGAAATTGGGAAATCAAAAAACTGAAAAATATCGAAAACATCAAAAAACTGGAAAATCGGAAAATCAAAAGAACTGAAAAGTTAAAAATCGAAATACAAGAAATCATTCATCAAAAATCGAAAAATCGAAAAATAGAAATACTGAAGTCCCGATTAAACAAGAATTCGAAAAATTTATAAAACTGAAAAAAATTAAAAATTAAAAACGAAAAACTGAAAAATCGAAATATTTAAATTTAAAAAAAGAAAAATTGATAAAAATCGAAAGACTGAAAAATATGAAATGTAATAGAAATCAAAAAATTAAAATATCAAAAATTACAGAATCGAAAAATTGAAAAATTCCAAAACTCAAATATCGAAAAATTGATCAATCGATAAATCGAAAAAGTGAAAAATCGATGAAAAATTGAAGAATCGAAAAACTGAAAAATCCCAAAACTAAAAAATCGAAAAGCTGAAAAGTTGAAAAACCTAAAAATGTGAAAATTGAAGAACTGATAATCGAAAAATCTCAACATGAAATATCGAAAAATTCGAAAATTGGAAAAACGAGGAATTAAAAAATCAAAAATCCAAACTTCGAACAATTTGAAAATTCAAAGATCGGGAAATCTAAAAATTGAGGAATTGAAATACCCCGAAATCGAAACATCGAAAAATTAGACTATTAAAAAATTGAAACAAAAAATCGAAAAATGGAAACTCTGGATAAACAAAAAAATCAAAAATTCTATAAAACTGAAAAAATTGAAAAATTTGAAAACGAAAAATTGAAAAATCAAAAAAATTAAATTTGAAAAAGGAAAAATTTGAAAAATCGAGAAAATGGAAAATCTGAAAATGAGAAAAAATTTATATACCAAAAATTACAGAATCGAAAAATTGATCAATCGGTAAAAATTAAAAATGGATGAAAAATTGCAGAATCGAAAAACTGAAAAAACCCAAGACTCAAACATCGAAAAATTGAAAATCGAAAAATCTAAAAATCGAAAAATCGTAAAATCGAATAATTGAAAAATCAGAAAATTGAAGAACTGAAAATCTGAAAATCGAAAAATCGAGTTATCGACAATATGAGATACTCAAATATCGAAAAATCGAGAAATCAAGAAATGGGAAAGTCAAAATATCGGAAAATTGAAAATCTAGAAAGCCTAAAAATTGAAATATTGAAAAATTGTAAAACTTAAACATCGGATATTTGAGAATTCGAAAAATAAAAAAATCGAGAAAGCGAAATGTTGAAAAATCGCGAAATTTATCTTAGTCACGTCAAAAACAAAATTTTTCTATTGAATAATAATATGCTTTGAGTTAGTGCGCCATTTTTAGATAACCCTGTTTTACAAAGTAATGTTCTAATTAGTAATTGTATTTATCATTTTACAGGTGTAAAATAAGTAATTATCATTTACAGTATAAAATAAGGTAATTATCGCACTAGAGGCAAAAATAACCTAAAAAAATAAATACAACAAGAAGTCAGCTTTCAACAAACACCCACATTTTTAATTTATGGTTTCACTAACTTCTCTACCACGACTCTGTGATCGCTACGACTTTTCTGTATAAATTTCATAATCCTTTGTATTAAAATGTGATAATAGAGTTAAAAGCAGATATATTTAGACACGAATTTATGAATAATATTACGTATGCCTGTCATAAATCATTACACTTCCGCCACGTCGTTCTAGAATCGCGAAACACAAAAGCCGAAGAAAAAAATGTGATAAAATATATCATCCCCTCAACCAATAATTCGTGAGGAGAGTGCAGCGATAAATCAGTTTCTGTCTGAGATTTCACAAGATAGAGATAAGTGTATTTTATAAATCGGTAAAGTAGACATGTCATTACGTCTATCTCTCTTACTAATATATTCATGTTTTCGTGTTTGAACTTCACGAATCTGCAGCAAACAGACACTATCAAAGCTGATAGAAATTAAGGTTTTCGCAGAAACCTTGACATTTGGAGTTCAACGCCTTTAACATTTTATTAAGACAATTAATTATGTAGGCACCGTTTCCAATCTTAATACCGAATGATTTTCCGAAAGGTCGAAAGTTTGGGTAAATATTTACGATAAATATGGGCGACAATAGCAGGTGCATAAATTTCGGCAAATTATTCGGATGGCAGGAATTTTGCCTTGAGTGTGGAATCTAAGTTGCATTGGAAAGAGTCGGACATTAAAGCTGTCGATGTGTGTACTTTTTCCTGCATTTTTTCGATAATTTATGGGCTATATTTTTCGTCTTTCCGCTATAATTACTGCATTTTGCAACCGCATTGCGTGTTTAGGGGCAAGATTAATCATTGTCACGTCATTTATGATAGTTCGGTATTTTTTAAGTGGTTACATTTTTCCAAATCCTTCCGCAACTACGCCCACGTAGTTGTGTCACAACTTAACAGCAATATCAGGAATCGAAAAAACTGGTAGGTTATTTCAACAGAAAAATTGAAAGTTCCAAAATCGAAAAAATAGAAAAATCTTCTAGAAACTCAAAAAATCGAAAACTGAAAAATCGAAAAGTCGAGATCCGAGACGTGAAAAAATCGAAAAACTCAAGCACGTAATTGAAAATTTGTGTAATCGAAAAATAAAAATGTTAATTCGAAAAACCAAGAATCGAAAAGTCAAAAACTAGAAAGATTGAAAATTCGAGTAGATAACGAAAATTCCAGACTCGAGATCTCAAAAAATTCAAAAATAAAATAATTAAAAAATCGAAAAACTGAAGAATGAAAAAATTGAAGAATCGAGAAATCGAAAGGGAATAAATCGAAAATTGCAGTATGAAAAATCGAAAATTCTATGACTCAAATAAGTATTCGAAAAAACGAAAATCGGAGAAATCAGAAAACGAAAAATTCGAAAACCTAAAAATCGAAAATCGAAAAACCGAAAAATCCAAGAATCGAAATATAGAAAAAACGAAAAATTGAAAAATCGAGAAAATGAAAAATCCCAAAACTGAAATCTAGAAAAAAATGGGAAATCAAAAAATCGATTTTCAATATTTTAATTTTCCAACTTTTTTTCTCAATCAAAAACTGGAAAATCGAAAAATGGAAAAGCCGAAAAGTCGAAAAAAAGAAAAACCGAGAAATCGAAAAATCGAAATATGTGTAATTGGAAAATTAAAATTTGAAAAATTGATAAATTTAAGTTTAAAAAAATCGAAAAATTGGAAAATCGAAGCACTGAAATCTCGATCAAAAAATTAAAATATTGAGAAACCGAAAATTCGAAAAATCGAAAAACCGAAATAGAAAACTCGAGAAATCGAGATATAAGAAAATTAAAATATCAAAAAGAGAAGCTCAAAAATCGGGAAATTTAAAAATCGAAAATTTAGTATGGCCAAAAAAATTGAAAATTGGAAAAATTGAAGTATCTCAAAACTGTAATATCCAAAAATCCATTGATAAAAACACGAATAGTTCAAAACCCGAAAAATTGAAAAATAGAAAAACTGGAAAAACCTCGAAGAACTTACTTATTGAAAAATTGAAAATCGAGAAATCGAAAACTCGAAAAATCGAAAAATGAGAGATCCGAAACCTGAAAATCAAAAAAGTGAAGAACAGAAAATCAGAAAATCAAAAAAATTGGAAAATCAAAATAAAAATTTGGAATCTAAACGTCGAAAACTCGAGTGTCAAAGAAAAGAAATGTGAAAAAAAATCGAAAATTTAGAAATGTCAAAAATTGAAATATGTATTGAAAAATCGGAAAACTGAAATATCGCAAAATAGGGAATTCGAAAAATGAAAAAAATCGAGAAATCGAAAAATCTAATATTCACGAAATCAAAAAATTGAAATTTCGAAAAATTGAAGAATCGTAAAATTGAAAAATTGAGAAACCGAAATGACGAAAAATCGAAAAACCGAAATAGAAAAATCGAGAAATCGAGATATAGGAAAATTAAAATGTCAAAAAGAGAAGTTAAAAAATCGGGAAATCTAAAATCGAAAATTTAGTATGGCCAAAAAAATCGCAAACCGAAAAATTGAAAAAACGAAATTTTGCAAAATCTAGAAATTGAAAAATTGGAAAAATTGAAGTATCTCAAAACTGAAATATCCAAAAATCCACTAATAAAAATACGAATAGTTCAAAACCCGAAAAATTGAAAAATAGAAAAACTGGAAAAACCTAAAACTAAAACCTCGAAGAACTTACTTATTGAAAAATTGAAAATCGAGAAATCGAAAACTCGAAAAATCGAAAAATGAGAGATCCAAACGTGAAAAATCAAAAAAGTGAAGAAGGGAAAATCAGAAAATCAAAAAATTGGAAAATCAAAATAAAAATTTGAGAATTCTAACGTCGAAAACTCGAGTGTCAAAGAAAAGAAATATGAAAAAAAAAATCGAAAATTTAGAAATGTCAAAAATTGAAATATGTGTTGAAAATTCGGAAAACTGAAATATCCCAAAATAGGGAATTCGAAAATTAAAAAAATCGAGAAATCGAAAAATCGAAAAATCTAGTATTCATGAAATCAAAAAATTAGAATATCAAAAAATTGAAGAATCGTACAATTGAAAAATTGAGAAACCGAAAGACGAAAAATCGAAAAACCGAAATCGAAAAATCGAGAAATCGAGATATAGGAAAATTAAAATATCAAAAGAGAAGTTCAAAAATCGGGAAATCTAAAATCGAAAATTTAGTATGACCAAAAAAACCGCAAATCGACAAATTGAAAAAACGAAAGTATCTCGAAACTCAAATATCCAAAAATCCATTAAAAAAAATCGAGTAGTTTCAAAACCCAAAAAATTGAAAAATAGAAAAACTGGCAAGTCAAAATAAAAATTTGAAAATCTAAAGGTCGAAAAGTCGAGAGTGTCAAGAAAAGAAAAGTGAAAAAAAATCGAAAATTTAGAAATGTCAAAAATTGGGAATATGTATGTATTGAAAAATCGGAAAACAAGTATCGCAAAATAGGGAAGTCGAAAACTAAAAAAATCGGGTAATCGAAAATTTGAAAATTTAAGAAAATAAAAAATCGGAAACTTGAAAAATCGGAATATAGAAAAAAAAGAATATTCGAAAATCAATAAAATAGGAAATCTTCTGGAAAATCGAAAAATCAAAAAGTCGAGAACTCGAAGAATAAAAAAATCAAAAAGAAAAAATCTAAAAACTGAAGGGTGTAAAATTTAAAAAACTAAAATTTGAATGAAAAATCAAAAATCGAAAAGTCGAAAACTAGAAAGATTGAAAATTCGAGTAGATATCGAAAATCCAAGACTTGAGTAATAAAAAAATCTATAAATGAAATAATTGAAAAAACGAAAACTTGGAGAACGAAAAAGTTGAAAAACCGAAAATTCAAAAAATCAAAAATAGAAAACTCGAAAATTTCACAAAACTAAGAATTGAAGAATTGAAAAATCGAGCTATGGAAAGGAAAGTAAATTGAAAATTCGAATATCGAAATCGAAAATTCGAGTAGATATCGATAATCCAAACTCGAGAAATCAAAAAATCCAGAATAAAATAATTGAAACATCGAAATCTGAAGAACGAAAAATTTGAAAATCAAAATCGAAAACTCGAAAAATCAAAAATTTGAAAAATCGAAGAATTGAGAAATCGAAACGAGAAGAAAGTGAAAGTTCCATATAGAAAAATCGAAAATTCGATGAATCAAATTTTCAATGGAACGAAAATCCAGAAATCAGAAAACCGAAATTCCAAAACTACAAAAAAATTCGAAAAACCGAAAATCCAGAATCGAAATATCAAAAAACAAAACATCGAAAATTGAAAAAACGAAAAGTTGTAAACTAAAAAAAAATTACAAAATCGAAAAATGAAAAAGGCGAAAGCTCGAAAAAAGGAAAAACTGAGAAATCTAAAAATCGAGAGATCGAAGTAAACCAAAATCAAAAATTAAAGAATTAAATTTAGAAAAATTGGAAAACTTAAATTTAAAAATCTCGATAAATCGAGAAATCGAAAAATTGATAACGCTAAATAAATTGAAAAATTTAGAAAGCAAAAAAAATAAAATCGAAAAACTGAAAAATTTAAAAAAGGAGAAATCGAGAAATCAAAAAATCTAAAATATAAGAAACGGAAATATCGAAAAATAGGGTAATCGAAAATGAAAAAACGAAAAATTGAGAAAACCAAATATCAAAAACCGGAAAAACCAAAAGATTGAAAATTGAAAATCTGAAAATCGAAAAGTCGAAAAGTAGAGAAACCGAAACATCGAGAAATCGGGAAAAGGAAATAGGAAAACCGAGAAATTGAGGTATTGGAAAATGAAAATATCGAAAAATCTAAAAGTTGAAAAGTCGAGAAGTCAATGAATCGAGAAAGAGAGAAGTCAAAATATCAAAAATCGAAAAATCAACAAACCGAAAAGTTGGAAAATCGAAAATTTGGAAACGCCAAAAATCGGAAACTGACTCATCGCAAAATAGAAAATTCGAAAAATAAAAAGATCGAGAAATCGAGAATTTGAAAAATCTAGAGAAAAATTGAAGAATCGAAAAACTGAAAAATCCCGAAATTGAAACATCGAAAAACTTAGATATCGAAAAATTCAAAATCAAGAAATCGAAACGTCGAAAAAACGAAAAATTGGAAAATCAGAAACCTGAAAAATCGAAAAATCGACTATTTGAAAAATCGGAAATTTAGAAACGCCCCAAATTCAAATATTAAAATATCGGAAAATATAGAATTCAAAAAATAAGAAAATGTAGAAATCAAAATTTTTAAATATCGAGAAATTAAAGAATCGGAAAATTGTAAAATCAAAAACCTCAAAACCGAAAAATTGAAGAATTGAAAATCTGAACAGCGAAATATCGAGAAATCGGAAATGGAGAAATGGGAAATCAAAATATCCAAAATGAAAGTTGAAAGATTGATTAATCCAAAAAAATCGAAAATTTTATAAAAATCAAAAATTGAAATATTGCAATTCGAAAACTTGAAAAATCGCGAAATTAGCTTTGGAAAATAGAGAATTCGCAAAATAAAAAAATCGAGAAATTGGAACATCGAAAAATTTAAAGAACAAGACCAGGGGTTTCTTATTTTATAAAATTTAAATTACATTTACTAATGTGAAATTTGGAGATGACGTCATACTATGATTGGCCAAATTTTGGCTATTGTTTCGCCAGACAGACAGTTGGAAACGGGAGATCTATTTTTCGTATTCTAAGGGTTATGAAACTTCGACAAAACATAAAAATAGCCAGCCGTCCGATGAACTCGATTACAATCCTTCTTTAACTTACTCTCAGGAAGTAAAAAACGGTCGCCTGATTAAATGTCTGCATAATTAAGCTAATTTTATTATGCATTAACTGCAGGAGATTTAGCAACACCTAGATAAAGCAATTACAAATCTGCAATTACCTACCCCGCATTTTTTCCAAAGCACAACTTTGTTCCTTTCAGTCGACTCAAAACCGGACCACACAAATTATTGTTTCGTAAACTTGACCAGCCACTGTGAGAAAATCCACTCTATAATTAAGCACCACATAAAATTATTACATATTTTCCACCTTTCAGCGACCTTACCGTCGACCTTGTTACAATCATTATAAACTGATACAAGTGAATTTTTGTCTCAAGGTTCCTGATTGAGTGTTGAAAGTGAGACTTTCGACAAAATCCCGGGCAAAAAATTCACCGAAAATCGCGCTCCGCTAATCAAATAATATGTTCAAAACACTGTGAAGTTTTCCAACTGCTGTAAAAAACAGTAATTATAATTATCGCTCTGCCATTAAAAAAACATTCAAAAAATTTCACTATCGTGTGGACGATAAGTGGCGGAATTATTCTGATTTTTTCTTCTGTGGGCGCTGACGTCACCGCATGCGAATTTCGTCCGTTTTGGTCTCTTGGAAGACCTACGTGGAGAGAAGCCCCACTAGTGTCCCATTACACAAAAAGAACAAAATAGACTCGACCCAGTTATGTGTTTGATTATTCATATATTAAGGTTATCTTGGCGATGTTTTTATCAGTGCAACCTTCAGATCGTCGCGGGTCTGTAAAGGGCTTAGGCGTGTCATTCGATCGGAGAGAAAATTTAATAAAAAATATTTATAAAAAGTTATCTCGTGCTATCACAATCGTGTTTACTCCTCTTGTAACCACGACAAACGATAAACATGTTTTTAATGTAATTTTATCGTTGTGATGAAGTATTTACCATAGTAAACAATAAATTTTGCTTTATTGATTAATTCCAGAGGACGCAAACCCTCAGTCTTGTGACGATCCCAATTAAAGGGATATTGTAGTAATTGTTAAAGCGTTTGAAGGTTAACCCTACTGGGACACTTGAAAGGGTTCGATATTGTTCGGTTCAGTTATAGACTCTAACAATCTGCTCGAACTTTCGAGGATTTCCTCAAAGTGATCACCTACAAGCACACGTCCAAACAAACTCGTCAAAAATTATTAAATACTAGTACTTAATTATTCGTAGGACGTAAACACCATGACATATGATGCAATGGGAACTTTGTTGCAAACGGTTATATCTTTGCCTTTTTCAACCATAATATTGATTGCTCTATTAAAATTTTTACAACATGATTTTATTGTTATGCTAACACAATATAAATTTCAATTTCACGACGTATTTAAACCAGCTGTAAAATATTGTTTGAGTAACATAAGTATGTCTGACTTTATCGGTTGTTATGCAAAAAACTTTGTTCGAGCTGCGTTATCGACTGCTGTTTTAAATATAGTGATTTGCACTTCATTTCAAGATGGAACTCGAAGTTTGCCACATAATAACTTATAAAACTTATCGACAGTGAAAATTACAGTCGTGCGTCTTGTAGGCAAATATAATGGAGCATCGAACACACAATATTAAAAAAAAAAATAGTCCAGTTGTCCGAAAAACGCCCAAACTTCCTGGAATCATGTCAAAATTATTTATAACACGAACTTCATTGATTATCGCCCGTTATCAATGAATAATTACAGTGAAGTGTACAAACAGCGATTGTAATCGTTTGTACATAAAAACAAAACCTGCACTGACACGTTATTCAACGCACTGTTCTTCTAACACAACTTGTTGCGTGGGGTGCAATAACGTGACGCAACAAGTAACAATAAAATCTTTATCAAGTTCAAATCATGATCACAATATAAACGAAATTTTACATTTGTCATTCGCTAACAACATGACTTTGCACTAAAATTAAAAGTGAACGGGTACTGAACAACTTTCAAAGGTGCATGAGCATTTTTTGCTAGATCGAAATGTAAACATGTTCATATTTCAAGATAGTCTATGGTTGGAGATGTAGCGGTCAGTGAACACACGGGATTCATTGCACTTTCTTAAATTAAATTCAGAGTTATCATTACGTAAAAATCGGTTTGGTTTTTTAGATTTTAATTAGGTCGGTTGATGAATGGGTAATTTCGTCTTTGGTTGAGTTCTAGAATGTCAAAACGTAGGTCTCTTTGTTTCCGACTGTTTATTGTATTTGGCGGTTTTATTAGACAGTTAATCGCTAATCCCCAGGAAAAATTCAATTTGTTTCATCTAAATATACATTTTTTTTTAATTTTTTTGTTAAGTAAATCTAGCTAGAATAATTTATCCATATTTTAAAGACTTTGTAGGTAAGCGAAGAAAAATGATTGTGCCCCGGTAGAAATCGAACCACACATCTCCCACTTGCCGGGCGGGTGCCTTGACCACTAGACGACATAGCGGCTTATCTTTTCTTCGCTTACCTAGCTATTATTGTGCCGCCACAACTTGTTCGTATGAGATGTCTCATAAAAATTAATGAACTACTTTATTGTTTAAATTAATGGTTAAAAGCAAAAATGCTTTACCTAATTTTCCCCAAGTTCTGTTGTTATTAGGATTACATTGTACGTTTAAAATTCATAGATTTATTCCCATTACAAGGTTGAAGCTGCCAAATTTTATTTAAAATATTACTTGAAGATTTTATTATAGTAAGCTTAAACAATTTTGTTTGATAGATTGTCCTTCAGAGACGAGGGAAGTTCTGTCCTGATTAATTTTAAAATAAATTTTAAATTAATGATTAGATCAGAGTAGTGTAAATCAGTACTTAAGATTCAAGCAATTGTCGTGGTGGATGCTAGAAAAATCAGTGTGCTGTGTAAGGTAAGAAAGTATTGTAATAGTATACATATAACAGTGATAAATTATTGATCTGGCGAACGACTATACTTTCATTTTTTCTAGACGTTTCATGACCCCTAGAGTATGAAAAAACAGGTCTTCCGTTTCTGTCTGTCTGTCGTCTATGTTGATCTTTATTAAACAGATAATCTAAGAAACGACTAAACCAATTATTTTCGAATTTTGTATGTGCATACTTTACGTGTATCGTGTAGGTGACCAAAATTTGTCTAATAATCCCCATCAAAAATTTGATGACGTCATCCCAAAATTTTGCATGCTAAATGCTATTTCAAATTTATAAAATAACATACTCTGGTACTTCTGGTTTATGAATCCGCGTTGAGGTTTTACATTTTTTCTTCTTACACTGTGACTGGTATTATCTACATTTTTTAAATTTCTAACATCTACTTTCAGTTTTTTTCGATGTTTGATGACCTCTGGAGTATGAATAATTGCTTGTGTCTTTCTATCTGTCGTCTGTCCGTGTTAAACTATCGGAGCGATTGCTGTCAAATTTTATATGTACACATTTTAGGAATATCGTCCAGATAGTAAAAAGCTAACCGAAGTTTGTTTAATTACCGCGACCACCAATTCGCAGATTTTTGCGTGGTAAATGCTATTTAAATTTTATAAAGTAACATATTCCTGTACTTGTGATTTATGAATCCGCCTTGAGGTTTTACCCGTGCTGTCCAGATTTTCGCAAAAAGTTCTATGAAAAATTGAACTTTTTTATTTACTTCCTGTACTTGTAGTTTATTAATCCGCCTGAGGTTTTACCCAGTTTTTTAACACTATAACTGGCATTATCTATTTTGTTATATAGGTTATCATAAAACGTTAAAAAAATATCTAATTTTCTGAAACTGGATTTGTTGGAATGTATTTCAGAGGGAAGTTTTGTCTAAATAACCTTAGAACAATTTTTTGTCGTAGTAACAGTAATGACAGAAGTTTTGCTAATCAGAAATCGTTTTTATTTCGGGAAGTTTTAGAGAAAATTAGCTTGAAGTAGAACATTTCTTTTTATATATTTCTACAGCTATTACGATTTTAAGTATATCTGTGATTTATGAATCTACTGCTATTTTTTTGTTAAGTAAATCTAGCTAAAATTTATATGTTTTAATCTATTTATAGATTATTAATTTATCCACATTTTAAAGACTTCTTCGTTGTAGAAGCAAAGACGGTTTACCTAATTTTCCCGAAGTTCTAGTATTACATTGTAGGTTTCAAAATTCATATATTTATTCCCACTAGAAGGTTGAAGCTGCCAAATTTTATTTAAAATATTACTTGAAGATTTCATTATAGTAAGCTTATAACAATTTTGTTTGATAGATTGTCCTTCAGAGGCGAGGGAAGTTTTGTCCTGATTAATTTTAAAATAAATTTAAATTAATGATTAGATCAGAGTAGTGTAAATCAGTAATTAGAATTCAAGCAAGGGTCGTGGTGGATGCTAGAAAAATCAGTGTGCTGTGTAAGGTAAGAAAGTATTGTAATAGTATACATATAACAGTGATTAATTATTGATCTGGCGGACGACTATACTTTCATTTTTTCTAGACGTTTCATGACCCCCTAGAGTATAAAAAAAACAGGTCTTCCGTTTCTGTCTGTCTGTCGTCTATGTTAATCTTTATTAAACAGATAATCTAAGAAACGACTAGACCAATTATTTTCGAATTTTGTATGTACATACTTTACGTGTATCGTGTAGGTGACCAAAATTTGTCTAATAATCCCCATCAAAAATTTGACGACGTCATCCCAAAATTTTGCATGCTAAATGCTATTTCAAATTCATAAAATAACATACTCTTGTACTTCTGGTTTATGAATCCGCTTTGAGGTTTTACATTTTTTCTTCTTACATTGTGACTGGTATTATCTACATTTTTCAAATTACTAACAACTACTTGCAGTTTTTTTCGATGTTTGATGACCTCTGGAGTATGAATAATTGCTTGTGTCTTTCTATCTGTCGTCTGTCCGTGTTAAACTATCGGAGCGATTGCTGTCAAATTTTATATGTACACATTTTAGGAATATCGTCCAGATAGTAAAAAGCTAACCGAAGTTTGTTTAATTACCGCGACCACCAATTCGCAGATTTTTGCGTGGTAAATGCTATTTAAATTTTATAAAGTAACATATTCCTGTACTTGTGATTTATGAATCCGCCTTGAGGTTTTACCCGTGCTGTCCAGATTTTCGCAAAAAGTTCTATGAAAAATTGAACTTTTTTATTTACTTCCTGTACTTGTAGTTTATTAATCCGCCTAAGGTTTTATCCAGTTTTTTAACACTATAACTGGCGTTATCTATTTTTTTATATAGGTTATCATAAAACATTTAAAAAATATATAATTTTTTAAAGCTGGATTTGTTATAATGTATTTCAGAGGGAAGTTTTGTCTAAATAACCTTAGAATAATTTTTTGTAGTAGTAACAACTATGACAGAAGTTTTACTAATCAGAAATCGTTTTTATTTCGGGGAGTTTTAGAGAAAATTAGCTTGAAGTAGAACAATTCCTGTTGTATATTTCTACAGCTAGTTATTGTGATTTTAAGTATATCTGTGATTTATGAATCTACTGCTATTTTTTTGTTAAGTAAATCTAGCTTGTAATTATATTTATAGATTAATAATTTATTTACATGTTAGAGGCTTGTTCGTTGCAGGTGTCTCATCAAAATTAATGAACTACGTTATTGTTTAAATTAATGGTTAAAAGCAAAGACGATTCCCCTAATTTTCCCGAAATTCTGTTGTTATTAGTGTTACATTGTACGTTTCAAAATTCATATATTTATTCCCACTACAAGGTTAAAAATGCCAAATTTAATTTTATTTAAAATCCTAGTCGTAATTTCTATTATCGCAAACAAATAACAACTTCGTGTGGTAGATTGCCCTTATGGAACGAGGGAAGTTCTATCCAGATAACTTTGAATCAAGATGGTCGTGGAAATGATCCCCACCACCAATTCTCAAAAATTTTGCGTGGTAAATATTATTTGAATTTTATAACATAACATTCCTGTACTTGTGATTTATGAATCCGCCTTGAGTTTTTACCCTGGGTATCTAGATTTTCGCAGAAAAAGAGGAACGTTCAACGTTCTCTAAAAAACTGCACTTGTTTATTTACTTCCTGTACTTGTGGTTTATTAATCCGCCTAAGGTTTTGCCCAGCTTTTAACTGGCATTATCTATTTTTTTTATATAGGTTATCATAAAACATAAACAAAATTATAATTTTTCGAAGCTGGATTTGTTGGAGTGTACTTCAGAGGGAAATTTTGTCTAAATAACCTTAGAATAATTTTTTGTCGTAGTAACAACTATGACAGAAGTTTTACTAATCAGAAATCGTTTTTATTTCGGGGAGTTTTAGAGAAAAATTAGCTTGAAGTAGAACAATTATTTTTGTATATTTCTACAGCTAGTTATTATGATTTTAACTACATCTGTGATTTATTAATCTACTGCTATTTTTGTGTTAAATAAATCTAGCTTGACATTTATATTTATAGATTAATAATTTATCCACATTTTAGAGGCTTGTTCGTTGGAGAACTCTCATCAAAATTAATGAACTACTTTATTGTTTAAATTAATGGTTAAGAGCAAAGACGATTCCCTAATTTTCCTGAAGTTCTGTTGTTATTAGTTTTACATTGTACGTTTCAAAAGTCATATATTTATTCCCACTACAAGGTTAAAAATGCCAAATTTAATTTTATTTAAAATACTGCTTGAAATTTTTATTATCGCAAACAAATAACAACTTCGTGTGATAGATTGTCCTTATGGAACGAGGGAAGTTCTGTCCAGATAACTTTGAATCAAGATGGTCGTGGAAATGATCTCCACCACGAATTCTCAAAAATTTTGCGTGGTAAATACTATTTGAATTCTATAAAATAACATTCCTGTACTTGTGATTTATGAATCCGCCTTGAGTTTTTACCTTGGGCATCTAGATTTTCGCAGAAAAAGAGGAACGTTCAACGTTCTCTAAAAAAAAACTGCACTTGTACTTCCTGTACTTGTGGTCTATTAATTCGCCTAAGGTTTTGCCCAGTTTTTAACTGACATTATCTATTTTTTTTATATAGGTTATCATAAAACATAAAAAAATTATAATTTTTCGAAGCTGGATTTGTTGCAGTGTACTTCAGAGGGAAATTTTGTCTAAATAACCTTAGAATAATTTTTTGTCGTACTAACAGCTATGACAGAAGTTTTACTAATCAAAAATCGTTTTTATTTCAGGGAGTTTTAGAGAAAATTAGCTTGAAGTAGACCAATTCTTTTTGTATATTTCTACAGCTAGTTATTATGATTTTAAGTATATTTGTGATTTATGAATCTGCTGCTATTTTTTTGTTAAGTAAATCTAGCTAATATTTATTTTTCTTTATTTATAGATTAATAATTGATCCACATTTTAAAGACTTTTTCGTTGGAGATATCTCATAAAAGTTTATAAACTACTTTATTGTTTAAATTCATGATTAAAAGCAAAGACGGTTTACCTAATTTACTCGAAGTTCTCTTGTTATTAGTATTACATTGTACGTTTCAAAATTCATATATTTATTCCCACTACAAGCTTAAAGATGCCAAATTTAATTTTATTTGAAATATTAATTGAAATTTTTATTATTATCAACAAGTAAAAACTTTGTTCGAAGTTTGTCCTTACCGAACGAGGAAAGTTCTGTCCAGATAACTTTGGATCAATTTTCTCTGTAGATCTCCACAGCTACTGCTTACATTGTAGTACATTTTTTAACCATACTTGTTTTCATTTTTCACTTCCTGAGCGTAAGCAAAGGAAGTATTGTAATCGAATCCGTCGGCCGACTGTCTACTTTTACGTTTTTTCGACCTTTCATGACCCTTAGGGTACGAAGAAATAGGTCTCTCGTTTCCGTCTGACTGCCCGTCTGTCTGTCCGTCTGTCTGTCCGGCAGATGTTCTAAAGGTATGATAATTTTTTTATCAAAACCACCTCCAAAAAATTGATGACGTCAGCTCAAAATTTTGCCGCATAAATCCTGTCTAAATTGTACAAAATATGATGTGTCTGTACTTGTAATTTATCATGCCATTCATATTTTTTTAATGTGCATATACAGGGTGATTAAAAAAATGAATGTGTGAATTTATTTTATTGATTTAATCAGGAACTACAAAACCGAATGCTGTGAAATCTTGGAGGTGTTTTAATGAGTCAATACTCGTGAGTTATCACTGCCTTCATATTTTTTAGATTTGCTAAAACAGGGTAACTCAAAAAAATTAATGACTGATGTCTTAGAATATAAACATCCAATCAGATTTAAGAATTTAAATGAAAATTTGCAATTTAACACCTTTTAAATTTAATTAATGTGGGCAAAATCAATCTTATCAGAGAAAGTGCTAGCCCCGCCCACCCACCCTCTATTTCCTCAGAGGATATGGCATTTGCCAAATTCAGTCTTATCTTAGTAAGTACTAGGCCCGCCCACCCGCCCTCCATTTTCTCAGAGGATATGAAGTTAGCCAAAATCAGTCTTATCTGAGCAAGTACCCCCGCCCACCCGCCTCTATTTTCTCAGAGGATATGCCATTTGCCAAAATAAGACTTAACTTAGCAAGTAAGACTTGCGATTTACGTGTCCTCGAAAAAATGTTGATGACTTCATCACAAAATTCTGTAAAGTAAAAACTCAACTCAAAAATTTCTCGACCAATTTTTTTAATTTTAAAATTGTCAAATTAGATAAGGAGACGGATAAGTCGGAATGGTTGAGTTACTCACCGTCGAATTTTAACTAAAAACTAAAATTTCTGTTCTGTTGTGAAAGTCATTAATTTTAAGTTTCACAAAAGGTATAATCATGACGGTTACCACAGCCTACTGCCAGACTGATTAGATCAGAGTAGCGTAAATCGATGCTAGAAAAAACCAGTGTGCTGTGGAAGGTAAGAAAGTATTGTAATAGCAATAATGCTGAATTCTTTATCTGGCGGACGGCGACTTTCATGTTTTCTAGACATTTTATGACCCCTAGAGTATGAAACCACCAATTTTTTTTCGAATTTTGTATATACATACATACTTTCGTGTATCGTCTAGGTAACCAAAATTTGTCTAATAATCCCCATCAAAAATTTGATGACGTCAACTCAAAATTTTGCATGGTAAATGCTGTTTAAAATTAAAAAATAACATACTTTTGTACTTCTGGTTTATGAATCCGCCTTGTGGTTTTACCCATCTTTTTTCTTACACTGTGGTGTGTTTTATCTACATCTATTAATATTCTAACATCTACTTTCAGTGTTTTTCGTCGTTTGATGACCTTGGAAGTAGGAAAAAATGCGTCTCGATATTTTAAGAATATCCCCGCCACCGATTCTCAAAAATTTTGCATGGTAAATACTATCTGAATTTTATAAAACAACATATTCCAGAACTTGTGATTTATGAATCCGCCTTGAGTTTTTTACCTTTAATAAACGGAACGTTCAACAAGCGGCACCTACTAATACCGCAAAGGTCACGGTTTCGATCCTCCGATGGTCCACTTTTTTCTCTAAAAAACTGGACCTTTTTATTTATTTCCTATACTTGTAGGTCTTGAAGCCGCCTTGCAATTTTACATATTTTATTTTTTTAATTATGACTAGTATTATGCTAAAATTTTACATTGTAAATGAAATTTAAATTTTGTAAAATAACATACGCCTGTACTTGTCGTTTATGGATCCGCCTAAAGTTTTTTACATTCTGATAGAATTTATCTTTTTTTATAGTGGTTGTTATAAAATATAAACAAATATATAGTTTTTCGAAGATGGAATTGTTGGACCGAATTTCAGGGACAAGTTTTGCTAATCAGAAATCGTTTTTATTTTATAGAATTTTTGAGAAAATTTGCTTGAAGTCGATCAATTCTTGTTTAATTGAGGATCTAAAGTTTCTGTTATGTTTTGAACATTTTTAATTTTAGGTTTTATAAACGGTCCAACGATGACGCTTAGCCTAGGTTACCTCCAGAGTGATTAGATCAGAGTAGTGTAAATTAATAATCAAGAGATATTGCTGAGTAATGTCAAAAAATCAGTATGCTGAGTTAAAAAATTTGGAAGATATCCATCTGACGAATAACTACTTTCATGTTTTTCGGCGTTTGAAGACCCCTAAAGTATGAAAAAATAGATGTCACGTGTCCGTTTGTATATCTGTCGTCTGTCTGTCTGTCTGTTGTCGATCTATGCGTCGTCTGTCGTCAATGTCGATTTTTATTAGACAGATAATCTCCGAAATTACTGGATCGATTGGTGTCAAATTTTACATTTAGGTACGTATTTTAGAAATATCGTGTAGGTGATAGGCCAACCAAAATTGTTCTGATCTTCGCTAACAATTTGATGACATTTTCTCAAAATTTTGCATGATAAATGCTACTTAAATTTTATAAAATAACATATTCCTGTAATTGTGGCTTATGAATCCGCCTTGAGGTTTTACCCACTTTTTTCTTACACTTTAACTGGTACTATACAATATTTGCAAATTTTCTGGAAAGTCGTATGTGCCATTCTTGACTTACTTAACAAAATAAACTGCCCCATTCATTAATTTTTTGAGTCATTTGTGTGTAAACAATTCTGAATAAGGATCACAGAAAACAATGGATCGAGGACTTAATTTTGGATTGATACAAACGCATTATTCTAAGAAACCATAACCTCACATAGGAACTCCACTCCTCGATTTTTTAGGACGCAGTAATTAATAAATCGCTTCCATTTTTTGATTTTTTTTTAAATACCGACTCTAATTTGCTTTAACGTCTAAACTGTATCTATTACTGGATTCAAAAACTTGCTTTATAATTTTTTAACCAGTACTCGTTTATCTCATTAATGCGCTAATAATAAAAACGGTTTTGATTCATTACTCATTATGTATTTTATATAGCAATTAGAATTTCTGAATATTTATTAGCTTGTGTGGGAACATTCTTATATAAGAAATAAAGCAATAAATCAAGGTTTACTGCATTAAAATTGCAACAGTTAATCTTTTGCATGAAGCTTCCAGCTTCTGGTAGAATTTTATAGCATATTATTAATAAATAAATCAAATTCTTTAAATTTTTCATTTAGATTAACATAATTAATCAAGGTGTCCAAACTGAAAAAGAAATGCTTTTCCTCGTTTCACTACAGAGTTTTAACACGCCCTTCCTGAATCAGGAATTTTTACAAATGATAAACGTGTTTCGTCAAGAAAGTTGTCACCATCGGGGACGATTTATTTATTTTGTTTGTATTGTTACTTCGCGAGCGTAAGTATTGTAACAGGGTCATGTTTTCTCGATGTTTAACGACTACTGTTTGTACTTGTGGTTTATGAATCCGTCTTGATTCTTATCCATTTGTAGAGCAATTTTTTAAAACCTTTTTGACTTTTACTTTCTTTGTTACCGCGCCTCCTTGTCGTGACCAAGTACGAATTTATAAATGAGTTCAGAAGTTTTTATGTAAATATTAGGTACACACACAATTGCAACATTCTAACGATTTACCGTATATAGCTACTTATGCAATTCTGCCGCAGATTAAGAAAAAACTTTTCACGCCTCAACATTCCTCTCTCTTCCCCACTGACACGTTAAAAAATACATACATTAAACATATTTGAACTCCACCTTTCACAAAACCAGCGGTTAAAGTGTGCGAACCTAATTGTACAATTAATTATGAGAGTTTTTAATTTTAACAGTCTGTTAAACAAATCTAGCAACGGAGTCCAGCTCAGCAGGTGATTATTATTTATTCTGATAAGCAGGTGGTCTTTATTTTCAGAGAATAAAAAGAGATAATGTTGTAATAATAAATGTAATGATAACGTCTCATTTTACGCTTCTTTCACTTTATGTCGTAATCAAGTAAAAAATTGGTCAAAGGTTAGTTCAACAGAACTTCGCGACTTTGAAGGACAGTCGAATAAATCCTGCTTTTTTGGAAAATTATAAAATTTAATCCTGCGAACTTTTATGTATCTATTATAGTAAAGATAGAGAATACCAGTACAGTTAGTGTAAGAAATGCGATCGACAAGTTGAAAAATCGAGAAATATGGAAACTCGGATATTCTAAAAATTTTTAGATCGAAAAAATTCTACAATATGAAACAATTGAAAAATGTAGCGCGATCAGTACCCCTAGCGCCCTCTGTCACGCCCACGCACCACCACTACCCTGCCGCAGCACCCCGGTACTCGCTCGCTCCCTTACCAGAGGGCGGTGCGCCCTTTCACTCCCACGCGACGCATTTCTAGCCGCCTTTACATAGGACCCGAGCGGCCAGATTCGGCAAGTTTTTCCATCTGCGAACTTCACAGCTCATTTGCGTATCACCTTGCATCCGAGGGGTCTTGGAGGTCCAAATCGAGTAGTAAGTCGGCTTGAGTATCAGCGGCGTATCCGAGGGGTCCCGCAGGTCCGGCCGTGGAAAAACGCTCCGGGTGTTCGCGAGTGTACGAGTTATCAGGACTGTTCGTCCGCGGAGTGACCATTTTTAAGGACTCGTGTAACCAGTCTATGTCTATGCAGTGTATATACTATGTTTTGTTGAATAAAGTTTTTACGGAATAAACCACGTGTTATAAAAAGTGGCGCCCAACTTAGTGGCACGAAGAAGGCGTCTGTTATAAAAAGTGACGCCCAACGAAGCGGCCCGAAACCGACCACAATTTCGCGAAAAACGAAGATTCCGACGCGAAGAAGTCCGCGAACCAACATCGGGATGACGATTCAAATGTCCGCAGAACAATTCAACGAACTGATAAACGGCATCAGGGATGTCGCGAGGCCCCGAGAAGCCGATCTGCACCCATCTTCAGGGACGAGACACTTCAGCCATTGCCCGGCCCGGTTCGACGGCTCCCGCAACGCCTCGAGTGTAGAGGAATTTATTACAACCGCGAGCCTGTACAAGAGGTTGGAGAAAATTAGTGACGAAGACGCCCTAGAAACTCTACCGATCCTGCTACGCGAGGAAGCGCTGACGTGGTGGAACGGAGTAAGGAATTCCGTCAACACATGGCCAGCCGCAGTCCAACTAATCAGGGACGCCTTCGCCCCGAGGGCCCCGAACCACCGCCTGTTCAAGGAGATATTCGACGAACCTCAGGGGGACGAGGTCTCCACCGACGCGTACATCACGCGCCAACGCGAACGGCTGTCGCGGATGTCCCGGCAGCTGGACGAACAGTGGCAGATGGATATCCTCTACGGACTGCTGCGACGTAGACTTAGAGACCGCATCGCCCGTACGGAAGTGGACACCTTCGCAGATCTCCTCCACAAGGCCCGCGCCGTCGAAGAGAGCGAGCGAGAAGGGAAAAACTCGCACGCGAAACCAAATGGTAAGGGCCCCAAAGCAGACGAAAACCGAAGTCGCGGCCCCAGACTCCGCTGTGACGTCTGCAGAGCTTTTGGCCACGACACAACCGCTTGCCGCCGGAGACCACGAGGACCTGCCCCAGCTCCCGGACCGGCAACCCGGACGCCCGCTGAGCCAGTGCGTTGTTACGGTTGCAACGCCCCGGGGGTGTTTAGAAGAAATTGCCCCACCTGTAACACGACCGACGCCAGCCAACCCGCACGCAACATGGCATTCTGTGCGCTGAGGTCCGGCACGATCCAACCACGGTCCCGCCCGGCAATCCACATAAAAATCGCCGGAGAAGAAGGCACCGGCTACCTCGATACGGCCGCGTGCAATAGCGTGGCCAGCGCTACATTGTACCGCCACCTGATAAAAACGGGACACAAAGCAAGGACGGAAAACGTGATCGCCACCCTTGCAGACGGCACGAGCAAGCACCTGCAGGTGCCGGCCGTCACGACCAAGGTAGGCGTACAAGGACGACACGTAGAAACCACCTTCATCGTGTTGTCCGACTCTTGCAACACCCGCACCCTGCTGGGCGCGGACTTCATAGAGGACGCGAGAATCATCCCCGACTTGGCGAGACGACGGTTCTATTTTGGCGGCGACATCACACGGACCTACCCGTTCGTCGACGTCGACGGAGCCGAGGCGCCCGCCAGAAAAGGAGTTCCCACGACCATAAAAGAAGTTCGAATCACACAATCGGAACCCATGGAAGAGGGAGACATCGAAGAAGGCTACGGGCCCCCGCCACCAGCACCGCCGAAACGCGATACCTCCAAGGGACTGGTAACCCCCCACGGCATATGGACCACGTATCAGGCTCCGTACGCGACGGAACACATGTGGGAAGACGCGGAGACCGCGATGACGACGGGCGAAATGGACGAATACGAAATGGGCCTCTTCCCCGACGGGCCCCGGCGACTGTTCATAACATCTCTGCACCTGCAAGCCAACGAAGGCACCGGGTTCACCGAACCGACCCGCGCGAAGTTTGACGACTTGGTGGATGACTTCGCCGACGCTTTTGAGGCGCACGGCCCGCCTACCCCATACGCCGAGCATCGCATCGACACAGGCGACCACGCCCCGATCGCGGTGCCTCCTTATCAGCTGAACGCCACGAAAAAGCAATTGCTCAAGGAGGAAGTGGAGAAGATGATCCAGGCTCAAGTAATAGAGGAATGCGATAGCCCTTGGGCAGCCCCCATCGTCCTCATCCCTAAGAAAGACGGCTCCGTGCGACCGTGCGTCGACTATCGGAAGCTGAACGCCGTCACTCGCCCAGACGCCTACCCACTGCCGAGGCTAGACGATCTCCTGCACTCCGTCGGCCCCATTGGTTGCATGAGCACCCTTGACCTCCAGGCCGGATACTGGCAGATCCAAATGCGACCAGAGGACCGGGACAAGACAGCTTTTATCTGCCCCTTCGGGTTGTTTCGCTTCCGGCGACTGCCCTTCGGCTTACGGAACGCTCCAGCGTCGTTCCAGCGCCTCATGGACCGGTTCAAGTCTGGGTTACCTAACCTTACGCTGTTGGCCTACTTGGACGACCTAATCGTCATCTCCGCTGACGAAGAAAGCCACCTGGAGCACCTGAGGGAGGTCTTCGAAAGGCTCCGCACGTTCAAACTCCGGGTCAACCGAGAGAAATGCCAATTTGGATGTCACGAGGTACGATATCTAGGGCACGTCTTGTCTCCCGCCGGGATCGCGGCGGACCCCAACAAGGTACACGCAGTTACGCAGATGTCGGCGCCCCGAAACGTCAAACAACTGCAATCCTTCATCCAAACGTGTTCATGGTTCAGGCGATTCATCACCGCCTTCGCCACAGTTGCTAAACCCCTCTGCTCCCTCCTAAAGAAAGATGCCACATGGCAATGGAACTCCGCCCACCAAGAAGCGTTCGAGGAACTGAAGCAGCGATTGGCCGACGCCCCCATCCTGCGACAAGCCAACCCCGAAGAACCGTTTGTCTTGCGCACGGACGCAAGCGCTTACGCCCTAGGAGCGGCTCTACTCCAGGGGGAGGGCCCGGAGGAGCGCCCGATCGAGTACGCAAGCCGCCTGCTCACGAACCACGAGCAGAATTACACCACCACGGAGCGCGAAGCCCTCGCCATTGTCTGGGCCGTGCGAAGATTCCGTGGGTATCTAGAAGAATCCTCAACCGTGGTCATCACCGACCATCAGCCCCTCCGATGGCTGATGACATTAAAGACACCGACCGGACGTCTAGCGAGGTGGGCACTGCAGCTGCAGCCGTACCACCTGACCATCGAATATACGCCCGGTAAGGCCAACGTAGTAGCAGACATGTTGTCACGACCCCACCTACCCGAGGTGGCCATCGACTCCGTAGAAGTGGACCTCCCCACACGTAAAGCCAACGAACTACGAAGCGAGCAGCGCAAGGACGAAGAAATTAGGAAGATTATGGACGACCTGGTCCACGCCCAAGCCGAGATTTCCCAGCAGTGGACCTCTCGCGGCTACCTACTCAACCAAGGGGTTCTTTACCGATACTCTCAAGATGGAGAGAGTGAGGAGGCTCAGCTAGTAGTCCCCAAACACGAACGACCCCGAGTACTGGCCGAGTACCACGACTCACCCACCGCCGGCCACTATGGCGTCGAAAGAACATACTATCGGATCAAGCGAAGATACTATTGGAC
Source organism: Zophobas atratus (assembly GCA_022388445.1). Lineage (NCBI taxonomy): Eukaryota > Metazoa > Arthropoda > Insecta > Coleoptera > Tenebrionidae > Zophobas > Zophobas atratus. The sequence goes on along the minus strand of CM039442.1, from coordinate 50,241,708 downwards.
GGGTATGCGACGATATATTACCGACTACCTGAAGGGATGTATCGACTGCCAACGCTACAAAGCCCCAAATCTGAAGCCCGCTGGCCTACTACAAACCCCAGCAATGGGACACCGCATGGAAGTACTGGCCGTGGACCTATTTGGCCCACTGCCCCCAACCAAAGAACACCACCGATGGGTCCTCATCGTAGAGGACTATGCAACCAGATGGGTAGAACTCTTCATTTTGGCTGAAGCTAGCGCCGAAGCCTGCGCCACCACCTTGGTAACGGAGGTGTTCCTCCGATACGGTATTCCCCGTCGTATCGTGAGCGACAATGGGACCCAATTCATAAGCGCGGTAATGCAGAAAATTACTTTTTGCTTAGGTATCACCCAGAGCTTCACCCCTGTATACCACCCCGAGGCCAACCCCGTAGAGAGAAAAAACCGCGACCTGAAAACGCAGCTCGCCATACAGATTGGCAACCAGCCCCACGAAAATTGGGACGAGAAGATACCCTCCATTCGCTTCGCCATGAACAGCGCATGGTGTAGCGGCACCGGGTACAGCCCAGCGTACCTAATGTTTGGCCGAGACCTCCGCACCGTAGATGACGTCACGCACGACCTCCGCGCAATCACCCTCCGCGAGAACTTCGTACCAGAGGCCACACCGCTGTTACTCACCTTGGACGAAACCTTGAAACGAGCTCGGGAAATACACGAGTCCGAGCAAGACCGGCGAAAACGCGACCAGGACCGTCACCGAAAAACAAGCACCGCTTATGCCCCGGAGATTTGGTGTTAGTCAAAACACACCGATTGAGTAAGGCCTCCCAGGGGTTCACGTCAAAATTCGCCCCCAAGCAAGACGGACCATACGTGGTCTTACGAAGGCACGGCCCCACGAGCTACGAGATCGCCGCCCACCAACAGCCCGATGTAGTGCTAGGGCTCTATCACGCCTCTGACCTTGTTCCGTACCAACCTCCCACGCAGGAAGCCACCCAGCCCGTGCCACCGGTACAACCCTTGCGACGACGAGGCCGCCCCAGAAAGATCCAGCAGGACCAATAGGCGGGGACGCACCCTATGGTCCTGAGGGGGAGACTGTAGCGCGATCAGTACCCTAGCGCCCTCTGTCACGCCCACGCACCACCACTACCCTGCCGCAGCACCCCGGTACTCGCTCGCTCCCTTACCAGAGGGCGGTGCGCCCTTTCACTCCCACGCGACGCATTTCTAGCCGCCTTTACATAGGACCCGAGCGGCCAGATTCGGCAAGTTTTTCCATCTGCGAACTTCACAGCTCATTTGCGTATCACCTTGCATCCGAGGGGTCTTGGAGGTCCAAATCGAGTAGTAAGTCGGCTTGAGTATCAGCGGCGTATCCGAGGGGTCCCGCAGGTCCGGCCGTGGAAAAACGCTCCGGGTGTTCGCGAGTGTACGAGTTATCAGGACTGTTCGTCCGCGGAGTGACCATTTTTAAGAACTCGTGTAACCAGTCTATGTCTATGCAGTGTATATACTATGTTTTGTTGAATAAAGTTTTTACGGAATAAACCACGTGTTATAAAAATAAAAAATTGAAAAGTGAGAAATCAAAAAAAAAAATGGTTAAAAAAATATAACATGAAAAATCAAAAAATTGCCACATCACAAAATTAAAAAATTGGTTAATAATTGTAAAATCGAAAAATGATTACTAAACTGTAAAATTTAAAAATTGCAAAAATATAAAATTGAAAATTGAGTGATTTTAAAAACCAAAAATTGGAAATCCGAGGATTGTAAAATAAAAATTACAAAATTTAATTTCTGAAAAATCAAAAACTTGAAAATTTAATAATCAAAATTTGAAAACTCAAAAATCAAAAAATTGGAAAATTGAAACAATTAAATTGGAAAATCTGGTAAGTGATTCATTAAAACGGAACAAAGAAATGAGAAATCGAATAATTGTAAAAATTAGGAAATTATGAAACTGACAAAATGAAAATCAAAATTTTCAAAAATTAAAAATCAAAAAACTGTAAAATCAAAAAATTGTAAAATTGGATACCTCTAAAAGCGAAAAATGAAGAAAATTAAACTGAAAAATCAATAACTTAGAAACTTAAAATTGAGATTTTGAACAATAAAAAATCAAAAAATTTAATAATTCTAAAATTACAAAATTGAAAAATTATGTATGAAAAATCGAGCAACTAAAAAATGAAAAAACGAAAAATTGGAAAATCTGATAATGAAAAATTAAAAATTGAAGACTGAGAAATGGAAAGATTTCAGAATTACAAAATCGAAAAGTCGGATAATAATTGTAATATCGAAAAATTATTAAATTGTAAAACTGAACAATTGCAAAAATATAAAATTGACAATAGAATAAATTTAAAAACGAAAAATATAAAATAGGAAATTGAAAAATTGGTTAATTGAAAACCGAAAAATTGAAAATTTGTAAAATTACAAGATTGAATAAATGGATAATTTATTAAACTGTTTTAATGAAAATCTACAAAATTATTAAATTGAAAAATAGAGCAACTGAAAAATGAAAAATCGAAAAATTGAAAAATGAAAAATGAAAAATCGGGGAATTGGAACATTTGATAAATGAAAAATCATAGATTGCAAAATTAGAAAACTCAAAAATCGTAAGTATTATTTTAAAATTCAAAAATGAGACAATTGTAAGATAGAAACGTTACGAAATTTTAAAAATATTAAAAATCAAAAAATTACAAAATCGAAACAATGAAATTCGGATAAATAAAAAATCAAAAGTTGAAAAATCGGTTTCCTCTAAAGACGAAAAATTGTAAATTAATTAAACTGAAAAATAAAAAATTGAGAAATTAAAATTGAAATTTTGAACAACTAAGGAATCGATAAATACAAAAATTGGATAATTATAAACTCGTTTGTAAATTAAAAAACCAATAACGGTAAAACCGGGAAAATACAAAATCTGTAAACTGAAACGTCATTGAGCAGAAAAATCAAAAATTGAAAAATCTGATAACTGTAAAATCAAAAATTGAAAATTTGAAAATCGAATTTCGAAATCGCAAAAATTCTAAAATCCAAATATCAAAAAATTTAAAAATACAGTATCAAGAAATTTAAAAATCGGGTACCTTTAAAAACGAAATATGTAAAATAATTCAACTGAAAAATCAAAAACTTGAAAAATTGCAATTAAGACTAACAATTGTACAATTACAAAAATGAAAAATTGGATAACTTTAAACTGAAAAATGTATTAAACTGTAAAAATAAAGAATTGCAAAATTATTAAAATGAAAAATCGAAGAATTCCAAAACCAAAAATTTGAAAAATGGAGAAACTGGGAAATCTGATAATTGAAAAATTAAAAATTGAAAAACTGATTAATTACAAACGGGACAATTGAGAAACCGAAAGATCCTAAAAACATACATAAAACTGAAAAATCAAAGAAATTGCAAAATTACAAAACTGAAAAATCGAAAAATTGTAAAATTATGAAACTGAAAGGTGAAAAACTTGGAGAATAGAAAATCGAAATTTTAAAATGTTAAAACTCAAACAATTAGAACTGATAACTGAAAAATTAAAAAGTGAAAAATCGAATACCTCTTAAAACGAAAAATTATAAATTAAATAAACTGAAAAATGAAAAATTTGAAAAATTAAAATTGAAATTTTGAACAATTAGAAATCAAATAATCCAAAAATTGTAAAATTAAAAAAATTGAAAAATTGTCTAATTGTAAACTCTACAATTTATTAAACTCTAAAATTCAAACATTGCAAAATTATAAAATCGAAAAATCGAATAATGGTAAAACCGAAAACAATAACTGTAAAATCAAAAATTGAAAATTCAAAATTCGACATTTGAAATCGAAAAAAACAGACAACTGAAAAATAAAAATCGAGAAATTGAAAAATCAGGTACCTTTAAAAACGAAAAATGTAAAATAATTCAACTGAAAAATCAAAAACTTGAAAAATTGAAATTGAGATTTAAATTTACACAACTGTACTGTAACTGTAAACTCAAAAATGTATTAAACTGTAAAAATGAAAAATGGCAAAATTATTATTAAACTCTAAAATAAAGAAAATGAAAAATAAAAAATTGCAAAATTGGAAATTCTGATATTTGAAAAATCAAAAATTGAAAAATTGATTCAATAAAAGCCAGACAATTGAGAAATCGAACAATTGTAATAATATAAAACTGAAAAATCACAAAATTACAAAACTGAAAAAACGTATAATTTTAAAATTGAATGGTCAGACAAAATATAATATAAAATTGAAAATTTTAGTAATAACTGTATAATCTAAAAATTATTAAATTGTAAAGCCGAAATATTTTAAAAACGAAAAATTAAAAATCAGGTAATTGTAAAATTTATGAGATTGAAAAATAAAAATTTGAAAAATTTTAAAACGAAATTTTGAAAACTTGAAAACTAAAAAATGGAAACAATGAAATTCAGCAAATTGAAACAACGGAAATTTTTAAAAACGAAAAATGTTAAATTATTAAACTGAAAAATCAAAAACTCCAAAAATTTAAATTGGGATTTTGAATAATCAAAATCAAAAAATAAATAATAATACAGTTATTTGAATTGGATAACTGTAAATTCGAAAATTTATTAAAATGCAAAAATGAAAAATTGCAAAATGGAGTATTCCAAAACCGTAAAACAGAAAAATGGGGGAATTTAGAAAATCTGATAGTTGAGAAATCTAAATTGAAAAACTGATTTATTAAAATGGGAACAAATGAGATATCGAAAAATTGTAAAAATATAAAACCAAAAGTAAAGACATTGCAAAATTAGAAAACTGAAAAATTACAAAATTGAAAAATCGAAAAATTTCAAAATTTTTAAATAAAAAATCAAAAACTTGGAAAAGTGGAAATCGAAATTATGGAATATTAATTAAAAACTAAAAAATTGAGTAAAACCGAAACAACAAAATTCAGATAACAGAAAAATAAAAAATTGAAAAATAGGATACCTCTAAAATTAAATTTAAATGAATTAAATTGAAAAATCAAAAAATTGAAAAGTTAAAGTTGAAATTATGAACAATTAAAAATCAAAGAATCGAAAAATTTTAATTACAAATTGAAAAATTGGATAACTGTAAACTCTAAAATGTATTTTACTGTAAAAATGAAAAATTGTAAAGCTATTAAATTAAAAAAACCGTCCAACTGTAAAATGAAAAATCAAAGGATTCCAAAACCGAAAATTGAAAAATCGAGGAATTGGAAAATCTAATAATTGAAAAACGAAAAATCAAAAAACTGATTTATTAAAAACGGGTTAACTGAGAAAACGAAAAGTTGTAAAAATATAAAACGAAAAATCAAAAATTTGCGAAATTACGAAGCTGAAATAACGTATAATTTTAAAATTGAAAAATTAGACAATTGTGAAATGGAAAAATTACAAAATTGAAAAATCAAAAAATGCAAAATTATTAATATGAAAAATCAAAATTTTGGAAAATCGGGAAATCGAAATTTTAAAATATTAAAAATAAAAAAATTCAAAAAAATCAATGAAATTCGGGTAACTGAAAAATCAAATATTGAAATATCGGATACCTCTTTAAAGGAAAAATTGTAAATTAATTAAAATGGAAAGATGGAGTTAGCCTTTCCTGATTTAATCAATAAAATGGATACATTGACTGATTCATTAATTTTTGAAATCACTTGTATTTTCGTACTCTAGGGGTCATGAAAAGTCGAGAAAACATAAAATATGTAATTGTCGCCCGATGGACTCGATTAATATAATTCCTTAGTTTGTGATCGGGAAGTAAAATGCTTATGTTATGTTTGAATGTCTTTGTTAGAAAATTTTTAATATACAATCCTTAATCCTTAATATTATCTACAACGTCACATCGCGATATTAATAATCAATCTCACTTGAAATCTGCAGCATAACATCCTCTTTTAGGTATAGCTTAAAAGATTACCTCTAATTCTGGTTTGTTTATCGACCATTAACTAAAATTTATTTTGCTCCCTTAACACTTTTAGTGGTTGTCGAAAATAGCTCACCACAATTACCTGAAATTTTTCTGCTAGTGTCACATTGTACACAATTTTGAGGCAGGACTTAAGCGATCATAAATCGTGTGATATTCGTGGAGCAAACATCACCCGTAAATTGTCGCTCTTTAACCACCTCCTGTACCAATCACTCAGTATTCATCAATTCGCCGATAAATTTTTATCGGTATATTACAGTGGTTATTGGCAGATATCGTGACGCAGTTCAATAGTGTGCTAACTTTCTCTATCACGGAGTGCATTACTGATCACAGATACTGAAACGAATGCGGATGATTTGTAACTTCTTTCTTAAGCACTAGATTGCAAACACTAAAAAGTGGGTCATTTAGACACTGCATTTCCGCGAATTAAATCTTAAATGTGAAGCTCTGGACAAGCGTTGGCGTAATGACGCCCCTTCCCCCAGAACTGTCTTCCTTCGTCATAAATCCGGAACGAGTTTAGGAAAAAATGAAAAACATCCTGCGAGGGACGCGTCTGAAATGCTAATTTTCCAGGAGACTTGTACAGTTGCGTAAATAAGTTTTTATTATCTGTTTCGCTCCTGCTGGCGGTGGCGTGGATGCAGCGTTCGGATTCCGGGAAAAAGGAGATGCGTAGTTTGGGGGTGGACGGAGAATGAGTGAGAAGACTCGAGGGCGATTTATCAACAGGTTTCGAAGTTTTGGCAGTCTCTGGATTGTAATAACTCTTTCTACTGTCTTACGCGTTTTTCTGATGTATGGTTGTCCCTGATAGTTATTAATAAATGCACAATAAAATTTCAATGTCGCGCACGACTATTGAGATAATTTTTTTCCTGTTCTTTATCAATACACTCCATTTTAATGGACGCGGACTTTAAAGTAGGTATATTATACTATCTACTGTGGATTTTTTTTGCAGTAAAATGCTACAATTTGACTTTTTATCAGTTCAGCGAAGGTAAGCAAAAATTGTGTATAAAATATTGTTAGGGGAATTTTGGTTTGTCAATTATTTAAGAAAAGTTACGAAAATTTGGTTGGCTGAAAATACCAGGTCACGTAGTGTTTTAAAATAATTCGTACCTATAATTATCAAATTTTATCATTTTTTTGATGGGATTTATCTAGCAAAATTTTGAGATCGCATCGTCAAGTGTTTGGGGGGAATAAACAGATAAAAAAATTTGATCGGTGATTTTCCGAGTCTGCGATAACCTTAAGATGTCCCCGCGGTTTTGTAGAAATCGAACTTATATTTTCTAAAAATAATATTCAAATTTTCTTGTATAGGTTTGATTGTTTTTTTCGAAAGTGTGGATGCCGATTATTAAACTACAAATATAGAAGAACATATAAGTTTATAAATTTTAGATGGGATTTACGCAGCAAAATTTTGAGATTGCGTCATTAAATTGTTGATAGAGATAAATAAACAAATTTTGATAATTTTTAGCGATCTACACGATAGTCTTAAAGCACACTCAAAATTCCACAAGAGTTGATCTAATGATTTGGGAGATTTCGTGCCTGATAAAATCGCCAACAGACAGACGCCTGGATACGCAAAAACGTCAAATGCCTTTGTTAAATAATTTATCATCCAACCTAATACATTCTTTTAATTGTAGTACGTATGTATTTTTAACAATCTATTTGTTTTAATTTAATCAGGTACAGATTTTGATTTAAGGATTAAAGAATATTAACTGAGATTGTTTGTTTATCTTTTCCACAAAATTGCTAATATTATCTGAAAAATATCGAACGAATCTAAACCTACATTTTTAAATATAAAATAAGTGTTACATTGTACCTGTCTAATCAATACAGATTCCCCACCACAAAGCAGATGATGCTGTTCCAAACAATTGGTACAAATTTGTTGGTGTGTTATTTTTAGTTTATTAAAAAAATTTGTTTCATGGTTATTTAAACAGAACTTCCCTCGCCCCTAAAGCACAGTTCAACATTTACAGATTCTTCAAAAAATTGACCAATAAAATAAGTGGTTTCACCATAATTATTTTTTAATCATCCTGTATAAGCGATTCACAAGTGTACGTAGATTCGTAATACATACATATTTTGCAAATTTGAGATAGGGTTTACTCAGCAAAATTTTGAGATGACGTCATTAAGTTTTTGAGAGGGAATAAATATATAATTTTTGACTAGCGATTTACCATGCCTAGAAAAACTTTAAACCATTAAACTGTAAAATGTGAAAGTACAGGTGTACGTTATTTTATAAATTTTAAATAGAATTTAAATTGGTTGTCTATTCCACGAATTTTTTTAAAACACGTAAAATTTGACAATCAATCCGGTAGTTTTGGAGTTTATTTCTATTTTTCAACAAAATTAACCCGAAATCTTTTCCAAAAGTGAAAAATCTGTTTGGGTAATTTTCGAAAAACGGTAAAAATATTCATACGAGGGTGAGAGCAATTTTTGTCAAGTTGCTTAAATATTCACAAAAAATTCTGAAACTTATAGCTCCACGAGTTGAAAAATGTTTAAGTAACTCTAAAATTCTCCTTTATCATTTAATTGTGAAATTTTCGAAGAAATGTGTCGAAAAAAATTTCTAGAAGTCGAAATCTACAAGATGTCTTTCGGTAATTTTCGAAGTGTATTGAAAAACGATGAAAAAATCAAAATGTGAAAAATTTAGATTTTTCAAAAGATGTCTCTAGGGTGGGATTTTGTTTCTATAACGATAAAATATCGGTACCGATAAAATGTGACGGTACTGCACCAATATTTTCGAAAAAATTTGTTTAAAATAAGTAGTATTTCGAAAATTGTCATTTTTCAATGAATCATTGGAATTTTCGAAAAATTTAGATTTATGAAAAGTTGCCTAAAAATCAACAAGCAATTCTTGGATATAGATCTCCACGAACTGATTCGAAAAATATAACGTGTTAATGATGGTTCTTGTTGAAATTTTATAAAAATGAAAACGGAAATCACTTTTTGATTGCGGTTCTGCATCAATATTTTCGAAAAATTCGGTTTGAAAATATATTTTTCTAAATGTATACATATCATTTCATTTAATTGTTGCAATTATCGAAAAAATAAAACCCAAAATAATTTCTACAAGTCGAAATCCACAAATCTTCTGATAATTTTTGGAGGGTGCTAGAAAAACCATTCAAAAATTCATGTCGAAAATTTTAAATTTTGAAGAGTTGCCCGAAAAATCTTCAAAAGGTTCAGGGATATATATCTAAACGAACTATGTAATTTAAAATTATGACGAAAATTCTTGTAGTTTTCGAAGAAATGAGAAAATAACTGCTAAAAATCGAGTCTACAAGAAAATGTCTTTGGGTAATTTTCTAAGGGTGCTTTAGAAACGGCCAAAAAATTCATACGTGAGGAGTGTAAAATTTTGGCAAAGTTGCCTAAAAATCCACAAAACCATTCTGGTATATAATGATATAAAACTCTAAAAGTTGATTTGAAAAATATAACGTTTTGATGATGGCCTGGATCATTATTTTCAAAAAATTCGACTTGAAAATATATTTTTTAATAACCCTAAAATTGTTATTTTTCATTAATTGTTGGAGTTTTGAAGAAATGAAACTGAAAATAATTTCTACACGTCAAAATCTTCAAGAAAATGTGTTTTAGTAATTTTCGAAGGGTACTTGAAAAATAGTCAACGAATTTGTTTTGAAAATTGACATTTCTAAAAAGTTGCCTAGAAATTCTCAAAAAAATCTGGGGTGTACATCTAAGCAAGGTAATTCGAAAATCATAAAGTGTTGACAGTCCCGGACAAATATTTTCAAAAAACTCGATTTGAAAATTAATTTTTTATATATCTCGAAAACTGTCCTTTTGAATTTTACCGATTTTGAAAAATGTGTTAGAAATTTAGAAGAAATGAAACTATAACTGTTATTAGTCGAAATCTGCAAGAAAAATGTCTGAGTAATTTTCGAAGGATGCTCAAAAAGCGACCAAAAAAATTCAATTGTCGCGAGGGTAAAATTTTTGAAAAGTGGCCCAAAAATTCACAAAAAATCTGTGTTATAGATCTCCACGAGATGATTCGACACATATGACGTGGTTTTTAAATGACTCTAAAATTGTCCTTTTTCATTTAACTGTTCGAGAAGTCCTCGAAAAACGGTCAAAAAATTCAGTGTTGAAAATTGACATTTTTAAAACGTCGCCTAGAAATCCTCAAAAAATTCTGGGATATACATCTAGACGGGGTAATTCGAAAATTATAACGTGTTGACAGTGCCGGACAAAGATTTACAAAAAACTCGATTTGAAAATGGATATTTTAAATATCTCGAAAATTGTGGTTTTGAATTTTACCGACTTTGCAAAATTAGATGGAAATTTAGAAGAAATGAGAATATAACTACTATAAGACGAAATTTATAAGAAAACGTCTAAGTAATTTTCTAAGAATGATGAAAAAACGGCCAAAAAATTCATATATCGCGAGGGTATAATTTTTGAAAAATGGCCCAAAAATTCACAAAAAAATCTGTGAAATAGATCTCCACGATTCAATTCAAAAATATGACGTGATTTTTAAATAACTCTAAAATTGTCCTTTTTCAAATTTAATTGTTCGAATTTTCGAAGGGTGTTCGTAAAACGACCAAAAATTCAGTGTTGAAAATTGAGGTTTTTGAAAAATTGACTAAAAATCCTCAAAAAATTCTGGGATATACATCTAGACGGGGTAATTCGAAAATCATAACGTGTTGACAGTCCCGGACAAAGATTTTCAAAAAATTCGATTAAAAAATTGATTTTTTAAATATCTCGAAAATTGCAATTTTGAATTTTATCGATTTTGGAAAATGTGTTAGAAATTTAGATGAAATGAAACTATAACTATTATTAGTCGAAATCTACAAGAAAAATGTCTGAGTAATTTTTGAAGGATGCTCAAAAAACGACCAAAAAATTCATGTCGCGAGGCTAAAATTTTTGAAAAATGGCCCAAAAATTCACAAAAAATCTGTGTTATAGATCTCCACGAGATGATTCGACATATATGACGTGGTTTTTAAATAACTCTAAAATTGTCCTTTTTCATTTAATTGTTCGAATGTTCGAGAAGTGCTGGAAAAAATGTCAAAAAATTCAGTGTCGAAAATGGACATTTTTAAAAAGTTGCCTAAAAATCTTTAAAAAATTCTGGGATATACATCTAGACGGGGTAATTCAAAAATTATAACGTGTTGACAGTCCCGGACAAAAATTTTCAAAAAACTCGGTTTGAAAATGATTTTTTGTAGATATCACCCAAAAATTGTCACTTTTAATTTCATCGATTTTGGAAAATTTGTTACAAATTTCAAAGAAATGAGAAAATAACTACTACAAATCGAAATCTACAAGAAAATGTGTGAGTAATTTTCGAAGGATGCTCAAAAAACGGCTAAAAAAATTCATGTCAAGAGAGAGATTTTTGAAAAGTGACCTAAAAATTCACAAAAAAATTGAGTTGACTCGAAAGATAACGCGTTATTTTTTAAATAACTCAAAAACTGTCCTTTTTCACTTGATTGTTCGAATTTTCGAAGGGTACTTGAAAACCGGTAAAAAATTCAGTGTTGAAAATTGACATTTTTAAAAAGTTGTCGAAACATCCTCTAAAAAGTACAGGATATACGTCTAGACGAGCTAATTTGAAAATCATAACGTGTTGACAGACTCAGCCAAAGATTTTCGAAAATTTCGGTTTAAATTGAATTTTTTAAATATCTCGAAAATTGTCATTTTTAATTTAATCGATTTTGGAAAATTTGTTGGATATTTAAAAAGAATGAGTATATAACTACTATAAGTTGAAATCTACAAGAAAATGTCGGAGTAATTTTCGAAGGATGCTCAAAAAACGACCAAAAAATTCATATGTCGCGGTCGCGAGTGTAAAATTTTTGAAAAATGCCCCAAAAATTCACAAAAAAAGCTCTGTTATTTTTCACGACTTGATTCGAACAATATGATGTGATTTTTAAGTAACTCAAAAATTGTTCTTTTTCATTTAATTGTTCGAATTTTCGAAGGTTACAAGAAAAAATCTCAAAAAATTCAATGTCGGAAATGGAAATTTTTAAAAAGCTGCCTAAAAATCCTCAAAAAATTCTGGGCTATACATTTAGACGAGTTAATTCGAACATCATAACGTATTGGCAACCCCGGACAAAGATTTTCGAAAAATTCGCTTTAAAAATGAATTTTTTTATATATGACCCAAAAATTGTCATTTTTAATTTAATAGATTTTGGAAAATTTGTTACAAACTTCAAAGAAATGAGGATATAACTACTATAAGTCGAAATCTACAAGAAAAATGTCTTAGGAATTTTCGAAGAATACTCAAAAAACGAGCAAAAAATTCATATGTCGCGAGGGTAAAATTTTTGAAAAATGGCTAAAAATTCACAAAAAAATCTGTGTTATAGGTCTCCACGAGTGGATTCGAAAAATGTGACGTGATTTTTAAATGACCCTAAAATTGTCCTTTTTCACTTGTTCAAATTTTCGAAGGGTATTCGAAAAAATGTCAAAAAATTCCAGGATATACGTTTAGACGAGCTAATTTCAGTTTAAAAATGAATTTTTTAAATATTTCGAAAATTGACATTTTTAATTTCATCAATTTTGGAAAATTTGTTGGACATTAAAAAAAACAGAATATAACTACTATAAGTACAAATCTACAAGAAAATGTCTGAGTAATTTTCGAAGGATGCTCAAAATACGGCCCAAAAAATTCATGTTGCTAAAGGTAAAATTTTTGAAAAGTGGCCTAAAAATTCACAAAAAATTCTGTGTTATAGGTCTCCACGAGTGGATTCGAAAAATATGACGTGATTTTTAAATGACCCTAAAATTGTCCTTTTTCACTTAGTTGTTCAAATTTTCGAAGGGTACTCGAAAAAATGTCAAAAAATTCCAGGATATACGTCTAGACGAGCTAATTTCAGTTTAAAAATAAATTTTTTAAATATTTCGAAAATTGACATTTTTAATTTCATCAATTTTGGAAAATTTGTTGGACATTAAAAAAAACAGAATATAACTACTATAAGTAGAAATCTACAAGAAAATGTCTGAGTAATTTTCGAAGGATGCTCAAAATACGTCCCAAAAAATTCATGTTGCTAAAGGTAAGATTTTTGAAAAGTGGCCTAAAAATTCACAAAAAAATCTGTGATATAGACCTCCACGAATTGATTCGAAAAATTTGACGTGATTTTTAAATAACTTTAAAATTGTCCTCTTTCATTTAATTGTTCCAATTTTCGAAGGGTGCTCGAAAAACGGTACAAAAAAATCAGTGTTGAAAATTGATATTTTGAAAAGTTGCCTAAAAATCCTCAAAAAATTCTGGGATATACATCTAGACGGGGTAATTCGAAAATCATAACGTGTTGATAGTCCCGAACAAAGGTTTTCAAAAAACTCGAATTGAAAATTAATTTTTTAAATATCTGGAAAATTGTCATTTTTAATTTTATCGATTTTCGAAGATGTGTTGGAAATTCCAAAGAAATGAGAATATAACTACTATAAGTCGAAATCTACAAGAAAATTTAATTTTCGAAGGATGATCAAAAAACTATCAAAAAATTCATATGTGTCGAGGATAAAATTTTGAAAAGTGGCCTAAAAATTCATAAAAAATTCACTCCACGAGTTAATTCCAAAAATATGGCGTGATTTTTAATAACTCTAAAATTGTCATTTTTTTTTAATTGTACGAATTTTCGAAGGGTGTTCGAAAAACGGCCAAAAAATTTAGTGTTGAAAATTGACATTTTTAAGAAGTTGTCGAAAAATACTCAAACAATTCTGGGATATACATCTAGACGAGGTAATTCGAAAATCATATCGTGTTGACAGTGCCGGACAAAGATTTTCGAAAAACTCGATTTGAAAATGGATTTTTTAAATATCTCGAAAATTGTCATTTTGAATTTTATCAATTTTCGAAAATGTGTTAGAAATTAAAAAGAAATGAGAATATAACTACTATAAATGAAATCTACAAAAAAATATCTGAGGAATAGTCAAAAAACGATCAAAACATTCATATGTCGCGAAGGTAAAATTTTTTAAAAATGGCCCAAAAAATCTCGGATAGAGGTCTTCACAAGTTGATTCGAAAAATGTGATTTGATTTTTAAAATTGTTCTTTTTCATTTAATTGTTCGAATTGTCGAAGGATGTTCGAAAAACGGTCAAAAAGTTCAGTGTTGAAAATTGCGAGTTTTGAAAAATTGCCTAAAAATTTTTAAAAATTCTGGGCTCTACATCTAGACGAGCTAATTCGAGAATCATAACGTGTTGGCAGTCCCGGACAAAAATTTTCAAAAAACTCGATTTGAAAATGATTTTTTTAAATATCTCGAAAATTTGTCATTTTGAATTTTGTCGATTTTCGAAAAGGTGTTGGAAATTTAGAAGAAATGAAAATATAACTAGAGGAAGAGGAGAACATCTGAGGACTTTTCGAAGAATACTCAAAAAACGACCGAGAAATTCATATGTCGCAAGGGTAAAATTTTTGAAAAATGGCCCAAAAATTCACAAAAATTCTGTGTTATAGGTCTTCACGAGTTGATTCGAAAAATATGATGTGATTTTTAAGTAAGTCAAAAATTGTTCTTTTTCATTTAATTGTTCGAATTTTCGAAGGGTGCTGCATAAAAATCGTCAAACAATTCTGAAATATACATCTAGACGAGCTAATTCGAAAACCATAACGTGTTGGCAGTCCCGGACAAAGATTCTTGAAAAATTCGGTTTGAAAATGATTTTTTGTAAATATCATGAAAATTGTCATTTTTAATTTTATCGACTTTGGAAAATTTGTTGGAAATTTCAACGAAATGAGAATATACATTACTACTATAAGTTGAAATCGACAAGAAAATGGCTGCGTAATGTTCGAAGGATGCTCAAAATATGGCTAAACAATTCATGTGGCGAGAGGAAAATTTTTTAAAAGTGGCCTAAAAATTCACGAAAAAATCTGTGATATAGAACTCCACGAGTTGATTTTTTAAAAACTCTAAAATTGTTTTTTTCATTTAATTGTTCGAATTTTTGAAAAAAATGTCAAAAAATTCAGTGTTGAAAATTGAGATGTTTTGAGGTATGTAAAAATCCTCAAAAAATTCTAGCATATGCATGTAGTCCCGTAGATTCGAAATTTATAACTTGTTGATAGTTCTGGGGCAGAATTTTCGAAAAATTCGATTTGAAACGGTGTCCACCCAACATTGTTTCTTCGTGATGTACTAAATTTTTGTGTTTAATAGAAATTTTTCATTCTCTCCAGAGGCGATAGAAAAATTAATGTGCGCACCTGGCTTTGTAAGTATTTTTCCGGCCTTTAATGCTTTAGCAACGCACAAAATTCATTTCCGGACCAAAGATTTCTACAAAGTCTACACTTGTTTGAGTTTTGCTTTAGTTGAGTGAAGTTCATTTATCTACGCTGAGGTCATGCCATTATGAACCCCATTATGAGGAAAGAACGACATGGCTAGCAGTTTTCCGAGTTTAAGAATTTCCCTTCTAGTCTGCATAGTTTCAAAGTTGACTCTTCTCATTCCGGGTTTGTTGTTGTGACGTACACATTATTTTAAAAACAAAATTTTATTTTATCATATTAGAAGCAAATTTTTCACCACAGTTTCAGAGATCAATTTGGCACCACACATTGTTTGAATTTGGGTGCCCTCATTTATCATATCGCCTTATCAAAATAAATAATTTTGGAGAACCAGTGCAGCAGACATACTTGACGAATTCACTGTGTCTGCCTCTTTTATTTACAGTCTTGAGATTTAACATTATGCAAGAACGTGATAAAGGTCACTAGCTCGTCTTAATCTTATTAGGCTCGTTTTGTGCTGCTTTAATGTCACTGTTTTGGTCTGGGGAATGCAGTTTTGATTCACACGATTGCACACATTTATCACATCGTCCTTCAATAATAATAATAATTATTATTATTATTATAATTAAAATATGTTTACATTGTTAGGCCGATTTGGTACTTTTTTAACAAAAAAAAAAAAATTGGGACTCCTGTCTTCCCACCAGACAACATCCTGCGAGCACTTTCCATGTCGCAACATTCGCAGAGAAGTTAGTACACTTACGTAACGGTTTTTAGATGATGTTTTGTGATAAATAAACATTGGTCTAGGATTCTCTGCGTTGTTGTATAGACAGCTGCCTTGAATGCAGTCACGACCGTACCACAGACAGTTCATGCAAGATGCGAATATGTAAATGGCATTTGTGATGAGCTAATTCCGAAGGATAACAGGAAAATAATTATTAAACGAAAGCTACTTCCTTCTGCGCAAAAGTCTACTGTTATTTAACGAACACACGTATTTTATAAATGGAGCCTGTCTATGGCCCAGAAACTGGTGGAAAGGGAATAACAAATCTAATCTGCGAGTCCAGACAGCCCAGAGACAATTTTATTTTTATTAGATGTGTGCGTGTCTGGCCTTATAAATCCCGTAAATATGGTTTTATTATCGCGACGAAACCTAATTATTTTATTGGGGCGAAATTTAATTATTGCGAGCCGATTTTACATTGCAAACACGGGTTAAAATACGGCGACTTATTAGTTATTGTTATTACCCTATAATGCATGTGTCTACCGGGTGGTTCAAGTTTAATCATCGGAAATTTATCTGGTTTAGTCGGGATTAAGATTAGATTGCTGTTTATATTAGGTTAGGTTTCCGTGCGGGTGCGCCTACGTTGTGCTATATTAATGTGGTCTGAAGGCGAATTGTCGTGTTGTAATTAAAAGAAACACAAAATCGAGATCAAAATTCATTTTTGATTATTCTATTTTAATTTTTTCCACGATACGAATCTTCCCACTAAGCTTAAAATTTGTTTTCTGTCATTACGGAACCCATTTATCACAGCGGCGTCTTAAAATCTTTGATTTTTGACGTTGATATTATTCATTCCCAACTCATCAATTTAAAAACTGAATCAATTTACGATATTAAATAAACCTTTGAGAACTTTCCAATATCGCGGCTCGGAGTGAATATTAAACTTAAAAGAAACGTTTGAAATTTAACCTTTCCAGTCGGCCAGATTGGCTTCATTTTAAATTTTTTGCAGAAACGAGATCCTTTATCGCATTAATTGCGTCAAGAGGACATAATGATTTTTTTATCAAAGGGAACAGTTCGTGGTGGTTTGTGCGGGAATTATGTCTTTCTCGGACAACAAAACTGCGTTTTTTGCTTATAGAGGGTAAGTTAAGGAAGATTGTAATCGAGTCAATCGGACGACTTTTATGTTTTCTTGAGGTTTTATGACCCCTAGAGTATGAAAAAGTAGGTATTCCGTTTCCGTTTGTTGTCTGTCCGGATTCTTATTAATTTCCTACACTATTGGACTGATCGTATGCCAAATTTTATGTGTACAATGGTAACAAAAAAATCCCGACCAGTACTTAGGATGACGTCATATCCAACAATTAGATTAGTAAATGTTTTTTAAATTTCATAAAATAAGATGTCCTTGCACTTGTGGTTTATGAATCCGTGTTGAGTTTTCATCCTAGATATCAAGATTTTTGAAAAAAAATCAAATTTGCACAATTTTATGTTTTGATTTCTCAACTTTTCGTTATTTCAGATTTGGGATTTTTCATTTATTTAATTCTTAATTTTTGGTTTTCCAATTTTTCAATTTCTCAAATTTCGATTTTTCGGTAACTCAGTTTTTCGATATTTCATTTTTGGGATTTTTAATTCAACTTCCGATTTTTTAATTTTTCCATTTTTCAAATTTTCATTTTTTCGACTTATTTGTTTCTCAAATTTTCTATTTTCCGATATTTCAGATTTACTATTTTTCAATATTTCAATTTTTATCGTTTTTAAATTTTAAAGTTTTGAATTCACCGATTTTTCGATTTTTTTTTTGACATTTCGATTTCTTAGTTTTTCAATTTTTCGATATCTCGGTTCGGTTTTTCAATATTTGAGTTTTGGGATTTTTCGATTTTTCAAATCCTCGTTTTTAGGTATTTTTGGACATTACGACTTTTCGATTTCTCGATTCTCAATTTTTCGATATCCAAAGTTTTTCGATATGCCAGTTTTGGGGTTTTTTAGTTTTTCAATTCTTCAATTTTTCGATTTTTCAATTTTTTTTAGATTTTTTATTTTATCGACTTTTAACATCTCGACTTTGGACTTTTAGATTTTTCGATTTTTCAATGTGTTGGTTTCTCGACATCTCGACTTATTTTTAGACTTACAATTCTTGAAGGTTTCGATTTCTCTATTTTATATGTCAGTTGAAAAATCCAATTTTTTTAATGTGGAATTTTTCGATTCTTCAATTTTTCGACTTTTCAATATTTAAATTTTTGGCATTTCTAAATTTTCGATATTTGATTAATCGATTTCTTTGATTTCTCGACCTTTCGATTCCTCGGTCAATAATATTTCGAATTGATTTGACGTTCCAGTTTTTGGTTTTTTCAGTTTTTCAATTTTTCAATTTTTCTTCGCTTTTTCGATTTATCGATTGACCAGTTTTTAAATTAAGGAATTATTTTTTAATATTTTAATATTTTAATCTCCTAAATTTTAGATTTTTCGATTTCTTGACATTTCGTTATTTGATTTTTCAGTTTTCCATTTTTCATTTTTTCAACTTTTTTGATTTTACAATTTTTGTTTTTTTTTTAATTTAAATTTTCTCTTTTGAGCTATTTCGATGTCCCGACTTTTGGCTTTTCGATTTTCGATTTTCCACTTTTTCGATGTTTTGGTCTATCAATTTGTTGATTTCCCAATCTTTCTACGTTTCAGTTTTGGGATTCTTCAATGTCTCGATTTTTTAATTTTTCGATTCTTCGATTTCCCGATTTCCCAATTTTTCGTTCTCGGAAATTTTAGATTTGTCGATTTTCGAGATCTAGATTTTTAAATTCTATATTTTTCCATTTTCCAATTCTCGATTTTACGATTTTTTAATATTGTAATTTTTCGATTTTTCAAAATTTCCATTTCTCGACTTGTTTAAAATTTTTGGATTTGTCGATTTTTAAGTTTTCGATTTTTCAACTTTTCAACAATTCTGGATTTTCAATTTTTCCATATTTTAATTTTAGATTTTTCGGTTTGTCGATTTCTCCATATTTAAATTTTTCAATTGTTCGATATTTTGGTTCCTTGATTTTTAGGCTTTTCGACTATTCGGATTTTCAAATTTTGGATTTTTCCATTTTTCGATTTTTTTTGTCTCCAATATTTCGTTTTTTCGATTTTAAATTTTCGAACTTTCAATTTATTTCCTTTTCGATTTCTTAATTCTTCGCTCCTTCAATTCTTCGATTTATCAAATTTTCGATATTTCCAATTTTCAGTTTTTGATTTTTCAATCCAAATATCGAAAAATCGATATTTAAAGCTTGAAAATTGACGAAGTTAGAATTTCGATTTTACAATGCTCAGATTTTTAAATTTTTTTGTTTTTTTTTCAATTTAAATTTTCGATTTTGGGCTATTTCGATTTCTCGACTTTTGGCTTTTCGATTTTCGATTTTTCCGTTTTTGATTTGTTTCGATTTGTCAATTTATTGATTTCCCAATCTTTCAGTTTTGGGATTGTTCAATGTCTCGATTTCTTAATTTTTCGATTCCTTAATTTCTCGATTTCTCAATTTTTCGATTTTAGAAAATTTTGATTTTTGGACTTCTCGAGATCTGTATTTTTAAATTCTATATTTTTCAATTTTCCAATTCTCGATTTTACGATTTTTTTAATTTTAATTTTTTGATGTTTCAAAATTTCCATTTCTCGACGAATTTTTGGATTTGTCGATTTTTTAAGTTTTCGATTTTTCAACTTTTCAACACTTCTGGATTTTCAAGTTATCGACATTTTAATTTTAGATGTTTCGGTTTGTCGATTTTTCGATCTTTTAATATTACTATTTCTCCTTATTTTCATTTTTCAATTTTTCGATATTTCGGTTTCTTGATTTTTCGGTTTTCCGACTTTTCGGTTTTTCAAATTTTCAATTATCGAAATTTCGATGTTTTTTTGTTTACGATTTTTCGTTTTTCCGATTTTAAATTTTCAAATTTTCAATTTATTTCCTATTCGATTTCTTAATTCTTCACTTCTTCAATTCTTCGATTCTTGAAATTTTCGATTTTTGGAATTTTCAATTTATGATTTTTTAATCTAAATATTGAAAAACCGATACTTAAAACTTGAAAATTGACGAAGTTAGAATTTCGATTTTCTAATGCTCAGATTTTTCAATTTTTAATTTTCAATTTTTTAATGATTAAACTTTTCGATATTCCAATGTTTCGATTTTTAATTTTCTAAATAACCGATTTAACAACTTTCGCATCAATCGAAAAACTGGCAATTTTAAAAATCGAAAAAATAGGGAATCTGAAAAATAAAAAACCAAGAATGTGGAGAATTAAAATTAGAGAACCTGAAAATTTCAATCGTTAATTGCTTAATTTTCAGTCTTTTCTATTTTTCAGTTTCACCATTTTTCAATTTTTCCCTCTTAAAATTTTTCAGTTTTTCGATTTTTTCAAGAAACAACTTCTGACGTTTCGAATTTTTAAATATTTCGTGTTTTAATTTTTCGATTTAAAATTTTTCGCTTTAAAGATCGAAAAATCGAATAACTGAAAAATTCGAAATACTGAAACTGACGCAATCAGAAAGTGACAAATCGATAACTTCATAAATCGAAAGTTGGAAAATTTCGATTTTTCAATTTTTTGTCATTACATTTTTCGATTTTTCAATTTTTCAATTTTTTATTTTCTAATTTTTCGATTTTACAATTTTCAATTGAATTGAAAAACTGAGAATTTGAAAAATCTAAAAATTGAAGAATGAAAAAATGGGGAACAATTAAGACTAGAAGAAAAGAAAATTTCAATGATTAATCCTCAATTATGATAAATTTAAAATTAATTATCCGATTTTACTTACCGTTTTTCGAATATGATTTTTCAAATATTCTATTTTCCGAACTTTAAATTTTTGAATTTATAAATTTGTCATTTTTAGATTTTTCATTGCTTAAAGTTTCCAAGTTTTCGAATTTTCCAAGAAAACAGTTTTTCGATTTTATAATTTTTCTTCGCTTTTTCAATTTATCGACTGATCAGTTTTTCAATTCAGGAATTTTTTTTTTGATATTTTAATTTTTTAATCTCCTATATTTTAGATACTTGTCGTTTTTTGATTTTTCAGTTTTCCATTTTTCAATTTTTCGTTTTAAAATTTAAAATTTTTCCATTTTTCAGTGTTATCAATTTTTTGATTTTTCAATGTTTCTTTTTTTCATTTAAATTTTCGAATTTGGGCTATTTCGATTTCTCGACTTTTTGGATTTTCGATTTTCCAGTTTTTTGATGTTTTGATTTGTCAATTTGTTGATTTCCCAATCTTTCTACGTTTCAGTTTTGAGATTGTTCAAAGTCTCGATTTTTTAATTTTTCGATTCTTCCATTTTTCGATTTTTCAAAATTTTCATTTCACGACTTCTGTTTAAAATTTTTCGATTTCTCGATTTTTCAAGTTTTCGATTTCTCAACTTTTCAATGCTTCTGAATTTTCAATTTTTCGATATTTTAATTTTAGTCTTTTCGATTTGTTGATTTCTCGATCTTTTAATATTTCGATTTCTCCATATTTTGATTTTTCAATTTTTCGATATTTCGGTCTCATAATTTTTCGTTTTTTCGACATTTCGATTTTTCTTTCAGTTTCAGATCTTTCGTTTTTTCGATTTTAGATTTACGAATTTTTGGTTTTCTGAATTCTGGAATTTTCGTTTTTTAAATGTTTGGTTTATCGAATTTCCGGTATTCGAATTTTCAATTCATTTCTTTTTCGATTTCTTAGTCCGTCACTTTTCAATTCTTCGATTTTTCGAATTTAAAATGTTTGATTTTTTGAATTTTCCGTTTTTCAATTTTTCCAATCTTCAGTTTTTAGACTTTTAAATTTTTTCTACATTTCAATTTTTCGATATTCGAATTTTTAGTTTTTCTATTCTTCAGTTTTTCGATTTTTCATTTTCTATTTTTGATTTCTGGAGTTTTCGATTTTCCGATTTTTGATTTTTTGAATTTTCGATTTTTCAGTTTTTCGATTTTTTCAAGAAACAACTTCTTTTGACGTTTCGAATTTTTAAATATTTTGTTTTTCAATTTTTCGATTTAAAATTTTTCGCTGACCGAAAAATTGAAATTAAAAATTCCAAAAATCGAAAAATCGAGTATTTGAAAAATTAAAAATGCTCAACTGACGAGACGAAATGAGAGAGTGACAAATCGATAACTTCATAAATCGAAAGTTAGAAAATTTCGATTTTTCAATTTTCAATCGAATCGAAAAACTGAGAATTTAAAAATCGAAAAATTGAAGAACGAAAAAATGGGGAACTTGAAAAATTAAAAACCTATTTTTCGATTTTTCATTGTTTAAATTTTCCAGTTTTTTAACTTTTCCTAGAAAATAGCCTATTGTGATCTACAGTTTTTGAATTTTCAGTTATTCGATTCTTTAATTTTTATTCACTTTTTCAATTTATTGATTGATTAGTTCTTCAATTCAGCCATTTTTTTGATATGTTAGTTTTTAATTTCCTAAATTTTAGAGTTTTCGATTTCTTGACTTCTCACTTTTAGATTTTTCAGTTTTCCAAATTCCAATTTTCAATTTTTCCATTTTTAGATTTTTCAATGTTTAGTTTTTTTTTTTTAATTTAAATTTTCGATTATGGCCATTTCGATTTCTCGACTTTTCAACACGTCTAAATTTTCAATTTTTCGATATTTTAACTTTAGATTTTTTCATTTGTCGATTTCCCGATCTTTTAATTTCGATTTTTCGATATTTCGGTGTCATGATTTTTCGTTTTTTCAACTTTTCAGTTTTTGAACTTTCAAATTTTCACTTTCAAATTTTCGAATTTTAGATTTTTTCTTTTTTCGATTTTTCTTAAAGTTTTCGATTTTAGATTACGAATTTTTGGTTTTCGGTATTCGAATTTTTAATTTTATTTCCTTTTCGATTTCTTAGTGCGCCACTTTTTCAATTCTTTGATTTTTCGAATTTAAAATTTTTGATTTTTTGAATTTTCCATTTTTCAATTTTTCCATTCTTCAGACTTTTACATTTTTTTACATTTCAATTTTTCTATTCTTCAGTTTTTTGATTTTTCATTTCTATTTTTGTTTTCTCCAGTTTTCGATTTTCCGATTTTTGATTTTTCGAATTTTCGATTTTTCATTTTTTCGATTTTTTCAAGAAACAATTTCTTGTGACGTTTCGAATTTTTAAATATTTCGTTTTTCAATTTTTCGATTTAAATTTTTTCCCTGACCGAAAAATGGAAATTAAAAATTCCAAAAATCGAAAAATCGAGTATTTGCAGAATTAAAAATGCTGAAACTGACGAGACGAAATGAGAGAGTGACGAATCGATAACTTCATAAACCGAAAGTTAGAAAATTTCGATTTTTCAATTTTTTATTACATTTTTCGATTTTTCAATTTTACAGTTTTTGATTTTCTAATTATTCGATTTTACAATGTTCAATTGAATCGAAAAACTGAGAATTTGAAAATTCGAAAAATTGAAGAACGAAAAAGTGGGGATGAAAACAGCTTATTTTGATTTTTTCGGTTTTTCGATCCTTTAATTTTTCTTCGCTTTTTCAGTTTATAGATTGATCAGTTTTTAAATTCAGCCGTTTTTTTGATATTTCAATTTTTTAATTTTTCCTAAATTTTAGAATTTTCGATTTCTTGACTTCTCTTTTTTTTCAGTTTTCCATTTTTCAATTTTTCGTTTGTTAAATTTATTATTTTTCCATTTTTCAGTTTTATCAATTTTCCGATTTTTTTTTTATTTTTCAATGTTTCGTTTTTTTTTTTTAATTTAAATCTTCGATTTTGGGCTAATTCGATTTCTCAGCTTTTGACACTTCTGAATTTTCAATTTTTTGAATTTTAATTTTAGATTTTTTGATTTGTCGATTTCTCAGTCTTTTGAGATTTCGATTTTTCGATATTTCGGTCTCATGATTTTTCAAATTTTTACTTTTCCTATTTTCGATTTTTCTATTTTTCAGTTTTTCTTTCAGTTTCCGATATTTCGTTTTTTCGATTTTAGATTTACGAATTTTTGGTTTTCTGATTTCTAGAATTTTCGTTTTTTAAATATTTGATTTATCGAATTTTCGGTATTCGAATTTTCAATTTATTTCCTTTTCGATTTCTTAGTGCGTTACTTTTTCAATTCTTTGATTTTTCGAATTTAAAATTGTTAATTTTTTGAATTTTCCATTTTTCAGTTTTTCCATTATTCAGTTTTTAGACATTTTACATTTTTTTACATTTCAATTTTTCGATATTCGAATTTTCAATTTTTCTATCCTTTAGTTTTTCGATTTTTCAATTTCTATTTTTGATTTTCCGATTTTTGATTTTTCGAATTTTCGATTTTTCGGTTTTTTGATTTTTTCAAGAAACAACTTCTTCTGACGTTTCGCCTGAAAAATTGAAATTAAAAATTCCAAAAATCGAAGAACCGAAAATTTGAAAATTTCAAAACGCTGAAGCTGACGAGACGAAATGAGAGCGTCAGTCGGAATCGATAACTTCATAAACCGAAAGTTAGAAAATTTCTATTTTTCAATTTTTAAGTATTACATTTATCGATTTTTCAATTTTTCAATTTTTGATTTTTTAATTATTCGATTTTACAATTTTCAATTGAATCGAAAAACTGAGAATTTGAAAAATCGCAAAACTGAAGTCAATTCAGTAATTTTTTTGATAATTTAATTTTTTCATTTTCTAAAATTTCGATTTTTCGATTTCTTGAGATCTCGATTTTTAAGTTCTACATATTCGAATTTTCCAATTTTTGGATTTTTCAAAATCTCCATTTCACGACTTCTGTTTAAAAATTTTTCCATTTCTTACATTCTTCAGTATTCAGATTTTCCAATTTTTTTCTTTTCGATCTTTTGATTTCACAAGTTTTCGATTTTTCGATTTTCCATTTTTCGATTTTTCAATTTTTCGGAATATTTTAATTTTTATTTGTTAATTTCGTTGTGGACGACGTCATTAATTTTTTGGAGATTTTGAAATTTTATTAGTGCTTTTAATCCTTATTATTAGAGAGCGGATTTTATGAAATTTGCATATCCGTTATTTTTTGCATATAAGTCTTCATATTTAATATGTGAACGAATCATGCTAATTAAAAATGAATACAGCTATAAAAAAATTGCATATTTGCATATATTTGCCTTCTGTTGCATATTTCACGGAACGAGTGCATATTTTGCATTTTTATCAATTTTTGTGCTAATTTGAAAAAAAAAAAATGTCATTCTATCGGCATTTATCTAGAAAGACGAGATTTTATGAACCATATCGCAGATATGTCCTGAGCTTCAAATAACTAGAAAAGGTTTGGGTTTTATGGTAGTTTGGAGACACCACTGGGTGTTAAGCCATCCTTCCAGGTAAATTCGCGCCCTAATTACTTTTGGAAATACGGTTCATTCCCAATATTTTTGTTCGGTAGTTAAGTTACGTTCAGTGGTGGTCGAAGGGACGGTATACTATTATTTTTCATCGTGAGTTTGTATTGAAAGCGTTTAAAGATTACTACTATTTTTTAATTTGATCTGTTTATATTTATTTTTTAGTATAAGAATATTATCTTTAAAAACGTGATTTATGTGTTAGTGAGATGTAATTAAACACTTTGCAATGTGATTTATGTATATATTTTTTGTAATAAAACGGAAGCTCGGGAAACCTGTTTTTGAATTTTATAAATTTAGTTCGCTTATTGAGCTTTTTTTTTAATTTTTGGAGCATATGCAACTGCATATGTCTGCATATATTAAGAAAGTTACTGCATATTTGCATAAATTTGGTGCATATCATATGATCATATTTCTCAAAATTTTGCTGCATATTTTCCGCTCTCTACTTATTATCCTTAATTTCTAAGAAACGAAAATTTCAAAGTAATTGGTTCTGTGGTTTCAGAGATTATCTCTTCAGTAAATTTTCTTTACTTCGAACGTTCAAACGTAAACCATACTTGGTATTTTGCGGCTTTGGAAACGTCAAGAAGAGCGAAATTGGACATCCACCAAAATGCCCCTATTACAATACTTTCCTGAGCTTCAGCCTGGAAGTAAATTCTCCCGTAATTCGTGAATATCTTCCTCGTTCCAGCCGAATAGATCAAACTTAAGGCTTCTCAGAGAAATTTATTGCTTTGTCCTCACTCATCCGTCGTGGGTGTTCGACTTCGGTTACATCCCTCCTCCGCTAAATTATGCATCCTTTAAACACGGTAAAGTCCAATAATTTTTAAGTTATTCAGTATCGATTTATCTATTTTTATTCGAGGTTGTTTCAAGTTTACATTAAGGATAACGCTGTGGATCCATTTTTTCCAAGTTATTTAACGCAAAATGGACAAGCAATGAGGTGCAAAATGCGGTTATCCCGTCACAGTGTAGCCAACGTTTTAAAATAAAATAAGTAGGTCAGTGTGTGCGCTTTATGAAGAAAACAAACACCAAAAGTTACACACGGAGTTTATTAAATTACAAGCATTCGCCACATTTTCGTCCGTGTCGAAGAGCAATTATGGAAAGCATGTTCGGGGATGTTAATTAAAACACAAATTTTAAGCAGATTTATTCCGGGCGGTTCTAAAAATTCACCCGTTTTGGCGTTCGCTGTTTTAAAAGCGCTTTTTCTGCAGTTTGACAGTTTTTGTGCTCGGTTTTAATTTTGCTTTTTCGAAGCTGCAAAAATAAAATAATGCTTTGAATAATTGTGGAAAATGCAAAAGGTTCGTTCCGATTTGATGAGTACAGGGGAGGTTTTGACACATTTTCTCGGAGAGCTTTTGGGTAATTGTGTCGTAAAGTTCGACAGAGTTACGACTAGTTTCATAAAGGATGCTAAAGCTTCTTTATTTTAAAGTTGTATAAAATTTGTTGTCGCAACTGAAGTTCCTCTGCAAAAAAAGTTTATTTTGCACTTACTTTCGGACCATTTTTCAGTAATCAATTCTTCTTAAATTTTAGATTTTTCAGTTTTTCGATAATTGAAAAATCCAAATACCGAAAATTCGACCTAAAAATTGAAAATTCTAAAACTTAAATTGAAAATTGAAAACTGAAGTACCTACTCAAAAACTACACAGTGAAAGTTAGAACTTTCGTTTTTACAACTTTCGATTTTAGAATTTTTTAGTTCTTCGATTTTTCTAAGGAACAGCCTATTGTAACGTTTCGAATTTTAACCAATCCGATTTTTCAATTTTTCAGTAACTGAACAATTTAAAATTGAAAATCCAAAGATCAGAAAATCGAATAACCTAATAATGAAAATTTTAAGACCGAAAAAATTAGTTAGAAAAACTCGATTTTATTTTTTAATGGTTAGATTTTTCGATTTTTCAAAGTCTATATATTTTTTAAATTTTTAATTTTTGATTTTTATTCGAGAATGTGGACCATTAAAACCCGACAACTTCAAAATTTCAATGGTTAATTATTAATTTTGTTTTGTTTCTCGAATTTAATTTCTCACTTATTCTATTTTTTGAAACGACCGATTTGTCAGTTTTAGATTTTTCAGTTATTCAATTTTTCGTTTTTTTCAAATTTTAGACCTCCCAAGTTTTTGATTTTTCATTTTTTAATTCTTCTATTTTACAGTTTACAGAATCAAAAAAATCGAGAAACTGAAAAATTAAAAACCATGAAAATGAACCATTAAAGTTCCAGAAAATTATCAAATTGAAAAAAAGTTAATTTAATAATTACTATTTTGAAGATTAAACTTAATTTTAAAATAAACTGTACGATTTTACTTTTCGTTTTTCGAATTAAATTTTTCCATTGTTCTATTTTTCGAACTTACAATTCTCAAATTGATCGATTTGTCAATTTTTGGTTTTTCAGTTTTAGAATTTTCAGTTTTTCAGTTTCACAATTTTTTGATTTTTCCAAAAAAGAGCTTATTGTAAAACATATTTCGAAATTTTAAAGATTTCGATTTTTCAGTTTTTAATTTAACTTACAAATGGAAATTTGAACACTGAAAAAATTGGAAACCTGATGAAATGAAACTCTTTAATACTTTAATGGTTAAATTTTTCGATTTTTCAATTTTTCGATTTTTCAGTTTTTGAATTTTTAATGATTCGATTTTACAATTGTCAACTGAATCGAAAAACTGAAAAATTATTCAAGAATGTGGACAATTAAAATTAGAGAACCTGAAAATTTCGAAGGGTGATCCTTAATTTTGATTAATTTAATTTTAAAATTAATCATTCTATACTTTCCTTTTCCGAATTTAATTGTTCAATTATTCTATTTTTCGAACTTTCGATTTTTGAATCTATCGATTTCCCAAATTTTCGACTTTTCAGTTTTACCATTTTTGGTTTTTTCAGTATTTAAATTTCTCAATTTTTCGATTTTCGTAAGGAACAGCTTACCGTAACGTTTGGAATTTTTCAATTTTTCGTTTATTGAAAAATTAAAATAAAAAATTCCAAATATCGAAAAATCGGATAACCTGAAAATTTAAAATGCTGAAACTGACGAAATGAAGCACTTGAGAAATTCAAAAATCGAAGGTTAGATTTTTTTTTATTTTTCAATTCTTTAACGATTAGGTTTTTCGATTTTTCAAATCAAGTTGAGAAACCGAAACATGGAAAAATCGATAAATTGAGAAATGGAAAATTCAAAATATCGAAAAATCGAAAATCTAAAAGTCCTAAAGTCGAAAAGTCGAAAAAGTGATTAACCGAAAAATCGAATATTTAGAAACGAAAACGAAAATCTGAAAAATCGAGAAACTAAAAAACCAAAAAACTGAAGAATATCGAAAATGAAATACTGAAAATTGAGTAATCTAAAAATTAAAAGTCGAGAAATTGAAAAATTGGAAAATCTAGGAATTGAAAATTTTAAAAATCAAAAAACTGTAATATCAAAAAATTGAAAACTCAAAATTTGAAAAATCCAGAAATTGAAACATCGAAGAATCCCAAAACTCAAATATCGAAAAATTTATCAATCAATAAGTCGAAAAAATGAAAAATCGAAAAGTCCCAAAACTGAAAAATTGAAAAACCGTGATTTGGAAAAGTTGAAAAATCTAGAAATGAAAAAATTAGTGAAATAAAAACATCAAAAATTACAGAATCGAAAAACTGACAAATTCCAAAACTCAAATATTGAAAAATTGATCAATCGATAATTCGAAAAATTGAATAATCGATGAAAAATTGAAGAATCAAAAAACTAAAAAATTTCAAAACTGAGATATCGAAAAATTCAAAAATTGAGAAGTCGAAATGTTGGAAAATCGAAAAATCAAAAACCTGAGAAATCGAAAAATTGAAGAACTGGAAATCTGAAAATAGAAAAATCGAGAATTTGAGAATTGGCAAAAACAAAAAATCGAAAAATCGATTAATGGAAACATCGGAAATTTAGAAACGCCAGAAATATTTTAAATCGAATTGAATAATCAAAAAATTGAAAAATTGGATTTTTCATCTGAAATATCGGAAATAGAAAAACTGAAAAATAAAAGACAGAGAAATTGAAAATTTGAAAAATCGAAAATTTGCAGAGAAATTGAAAACTCGGAAAAGGCACGAAAAGAACACATCGAAAAATCGAGAAATTGAGAAATAAGAAATTCAAAATTAGCAAAAATCGAAAAATCAAAAGGCTGAAAAATCTAGAAGTCACGAAATGGAGAAATTGGAAAGTCGAAAAATTAAAAAAATCGAAAAATCGATTAATTGAAAAATCGAAAAACTAGAAACGCCAAAAATTAAAATATTAAAAACGAAAAATTTCAAAATTGAAAAATAGAAGAATTAAAAAATCGAAGAAAAATTGAAGGATCGAAAAGCTGAGAAGTTCCAGAATTGAAACATCGAAAAATTGAAAATTGAAAAACTGAAACCGGAAGAATCGAAAAATTGAATAATTGAAAGACTGAAAATCCAAAAATTGAGTAGTCGAGAAGTCGAGAACCCGAAACATGGACAAATCGAGAAATCGAGAAATGGCCAATTCTAAAAGTCGAAAAGTCGGGAAGTCGAAATATTGATTAATCGAAAAATCGAAAATTTAGTAACGCCAAAAGTGGAAACATTAAAAATCGGAAACAAATAAATCGAGAAATTCAAAAATTGGAAGATCTAGGAATTAAAAAATTTAAAAATCAAAACACTGAAAAATCCCACAAGTAAAATATTGAAAACTCAAAATGGATACATCTAATTATCTCAAACGCAAATATCGACAAACTGATCAATCGATAAATCGAAAAATTGAAAAATCGAAGATAAGTTGAACAATCAAAAAATCCTAAACCTAAAATCGAAAAACCGAGATTTCAAAAAAATTAAAAATCGAGAAATCGAAAAGTCAAAAAATTAGTCAAATAAAAAAACATCAAAAACTTCAGACTCCAAAACTCAAATATCGAAAAATTGACCAATCGATAAATCGAAACACTGAATAATCGACGAAAAATTGAAGAATCGAAAAACTAAAAAATCCCAAAATTGTAACATTAAACAACGGAGAAATCGAAAAATTGAAGAATTGAAAATCTGAAAATCAAAATCGAAAATTCCAGGAATGGAAAAATAAAACAATCGAAAAATCGTTTAGTCGTACCATCGGAAATTTAGAACCGCCAGAAATATTTTAAAATTGAAAAATTGAAAAATCACAAAATTGAAAAATTGTATTTTCTTAACTGAAATATCGGAAAATAGAAAAATCGAAAAAAAAGAGAAATCCAAAAATTTGAAAAAAACGAAAAATTGAAGATAAATCGAGAACACGAGAAGTCGCGAAAACAACACATCCAAAAATCGAGAAATTGAGAAATGAAAAATTCAAAATAGCGAAAAATCGAAACATCTAAACGTTGAAACGTCTAGAAGTCGAAAAATCGAGAAATTGGAAAGTTGAAAATTCAAAAATTGAAAAATTGATTATTGAAAAATCGAGAAGTTAGAAACGCCAAAAACTGATTTTTTAAAAACGAAAAATTTCAAAATTGAAAAATTGAAGAAAAATTGAAGAATGGAAAAACCGAAAAATCCCAGAACTGAAACATCGAAAAACTTAGATATTGAGAAACTGAAAATCGACAAATCCAAAAATTGAAAATTGAAAAAGCGGAAACCCGAAGAACCGAAAAATTGAAGAACTGAAAGACTGAAAATCGAAAAATCTAGTAATGGCAAATTCAAAATATCCAAACATCTTAAAGTCGAAAAGTCGAGATCTCGAAAAATTGATTAATCGAAAATTTAGAAACGCCAAAAATTGAAACATTGAAAAATCGTAAAATAGAAAAATCAAAAAACAAATAAATCGAGAAATTCAAAAATTGGAAAATCTTGGAATTAAAAAATTTTAAAATCAAAACACTGAAAAATTGAGAAATCGAGAAATCGTAAACACAAAAATCAATCAAATAAAAAAACATCAAACATTTCAAACTCCAAAACTCAAATATCGAAAAATTGATCAATCGATAAATCGAAACACTGAATAATCGACGAAAAATTGAAGAATCGAAAATCTGAAAATCGAAAAATTGAGAATTCCAGGGATGGAAAAATAAAACAATCGAAAAATCGGTTAGTCATACAATCGGAAATTTAGAACCGCCAGAAATATTTTAAAATTGAAAAATTGAAAAATCAAAAAATTGAATTTTTTAACTGAAATATCGGAAAATAGAAAAATCGAAAAAAAAAGAGAAATTCAAAAATTTGAAAAAAACGAAAAAATTGAAGAGAAATCGAGAACACTAGAAGTCGCGAAAACAAAATCGAGAAATTGGGAAATGAAAAATTCAAAAATTGAAAAATTGATTATTGAAAAATCGAAAAGTTCGAAACGTCAAGAATTGAAACATTAAAAACGAAAAATTTCGAAGTTGAAAAATTGAACAATGGGAAAACTGAAAAATCCCAGAATTGAAACATCGAAAAACTTAGATGTCGAAAAACTGAAAATCGAGAAATCCAAAAATTGAAAATTGAAAACGCAGAAATCGGAAGAGCCGAAAAATTGAAGAATTGAAAATCTGAACATCGAAAAATCGAGTAATCAAGAAGTCGAGAAATTAAAACATGAAAAAATGCAGAAATCGAGAAATCAGAAATTCAAAATATCGAAAAAGTTAAAAGTCGAAAGGTCAGGAAGTCGAAAAATTGATTAATCGAAAAATCGAAAATTCAGAAACGACAAAAAGTGAAATATTGAAAAATCGCAAATCTGAAAAATCGTAAAATAAAGAAATCGAAAAACAAATAAATCGAGAAATCGATTATTTGAAAAATCAAGAAATTAAAGAATCAACAAACTAAGGAATACCGAACATGAAATATTGAAAAATTGATTAATCGAAAAATTAGACACAAAGATAATGAAAAATTGGCTAATCTAGGAATTCAAAAATTTGAAAATCAAAAAACTGAAAAATTCCACAATTAAAATATCGAAAAATTAATCAATCGATAAATCGAAGATTGAAAAATCGAAAAACTGAAAAATCGGGAAAGTCAAAAAAACAAAAAATAGAAAATCGACGATGTCATTCCATTGGTGGTGGGAATGATTGGTCGAATTTTAGTTAGCGTTTAACCATCTATATAATAGTTCTAATATACTCGAACATACAAAATTTGACAGCAATCGGTCCGGTAGTTCGATTTGTCTAATTGAAACCGACACAGACCGACAGACAGACAGATAGACGGACAGATGGACAGACAGACAGATGACAGACATGTGGAAACGAGAGAAAATTTTTTTATACTCTAGCGGTGCTGAAATTTCAACTGAATTTTTTTACCTTTTCGAAAATTGCCTAAAGACATAGATTTTAATTAGCAGAAGTTATGTTCCTTCCCATTTCTTCATCATCTTCATCTTTAAAAGAATTTTTCATTTTCGTAAGTTACATATCTATAGTAGTTGTTCAGATAAGCGAGAAAACTACCTTTAAAATTTCCAAAAATTTTCCGAAAAATCCGTCAAAAAAAATTAGTCTACCCTATAGAGATTTGTTTTTAGATTCCAAGTATGAAGTCGCTGTTATAATACCTCTTCAAATAAGCGAGAAGAACGACAATAAATTTTCAAAAATTTTCCAAAAATCCTTTTAGACCTGAAATATATCGTAAATAATATTTACTTGCAAGTCAGCAACCTATCTTCAGAGATTTCTAATGCAGTTGAAAACGCTTCTCAATTCATTCCTAGAACACAATATTTATTAATACTGTATTTTCAAACTTATGTTGTAATGTACATAGTTTGTTAAGAAAGCTGCATTGTGATCAGTCTGTTTTATTTGTAAATTCGACGGCGCCGTCTAGATTTTGTTTTTATTTACGAAATAAATATTCTATTCAATTTCATTCTAATCGATAATTTTTTATCTCACTGTAGCATCATTTTAAAAAGACGATTTCTAGCATGCATGATCTTGAAAGTCGAGGTAAACTTTTCTCTTAATCACTCTTCTGTGTTCTTTTGGAAAAAAAGAAAAAAATACTAATCTGGCAGAGTGGTTCCCCTAGAACTTAAGTTTTTGGAGTAGTTTAGAATATTTATAGCGATTGATTTGTTACCTCAAAATTTCTAACTTTTGTATATTTGATGAGATCTCTGATTGCACAAAACCACGAAGCTTCACCCCTTCAATTTGCATAAATGCACATAACGCTGCACTTTACCCCCTCACATCCCCCATCCACATTACAAAATCTAATCCTTTCAACACCCCGAAAAACGCAAATGCGTCGTTTCCCTTTCATGAATGTAAAGGTGAAGTTTTCGATAAATCTTCGCCGGGAGGTTATTGCGTAGTTGTGTAGTAAACTTTGGAGGAGTTAGTATTGATCGTAAAATTGGGATGAATCAGTGCTCAAGCTCTTGAGCTCCGCTCATACATTTTGTACGATGTGCCTTACAACAGAAAATGCCCGGATAAAAGTAGAACGCCGAGTTTTCTTTAATACGTCGGATGACATATTGATCATTAACTCGCTAACGTATTGTTATCTCCCATAACCAGCTTCTCCCCGTCGCCGCTATCCCTTTTACTGCGCCGCTACCAGTTGAATGTCCCAGAAGCCGAATAACTCACAGAACATTCTGGATTTGCCCCATATTTCGCAGGAACGCAACGCGCATTCCCATTACGTCACCACCCTTCGCACAGGGCAGGAATACAAATATGCTCGGTGTGGGCGTATTGCGTAACATACGGAGTATTTTCGGCAGAAACAACACGAATGGCAGCGATGATAATTGATCAGTTTTGGATTGTTTACAAACACAAATGTATCGGGGAGATAGGAGAATTTCCAGTTCGGGGGATTTGGTTGGGGGAAAGTGGATATGAAGCAAAAAATGGATTTGCGCGCACGTTTACAGAGATAAAGTACGCGAAATTAAATTAGATGGGTGGATAAGCTGACG
Source organism: Zophobas atratus (assembly GCA_022388445.1). Taxonomy (NCBI): domain Eukaryota; kingdom Metazoa; phylum Arthropoda; class Insecta; order Coleoptera; family Tenebrionidae; genus Zophobas; species Zophobas atratus. The sequence goes on along the minus strand of CM039442.1, from coordinate 50,206,995 downwards.
AAATTGAAGTCAAAACGTGGCGGGGATTGTCAATATCAAAATTCAGATCTTGTAAAACTTCTTTATAAACGCAATAAGAAGCTCGTTGGCATTATCGAGAGCTCGTTACCAAATTTGAATAGGTACTTAAAGTTTATTTGACGTCGGTTTCTGTTGATCACACGTTAGAAATTTATGCTCAGTTCGTTCACCAGAATGGAAACGAACATCCATTCTAGGAACATTGCTATTTGTTGACTTTATAAATGATGTAATAAGGTATATAAAAGTTGTTAAAAGCTGCTATTTGATAGAAATAAAGGTTACAATACTGATTTTAAATAATTTTCAGTGAAATTCTAGGGTTAGCAAGTTTTTATAGCTCCTTCACTATTTCCTAAATCCGCTTCGTCACACATTTAATATAATAACTCATAATAACCTGGTCCTGGAAGCGTTGCGCTGTACAGCGGCGCCATCGTAAATAAATGTTCAAATTCAAGTCGCAAAAATTGCATCAAACTGCAAGAGAATTTTTGAATCTATTAATTTGTCAGTTTTTAGATTGTTCAAATTTTACAATTTTTCTAGTTTTTCAAGAAAATAGCTTATTTTGACGTTTCAAATTTTTATGTATTTCGATTTTCAATTTTTCAGTCATGAAAAATTAAAATTGAAATTCCAAAAATCGAAATATCGAATAACCTAAAAATTGAATATGCTGTAACTGACGAAACGAAACACTGACAGATATATAACTCAAAAATCAAAATGCAATATATTTCAGTTTTTTAAATTTTAGTAACTTCTATTTACAATTTTCAGTTTAATCGAAAAACAGAATTTGGAAAATCGAAAAATTGTAGAATGGAAAAAAAAGGAAATTGAAAAATTAAAATCCCAGATTTGGACAATTAAATTAGAGCATACGAAAATTTCAGTAACTCATTCTTAATCTTGAAAAATTTAGTTTTAAATTGAATAATCCGAGTTTACTTCTCGTTTTTTGAATTTAATTTTTCAATTATTCAATTTTTGAATTTATTAATTTGTCAGTTTTTCGATTTTTTATTGTTTAAATTTTAGAATTTTTCGAGTTTTTCAAGAAAAGCATGTTTTGTCGTTTCGAATTTTTAAATATTTCGATTTTCAATTTTTCGGTCATGAATTAAAATTGAAAATTTCTAAATCGAAAAATTGAATAACCTAAAAATTGAATATGCTGTAACTGACGAAATGAAATACTGACAGATCTATAACTCAAAAATCAAAATGCAATATATTTCAATTTTTTAATTTTTTAGTTGTTAAATTTTTAAATTTTGCAATCTTTGATTTTTTAGTAACTTCTATTTAGAATTTTCAATTGAATCGAAAAACAGAATTTGGAAATCGAAAAATTGTAGAATGGAAAAAAAGGAAATTGAAAAATTAAAAATCCCAGCTTTGGACGATTAAAATCTGAGCACACGAAAATTTAAAAACTCATTAATCTTGGATAATTTAGTTTTGAAATGAATTATCCAAGTTTACTTTTCGTTTTTCGAATTTTATTTTTCAATTATTCAATTTTTGAATTTATTTATTTGTCAGTTTTTTCGATTTTTTATTGTTTAAATTTTACAATTTTTCGAGTTTTTCAAGAAAAGCCTATTTTGACGTTTCGAATTTTTAAATATTTCGATTATCAATTTTTTCGGTCATGAAAAATTAAAATTGAAAATTTCAAAAATCTAAAAATCGAATAACCTAAAAATTGAATATGCTGTAACTGACGAAATGAAACACTGACAGCTCTATAACTCAAAAATCAAAATGCAAAATATTTCAATTTTTTAATTTTGTAGTGGTTAAATTTTTAAATTTTGCAATTTTTGATTTTTTGGTAACTTCTACTTACAATTTTCAATCGAATCGAAAAACAGAATTTGGAAAATCGAAAAATTGCAGAATGGAAAAAAAAGGAAATTGAAAAATTAAAATCCCAGATTTGTACAATTAAAATTAGAGCACACGAAAATTTCAATAACTCATTCTTAATCTTGAATAATTTAGTTTTAAATTGAATAATCCGAGTTTACTTCTCGTTTTTCGAATTTTATTTTTCAATTATTCAATTTTTGAATTTATTAATTGTCAGTTTTTCGATTTTTTATTGTTAAAATTGTACAATTTTTCAAGTTTTTCAAGAAAAGCTTATTTTGACGGTTCGAATTTTTAATATTTCGATTTTCAATTTTTCAGTCATGAAAAGTTAAAATTGAAAATTTCAACAATCGAAAAATCGAATAACCTAAAAATTGAATATGCTGTAACTGACGAAATGAAACACTGACAGATCTATAACTCAAAAATCAAAATGCAATACATTTCAATTTTTTAATTTTTTATTGGTTAAATTTTTAAATTTTGCAGTTTTTGATTTTTTAGTAACTTCTCTTTACAATTTTCAATTGAATCGAAAAACAGAATTTGGAAAATTGAAAAATTGTAGAACGGAAAAAAAAGGAAATTGAAAAATTAAAATCCCAGATTTGGACAATTAAAATTAGAGCACACGAAAATTTCAATAACTCATTCTTAATCTTGCATAATTTAGTTTTAAAATGAATTATCCGAGTTTAATTTTCGTTTTTCGAATTTTATTTTTCAATTATTCAATTTTTGAATTTATTATTCAGTTTTTCGATTTTTTATTGTTTACATTTTACAATTTTTCAAGTTTTTAAAAAAAAAGCCTATTTTGACGTTCCGAATTTTTAAATATTTCGATTTTCATTTTTTCGGTCATGCAAAATTAAAATTGAAAATTTCAAAAATCGAAAAATTGAATAACCTATAAATTAAATATCCCGTAACTGACGAAATGACACACTGACAGATCTATAAATTCAAAAATCAAAATGCAATATGTGTATTTCAATTTTTTAATTTTGTAGTGGTTAAATTTTTAAATTTTGCAATTTTTGATTTTTTAGTAACTTCTATTTGCAATTTTCAATTGAATCGAAAAACAGAATTGGGAAAATCGAAAAAGTGTAGAATGGAAAAAAAAGGAAATTGAAAAATTAAAATCCCAGATTTGGACAATTAAAATTAGAGCACACGAAAATTTCAATAACCCATTCTTAATCTTGAATAATTTAGTTTTAAATTGAATAATCCGAGTTTACTTTTCGTTTTTCGAATTTTATTTTTCCATTATTCAATTTTTGAATTTATTAATTTGTCAGTTTTTCGATTTTTTATTGTTTAAATTTTACAATATTTCGATTTTCAATTTTTCGATCATGAAAACTTAAAATTGAAAATTTCAAAAATCGAAAAATCCAATAACCTAAAAATTGAATATGCTGTAACTGACGAAATGAAACACTGACAGATTTATAACTCAAGAATCAAAATGCAATACATTTCAATTTTTTAATTTTTTAGTGGTTAAATTTTTAAATTTTGCAATTTTTGATTTTTTAGTAACTTCTATTTACAATTTTCAATTGAATCGAAAAAGAGAATTTGGAAAATCGAAAAATTGTAGAATGGAAAAAAAGGAAATTGAAAAATTGAAATCCCAGATTTGGACAATTAAAATTTGAGGACACGAAAATTTCAATAACTCATTCTAAATTTTGAATAATTTAGTTTTAAATTGAGTAATCCGAATTTACTTTACGTTTTTCGAATTTTATTTTCATTATTCAATTTTTGAATTTATTTGTCAGTTTTTCGATTTTTTATTGTTTAAATTTTACAATTTTTCGAGTTTTTCAAGAAAAGCTTATTTCGACGTTTCGAATTTTTAAATATTTCGATTTTCAATTTTTAGGTCATAAAAAATTAAAATTGAAAACTTCAAAAATCGAAAAATCGAATAAACTAAAAATTGAATATGTTGTAACTGGCGAAACGAAACACTGACAGAGCTATAACTCGAAAATCAAAATGCAATATATGTCAATTTTTTGATTTTTTAGTAACTTCTGTTTACAATTTTCAATTGAATCGAAAAACAGAATTTGGAAAATCGAAAAATTGTAGAATGGAAAAAAAAGGAAATTGAAAAATTAAAATCCCAGATTTGGACAATAAAAATTAGAGCACACGAAAATTTCAATAACTCATTCTTAATCTTGAATAATTTAGTTTTAAATTGAATAATCCGAGTTTACTTCTCGTTTTTCGAATTTTATTTTTCAATTATTCAATTTTTGAATTTATTTGTCAGTTTTTCGATTTTTTATTGTTTAAATTTTACAATTTTTCGAGTTTTTCAAAGAAAGCCTATTTTGACGTTTCGAATTTTTAAATATTTCGATTTTCAATTTTTCAGTCATGAAAAATTACAATTGAAAATTCCAAAAATCGAAAAATCGAATAACCTAAAAATTGAATATGCTGTAACTGGCGAAATGAAACACTGACGGATCTATAACTCAAAAATCAAAATGCAATATATTTCAATTTTTAAATTTTTTAGTGGTTAAATTTTTAAAATTTGCAATTTTTGATTTTTTAGTAACTTCTATTTACAATCTTCAATTGAATCGAAAAACAAAATTTGGAAAATCGAAAAAGTGTAAAATACTACTGGCAATTACCTTGCGAAAGATGTTTTTGAGTACGGTATTGTTAAATAAAACCTATATATATTAAGAAAACAAGCAAAAAATTAAGCCCCACCCACCCACCCCTGTCTCAATTGTGGTGAATTTTTCATTGGATGCAAGACCAAGAGGCGTAGCATAATAATTTCAAAAATCCATATTTCCCACAAAATTAAGCTACCATGGTTGAAGATTTTTGTTGTCAAAAAAAGAATCACAAGATAATTGGTTGTAGAGAAACGAAATTTGTGCAGGTAAGCTCCGCCCCTCGGCTAATGACCAATAAAAAATATCATCACAATTTACATAGGGTGGGTGGGTGGGGCTTACACTTGACCTTTTTCTTTTATTAACTTACATTTTTTTTTTCACAACAAGAAACTTAAAACATGTTCAATATGGTAATTTTTTGTAGGAAAATATATATTTTGCAATTTTTGTAACTTTACCATTTTGAACATTTTTTAAGTTTCTTGTTGTGAAAAAAGAAAAAAAAATTAAGAAAAAAAATTATATAAACCTCACCCGCCCTATTTCAATTCTAATGATTTTTTTTTATTCGTCGTCATCCGGGAGGCGGAGCTTAATTGCAAAATTCTCATTTTTCTACTAGTAATTACCTTGCGAAAGACGGTTTTGAATACGGTGTTGTTAAATAGAAACCATATATAAAATTAAGCCCCACCTACCCACCCTTGACTCAATTGTGCTAAATTTTTCATTGGATGCAAGACCAAGAGGCGGAGCATAATTGCAAAATAAATAGGTTTAATTATTTTCTTGCAAATTTAATAGTCTTTTTGCGGCTTGAATTCGAACATTTATTCTCTACGGCGCTGCCTATAGCACAGCGTTTCCGACACCAGCTTATTGTGATTTTGGGCATATTGATTGAATCTGTGTTTCTTGGCTGTGATGTGGGTTTCAGTTTCAGTAACTCGAATTAACGTATAATTTTTTTTCATGTAAATTCTTTGTTGTTTAAAATTGTTGATAAATTGTGGCTTAATATAACGTCATGCAAATTTTTGTAGGTTGAAACGCTTGATAGACTGAAACGTAATTAATTTAAGTGATTAATTTTAGCAAAATTTTGTTCACGTTTCAAGCTGCGGCGGGATGTTTGGGTTCTTACGGTATGTAAAATTTGGCCTTCTTTTATTTTGAACATTATTTAAAGTTTTAAATAATCGATGAGTATGATTTATTTTATTTTATAAATCTTTTAAATTTATGTGCGGTGAAATTAAAGCTTAAATGTATCAAATTTTGACGATGTCATCAAGACGTCGTCTTATATTTTTTTAGTAAGTTTTTTCACTGTTCTTTGTTGCAATACAAATTAACAATAATGAAATATATTCATATAAACCACGTGTTAGAAAATTCACTTATTTCAGGTTTAATTATTTTCTTGCAAGTTTAATAGTATTTTTGCGGCTTGAATTCGAACATTTATTCTCACGACGCTGCCTAGAGCACAGCGTTTCCGACACCAGAGTATTGTAATTTTGATCATACTGAATCTTTGATTTAAAAAATCTGAAAGTATTAATTACAAAAAGTGTAAACAGAAGACAACTTTATTAAAGCGAATCTCCTTGATACACAAACAGCTGCTAAATGTTACATGATATGGGTTAAATGTTACATTAAACACGTCACCTCTTGGGACAATTTATTTAAATATATTACAACAACACTGTTCACTTTGAACTGTTGAATTGTTTATGTCCAACTTCACCGCCTCGAATTTTCCCATTTGCGCCTCAACTCATCTCTGTACTTAATTTATTCGTCAAGCAACTACCCCCATAAATCAATACAAGCAGCTCGGGTATTTTGCGATTTTTTAAAAATAAACATGACGCGGCCTAACTAGGCCACATCGTCGGCGATGAGCAACGAACTCGTTATTATTCTTCTTATTTTAACAGCGTCAGTTATTTTTCTCACTTTACTTGGCTTTCGTCAACCAAACACAACCGAACAAAATCCATTTTGAGGTATCTGTAGCGTCACCTTTGGAAGTTCATTCGTTCTTGTCTTTCCACTGTAGCACTTAATAAATCTTCATCTTGCGCCTATTCTATCTTCGCATTACTTATGGCTCGCGATTTTTGAGAGAGGTCTGGGTAAAGTGACGATTAAATCCCTCGTTTGGAAAATATTGTTTACTTTGAGTGGTCACAGCGTCGACATTAGCAAATTTGTTAAACATTATGAAAGAATTTGAAAGTTTGTAATTTGTGCAATTCATCAGCATTACATAAAATACTTTGTATGTGGGGTTTGCTCTAAATTTAGACATTTTTGCAAGTCCTTGCGGTTTTGGTATAATAATTAATAATGCGTTGTCTGGTTATTTTCGTCTACCTTCATTACACTTTGTCCGGAAATAAGTGTCAAACGTGTTTAAATTACAGATAGCTGTGTGATTAGTTTTGAGATAATATTGTGAGTTGCAGGCAGTTAATAGTTCTTTTCCTGCAATTATCAATCACAGCATGATTAAAATTTACACATGTTTGTCGTTGGAATGGCGACACGTGTACCCAGAAGTGGGTTTTTGGTTCGGAAAATTTTAAAGAGATTTTAAAATGAACAGTAAATTCTGTTTTACGTTTGGACGGCGGTTCTAGTTATCAGTTACCAAACCTGTATTTACTCCATTTATATGTAAATTAAACACAACTTATTCAGCACCGAACTAATTAATATTGTTACACGTTATCTTTGGAGCACGTATTGATTAAAACACGTATGCATTCACCTAATTATCTGTACTAAAGTTTGCACATGTTTTACATGTGTAGGTGTTATTGCAACGAGTTATGGTTTAGCATGGTTCTAAATAACTAATGCAAACGCAAGGTGGATGAATAATTTGAAAGCACAAAATGTGGAACGGAGACTTTAAATTATTTTCGGTTTGTAGACAAAGTACGAACTGAAAAATATTGATCGAAGGTTATTTTGACACAAATTGTGTTTTCTGATAACCTCTATAAACTAAAAACCTGTAGCGTAGTTAAATACTTTTTGACTTGAATTTTTCCATTTTTTATTTTTTTGGTTTCTTCAGGTTCTCGTTTTGCAATTTTACAAACTTTGAATTTTTCAATTTTTGGACTTTCAATTTTTCGATTTTCTATTTTTAGATTTTAATTTCCGTTTTTTCAATTTTACATTTTTCATGATTTTTAGCTTTATCGTTTCTTCAATTTTTCTTTAGCAATTTTTCTAAATATTAATACTAAGTACATATTAATATAAATTTTAAAATATTTAACTTTTTCAATTTTACAATTTTCAGTTTTTCGATTGTCCAAATTTTGGATGTTTCAGTTTTTATTTTTTGTTTTTTAGTTTTTTGATTTTTCAATATTAATTTTTCGTTTTTTCAATTTTTGGATTGTCAATTTTTTTGTCTTGGATTTTTTGAATTGCAATTTTTTCATTTGCGGTTTTTTATTTTCTTAATTTTTTCAATTGTTCGGATTTTCAATGTTCTGAATATATAATTTTTGTCTTTTTCAATGTAAAATTTTATAGTTTTTGGATTTTTCAGTTTTTTGATTTGCAATTTTTAGGCGTTCAATTTTTCGATTTTTCCACTACTTACTAGCTTTTCTTAATTTTTATTTTTTCAATTTAAAATTTTCAGTTACTTGAATTTCCAATTTTTCATTTTTTTTGTTTCTTCATTATTACGAAATGCAACTCCTCGAGTTTCCATTTTTAAATTCTTCAGTTGTTCGATTTTTCAACTTCTGGATGTCCAATTTTTAATTTTTCAATTTTTCGATTTTTCAATTTTTCATGTCTTCAATTTTTCGACTTTTATTTTCTTAATTTTTCAATTTTTCGACTATTCAATGTTCGGATTCTATAATTTTTGTCTTTTTCAATGTGAAATTTTATGTTTTTTTTTTCAGTTTTTCGTTTTGTAACGTTTCGACTTTCAATTTTTCGATTTTCGAATTTCTAGATTTTAAAATTTTTCTTTTTTGGAATTTGAGATTTTTCAGTTTGTGGATTTTTCAATTTTCCATTTTTTTTTCTTCAATTTTTTGAATCTATCAGTTTTTCGATTTACCAACTTTTGTATGTTTCATTTTTTGAACTTTGTAAGTTCAGAAATTTTTGATATTTATTTTTTCAATTTTTCGATTTTTCAATTTTTAGATTTTAATTTTTCGTCTCTTTATTTTTGAGTTTCATACTTTTTAGTTTTTCGTTTCTTCAATTTTTCATTAGCAATTTTTCTAGTTTTCATTTGAAATATGTAATATTAATATAAATTTTAAAATATTTCTCTTTCAATTTAACGATTTTAGAATTTTTCCGTTTTGAATTATTAGATTTTATAACTTTTTCATTTATTCGACTTCTTAATTTTTCGATTTTTAATTTTTCAGTTTTTCGATACTTCAATTTTTCATTTTTTCAAATTTTCGTTTTGCACTTTTTTAATTTTTTTTGTTTCTTCAATTTTACGACATTCAAGGATTTTCATTTTTAAAATTTTCAGTTTTTCGTTTGTCCAAATTTTGGATGTTTCAGTTTTTATTTTCTTTGTTTTCAGTTTCTTGATTTTTCAATGTTAATTTTTCCTTTTTTCAATTCTTGGATTTATAATTTTTTTGTTTTGGATTTTTTGAAAAGCAATTTTTCGTTTCGGTTTTTTATTTTCTTACTTTTTTCAATTGTTCGGAATTTTCAATGTTCTGATTATATAATTTTTGTCTTTTTTAATGTAAAATTTTATAGTTTTTGGATTTTTCAGTTTTTCGATTTGCAATTTTTAGGCTTTTAATTTTTCGATTTTTCCACTACTTACTAGATTTTCTTAATTTTTCTTTTTTTCAGTTTAAAATTTTCAGTTACCCGAATTTCCAATTTTTCATTTCTTTCTTTGTTCTTCAATATTACGAAATGCAACTCCTCGAGTTTCCATTTTTAAATTCTCCAGTTGTTAGATTTTTGAACTTTTGGATGTCCAATTTTTGGATTTGGAAATTTTCGATTTGCAGTTTCCCGGGTTTTCAATTTTTAATTTTTCAATTTTTCGATTTTTCAATTTTTCATGTCTTCAATTTTTCGATTTTTATTTTCTTAATTTTTCAATTTTTCGACTATTCAGTGTTCTGATTCTATAATTTTTGTCTTTTTCAATGTGAAGTTTTATGTTTTTTTTTTTAATTTTTTTTTGCAATTTTAGATTTTTCAATTTTCCATTTTTTTTGTTTCTTCAGTTTTTTAAATTTATCAGTTTTTCGATTTCCTAACTTTTGAATGTTTCAATTTTTGGATTTTGTAAGTTCAGAAATTTTTGATATTTATTTTTTCACTTTCTCGATTTTTCAATTTTTAGATTTTAATTTTTCGTCTGTTTATTTTTGAGTTTCATGATATTTAGTTTTTCGTTTCTTCAATTTTTCATTAGCAATTTTTCTAGTTTTCATTTGAAATATGTGATATTAATATAAATTTTAAAATATTTCACTTTCAATTTAACGATTTTAGAATTTTTTCATTTTGAATTATTGGATTTTACAACTTTTTCATTTATTCCACTTCTCAATTTTTCGATTTTTAATTTTTCAGTTTTTCGATACTTCAATTTTTCATTTTTTCAAATTTTTGTTTTTCAAAATTTTTTCGCTTTTTATTTTCTTTATTTTTAGTTTTTTGATTCTTCAATGTTGATTTTTCTTTTTTTATTTTTAAAAACTTGCAATTTTTCAATTTGATATTGCCCGAGTTTTCAGTTTTTATTTTTTCAAATTTTCGATTTTAATTTTTTTGTCTTGGATTTTTCGATTTCCACTTTTTCGTTTCGGTCTTTTATTTTTTTAATTTTTTAAATTGTTTGGGTTTTCAAAGTTCTGATTCTACATATAATGTTTGTCTTTTTCAATGTCAAATTTTATAGTTTTTGGATTTTAAAGTTTTTCGATTTGCAGTTATTTAGCTTTCAATTTTTCGATTTTTCAACTTCTAGCTTTTCTGATTTTTCTTTTTTCAATTTTAGAGTATTCAGTTTCTCGATTTTTCAGTTTTTCATTTTTTGTGTCTTCAATTTTTCGATTTGCAGTTTTTCGTTTCGGTTTTTTATTTTCTTCATTTTTTCAATTTTTCTGGTTTTCAAAGTTCTGATTCTATAATTTTTGTCTTTTTCAATGTGACATTTTATAGTTTTTGGCTTCTACAGTTTCTTGATTTGCAGTTTTTCGGCTTTCAATTTTTCAACTTATAGACTTTAAAATTTTTCTTTTTTCAAATTCAAATTCCTTAGTTTTTCGATTTTCCAACTTTTGGATTTTGAAGATTTTCAATTTGCAATTTCAGTTTTCGATTTTTTATTTTTCAATTTTTCAAGCTTTCAATATTTCAATTTGCAATTTTTTGTTTCGGATTTTTTTTTGCAATGTTTATTTTTTCAAAGTGAAATTTTTCATTTGTGGATTTTTCAATCTTTCAATTTTTCAATTTTTTGATTTTAATTTTTCGATTGTTAATTTTTAGTTTCAGTTTTGTATGTTCTTTATTTTTAGTTTCTTTTTGATTTTTAAAGTTTTCAGTTTTTCGATTTTAAAAATTTTGAATGTTTCAGTTTTTTATTTTTTTTATTTTTACAGTTTTTCGATTATTCAATTTGAATTTTTCGTTTCTTCAATTCAGGAGTTTCCAATTTTAAATTTTTCATTTTTTCGGTTTTTCAATTTTTGTGTCTTCAATTTTACGATTTGCAGTTTTTCGTTTCCGTTTTTTATTCTCTTAATTTGTTCAATTTTTAGTGTTTTTCTGATTCTATGATTTTTTTCTTTTTCAATGTGAAATTTTACAGTTTTTGGATTTTTCAGTTTTTCGATTTGAATTTTTCGGCTCTCAATTAGTAAATTTTTCAACTCCTAGATTTTTCAATTTTTCTTTTATTCAATTTTAAATTTTTAGTTTTTCAATTTTCCAACTTTTGGATATTGAAAATTTTTCAATTTGCAACTTCATAGTTTTCGATTTTTTATGTTTAAATTTTTTGATTTTTCAATTTTTCAAGCCTTCAATTTTTCGATTTGCAATTTTTTGTTTCGGATTTTTGATTTCTTTGTTTTTTAAATTTTTTTCTATAATGTTTCTTCTTTCAATGTGAAATTTTTCATTTGTGGATTTTCCAATTTTTCAATTTTTCAATTTTTAGATTGTAATTTTTGGCTTTTTCAGTTTTACATTTTTCTGTTTCATGATTTTCAGCTTTTCGTTTCTTCAATTTGTCATTAGCAATTTTTGTAGTTTTCATTTTAATTATGTGATATTAATATAATTTTTTAAATACGTATTTCACTTTTTCAATTTTTCAGCTTTGGAATTTTTTCATTTTATACGATTGGATTATATAACTTTTTCATTTATTCGTTTTTTATGTTCTTTGTTTTTAGTTTCTTTTTGTTTTTTAAACATTCAGTTTTTCGATTTTCAAAATTTTGAATGTTTCAGTTTTTTATTTTCTTTATTTTTAAGTTTTTCGATTATTCAATTTGAATTTTTCGTTTCTTCAATTCAGGAGTTTCCAATTTTTAATTTTTCATTTTCTCGGTTTTTCAATTTTATGTCTTCAATTTTACGATTTGCAGTTTTTCGTTTCCGTTTTTTATTTTCTTAATTTGTTCAATTTTTTGTGTTTCTCTAATTCTATGATTTTTGTCTTTTTCAATGTGAAATTTTACAGTTTTTGGATTTTTCAGTTTTTCGATTTGCATTTTTCGGCTCTCAATTAGTGAATTTTTCAACTCCTAGGTTTTTCAATTTTTCTTTTATTCAATTTTAAATTTTTTAGTTTCTCGATTTTTCAATTTTTGATTCGCAATTTTTCTAGTTTTAATTTTAAATATATAAGTATAAATAACGATCATTTAAAAAAAATCACTTTCAATTTTACGATTTTAGAATTTTTTAATTTTTAAATTTTTCGATTTTGGATTTTTTGTTAATTTTTCGACTTTATAATTTTGACAATTCTATAATTTTTTGGTTTCACAGTTTTCGGGTTTTTCACTTTTTTGATTCGAATGTTTTTTCTTCTTTCCAAGTTTTTGATTCATTAATTTTTTGGATTTTGTAGTTTTCTCGATTTTGTGTTTTCCATTGTTTAGATTTTTTATTTCTTCATTTCTTCGATTTGTCACCTTTCGATTTTCCTCTTTTCCGATTTTTTTAATTTGTTCCGATTTTTATAGTTTTTCGATTTTTAATTTTTCCAATTATCAATTTTACGATTTCTTAAGTTTTCAAACCGAAAAAATGGAAAAATTGCAAAATTGTAAAACAGAAAAATCAAAAATTAAAAAATATGAAATCTAAATTTTGAAAAATCTAAAAATTGTAATTAAAGAACTTGAAAAATTGAATCTAAAAATTGAAAAATTGGTAAATTTAAAAATTGCAGAAAGAGGAAAATCGAAAAAACGAAAAAAATGACAGAAATTGGAAAATGAATAAACGAATAATGGAAATAAAAAAGCGAAAAATTCTGAAGTAAAATCGAGAAAATGAAAATTAGATAATTCGGGAAAATTAAAAAAAAATAAGAGCTTGTACAATTGAGGGAACGAAAAACTGAAAAATCGAAGCAGTCAAAAATTGAGGAACTGAAAATTCGAAAAATGAAAAATTGCAGTATCGATAAATTGAGGAAAGGAATAATTGAAAAATTTGGAAGTCGGGAAAGCGAAAAATTGAAACAACGAAGGTTGAAAAAATGAAAAATTGTGACAAAAAAAGTGTAAAATCCGAGAAAAAGGAAAAACGAAAAATTCTGATATCAAAGAATTGGTCCGAGGTAAATAAAACGAGATTTTTCAAAAAATTATAATTGTGATGTCATCAATTATTTGGGAGGGAATAAACGAATAAATTTTTATTAAGGATTTACATTTAGATTTGCAGTTTCAAAGTTAAATTATACTTGTGATTTTTTCCTGTAGAAATAACAAACATTTATGTTTAATTATTACATTATTAAGAAAACAAACTCGTTACACCCGACTGCAAGACTAAATTTTTTATAAAATCTGGTAAGACCCATCCACAGCAGGTGTCACAAATTACTACTCAACTTATTTTTTCCGTCTGATTTATTCATGCAATAATTCCATTTTGTTTCCTGATTCAAAAAACAGGCGAAACTAAAACGTTCAAGGCAGTCTCACTTTATCTTCGCGAAGAGGCACACTTATATTATAGTAGTTTTTTCTAATTTTCTGCCGATTTGGCGATTTCACGCGTCAATTTGTCATCAACCTGCTGAGCAAAAGGAGTTAATAATCATTACCACAAGACTCGAGAAAAAACAAAACACTTATTTTCAGATAAAAAATACAAGCAACCGGATGTAGGAATGAATAGGCGTAAATAAATTCTGGGTGTATTTTGATATATACACGATTGTGTCAATTGTGCCATTTGTTTCAAGATAAGAGCGGATTTTAAATTTTTCATGTTTTATTTATGGAGGATATTTGGTTGTTTTTCATGCGTGTATTATTTTTCTGGCGTGGTATCCTTGACACTATCGTTTTGACAGAATTTTGTGCGTTGTTTACTGTTTGATAAATTTCAATCACAGTAGTTTAATAGTGGTTCTCGCTATCTGTTGCCTCAAGAACAAATAACACTCAAGGCTGGTAAAGCTGTGGCGCTATTAAGAAAAGTGCCTAGAAAGTACTTGATTTACATTTTTTATGAGGAACACCTGAATTTAGATGGCATGGGACAAATTATCCGAGTTTCAATTACTTCTGTTGGCAACAAAGATGTTGATGTGTTTTGGTTGTTCATCTTCTTTTAATAATTTTTCTGTTCAACGAATCACGAACAAAATTTTTTAGCTTTCGTGACCACTTTTTTCTGTATTAGTCAAAAATAGGAAGAAAAAGTGACTTCTATGTGCTTAAGGGTTTATGTTCGAAATGTTTATTTTAGATAATCGGTGAAGGGCGTTTTGAGGAAAAGGGAGATAACCTAAATAACATAAATCACCTTTGTAATTAGGTTATCTATAATCCTATTTCCTCTTTTCGAAAAATATTTGCACTTTGTTTTCCAAGGATAATTCGTATTAACTTCTGTCCATTTTCCTTGAAATTACCCTTTACTGGTTTGATGCCGCACTAGCAACAACCTGCGTCATCTCTTTCTACTCTTGGGAAAATTTGTTGTCGACTTTCGTATCTCTACGAACGGTAAGTGTGCATTTATTATAGATATTTTGCTATATTTTCCAATAGAAATCGATTTTTTTCAATTATTATCAGTCGTTTCAGTTCTCTATTAAACATGTTCTCCATTCCCAGTTTCCTCAGTTCATTTTCTATATTAAAGACAACATGCTGCCCATGTCCAACTTCCATCCTAATCCATTTTTGTTTAGTTTCTTCAAATGCCTTCTTAATGTGTCTTTTTTCTACTTTTTTATCCTTCTGCTTATTATGTACTTATTTTACACTCATTTAAAATCATGTTCTTTGACTTTGTTTTACAACTTCCTTCAAATTTAATTTTATTGCAAAACTACTCCAAAATTACCCGCATTTTTGTCTCTTCCAGTTAAGCATGCCTAAAACCGCTTGGTCACTTAAGGTGGATAAATGAAGAAATTATAAATAAAGATGCGAGGCACTCCTAAAACTTTTTCAAACTCTTTCGAAAACAAGCTCCAGAAACCGTTCAAAAATAAAACACCAGATTCTTTCAATTTCTTAGAAACTTTAGAAGTCTCCAAAATTCTTTTCAAACCCTTTCAAACATCAGGAGCAACCAAGATCTTCTCAAATTTTTTTCAAAAACAAAACACAGGGAGCTCCTAAAATTCATTTAAATTCTTGCAAATAAAGACACTTTAAAACCCATTTGCTGAAAAACGAAACATCAAGAGTCTCTAAGATTTGTTCAAATTCTTTCAAAGACAACACTAAGAGCACGCAAAATCTTTAACAAATTCTTTCAAACACAAAACACAAAAGGCTCCGAAAATTCTTTGAAATTATTACAAATAAAGACGCTAGATGCTTCAAAGAGCCCAGGCATTCGTTCAAATTTTTTAAAAAAGGACATAAAGAGTCCCCAAAATTCATTCAGAGTCTTTCAAAAACAAAACGGTATGAAAATTCAAGATCTTTTTAGATTCTTCCAAAAATAAAACACAAGAGTCTCCGAAAATGCTTTCACATTTCATTAAGAAATACCCGGATTCTGCGACAATTTTTAAATTTTTTTCAAAAACTAAAATTCTTTCAAGTTCTTTAAAAAAGGGTCGTAGGAGTTTCCAGATTGTTTCAGAAACAAAACAACATTAGGAATCTCAAAGAATTTCATACCCTTAAAGAGAAAGCTACGAGGCACTCCCAAAATTCTTTCAAACTCGTACAAAATAAAACACCAGGAAACCCGGGAATTTGTTCAAATTCTTTAAAAAAAAAGGGACAACGAAGTTTCTTTCAATTTCTTAAAATAAAGACTTTAGAAGTCTCCAAAATTCTTTTCAAACCCTTTCAAACATCAGGAGCAACCAAGATCTTCTCAAATTTTTTTCAAAAACAAAACACAGGGAGCTCCTAAAATTCATTCAAATTCTTGCAAATAAAGACACTTTAAAACCCATTTGCTGAAAAACGAAACATCAAGAGTCTCTAAGAATTGTTCAAATTCTTTCAAAGACAACACTAAGAGCACGCAAAATCTTTAACAAATTCTTTCAAACACAAAACATAAAGGGCTGCGAAAATTCTTTCAAATTACTACAAATAAAGACGCTAGATGCTTCAAAGAGCCCAGGCATTCTTTCAACTTTTTAAAAAAGGACATAAAGATTCCCCAAAATTCATTCAGAGTCTTTCAAAAACAAAACACTATGAAAATCCAAGATCTTTTTAGATTCTTCCAAAATAAAACACAAGAGTCTCCGAAAATGCTTTCACATTTCATTAAGAAATACCCGGATTCTCCGACAATTTTTAAATTTTTTTTCAAAAACTAAGATTCTTTCAAGTTCTTTAAAAAAGGATCGTAGGAGTTTCCAAATTGTTTCAGAAACAAAACAACATTAGGAATCCCAAAGAATATTTCATACCCTTAAAGAGAAAGCTACGAGACACTCCCAAAATTCTTTCAAACTAGTACAAAAATACAACACCAGGAAACCCGGGAATTTGTTCAAATTCTTTCAAAAAAAAAGGGACAACGAAGTTTCTTTCAATTTCTTGAAATAAAGACTTTAGAAGTCTCCAAAATTCTTTTCAAACCCTTTCAAACACCAGGAGCAACCAAGATCTTCTCAAATTTTTTTCAAAAACAAAACACAGGGAGCTCCTAAAATTCATTCAAATTCTTGCAAATAAAGACACTTTAAAACCCATTTGCTGAAAAAAGAAACATCAAGAGTCTCTAAGTTTTGTTCAAATTCTTTCAAAGACAACACTAAGAGCACGCAAAATCTTTAACAAATTCTTTCAAACACAAAACACAAAGGGCTCCGAAAATTCTTTCAAATTATTACAAATAAAGACGCTAGATGCTTCAAAGAGCCCAGGTATTCATTCAAATTTTTTAAAAAAGGACATAAAGAGTCCCCAAAATTCATTCAGAGTCTTTCAAAAACAAAACACTATGAAAATCCAAGATCTTTTTAGATTCTTCCAAAAATAAA
Organism: Zophobas atratus; assembly: GCA_022388445.1. NCBI lineage: Eukaryota > Metazoa > Arthropoda > Insecta > Coleoptera > Tenebrionidae > Zophobas > Zophobas atratus. Next base: position 50,189,706 of record CM039442.1, on the reverse strand, counting down.
ACACAAGAGTCTCCGAAAATGCTTTCACATTTCATTAAGAAATACCCGGATTCTCTGACAATTTTTAAATTTTTGTCAAAAACTAAAATTCTTTCAAGTTCTTTAAAAAAGGGTCGTAGGAGTTTCCAAATTGTTTCAGAAACAAAACAACATTAGGAATCCCAAAGAATATTTCATACCCTTAAAGAGAAAGCTACGAGGCACTCCCAAAATTCTTTCAATGTCGTACAAAAATAAAACACCAGGAAACCCGGGAATTTGTTCAAATTCTTTCAAAAAAAAAGGACAACGAAGTTTCTTTCAATTTCTTAAAATAAAGACTTTAGAATTCTCCAAAATTCTTTTCAAACCCTTTCAAACATCAGGAGCAACCAAGATCTTCTCACATATTTTCAAAAACAAAACACAGGGAGCTCCTAAAATTCATTCAAATTTTTGCAAATAAAGACACTTTAAAACCATTTGCTGAAAAACGAAACATCAAGAGTCTCTAAGATTTGTTTAAATTCTTTCAAAGACAAAACTAAGAGCACGCAAAATCTTTAACAAATTCTTTCAAACACAAAACACAAAGGGCTCCGAAAATTCTTTGAAATTATTACAAATAAAGACGCTAGATGCTTCAAAGAGCCCAGGCATTCGTTCAAATTTTTTAAAAAAGGACATAAAGGGTGCCCAAAATTCATTCCGAGTCTTTCAAAAACAAAACACTATGACAATCCAAGATCTTTTTAGATTCTTTCAAAAATAAAACACAAGAGTCTCCGAAAATGCTTTCACATTTCATTAAGAAACACCCGGATTCTCCCAGAATTTTTAATTTTTTTTTCAAAAACTAAGATTCTTACATTAGGAATCCAAAAGAATATTTCATATCCTTAAAGACAAAGCCACGAGGCACTCCCAAAATTCTTTCAAACTCGTACAAAAATAAAACACCAGGAAACCCGGGAATTTGTTCAAATTCTTTCAAAAAAAGGGACAACGAAGTTTCTTTCAAATTTTTAAAAGTAAAGACCCTAGGCACTGCCAAGATTCTTTCAAACTCTTGCAAAAATGAAATACCCAGGGCCCCTAAGATCTGTTCATTCAAATTTCCTATAAAAAAAAAACACTTGGAGCTCTCGAGTTATTTCAACTTCTTTAATGAAAAACCATAGGGGTTCCCAAGATTATTTTCAAACTCTTTCACAATACAACAGGGGGTCCCGGCATTTCTTCCAATTCTTAAAAACAGATATTAGAGTCCCCAAGATTCTTTTAAAATTCACTCTTTCACAATCTTCTATATTTTGCCTTTGTTTCTTAATATACATAGGATTCTTTGAACAACACTATACTGAAAACCATGTTTTCAAGATGGTTTTAGAGAGGATAATGTCGCTGTTCGGGCCTGAGAGATCGACAAGACAAACAATCTAATTTTTCTATAGGTAGCTTCACAAAAAAAATCAGGAAGGTCCAAATTAGTAACGGGATGTAGTTTTCAAAAAGCTGGTAGTCCATTTCAAGGAGATAGTTTAAAGTGCCCGAAATCTTTTATAAGAGTCTCCTGGAATATAAGCTCTTCACACAATTTAACCAAACCACGGTGTCTCAAAATTACCCAAGTTTCATCGAAATATCCATAAACACTAAAATGTGTATCTCCGAGTTCTCGTGAACGAACTTCACCCGGAAAATTGCATCCTCTTTGACTATTTTCCTGAAAAACACTAAATCCCGCTCTCGTCATCCCAAATCCAGCATTCGCCTGCAACTTGTTAATCGTGTTAATCATCTTCCAACTCCGCAGCTGTGGAGCAGTTATTAGCGCACTCATGTAGCAAATTCCTGCTCCATACACAGAGTATAAAACCGCACAGTACGTTGAACGCCGGCTAAAAAGTCCTTTATGTTATCAGTATTTCCCACCGTGCACAACACAAACACTATTTACACCTACACTAGTCCGTGACGTAAAATGATTGTTGTATTGATTTTTGAGGTCGTCCCTCCGTTATTAAATTACGAGCCCCTTATCTTGTTAGCGGGGCCACCGGCGGCGTCCCGCTTGGTCCGAACATTCGAAAATTTGGGGAATAAATTGCAGCGAGTCTCTAGCTAATTAATTACTTTTTCGAGCCAGACGTCCCCGCGGACCCGCATGAAGCTTGTTGTTGCACGGGCAATAATCTGCTGAAATTAACGCGCATGCTGTAAACCTAAGGGCCAAATTGCAGGCGGTGGGTAAAAATAAACTTTGTGGAACAACCGCAGCGGTTACATCAGGAGGAAAGGTCAAAGGTTGGCACTGTTTGGTTCTGGATGCTCCCCTCGCAGGCTTACGGCTTCCAGATAAGGAAGCGTGGGCGGTTATCTTCGGAACTGGGGCAGAATTACCATTCGCGGAATTACATTTGCCATTATTTTAAGGTGCATTCACACTGGTGTGAAGGGACGAGGGCTTTCGGCGCCACGTGGAAATGGAGGGATTGCGTTAAGGAACTTACGTAGTTTTTAAAGAAGTTTGTTCTATATAAACACGGGCAAGGTTTTTATGATAGTATTATAGGTAGGTTTATAAGTTAGTTCCTGCCTTCAGTAAAACCGTTTTATTATTAATCTAAAAAACTCACGAACGATATTACAGGAGGCTGCCAATTTCTTATAGCGTGGGAAGGGTTCTAACACAGCCTGAGCGTGCAACGCGTCCTGAGTAATAGAGAATTAGGTCTAGGACGAGACTCACATTTCTAGGCGGTCGTAGACACAGACAGGAAGTTTATCTTATCTTATTTGTTGTTAGATGTATTTCAAGATAAACGAATACAAATTGACAAAGGTCGGAGAAAAAATTTTTCGGAATTTGTAATTTTAATTCTAAGAGAAAAAAAAGCAAGTGTCTTAGTTTTTAATTAGAAACATAGGTTTTCATATATTCATGGTGATTTTTTTGGTAGCTGTATGTGCTTTGGAAGCACATTAGAACCTACACAAATATTTTATATTACACGACACGATGCGACACGAATAGGGTAACAGTGACAGTATAAGAATTTAAAAATGGTGATTTAAATTCGTTTTTCCTTATCTGGCATACACCCACTGGTAGACATTGTACTTGTGGTCTATTTATCCGCCCTTAATTTTTACTTTAACTCAGAAACCATGAAACCAACTGCTCTGAAATCTTGCAAAAACCTGATAAATATTTTTGTTTGTCTCCTCTTAACTTGATGTTAAATTAAATGTTTCTGTATAAACCCTACTTAAAATGACTAAAATATTATGGATTCACATTTGTGGTTTGTCAAAGTTCAAAGCATTTTTTTGTTGTTTCCTAAAATTCTCGAAATTGTCGTTAATATTACCCTGTGCTTAACAAATGATTATATTTTAGCTTTTTAGCATTCTAGCCCTATTTTTATTTTGAATCTTCCAAATTTGTTCCAGAACAAAATTCCTAGAAGTTCCCAAGTCCCACAACATTCCTTTAAATTCTTAAAAACAATACTAGGGACCTCAAAATTTTTCAACTTAGAACAATAAGGGTCACCGAGATTCTTTCAAATTCGTTCCAAAACAAAATACATATCAAAAGTTCCCAGAAATATTTCTAGAACTAAACACCATAGACCCACAAGATTCATTTAATTTCTTTCAAGCATAAAATACAATGGGAGTCCAAGATTCTTCTAAATTCTTAAGAAAAACACCAAAGACCCCAAACTTAAAATTTTATAAACACCAGGAACTCCAACATTCTTTTAAATTCTTAAAAAACACTAGGACCCCCAAGACTTTTTCAAATGTTTTCAGAACTAATACACTAGTGATCTCCAAGGTTCTTTCAAAGTCCACAGGAGTATTGGAAATTATTATTATTATTATTATATTGTTTTAAATTCCTAAAAAAGGCATCAAGATTATAATTTATTGTCGTATTTATGTTGTAAACAGAAATCTTTTGTTTCGATATTTCATATATTTTCTCAGAACTGAAAAAACACCAGGGATCCCCAAAATTTTTTGAAAATTATTACAAAACAAAACACTAGATATGGCAACATTATTGTAAGTTCTTTAAGAAAAGACATTAGGACCCCAAGATTGTTTGAAATTATTTCAAAAACAAGACAAACTTTTCCAGAATGAAAAACACTCGGGTTCCCCACGAATCTTCCAAATTTGTTCCAGAATAAAATTCCCAGAAGTTCCCAAGTCCCCCAAGATTCCTTTAAATTCTTGAAAACAAAACTAGGGACCTCAAAATGTTTCAAAGTAGAACAATAATGGTCACCGAGATTCTTTCAAATTCGTTCCAGAACAAAATACATATCAGAAGTTCCCAGAAATATTTCTAGAACTAAACACCATAGAACCACAAGATTCATTTAATTTCTTTCAAGTATAAAATACAATGGGAGTCCAAGATTCTTCTAAATTCTTAAGAAAAACACCAAAGACCCCAAATTTAAAATTTTATAAACACCAGGAACTCCAATATTCTTTAAATTCTTAAAAAAGGCACTAGGGACCCCAAGACTTTTTCAAATGTTTTCAGAACTAATACACATGGTCTCCAAGGTTCTTTCAAAGTCCACAGGAGTATTTAAAATTATTATTAATTATTATTATATTGTTTTAAATTACTAAAAAAGGCATCAAGATTATAAATTATTGTCGTATTTATGTTGTGAACAGAAATATTTCTTTCGATATTTCATATATTTCTCAGAACTAAAACACCAGGGATCCCCAAATTTTCTTGAAAGTTATTACAAAACAAACACTAGAGATGGCAACATTCTGTAAGTTCTTTAAGAAAAGACACTAGGACCTCAAGATTCTTTGAAATTATTTCAAAAACTACCAAAAAATTTTCCGAATGAAAACACTAGGGTTCCCCATGAATCTTCCAATTTGTTCCAGAATAAAATTCCCAGAAGTTTCCAAGTCCCACAAGATTCCTTTAAATTCTTAAAACAATACTAGGGACCTCAAAATTTTTCAACTTAGAACAATAAGCGTCACCAGATTTCTTTCAAATTCGTTCCAGAACAAAATACATAACAGAAGTTCCCAAAATATTTCTAGAACTAAACACCATAGACCCACAAGATTCATTTAATTTCTTTCAAGTATAAAATACAATGGGAGTCCAAGATTCTTCTAAATTCTTAAGAAAACACCAAAGACCCCAAATTTAAAATTTTATGAACACCAGGAACTCCAACATTCTTTTAAATTCTTAAAAAACACTAGGGACCCCAAGACTTTTTCAAATGTTTTCAGAACTAATACACTAGTGATCTCCAAGGTTCTTTCAAAGTCCACAGGAGTATTTGAAAATTATTATTATTATTATTATATTGTTTTAAATTCCTAAAAAAGGCATCAAGATTATAAATTATTGTCGTATTTATGTTGTGAACAGAAATCTTTTGTTTCGATATTCATATATTTTCTCAGAACTAAAACACCAGGGATCCCCAAAATTTTTTGAAAGTTATTACAAAACAAAACACTAGAGATGGCAACATTCTTGTAAGTTCTTTAAGAAAAGACACTAGGACCTCAAGATTCTTTGAAATTATTTCAAAAACGAAACAAAAAATTTCCAGAATGAAAACACTCGGGTTCCCATGAATCTTCCTAATTTGTTCGAGAAAAAATTCCCAGAAGTTCGCAAGTCCCCCAAGATTCCTTTAAATTCTTAAAAACAATACTAGGGACCTCAAAATTTTTCAACTTAGAACAATAAGGGTCACCGATATTCTTTCAAATTCGTTCCAGAACAAAATACATATCAGAAGTTCCAGAAATATTTCTAGAACTAAACACCATAGACCCACAAGATTCATTTAATTGCTTTCAAGCATAAAATACAATGGGAGTCCAAGATTCTTCTAAATTCTTAAGGAAAACACCAAAGACCCAAAATTTAAAATTTTATAACACCAGGAACTCCAACATTCTTTCAAATTCTTAAAAAAGACACTAGGGACCCCAAGATTTTTTCAAATGTTTTCAGAACTAATACACTAGTGATCTCCAAGGTTCTTTCAAAGTCCACAGGAGTATTTAAAATTATTTTATTATTATATTGTTTTAAATTACTAAAAAAGGCATCAAGATTATAAATTATTGTCGTATTTATGTTGTGAACAAAAGTATTTCGTTTCGTATTTCATATATTTTCTCAGAACTAATACACCAGGGATCCCCAAAATTTTTTGAAAGTTATTACAAAACAAAACACTAGAGATGGCAACATTCTTGTAAGTTCTTTAAGAAAAGACACTAGGACCTCAAGATTCTTTGAAATTATTTCAAAAACGAGACAAAAAATTTTCCAGAATGAAAACACTCGGGTTCCCCATGAATCTTCCTAATTTGTTCGAGAATAAAATTCCCAGAAGTTCGCAAGTCCCCCAGATTCCTTTAAATTCTTCAAAAACAAATACTAGGGACCTCAAAATTTTTCAACTTAAACAATAAGGTCACCGAGATTCTTTCAAATTCGTTCCAGAACAAAATACATATCAGAAGTTCCCAGAAATATTTCTAGAACTAAACACCATAGACCCACAAGATTATTTAATTTCTTTCAAGCATAAAATACAATGGGAAGTCCAAGATTCTTCTAAATTCTTAAGAAAACACCAAAGACCCCAAATTTAAAATTTTATAAACACCAGGAAACTCCAACATTCTTTTAAATTCTTAAAAAAGACACTAGGGACCCCAAGACTTTTTCAAATGTTTTCAGAACTAATACACTAGTGATCTCCAAGGTTCTTTCAAAGTCCACAGGAGTATTTAAAATTATTATTATTATTATATTGTTTTAAATTACTAAAAAAGGCATCAAGATTATAAATTATTGTCGTATTTATGTTGTGAACAGAAACTTTTGTTTCGATATTTCATATATTTTCTCAGAACTAAAACACCAGGGATCCCCAAAATTTTTTGAAAGTTATTACAAAACAAAACACTAGAGATGGCAACATTCTTGTAAGTTCTTTAAGAAAAGACACTAGGACCTCAAGATTCTTTGAAATTATTTCAAAAACAAGACAAAAAATTTTCCAGAATGAAAACACTAGGGTTCCCCATGAATCTTCCAAATTTGTTCCAGAATAAAATTCCCAGAAGTTCCCAAGTCCCCCAAGATTCCTTTAAATTCTTAAAAACAATACTAGGGACCTCAAAATTTTTCAACTTAGAACAATAAGGGTCACCGAGATTCTTTCAAATTCGTTCCAGAACAAAATACATATCAGAAGTTCCCAGAAATATTTCTAGAACTAAACACCATAGACCCACAAGATTCATTTAATTTCTTTCAAGTATAAAATACAATGGGAGTCCAAGATTCTTAAATATTCTTAAGAAAAACACCAAAGACCCCAAATTTAAAATTTTATAAACACCAGAAACACCAACATTCTTTTAAATTCTTAAAAAAGGCACTAGGGACCCCAAGACTTTTTCAGATGTTTTCAGAACTAATACACTAGTGATCTCCAAGGTTCTTTCAAAGTCCACAAGAGAATTTGAAATTATTATTATTATATTGTTTTAAATTCCTAAAAAAGGCGTCAAGATTATAAATTATTGTCGTATTTATGTTGTGAACAGAAATATTTTGTTTCGAATTTTCATATATTTTCTCAGAACTAAAACACCAGGGGTCCCCAAAATTTTTTGAAAGTTATTACAAAACAAAACACTAGAGATGGCAACATTCTTGTAAGTTCTTTAAGAAAAGACACTAGGACCTCAAGATTCTTTGAAATTATTTCAAAAACAAGACAAACTTTTCGAGAATGAAAACACGCGGGTTCCCCACGAATCTTCCAAATTTGTTCCAGAATAAAATTCCCAGAAGTTCCCAAGTCCCCCAAGATTCCTTTAAATTTTTAAAAACAATACTAGGGACCTCAAAATTTTTCAACTTAGAACAATAAGGGTCACCGAGATTCTTTCAAATTCGTTCCAGAACAAAATACATATCAGAAGTTCCCAAAAATATTTCTAGAACTAAACACCATAGACCCACAAGATTCATTTAATTTCTTTCAAGCATAAAATACAATGGGAGACCAAGATTCTTCTAAATTCTTAAGAAAAACACCAAAGACCCCAAATTTAAAATTTTATAAAGACCAGGATCTCCAACATTCTTTTAAATTCTTAAAAAAACACTAGGGACCCCAAGACTTTTTCAAATGTTTTCAGAACTAATACACTAGTGATCTCCAAGGTTCTTTCAAAGTCCACAGGAGTATTTGAAATTATTATTATTATTATATTGTTTTAAATTCCTAAAAAGGCATCAAGATTATAAATTATTGTCGTATTTATGTTGTGAACAGAAATATTTTGTTTCGATATTTCATATATTTTCTCAGAACTAAAACACCAGGGATCCCCAACATTTTTTGAAAGTTATTACAAAACAAAACACTAGAAATGGCAACATTCTTGTAAGTTCTTTAAGAAAAGACACTAGGACCTCAAGATTCTTTGAAATTATTGCAAAAACGAGACAAAAAATTGTCCAGAATGAAAACACTCGGGTTCCCCATGAATCTTCCAAAATTGTTCCAGAATAAAATTCCCAGAAGTTCCCAAGTCCTCCAAGATTCCTTTAAATTCTTAAAAACAATACTAGGGACCTCAAAATTTTTCAACTTAGAACAATAAGGGTCACCGAGATTCTTTCAAATTCGTTCCAGAACAAAATACATATCAGAAGTTCCCAAAAATATTTCTAGAACTAAACACCATAGACCCAGAAGATTCATTTAATTTCTTTCAAGTATAAAATACAATGGGAGTCCAAGATTCTTGTAAATTCTTAAGAAAAACACGAAAGATCCCAAATTTAAAATTTTAGAAACACCAGAAACTCCAACATTCTTTTAAATTCTTAAAAAAGGCACTAGGGACGCCAAGACTTTTTCAAATGTTTTCAGAACTAATACACTAGTGATCTCCAAGGTTCTTTCAAAGTCCACAGGAGTATTTAAAATTATTATTATTATCATATTGTTTTAAATTCCTAAAAAAGGCATCAAGATTATAAATTATTGTCGTATTTATGTTGTAAACAGAAATCTTTTGTTTCGATATTTCATATATTTTCTCAGAACTAAAACACCAGGGGTCCCCAAAATTTTTTGAAAGTTATTACAAAACAAAACACTAGATATGGCAACATTATTGTAAGTTCTTTAAGAAAAGACATTAGGACCCAAGATTCTTTGAAATTATTTCAAAAACAAGACAAACTTTTCCAGAATGAAAACACTAGGGTTCCCCATGAATCTTCCAAATTTGTTCCAGAATAAAATTCCCAGAAGTTCCCAAGTCCCCCAAGATTCCTTTAAATTCCTAAAAACAATACTAGGGACCTCAAAATTTTTCAACTTAGAACAATAAGGGTCACCGAGATTCTTTCAAATTCGTTCCAGAACAAAATACATATCAGAAGTTCCCAGAAATATTTCTAGAACTGAACACCATAGACCCACAAGATTCATTTAATTTCTTTCAAGCATAAAATACAATGGGAGTCCAAGATTCTTCTAAATTCTTAAGAAAAACACCAAAGACCCCAAATTCAAAATTTTATAAACACCAGAAACTCCAACATTCTTTTAAATTCTTAAAACAGTCACTAGGGACCCAAGACTTTTTCAAATGTTTTCAGAACCAATGCACTAGTGATCTCCAAGGTTCTTTCAAAGTCCACAGGAGTATTTGAAATTATTATTATTATTATTATATTGTTTTAAATGACTAAAAAAGGCTTCAAGATTATAAATTATTGTCGTATTTTGTTCTGAACAGAAATATTTTGTTTTGATATTTCATATATTTTCTCAGAACTAAAACACCAGGGATCCCCAAAATTTTTTGAAAGTTATTACAAAACACAACACTAGAGATGGCAACATTTTTGTAAGTTCTTTAAGAAAAGACACTAGGACCTCAAGATTCTTTGAATTTATTTCGAAAACAAGACAAAAAATTTTCCAGAATGAAAACACTAGGGTTCCCCACGAATCTTCCAATTTGTTCCAGAATAAAATTCCCAGAAGTTCCCAAGTCCCCCAAGATTCCTTTAAATTTTTAAAAACAATAGTAGGGACCTCAAAAATTTTCGACTTAGAACAATAAGGGTCACCGAGATTCTTTCAAATTCGTTCCAGAAAAAAATAGATATCAGAAGTTCCCAAAAATAATTCTAGAACTAAACACCATAGACCCACAAGATTAATTTAATTTCTTTCAAGCATAAAATACAATGGGAGTCCAAGATTCTTCTAAATTCTTAAGAAAAACACCAAAGACCCCAAATTTAAAATTTTATAAACACCAGGAACTCCAACATTATTTTAAATTCTTAAAAAAGGCACTAGGGACCCCAAGATTTTTTCAAATGTTTTCACACCTAATACACTAGTGATCTCCAAGGTTCTTTCCAAGTCCACAGGAGTATTTGAAATTATTATTATTATTATTATATTGTTTTAAATTACTAAAAAAGGCATCAAGATTATAAATTATTGTATTTATGTTGTGATTAGAAATATTTTGTTTTGATATTTCATATATTTTCTCAGAACTAAAACACCAGGGATCCCCAAATTTTTTGAAAGTTATTACAAAACAAAACACTAGAAATGGCAACATTCTTGTAAGTTCTTTAAGAAAAGACACTAGGACCTCAAGATTCTTTGAAATTATTTCAAAAACAAAACAAAAAATTTTCTACAATGAAAACACTAGGGTTCTCCACGAATCTTCCAAATTTGTTTCAGAATAAAATTCCCAGAAGTTCCCAAGTCCCCAAGATTCCTTTAAATTCTTAAAAGCAATACTAGGGACCTCAAAATTGTTCAACTTAGAACAATAAGGGTCACCGAGATTCTTTCAAATTCGTTTCAGAAAAAAATACATATCAGAAGTTCCCAAAAATATTTCTAGAACTAAACACCATAGACCCACAAGATTCGTTTAATTTCTTTCAAGTATAAAATACAATGGGAGTCCGAGATTCTTCTAAATTCTTAAGAAAAACACCAAAGACCACAAATTTAAAATTTTATAAACACCAGGAACTCCAACATTCTTTTAAATTCTTAAAAAAGGCACTAGGGATCCCAAGACTTTTTCAAATATTTTCAAAACTAATACACTAGCGATCTCCAAGGTTCTTTCAAAGTCCACAGGAGTATTTAAAATTATTATTATCATTAATATTGTTTTAAATTCCTAAAAAGGCATCAAGATTATAAATTATCGTCATATTTACGTTGTGAACAGAAATATTTTGCTTCGATATTTCATATAAACTGAAAAATCGTACGTGACTGTGAATTTGTAGTTCGGTGATTTATTATCTACTAAGAAAAAATTCCAAATAAAATTGTTGAGAAACATGTGTTATTATTTGTTACCAAAGATTAAAAATAATTATCAGCTGATTTTGGAAAAATCCTGTGCAATGCAATATTTTGTACGACAAGCCTGTGTTTATCACAAAACAAATATCATTAATTTTGACATCGTATTGATTAAATTACCCCTCTAATGTTTAATTCGTTGTCTTTGAAGTGCGTTGTGCAACAAATGTAATTGAATGGGTGGTTAATGAAAATGTTGTAGCCCAGATAAGCATTTAAATGTTTGTATTGTATGCTTATATCTATATCTGTGAAGCAATACTCTTCATTAGTGTAAAACATGTACATGGTATTTATTAATTTAAAAATTGATCTTTTTGCAGTGAATTTTAATACGATTTAACTGAAAAAGAAAATTGTTAATTTAAAGAAAAAATGAGATATTTGCACAAATCCTGTGATGTGGGTCGTTCACACCGACCTTTGAACTTCTCTTCAAATTAGAATTAACAAAGTGAGAAGCTTATTTTTTTATTACGAATGTGTGTATTATTTGTCGAAACAAATAACCACTTGAGTGATAAAAACATTTCAGTTATACAAAAATATTCCGTGGAAACTGGATTTCTCCGCTAAAACGGCCGCTTACAACCGTCAGTTGTGATGAATTCTGGAAATGTTTTGTGTCATAAATGATGCCAGAACCGAGTAATAAAAGCTTTGTTAATTTAATTGTCTGTCATTTTAAAGCTCCCGAGTTACGACTTCCTCAGACGAATTGTCTTAACGTCTTATCTACAGTGGGGATTTCATGCCAAAACGTAGGTGGTAATGGAATAGCCGCCTCAGTTCTCCGCACCATTTCTATAAAATTTGAGTACCATATCGTAAACAGTGCAGAAAAATGATACCAAACTTTAGAAGCATAAAAACATGTTTTATTTTACGGCCTATATTCGTAATAGCTAATACGCGAGTGCGTTCGTTTCGTTGGGGGTGAATATCGAAACTAATATCGGAGTAAAGAAATAATCTCTCTTCTATAAAAGCGTAATTGAATTTTTCTTTTGTGTGTAAAGTCGGCGTAACGGCTGTTAATTTTATCCTTTCTCGTCTCCCCCACGATCGATTAAAATTGACCATGTAACGCGGAACAATCCAACTCCAAAGTCTTAAAAACCACCGTAAAATTGTATAATACAAACATTAAAATTATGGTGGTAATAAAGGTAAAATGGCGTGGATTTATGGTGACAACAATTTTACCTGAAATCGGAATTTTTGGTTTAGGTTTTGCAGCTTCTTTTCTACTGAAATCTAAATGTAACCATCTGTTACTGGTAATTGTGAAGCAACATACCTTTTTAAAGTGACTTTTACTCCTGCGTTACCATATTTGATACACTTGTATTATCCTTACCGATGCAAGGAAACATGAATTCTTTCTAAATATTTCACCGAGATACGAATCCTTGACATTATAGCTTTTCTTTACAACTTAATTTTCATGTTAGTAATCGGAATCAGTAAGCAACGATGTAAACTATGACTTATTCTAACTATAGTTGCTCAAGTTGATAGTTTTTTTTTCAAACTAAAACCATTTCTGTTTTTTAAAATTGTTTTTAAGTACTTGCTAATTTCTTTAACATCATCATTTCACTTCAAATACAGTTAAATCCTTTGCTAGTCTACTAAGATTAAATTAGACGGGGATGTTGAAAGATTGAAAGTAATAAAATTCGTTCTTTATGTGAGGTTCAAGGCGATCATTCACTGCTTCGAGTCTTCTAATCCTCTCAACAAGTCCACAGTTTTGTAACAAAATCAGTTAGTTAATAGGTCTGGAGGTTTATTCCTTTAATTTATTAAGCAATTATTGTTAATTATGACTTAAAAACACATAAAAAACTAACAACAAACATTATGTTGTATTGTTAAATTTTATAGCAGTTTTTTTGTTTACGGTTTCCAAATAGCGTCGAGAGAAAACAAAGTCATTTCCAGGTATTCATTCTCAGAATTTGTTTATAAGAGCGAAAACGTGCCTGATTTTTGATAAATGGACGTTGTTCGAAGCCATTCCAACTGCTGTGAATTAAATGCGAATGAAGCCGATTTTATTTATATGAGAGAGGTCTAGAAATAAATCAGCAGCGGATGTAATTTCTACGATGACTTATTTAGGAAGCTCATTACCATCCATAAAGTGTCTTTATGTAGACGTTTATTGGATGCATAATCACATATAGTGTAGAGAGATCCATTAAAGGATCATTTTGCATGTTCGCTTAGTTAGCAACCATCCATGAATAGAATAAAGAATCCACGGATATAATGAAGATGTAAAAACAGTGGCGTTTGTGGATTCAAAACCATTAAAATAAAATAAAAAAAGAAATTTGTCCAAAGTTTCATTATTAATTTTAATGTAAGCTTTGAGAAATTGTGATATTAATTTTCAACATTAATAGATTTGTATAAAGTACTTAATAGTATAATTATTTCATGAAACCGTAATAAAGAAACTTTAGCTTTATAATTGCCATCCATATATTTAACTGATATAAGATATTGTTTAATTAATACTGCCAATGTATTAGTAATAATGGCATATCGATATCTACCACCTATTTTATTTCTCGGTAACTCAAATTTTCACGACTAATTCGCTGGACTCAACTCCAATGAATAATAATCCGTTCCCCAAGCTGGCCTGTATTTAAAGCCATACATTCCTCTGGATGGATCGCGAACGCCGCTTCGAGGTTTTTCTGGACGCCGCAATCGAGACTTCCGGTAACCCGCTCCAGGCTTGTCTTTATCCGAACGCCGCCCGGCCGCTGTCACCGATGATGAGTTATCCACCATCGCCGCACATAATCGAAAAGCCTCGATAAACCCATAGGCGTCGGCGAGTTTCTGGACTAATTTTGTGCTGATGATTGAAACAATTTTGGGGTTTCTAGTGTCTTTTTTAAGAATTTAGAAGAATGAGGGAACTCCTGGTGCTTTGTTTTTGAAAGAATCTTGGAAGTTTCTGCTATTTTGCTTTGAACCGAATTTGAAAGAATTTTGGTGTTTCAGTTCTAAAAAATTTTAAAAAACCTTCGGGTCCTTGGTGTTTTTCCTAAAAATTTGAAAGAATCTTGGAGTACGCAATATATTTTCTTAAGGGATTTAAAAGAATCCTTGATATTTTCTTTGTGAAATATGTAATATGAAAGAATCATGGGAATTTCTGACGTTTTAATTCTGAAATATTTGAAAGAATTTTGGGCTTGAAGTCTATTTTTTAATAATTGAAAAGAATGTTGTAATCCCTGGTGTTTTGTTTTTGAAAGAATTTGAAAGAATCTTGGGACTTCCTAATGTCTACTTTGAAACGATTTTAACAGAATCATGGGGATCTTTGTTGTTTAATCCTCAAAATATTTATAAAAAATTTTGGGGTTTCTAGTGTCTTTTTTAAGAATTTAGAAGAATGTGGGAACTCCTGGTGCTTTGTTTTTGAAAACATCTTGGAAGTTTCTGGTATTTTGCTTCGGAACGAATTTGAAAGAACTTCAGTGTTTCAGTTCTGAAGAAATTTGAATAAATCTTCGGGTTCTTGGTGTTTTTTCTAAGAATTTAGAAGAATCTTGAACTCCCATCGTGTCTTACATTTGAAAGAGATTAAATGAACCTTGGGGACCTATGGTGTTTTGTTGTTGAAAGATTTTTGGGAACTTTTGGTATTTGATGCAGGAAAGAATTTGTAAGAATCTTGAAGTACGCAATATATTTTTTGAAGGGATTTAAAAGAATCCTTGATATATTTTTTTTTTAAATAATGCGAAAGAATCATGGGAATTTCTGACATTTTAATTCTGAAATATTTGAAAGAATTTTGGGCTTGAGGTCTATTTTTTAATAATTGAAAAGAATGTTGTAATCCCTGGTGTTTTGTTTTTGAAACAATTTGAAAGAATCTTGGGACTTCCTAATGTCTACTTTGGAACGATTTTAACAGAATCATGGGGATCTTTGTTGTTTAATCCTCAAAATATTTATAAAAAATTTTGGGGTTTCTAGTGTCTTTTTTAAGAATTTAAAAGAATGTGGAAACTCCTGGTGCTTTGTTTTTGAAAGAATCTTTGAAGTTTCTGATAATTTGCTTTGGAACGAATTTGAAAGAAGTTCGGTGTTTCAGTTCTGAAGAAATTTGAAAAAATCTTCGGGTTCTTGGTGTTTTTTCTAAGAATTTAGAAGAATCTTGAACTCCCACCGAGTCTTACATTTGAAAGAGATTAAATCAACCTTATAATAATATAATAATAATAATAATAATAATAACCTTTATTGCCCAACAGATAACCCTATTACAGGACAATATAAATCAATAATAAATAAAAATAAAAAAATTAAATAAAATAACTAACAAGTTAAGGATCGTAAGGATCAAAACCAACACACTATGCCTACCATGCAATACGTGTATAATTAAATTAACATTAATAATAAAAATAATAAAAACAACAATTTAACGCAGTTGACTCATTTTACAAAAAAATACATCATCATAAAATTTTTTCACATTCTGATACATATGTTCCAGTGGGGCTTTACGTAGTTGATTTGTTCTTGGTATTGAAGGCAGAAATGAAGATGCATGACGTGAAACGATACGTGGTACGTGAAAATTAACATTGGCCAATAAAATAGGACAGTCAATTTTTCCCTGAATTAAATTCCATAAAAAATTAGCACTGTACAATTGTCTTCTGCTACTCAAGCTATGAATTTGGTGTCGTGCTAATAACAAATTATATTCCATTCCCCTAATTGGATAGATTCCATCTATTCTAAACGATAAATATTTTAAAAAACGACGTTGAACTTTTTCTATGGCAAGCCTATGTGATTCATAATACGGATACCAGATAATAGACCCATACTCTAGTTTACTTCGAACAAATGAGAAGTATAACATTTTCATTAGTTGTGGGTCAGTGAAATCTTTTGTAAGTCGAAATGTAAAGCCAAGCATTTTCGAAGAAGATAGACATATATTATGCATATGTTGAGTAAACGATAAATGTGAGTCAGATGTGATACCCAGATCTTTTACTAACTGTATTTTTTTAATAGATTTATCGTTTATAAGATACGAAAAGCAAACTGGATTTAATTTTTTTGTATAGGTCATAATGAAACATTTATCAGTATTTAACAGTAATTTGAATTCTTTGCACCAGTCTACCATCCTTTCAAGATTATTTTGAAGCAAAATGCTATCATCTAAGCATCTTATTGAGGAGTATAGCTTTATATCATCAGCATATGCTAACACTTTACAACGTAATGAGTCCAAAAGATCGTTGACAAAGACTACAAAAAGTAAAGGCCCTAAATTAGACCCTTGTGGCACTCCAGAGGTGGAAACAAAATTTTTAGATTGAAAACCATTATAGAAAACATAATTTTGTCGGGAGTCAAGGTAAGACTCCATTAGCTTTAAGAAACTATATGCAAATCCAAACCAACTTAATTTACATAAAAGAACATGATGATCAATGGAATCAAACGCACAAGAAAAATCAGTATAGACGACATCGACTTGTCCATTCTTATCTATTTGTTGTGAAATGAATTGACTTATTATAGCTAAATTAGTGATTGTAGATCGTCCAGGTAAAAATCCATGTTGATGTATAGAGATGAGACTTTTAACATTGTGATAAATATTTCTATAAATGAGTATCTCAAAAATTTTAGCAAAATTCGAAAGTATAGAAATAGGTCTGTAGTTTTTTATCATAGAAGCATCACCTTTTTTGTATACGGGAGTAATTCTGGCTATCTTCCAAGTGTCAGGGAAGGTGGATGATTTTATAGCTAAGTTAAAAATTGTAGTAAGAGGTCTAGCCAATGCGAATCTTGTGTCACGTATAATAAAACTAGGTATTAGGTCATCACCAGCAGTTAATTTGTTAGGGAAAGATGACATAACAGACAAAACTTCTTCTTCAGAAACATTTTGCATTATAAAGGAGGAATTATTTGTGACAACATCAGTAAGTGAAACATCAAGTTTGGATTTGTACATGCTTGAAAAATTTTCTGCAAATATATCTACTATTTGTTGAGGATGGTCATATTCATTTCCATTATGTGACAGTTTCCCAGGAATGCGAGTCGTACCTTTTTTTGCCTGAGCATATTTCCACATATTTTGAGGACAGGTATACAACGACTGCTCAATTGAACTAAGGTAAGCTTGATAAGCTGAATTTATTAACTGCTTGCAAATAGCCCGAAGTCTTTTAAACTCACTATGATAAAACTCACTAGATGTTTTTTTCCATTTCTTCCTATAATAATCTTTCAGTTTCAAAGTGGATATTAAATTCTTATTAAACCAAGAAGGGTACGTTGATTTAACTACATGAAACTGAGGAACAGAAGAGTGTAAGATACTGTATAATTTATCGTAGAAAAGGTTCACACAGGCATTCACGTCATTGGTAAAGCTTAAAGAAGACCAGTCAGTAGCAAGAATATCATTATATAAATTTACGTAATTAGCTTTCCTGAAATTATATCTTAAGTTGTTACCAGATGGAAAATTACTAACTTTTGCAGAGGTGGGAAATTTCACAATCATTGACAAAGAGGGATGGTGTATATCTTCTGGTACAATTGGGTAATTTTCATGAGATACGTTAACTGAACCATCAAAATTTGACAAGATTAAGTCTAAAAGTCTGTTGTGGGTATTAAATATGCAATTATGCTGAATAAAATTTAGGGAACTGGAAAAAGTTGAAAATACGTGGTTCTTACTGCCTGGTGTATTATAAGTTAAATTATTGTTAAAATTTGCCAAGTTAAAATCTCCAATAAACAGTGTGGGCTTGTTCAATAATAATGTTTCCAGAGCTTCAAAAAATGACTCAAACTCACTACATGAGATATTTGGAGGAATATAAACAGCTGCTAAATAAAACTGAAAAGTATTACAAAAACAATTACATACAATCAAGTCTATAGCGGGTACTAATTCTGCAATACTCGTCGTGTCTACTACAGAATATGTAACAGTTTTGGAAAATAAAATTAATACTCCACCACCAATAATTCGATCAATTATTGAACATTTTCTATCATTTCTGATAACATTATAAAAAGATGGACACAGTTCAGAATTAAGAAACGAATCATTTAGCCAAGTTTCCGTTATAATTATTACATCAAAAAAACATTCAGATACATTTTTATAAAACGATTGGAGTTTAGACCTTAATCCACGCACATTTTGGTAATATATTTCAATCGAAGCCAGTGACCTGTTAGGCGAAGTTAGTTTAACGAAGAAACAATGTTAGGAATTCCATTTTTGTAATTGATCCGCAGATTAGATTCCCCATTAGCCAGACGTTGATGGGGACCTATGGTGTTTTGTTGTTGAAAGATTTGTGGGAACTTTTGGTATTTGATACAGGAAAGAATTTGAAAGAATCTTGGAGTACCTACGCAATATATTTTCTTAAGGGATTTAAAAGAATCCTTGATATTTTCTTTTTGAAATAATGTGAAAGAATCATGGGAATTTCTGACGTTTTAATTCTGAAATATTTGAAAGAATTTTGGGCTTGAAGCCTATATTTTAATAATTGAAAAGAATGTTGTAATCCCTGGTGTTGTCTTTTAGAAAGAATTTGAAAGATTCTTGGAACTTTCTGGGTGTTGTTTTGAAACGAATTTGAAAGAATCTCGGATGTGTCTGGTGTTTCAATATTGGAAAAATTTGAAAAAATCTTCGGGTCCTTTGTGTTTTTCATAAAAATTTAGAATAAACTTGGGCCCCCACCGTGTTTTACGTTTGAATAAGATTAAACTAACCTCGTTTTGTTCTTGAAAGATTTTTTTAAACTTTTGTTATTTTGTGCAAAAAAAGAATTTGAAAGAACGTTGGGGTCCCTAATATCTTTTCTTAAAGAATTTAAAAGAACGTTGGGATCCCTGATATTTTGTCTTTGAAATAATTAGTAAGAATCTTGGGCCTTTCTAGTGTCTACTTTGGAACGATTTTAAGAGAATTATTCGGATTTTGGTGTTTTAGTCCTGAAAATTTTGAAAGAATCTTGGGGTCCCTAATGTCTTTTTAAGAACTTAGAAGAATGTTGAGAGCCCTGATGCATTGTTTTTGAAAAAAATTGAAAGAATCTTTTGGAAGATTCTGGTGTTTTGTTTTGGAACGAATTTGAAAGAACTTCGGTGTTTAGATCTGAAGAAATTTGAAAAAATCTTCGGGTCCTTGGTGTTTTTTTTAAGAACTTAGGAGATTGTCCGCACCGTGTTTTACATTTGAAAGAGATTAACGAAACTTGGGGCCTATGGTGTAAACTTTGAGATTTTGTGTAGGAAAGAATTTGAAATAATCTTGAGGTCCCTAATATATTTCCTTAAAGAATTTAAAAGAACGTTGGATCCCTGATATTTTGTTTTTGAAATAATTATTAAAAAAAATCTTGGGACTTTCTAGTTTTTACTTTGGAATGATTTTTACAGAATCATTCGGATCTCTGGTTTTCAGTCCTGAAAATTTTGAAAGAATCTTGGAGTCCTTAGTGTCTTTTTTAAGAACTTTGAAGAATGTTGAAAGTCCTGGTGCATTGTTTTTGAAAAAATTTGAAAAAATCTTTTGGAAGTTTTCGGTGTTTTGCTCTGGAACGAATTTGAAAATATTTCGGTGTTTAGATCTGAAGAAATTTGAAAAAATCTTCTTGTCCTTGGTGTTTTTTTTAAGAATTTAGAAGGATCTTGGGTTCCTGCTCGTGTTTTACGTTGAAAAGAGATTAAAAAACTTTGAAGGCTTAAAGTGTTTTATTGTTGAAAATTTTTGGGAAACTTCTAGTTTTTATTTCTGGAACATATTTGTAAGAATTAAGTCCCTCAGTGTTTTCATTTTTTTTTTAAATAGTTTGAAAGAGTCTTGTGATTTTCTGTAGCTGCGTTTTGGAACAACACTAAAGGATCTTGGGGCCTTTGGTGTTCTAGTTCTGAAAAAAATTTTTAAATCAGAAGTTTCTCGGTATTCCTCTTAGTAATATAGAAGAATCTTGCTCCTCTCCGGGTGTATGGGTGTTGGTATCTGTGGTGTTTTGTTTTGGAACGACTTTCAAAACATTTTGAGGATCCTTAGTGTTTTAGTTCTGAAAAAATTTGAAAAAATCTTCTTCTTCTTCTTCTTCTTGTTGTTGGGATCCCTGCTGTTTTGTTTTTAGAATAATTTGAAAGAATCTTAGATTTTCTAGTTTTTTTTCTTAAAGAACTTAACAGAAAGTTAGCATCTCTGGTGTTTTATTTTGTAACGAATTTTAAAAGCTTTTGGGGATCCTTAGGGTTTTAGTTCTAAAAAAATATGAAAGTATGTAGTCTCTAGTGTCGTTTTTAAGAATTTAGCGGAATGTTGGAATCCATAATTTTCGTTTTTGAAAAAATGTGAAAGAAGCTTGGATGCTTTTGGTGTTTTGTTTTGGAAAAAATATTGAGATCCCTAGTGATTTTTCTCAGAATTTAAAAAAATGTTGGAACTCCTGGTGTTTTGCTTTTGAAAGAATTTGAAATAATTTTCGAAGTTTCTAGTGTTTTGTTTTGGAACGACTTTAAAAGAATCTTGGGAATCTGTGGTGTTTTGTTTTTTAAAAGAATTTGAAAGAAATTTGGAAACTTTTGGTGTTTTCTTTTAGAATTAATTAGAAAAAATCTTGGATTTCATGGTGATTTTCTTAAGAATCTTGGACTGTCACCGTGTTTTATACTTCAACGAATTTGAAATAATCTTGAGAATTCCTTATGTTTTCATTTTGAAAAAAATTGAGATAGTCTTAGGGTCGTTTGTATTATTTTTTGTTAATTTAAACAATGTTGGGACATCTGGTGTTTTGTTTTTTGAATAATTGAAAGAATCTTGAGATTTTCTGGCGTTTTGAAGACTTTAAAGGAATTTTGGGGATCCTGGTGTTTTAGTTTTGGAAAAATTTGAAAAAATCTTGAAGTCTCTAGTGTCTTTTTCAGAATTTAAAAAAATTTGAAACTCCTAGTGGTTTGTTTTGGAACGACTTTGAAAGAATCTTAGGGTGTTCTGATCTTTTGTTTTCAAAAGAATTTCAAAGAACCTTCGAAAATCTTGGTGTTTTCTTTTAGACTTAGTTTGAAAGAATCTTGGGGATCGTGGTATTTTAGTTCTGAAAAAATCGGATAAAATCTTAGCGTCCCTAGTGCCTTTTCTACGAATTTAAAATAATTTTCGAACCCCTGGTCTTTTGTTTTTGAAAGAGTTTGAAAGAATCTTGGAGAAAGCTAGTGTTTTAGTTTTGAAAAAAAATTTGAAAGATCTTGAGGTCCCTTTTTAGAATTGAAAGGAATCTCAAGGGCCTAGAGGTGTTTTGATGTTGAAAGATTTTTGGCAACTTTTGGTATGTTGTGCAGGAAAGAATTTGAAAAGAAAATTTTTTTCTTAAAGAATTTAAAAAAATGTTGGGATCTCTGATGTTTTGTTTTTGAAATAATTTGAAAGAACCTTGGGACTTTCTAGTGTCTAGTTTGAAACGCTTTTAAAAGAATCATGGGGATCTCTGGTGTTTTAATTCTGAAAATATTTGAAAGAATCTTGGGGTCCCTAGTGTTTTTAAAGAATTTAAAAGAATATTGAAACCCATGGGGATGTGTTTTTGACGAAAAATTAAAGAATCTTGGAAGTTTCTGTCGTTTGTTTTAGATCAAATTTGAAAGAATCTTGGGATTTTCTGGAGTTTTGTTTTGGAAAGACTTTAGAGGATTCTTGGGGATACCAGGTGTTTTAGTTCTCAAAAAATTTGATAGAATCTTAGAAGTTACTGGTGCTTTGTTTTTGAACCAATTTGAAAGAACTTTAGAAGCCCCGGGTGTTTTATTATTGAAAAAATTAAAGGGAGCTTAGGGGCCTATGTTGTTTTGTTTTTGAAAGATTTTTGGGAACTTTTGGTATTTTGTGCAGGAAAGAATTTAAAAGAATCTTGGGGTCCTTAATATACATATATTCTTAAAGTATTTAAAAAAATGTTGGGATCCCTGATGTGTTGGTTTTGAAATACTTTGAAAGAATCTTGGGTCTTTCTAGTGTCTACTTTAGAACGATTTTAACAGGATCATGGGGATCGTTGGTGTTTTAATTCTGAAAATTGAAGAATATTGGAAACCCTGGTGCTTTGTTTTTAAAAGAATTTGAAAGAATCTTGGTGCTTTAATTCTGAAGGAATTTGAAAAAAAATCTGGTCCTTGGCCTTAGACAAATGTTAGGCTCCTACCGTGTTTTACATTTAAAAGAGATTAAAAGAACCTTGGAGGCCTAAATTGTTTTTGTTGAAAAATTTTTGAAACTTCTAGTTTATGGTTCTGGAATGTATTTAAAAGAATTCTGGATCCTCCAGTGTTTTTAATAATTTAGAAGAATCTTATCCCTCCTCCTTCTGGTATTTTCTTGTGGAACGAATTTCTATGAATCTTGGGGGCCTCTACAATTTTCATTTTGAAAAAATTGGCAAGAATTTTGGGTCCCTAGACCATAGTGTCTTTTTCTAAGGATTTAAAATAATATTGGAATCTCTGGTGTTTTATTTTTGAAAAAATATAGTCTTTTACAGAATTTAAACTAATCTTTGAGGCCCCCCGGTGTTTCATTTTTGGAAAATAATAAAAATTGACATGGATGACAGATGATAAACAGACGACAAACGTCAGACGACAGATAGACAGACGGAGTACGAGAAAACATGAAAGACGCCATTCACCAAATGTGTCCCATCACAATATTTCCTTAGCTTACTCTTGAGAAGTAAAAAGTGCATTTTATGGGTATCACCAAATCATTATCCAAAAACTAATTTTTCCAAAAAAAAAAAAATCAGTTGCTCAATGTAGCAGAACAAACTTTAACTCATTATGTGTGTATTTTCCCAAAATCAAAAATTTTAGATGCTTGGAATTTTCTCTTTTGATAAAGATTACTGTTAAGATAGAAGTCCAAAGACCAAAGCTATAGTATTAAGGACTGTCTTCATGATAACGATAATCACAGACTGATTGAAAGTTTAATTAATGGATTAAGAGTTTTCTATTCTTTTATGTTTAAGACGATACGTCAACTCTGTATCGTGGGGGTGAATCACTCAGAGTACCTTTAGTTTCACCATAACCAAAAAAAGTACTTAGTATTGATTCTTTGACGATATGATAACTTTTTGAAATTAAAAATAATTCCAAAATTCTAAACCTATATTTCTCAAAAACTAACACCATTGACTTTCCATAAACTTCATAGTTTCTAGTGCAGGCTATAAAAAAATGTTAGTCACACAGTCTACGCCGACTTTCGTCCCACAGTTAAAAACAAAATTACAATAAGTTGAGACCTTCTTTCGATTTCGTTCCAACACGAAAATAACACCCACAATATTCACGTACATCAAAACAACCGTTCAACACACCATCCTTCGTACTAAAACACAACATTCAAAACCTCTCACACATAAACAAAAAACTTTTCACTTGCACTCATGTCCTCGAAAAAACGAATATATTTCCCTCTCGGATAAACAAATGTGTCCAAGGACCCGTTTTTCCACCCCCTTATTTACATCTCGCAAGATTTGTTTCGTAGGTTTTTATCCCACCGGGGCGGGGGCGGAACAAGAGGAGTAACGCAAAACGGTGTTTGTTTTTTTAATTCCATAACGACGACGAAACTCAAAATATACGCAACGTTTCGTAACATATCGAGTGTAACAAAGTTCACTTTCACGAAAAACACTCGATTCATAACACTACTTGCTACATAGATGTTGATTGCGAAGTGTAATTAAAAGTCCATAACGCTACCGCGTTGACGCATTAGTTCAAAGGTTTTTCGTTAAAATTTCGTGAGGAAAAGTGGGTGTTAAGATTAAGAATGGTGTTGCAGAGCTGCGATTTTGTGGACAAGATGCCAGCAGGGTTTAATTTGCTCAATTCTCACTCTACAACGATCTGTTTTCAATGGCAATGTTATTTCCGCAGTGGCATGGAAAACAAAATGTCAAGCATGTGCACATGAGTGTTGAGTTAAATCTTCGTCGAACGAGGAACTCGTTTGTAGGAAATAATTTAATCAGAAATTTTCCGTGGAATAAAGCCATTGTAATGGGTAAAGTCGTTAGAACAAGTATGTCCTTGCCGGTGCCTTGTAGTGAGTGCGGTTTATAGATTTCGGGGAAAAGTGGTGCGATAGCATATGGAAAAATTGGTCGCAAGTTGTTTGGACAGAAGTTCCCTCGTCCTTGAAGCAAAGCCCAATAAATCCTGTTTCTTTGAAAAATTATGAAATTTGATTGATTTTGAGATTTTTTGATGTTTCGATAATTCGAATTTTGGATTTCTCGATTTTTCGGCTTTTCAATTTATTGATTTTCCAATTTTTTGATGTTTCGATAATCCAATTTCTCGATTTTTCAGTTTTTCGGTTCTTCAATTTCTCGATTGAATTCTTCGATTTTTTAAATTTTTGATTAGACTTCTAGATTTCTCGTTTCTTTGATTTCTCAGTTTTTCGATGTTTCAATTTTTCGTTCTTCACAAATTATACATTTTTCGATTTTTCAATTTTGCGATTTTACGGTTTTTTAATTTATTGATATTTCAAATTTTCGATTTTTCGAATTTTTCATTTCTCCACTTCTTGGTTTTTCAATGCTAAAATTTTCCAATTTCTCGATGTTTCAAGTTTTCGATTTCTCAAATTTTGTACACTTCAATTTTGTGATTTTTTTTCATTTCTGGATTTTTCAATTGGTCGATATTTCGGTTTCCCCGTTTCTCGTTTTTTAGATTTTTCGACTCTTCGGCCTTTTAATGTTTCAAATTTTCAATTTTTTAATTTCGATTTCTCATTTTCGGTTTTAGAATTTTCTTTTTTTCTATATTTCGATTCATGGATGTTCCGAAGTTCCAAATACCAATTTTTGAATTTTTGGTTTTTGGGTTTTTTGATTTTTAGATTTTCAAATTTGCGGTTTTGCGATTTCTCGCATTTTCAATTTTTTCAGTATGCGAATTTTCAGTTTGCTTCCTTTTCGATTTTTCGATGTTCGAATTTTTCATTCTTCAGTTTTTAAATCGAAAAATTTTTTTAGAGTTATCAAAAGTCGAAACATGTGAATTGGGAAAGTCGAGAAATTGAAATACATATTGATAACACTAAAAAATCGAAAAATTTAAAAATCAAAAAACTGAAAAATGGAAAAACCGAAAGATAAAAAATCGCAAAATCAAAAAATTAACATAAAAGTTTGAAGAAAAAATTGAAAAATCTCAAAACTCAAATCTCGAAAAAATCGATAAATCGAAAAATTGAAGAAACGAAAAAAAACAAGAATCGAAAAACTGAAAAATCTTAAATCTGAAACATTGCAAAATTGAAAAATCGCAAAAACCAAAGGTCGAGAAAGAATCGAAAATCTGAATTTCGAAAAATCGAGAAGTCGAGATCCCAAAACATCAAAAAATTGAACAATCGAGAAATGAGAAAATCAAAATATCGAAAAATCGAAATATCAAATGATCGAAAATCTAAAAGTCGAAAAGTAGAGAAGTCGACAAATTGGGAAATTGAAAGGTCGAAAAATCAAAAAATTTAAAAATCAAAAAATTTAAAAATCAATTTGAAAAATCGAATATTTAAAAACTTGAAAAACTGGAATATTAAAAAATACAAAAATTTAAAAATCGTAAAATTATAAAATCCCAAAACTCAAAATCTGAAAATAGAAAAATCAAGAAGTCGAGAAGAAACCCAGACACTGAAACATTGAAAAATTGAGCAAAACGAGAAACGAGAAAATTAAAATATCGAAAAATTGAAAAATCTATTTGTCGAAAACTCTATAGAAGTAGAAAAATCGAGAAATCGTAAATTCGAAAATTCAAAAAATCGAAAATTTAGAAACGCCAAAAACTGGAATATTAAACAATCGAAAAATTTAAAAATCGAAAAACTGAAAAATTGAAAAATCATAAAACTGAAATATGGGAAAATAGAGAAATCGAAAATTTGAAAAATCAAGAAATTGAAGAATCGAAAAATTGAAAATTCTC
The DNA here is from genome assembly GCA_022388445.1 of Zophobas atratus. Classification (NCBI taxonomy): domain Eukaryota; kingdom Metazoa; phylum Arthropoda; class Insecta; order Coleoptera; family Tenebrionidae; genus Zophobas; species Zophobas atratus. The sequence continues at coordinate 50,163,148 of CM039442.1, read as the reverse complement.
AAAACTCAAATATCGAAAAATCAAAAAGTAGAAGAAAATTCGAGTATCGAAATCGAAAACTTTTGTCGATATTTCAAATTTTGGATTTCTCGGTTTTTCGATTTTTCGATGTTTCGATTTTTCAAATTCTCGATTTTTCAATTTTTCGGTTCTTCAATTTTTCGATTTTTTAAATTTTAGAATAGACTTCTCGATTTTTCGTTTTTTTTTTATATATAACTTATACATTTTTCGATGTTTCAATTTTGCGACTTTACGATTTTTTAATTTATTAATATTTTAATTTTTTTAGAATTTTTGAAAATCTCCATTTCTAGACTTCTTGATTTTTCAGTGTTGAAGTTTTCCAATTTCTCGATTTTTCAAGTTTTCGTTTTCTCAATTTTTGAACACTTCAATATTGTGATTTTTTTTTAATTTCCGGAATTTTCAATTGTTCGATATTTTAATTTTAGATTTTTCGGTTTATCGATTTTTCGATCTTTTTATGTTTCGATTTTTTAAGTTTTCGATGTTTCGGTTTCTCTATTTCTGGTTTTTTCAATTTTTCGTCTCCTAGACCTTTTAATATTTCAAATTTTCAATTTTTATTTAAATTTCGAATTCTCAATTTTTCAATTTTTCCATTTTTCAACTTTTAGAATTTTCGTTGTCCCTTTTTTTCTGACTTTCGATTCTTGGATTTTTCGAAGTTCCAAATCTCAAATTTTCGGTTTTGTGGTTTCTGGGATTTTCAATTCTTCGATTTATCGAACTTCCCATTCTTTAGTTTTTAGACTTTTCAACCTTTTTACTTTTCGATTTTTCGATATTCGAATGTTCAGTTTTTTTACTTTTCAATTTTCAATTTTTCCATTCTTCAGTTTTTAAGTCGAAAAATTGAAAAATAGATAAATTTAAAAATCGAAATACATATTGATAACACTAAAAAAATCGAAAAATTTAAAAACCAAACAACTAAAAAATAGAAAAAACCGGAAATAACAAGAAAACGAATAATAAAATAATCTAAAATTTAAGACATCAAAAAATTAACATAATAGAAAATTGAAGAATCGAAACAATTGAAAAATCCCCAAATTGAAAATTGATCAATCGATAAATTGAATTATTGAAAAATCGAAAAATCAAAAAAATCAAAAAACTGAAAAATCCTAAATCTGAAACCTCGAAAAACCGAGATACCGAAACAACGAAAAATTGAACAATGGAGCAATGGAAAATCAAAAATACCGAAAAGTCGACAAATCTAATGCTCGAAACACCGAAGAATCCAAAGTCTAAAAGTCGAAAAGTCGCCAAGTTGAAAAATTGAGAAAATAAAAAGTCGAAAAATAAAAAAATCTGAAAATCAATTGATGGAAAAGTCGAATATTTAGAAACGCGGAAAAGTGGAATATAAAAAAATACAAAAATTTAGAAATCAACAAATTGAAAAATTATAAAATCCCAAAACACAAAATCAAAAAACTGAAATCTCGAGAAGTCGAGACATCGAAACATTGAAAACTTGAGCAAACGAGAAACGGGAAAATCAAAATATCGAAAAATTGAAAAATTGTTCGAAAATTCGAGAAGTCGAAAAATCGAGAAATCGGAAAGTCGAAAATTCAAAAAATCGAAAATTTAGAAACGCCACAAACTGGAATATTAAACAATCGAAACATTTTAAAATGGAAAAATTGAAGAATTGAAAAATCATAAAAGTGAAATATCGAAAAATTGATTAGTGGTTAAATCGAAAAACTAAAACATCGATAAACTAAGATAGACATCGAAAATTGAGAAGTCGAGGAAACGAAACAGTGAAAAATTGAGCAGTCGAAAATGGGAAAATCAAAATGTCGAAAATTCGAAAAATCGAAGAAAAATTGAATCGAAAAGCTGAAAAGTCCCAAAACTATAAGATGGAAAAAACAAGATATCGAAAAGTTAAATAATTGGAGAGTCAAGAAAGAATTGAAAATTTAAAAATCGAAAAATCTAAAATACGAAAAGTCGAGAAGTCGAAAAATCAGAAATCGAGATGTCGAAAAATTGAAGAATTGAAAAATCGTAAATGGAAAATAGAGAAATTGACAAATAAAAAATTGAGAAATCAAAAATTTAAGAAATCGAGAAATTGAAGAGTCGAAAAATTGAAATATCCCAAAACGCGAATATTTGATTCATAAATCGATGCATCGAAAAATTGAAAAATCGAAGAGAAATTGAAGAATAGAAAATCCCAAAACTGAAACATCGAAACACTGAGATACCAAAAATTGAGAAATCGAGAAATCGAAAAGTCGAGAAAGTATTGAAAATTTGAAAATCGAAATATCAAGAAATCGAGAAGTCGAGAAAATGAAACAGAAAAATTGAACAATTGAGAAATGAAAAATGAAAAAAAATCGACAAATCTCGAGATCGAGAGTCGAGAATCGAAAAATCGGATATCGAGAACGAAACATCAAAAAATTGAGCTATCGGCTAGAGGGAAAATTAAATTATCGAAATATATAAAAGTGAAAAAGTCGAAAGAAAAATCGAGATATCAAAAAGTCGAAATCCAAAAAAATCGAAAATCGACTGATCGAAAAATAGAAAATTTAGAAACGGAATATTTAAACATGGAAAATTTGAAAAATCGAACATTTGAAAATCGAAAATTCAAATCACCCAAAATCTGAAATTGAGAAAAACGAAAAATTGTACAATTTTGATTTCTTCCAAAACTCTCAATGTTCGGGGAGAAAAATTCAACACGGATTCATGTTATTCACAAGATACAACAAATCAAAATCTTGTTATAAAAATTTTAAAAAAAGATCGTTTACAATACAATAAACGATAGTTAAAAACATGTATTGTAATAAAAATTAAACAATAAGAACAACATGCAAACAAAAACAAATGCTACTAAATATTTAAGCTTCATGAACAAATAAATTTTTGTTAACGATTTGCCATCCTTATGATAACCTTAGAACGTTTTCAAGATTCTAGAGCATTCGCTTTTGCAGTTTCAAAGTTAAATTGAAAAATGTTGTTATACAATTTTAATTTTTTTTTTTCCAAAAATCCGGATGACTAGGGTACATCTTTTAACATGGTTTCAAAAACCACAAGTGCAGTAGTATCTTATTTTATAAAATTTAAATAGTATTTATTAATTTAATTTTTGAGATGATGTCATCCTATTGTTGGCCAAATTTTGTTTAGCGTTTTACCATCTACACGATAATCCTAATAAACATTAAATTTGACAACTGTTGTTAACAGTAGTTTTGGAGATTATCTGTCTAATAAAAATTCGGAAAGACGGCAGACAGACAGACAGACGGAAACAAGAGACCTATTTTTTCATACTTTAGGGATCATGAAACCTCGAGGAAACATAAAAGTAGCCAGTCGTCCGATAGCCTAGGCTCGGGAAGCAATAAACAATAAGATTTCAGCGTAAACCTGCTAAGATCAAGAAGCTATTGTTGCTGTTGGAGATTTTCCGGCGGGCGGTAATTTTCCATAATTCGCAGCCTCGCTAGCCTCGACCTATCTTAGTCTTATCTTATTATTCCCTTGTTTCTAGGTTTGACATTAACTGTAACGCTCTAAAAGCAAATAGGATATCGGGTGACATTTCCAAAGAAAGAGACAAGCCGTAATCCAAAACACGAGCTATTGTTGTGTTGGCTGCAATAAAGTATACAGCGTCGTGCACAGTTATCCACATGTTGTGATATTTGTCGGCGATAGTAGCACTTACCTCCCAATACCTTTACTCTGAAGGCCGTCTCCGTTCTTATTCTGATTACATATGCATTGGTATTATTACACCGCTTGGAGTTACGAGAGCAAACCCGTTACTGCTGGAATTGGTATGTGTGGTGGACAACGGAAAAATGGAGGACAAAAACGGAGCTGGCGGCCTTGTGTAGTGCCCGTACCATGCTCGGACAGTTCAACTTTTCCGTAATTACGTCCCTTTGTTGCGACACGAAAACAATACTGTGTTGTTTGCGACGAAAGATAAGCGACGATGTTTGGATCAAGCTCTCCTATATTCCAGGCAGAGGCGCAGATCGGTGAGGAAACTATAAGAACACCCGATTCGAGGAGTGCGGTCTTGGGTGTTATCAGTGTTGCCAACCTCCGACGAAAGAATTGTCGGTTTTCTGTCTGTCAAATTCCCGCCAAAACCGACTTCGGTAATAAATTTCCATTCCAGTCTCCCTCCGGGGAAGACCCTTTATAATTCTAATCTTTCACCCGTCAATCTCACCGTGGTACTAAAGCAAATAATGTGGGCTTAACGTTATCATTTTGAGACGAGGTGTGACGTATGAATGGAGTATTAAATAAAAAATATCTTGAGTTGATATCGTGGTGTCAGTTTGTTCAATATTTGGTGGTTTTACAACATCTAGAGGGGGGGTTTACCTCCACATTCCGTTTTGATAACGCAAGATACATTTGAACTAATAGACGGCAAAACATCAACTGTCAGTTAGTTACCCGTAAAATAAAACTGAGTTGAGGTTATGTAAGAATGAAGTAGCTGTTAGAAAAAAAGGCTTGTACGAGAGTACAAAAAATAGGTGCCCCGAAATTACCGGATCGATTGTTGTCTCCAAATTTTATTTGTGGTTTATGATTCCGTATTGAATTTTTATCTTAGGAATCCAGATTTTTGGAAAAAATCAAAATTGTCTAACAACACTTTACAATTTAACCTTACAATTGCAAAATCGAATGTTAACGCAATGTTAAAAATAACATAGACTTGAATCTGTGGTCCGTGTTGAATTTTTATCCTAGACATCGAAATTTTTGGGAATAGATCAAAATTGAAGATATAATAATTTTTAGATTTTGTAAATCTTCGGTTTTTCGATTTCTTGATTTTTCAATTTTTCGATATCACATTTTTCCATGTTTCAGTTTTGGTATTTTTCAGTTTTTCGATTCTACATTTTCGAATTTTCGATTTTTCGATTTTCCCGTTTTCTAGTGCTCAATTTTTCGATGTTTCATTTCCTCGATTTCTCGATTTCTCGATCTTTCGATTCTCAGATTTTCAATTCTTTCTCGACTTTTCAATTATCGATTTTTCAATTTTTTGATATCTATCTCAGTGTCTCGATGTTCCATTTTTGGGATTTTTCAATTTTATATTCTTCAACTTTCCCTAGATTTTTCAATTTTTCGATTTATACGTTGATTAATTTCTCAATGTTTGAGTTTCGGTATTTTTTGATTTTTCGATTCTTCAATTTTTGGAATTTTAAAATTTTTGGAATTTTAAAATTTTTGATTTTTCGATTATTTTATGTTTCGATTTGTTTATTTTCCCGTATTTCAGTTTTACGATTTTTCAGTTCTACAACTTTTCGATTGTTTAATATTCCAGTTTTTGGGGTTTCTAAATTTTCAATTTTTCAATTTTTGATTTACCGATTGATCAATTTTTCGTGATTTGAATTTTGGTATTTTTCAATTTGTTCGATTCTTCAATTTTTTGTTATATTAATTTCAGTTTGGGGACTTCAGTTTTTATTCTTCAATTTCTCGATTCCCCAAATTTTCGATTTCTCGATTTCGTCATTTTTCGATTTCTCAGTTTTCCGATGTTCGTCAATTTTCAGATTTTTCAATTTTTGATATTTCTAAATTTTGAATTTTTCAATTTCTCGACTTGGCAGTGTTTCAATTTTTCAGTTTTTCAAATCTTGAATTGTTCGGTTTCTCACTCTTTCGCTTTTTCGATTTTTCGATTTCTAAAATTTAGATTTCTGAATTTATCGATTTTTTGATATTTTCGATTCCTCGACTGTTGATTTTTTGAATTTTAAAATTTTTCGATTTTTAAAACCTTCAATTTTTCGATTTTTCAGTTTTCGATGTTCCAATTTTTCTATTTCTCGAATTATGGATATTAGATGTTTTGATTGTTCAATTTGTCGATTTTTAAATTTTTCGGTAAATACGTTTTTTAGTTTTTAAAAATTGTCAATTTTAACTTTTCAAATTTTCAATTTTTCGATTTTTCGACTTCCCGACTTCTCGACTTTTTGATGTTTCAGTTTTTCAATTTTTCGTTGCTCGTTTTTTTGATTTGTTAATTTTTCGATTTAATTTTTGGTTTGTGAACTTTTGAACTTTCCGATTTTTTGATGTTTCAATTTTCGATTTTTAAATTTGTCGATTCCTCAATTTTTCGATATTTTGGTTTTTCAATTTTTTAAATTTTACATTTTTCGATTTCTTGATTTTTCAATTTTCGACTTTTCGGAATTAGATTTCCTGGTATTTCAATGTTTTTTTTTAATTTCTCATTTTTCGATTTTTTTAATGTTGAATTTTTCAATTTTTAGATTTTAGATTTTGATGTTGGCCTATTTCGATTCCTCAATTTTTCGATTCTCGACTTTTCAACTTTTCGATTGCTCGATTTCTCGATCTTTTGATGTTTCGGTTTGTCGATGTTTCAGTTTTTAGAAAAATTTTTTCGATTTCTCAACTTTTCGGCTTTTCTGTTTTCCAATTTTTCGATTTTTCAACTTTCAATTTTTTAATTTTTCGATTTTAAGGTTATAGATTTTTGAATTTTTCGATCTTTTGATTTTTTGATGTTTCGAATTTTTGATTTTTCAATTTTTCAATTCTTCAATTTTTCGATATTTTGATATTTCCAATTTATATTTTAATTTTTTAAGTTTCCCTGTTTTTAAAATTTTACTTTTTTCGACTTTTCGACTTTTAGATTTCTTTATTTTTCAAGTTTTCGATTTCCCAATTTTTCAACATTTCAATTTTTGGAACTTTGCAATTTCTCGACGTTTCAATTTTCCAATGGTTTGACATTTCGATTTTTGATTTTTTACTTTTTCTTTTTTTTATTTTACGTTTTTTGCTTTTTAAATTTTTTATTTTACGCTGTTTTATTTTTTAATTCTTCAGTTTTTCCATTTCTGGACTCGCTTATGCAATGTTTACTAGTTTTCTCAAGTTTTCAAGACTTCAATTTTGGGAATTTTTACATTTTAGATATTGTAATTTTAGATTTTTCGGTTTATGGATTTCTTGACTTCTACTTTTAAATTTTTCGATTTTTTGATATTTCAGTTTTGGGACTTCGAAATCTCGATTCCTCAAACTTTCGATTTCTCGATTTCTCATTTTTCTGATATTCGACTCGATTTTTCAATTTCTGAAATTTATAAATTTTGAATTTTTCGATTTCTTGACTTTCCAGTGTTTCAATTTTTAAGTTTTTCAATTCTTCAATTGTTCGCCTTTTCGATTTTTTAATTATCCAATTTTTCTTCCATTTTTCAATTTTTCGATCTTCCAATTTTTCTATTTCACGATTTTTCTGTTTCTCGATTTTTCACTTTTTAAAATTTAGATTTCTGAATTTCCGACTTCTCGATTTTAGATTCTTTTAATTTTAAATTTTTCGTTTTTTAAAATCTTTAATTATTCGAATTTTCAGTTTTACGATTTTTCAATTTTTCTATTTCTCGATTTATGGATATTACGATTTTTTGATTATTCAATTTCTCGATTTTTCAATTTATTGGTTTATTGATTTTTTTAGTTTCAAATTTTTAAATTTTCAATTTTTAACTTTTCGCTATTTCGATTTTCGCCTATTTCGGATTTTCAATTTTGACCTATTTCGATTTCTCAATTTTTGATGTTTTGATGTTTCAGTTTTTGAATTTTTCATTGTTCGCTTTTTTGATTTGTTAATTTTTGGATTTAATTTTAGATTTTTAAATTTTTGAATTTTTCGATTTTATGATGTTTCGATTTCTCCATTTTTTAAATTTGTCGATTACTCAATTTTTCGATATTTTAGACTTTTCTATTTCTTGATTTTTCAATTTTCGAATTCTCGGATATATATAGATTTATAGGTTCAAAATTTTGATTTGAAAAATTGTTTTTTTCGATTTTTTTTATTTCAAATTTTTCAAATTTTCAATTTTTAACTTTTCGTTTTTGTTGGTCTATTTCAATGCCTCAATTTTTCGATTCTCGACTTTTCAACTTTTCGATTACTCGATTTTTCGATCCTTTAATGGTTCGGCTTTTCTATTTTCCAATTTTTCGATGTTTCGGTTTTTCAATTTGCCGTTGTTTAAATTCTGGGTTTTCGATTTCTCGTTTTTCGATTTTCCGATTTTTTGATGTTTCGAGTTCTCGATTTTTACAATTTCTCAATTCTTCAATTTTTCGATATTTTGATTTTTTCAATTTATAAATTTTTCATTTTTTAAGTTTTCCTGTTTTTAAAATTTTACTTTTTTTGATTTTTTGATGTTTCCATTTCTTGACTCGATTATTCAACCTTAAACATTTTTCGACTGTATTTTTTTAGATTTCTTGATTTTTCAAGTTTTTGATTTCCAAATTTTTCGACATTACAATTTTTGGAACTTTGGAATTTCTCCATGTTTCAATTTTCCAATTGTTCGACGTTTCGACTTTTCGTCTTCAATTTTTTTATTGTTATTTTACGTTTTCCGATTTAAAAAATTTTGATTTTACGCTTTTTTAATATTTCAATTTTTCGATGTTTTCTGGTTTTCTCAAGTTTTCAACACTTCAATTTTGGGAATTTTTTCATTTTTTGATTTTATAATTTTAGATTTTTCGGTTTATGGATTTCTCGATTTCACTTTTCGATTTGTCGATCTTCTGATGTTTCGGATTCTCGATCTTTTGATCTTTCGGTTTCTCGATGTTTCAGTTTTTAATTTTTTCGGTTTTTTGATATTTCAGTTTTCGGACTTCAAATTCTCGATTCCTCAAATTTTCGATTTCTCGATTTCTCAGTTTTCCGATTTCGACTAGTCAATCTCAATTTTTAAAATTTATAAATTTTGAATTTTTCGATTTCTAGACTTTTCAGTGATTGAATTTTTAATTCTTTAATTATTCGGTTTTTTAATTTTTCTCCCATTTTTCAATTTTTCGATCTTTCAATGTTTCCATTTCATGATTTTTCTATTAATTTCTCGATTTTTCAATTTTTTTTTATGTTTCCGACTTCTCGATTTTAGATTCTTTCAATTTTAAATTTTTCGTTTTTTAAAATCTTTAATTATTCGAATTTTCAGTTTTACGATTTTTCAATTTTTCTATTTCTCTATTTATTGGATATTAATTTTTTTTGTTTATTCAATTTCTCGATTTTTCAATTTATCGTTTATTGATTTTTTTAGTTTCAAATTTTTAAATTTTCAATTTTAACTTTTCGCTTTTTCGATTTTGGCCTATTTTGAATTTTCAATTTGACCTATTTCGATTTCACAATTTTGCATGTTTTGATGTATCAGTTTTCGAATTTTTCATTGTTCGCTTTTTTGATTTGTTAATTTTTGGATTTAATTTAGATTTTTGAATTTTTTCAATTTTCCGATTTTATGATGTTTCGATTTCTCCATTTTTTAATTTGTCGATTCCAAATTTTTCGATGTTTTGATTTTCTGATTTTATTTTTAGATTTGTCTATTCTGATTTTTCAATTTTCGAATTCTCGGCTTAGATTTATCGTTCAAATTTTGATTTTTATTTTTTGTTATTTTAAATTTTTCAATCTTTAACTTTTCGTTTTTGTTGTTGGCCTATTTCAATGCCTCTATTTTGCGATTTTCGACTTTTCAACTTTTTGATTACTCGATTTTTCGATCATTTAATGTTTCGGCTTTTCTATTTTCCAATTTTTCGCTGTTTCGGTTTTTCCAGTTTTTCGATTTGCCGATTGTAGATGTCAGATTTGGAATTCTTTCATTTTTCGATTCTTCAGTTTTGGTTTTTCAATTTTTCAACTTTTCGATTTTTCGATTTTAAAATGATAGGTTTTTGGATTTTTCGATTTTCATTTTCCGATTTTTTGATGTTTCGATTCCTCGATTTTTCAATTTTTCAACTCTTCAATTTTTCGGTATTTTAATTTTTCCAAATTTTTCATTTTTCTATTTTTAAAATTTTACCTTTTTCGATATTTATTTTTTTTTTATTTTTTGATGTTTCGATTTTCTGACGTCTTTTCGATTTTTAAGATTTCTTGATTTTTCAAGTTTTCGATTTCTCAATTTTAACATTTCAATTTTTGGAACTTTGCAATTTCCCAATGTTTCAATTTTCCAATTGTTTCAATGTTTCGATTTTTATGTTTCAATCGATTTTTGCAATTTTACTAGTTTTCTCAAGTTTTCAACACTTTAATTTTGAGAATTTTTCTCATTTTTTGAACAAGACGGATTAAACGATAAACGAATATAATAATAATAAACAAAATCAAAGTAGATTCGTAGACCACAAGTAGAGGAGTTATTTCATAAAATTTAAAATCTACGAACTATAAACCAAGATGGTACTAATGATGCAGAAAAATGCAAATCTGCCTTTCATCACAACTGGTTACGTGTTGGTCGAAGGTTTGTCAGGTGGAAAGTTATATGTAGATTTCCAAATACAGATTTTATGGTTATAGTATTACTAAAAAGGGATGGAACCTTGACTTTATCTTCTCAGGTGGGGGTTGAGTACGACATCTTGGATGAATTGTACAAATCTGAAACGGGAATATCTGGTAGCTAAGGAATTTATCTTTTTTAGAAAATGTGTTAGTCCTAAAAATTTGCTGGATTTGGGTGTAATATGAGGAGTTACACATTAAAGTTCTAATTCCTTATTAGATAAGCGTGAATCTTAGGTCATTGTTTATAAAAGTCATTTTTCTTTTTATTTAAACCAACTGTAAATATTTATAGTAGTTCATCATTTCCTTTTGTTCGAATTTATGACATGCATTTACTAAAATAGTGGAAATAAACAACTATAATGGCCAATTCCGTATATTGTTCCGTAGTGATAACGGAGTTCTAGAATATTTATAGTTTAATGACAAGGCATTTTACGTCAAATCGACGTTAAAATAATAACAGGCATAAAAAGCATATAAAATGTTATTACTACCTGCCTCTATTATCTCCTAGTGCTTAAAAAAAACTTTTATCCTCCGTAAAATATATTTTTGTTCAAGGATAGTCGCTTGGTATCACAAAAATACTAGAAGAATTGATAACGAAAAATTTTGCCAACGCTTAGTTTTCATAACCGCCTTTAAACCGTTTTGAAATTTTTTTTTACCGATTCAACTAAACGTTTCTTGATACTTATTTGACACGAAATAAATCTTTTTATAAAATTTTACATATAAAAAAAATTAAATATTCTAAGGAGGATTTCTGCGTGCGTTTTATTTGTTGTAAATATTAACACGTGTACTGAAATGGCAAAAATAAATATTTGGTGATGTTTAAACAAATATTTAAATACGAGTAGAACGTTATTTTCCCTTGAAAGCGTAAATATTTGAAGAAAACTCTTTTTCGTCAAATCTTAGCTACATTTTTTTCGCCTAGTTATTTGAATTTTTGTTACACTAACTGAAAAATTAACAAAACAGCAAATAATACAATACGCAGCAAAAACTTCGTTAGTCAAAATATTAATTACTTTCAGCAAAATGTTCCTTTATTGATCACCAAGTGCTGAGTCATTAACTAAATCTGCACTTGCAGTAATAATTAATACATGATTAAAGTTTTATCATACGATAATTGAGATATGGGGATAATGAAATTATGTAATTTTTTTATTAATTTAGATTCGTCAACGATCTGTCAGAAAATACACGCGTTAATAGATTAATTAATTCTAATCCGCGTTTTGGCAATCATGCATGACCCTGGTCCTAAAATTTGTCACCAATTTTGTACATTATTTTCAACTATGTTGATGTCCCAATTCAAGTTCTAGCTATTAATATTCTAATCAGTTTTAGCAAAGTTGTGTGTTATTCACCTGCAGCGGGCATCCGGTTTATAGAATGCATTCGTTCAAAGAGCAAAGAGATGCATTTGAAGTTTGATCTTTGAAGTTGCGGGTTTCTAATTTCCTGTATTGTGATTAACCTGTCAAGGAAAGAAATTATAATGGAAATTTATAAAGTGAGGTTGCACTAAACTCAGTAAAAAAGTCCCGTATAGAGTGGTGATAAAATTCATAAATCCTCACAGTAATAATAATAAAAAAGATATAAAAGAGTCTATCCAGATACGTATAAAGCCACTATGACGTAATAAATTTTCTTTACGAATTTGTGTTCTGTATCGATATTTCTGGGTAATTGGCAATTTGTGTCCTAATTGCGGATAAAGCACTTTTAAAACCGAGTTCTTTAAAAATTTCCACCAGCTACGTGGAGTAACTTTCTTTAGAAATTTATTAGTGCACTATTTTTACTTCCCAAACGTAAGCTAAAAAACTAATGTATCCATCGGACGACTGGCTACTTTTATGTTTTCTCGAGGTTTCATGGCCCCTAGAGTACGAAAAAATAGGTGTCCCGTTTCCGTCTGTCTGTCTACCGTATGTCCGTGTTGAGTTTATATCTATATATCCATATTTTTTTAACAAAATAAAAATTTCGATTCTTGAATTTCATGATTTCTTGAATTGTACATTTTTTGATTTTTCGTTTTCTTGATTTTTCAGTTTTTCGGTTTTTAAATTTCGATTTTTCAGTTTTACCAATTTTTTAATTTCTCGATATATATCGACGTTTCAATGTTTCGATTTTTAAATTTTTCAATTTTCCGATTTTCGCCTTTTTTAAATTAATATATTTCAGTTTTTCAAATTTTAATTTTTCGATTTTGGTATTTTCCGATTTCTCGATGTTTCGATTTCTCTACGTTTCAATTTTCCAATTGTTCGATGTTTCGATTTCTCAGTTTTTCGATTTCTTGACTTTTCAATTTCCTCTTTTTTTCTAATTTTACGTTTTCCGATTTTTAACTTTTTAATTTTACGATTATTTAATTTTTTAGTTTTTCAATTGTTCGGTTTTCAAATTTTCCATTTCTGTACTTTTCGATTTTTCAATGTTTAGAATTTTCCGATTTCTCGATGTTTCAATTTTTCAATTTTTCGATGTTTCGATTTCTCGACTTTTCAATTTTTCATTCTTCGGAATTTAAAATTTTTGACTTATCCATTTTTCGAATTTTTGATTTTTTGTTATTCGATTTAATTTTGATTCCTCGATTTTTCAATTTTTCCATTTTTCGACTTTTCTGTTTTAGAATTTTGGATTCAAAATATTGATATTTCGTTTTTACTATATTTTAATTCTTACATTTTTCGAATTATCGAAACCTCTGTTTTCAAATTTTTGGTTTTTCGGTTTTTCAATTTTCGATTTTTCAATTTTCCTAATTCTTGGATTTTAGATTTTTAGAATATTTGATTGATGAAATTTTCGATTTTTCGATTTCCAATTTTTCAAACCTTCGATTTTCAAACTTTCGATTTTTGATTTTTTGAATTTTATAACTTTCAATTTATTCACTTTTCGATTTTTAATTTTTCCATTCTCTATCTTTACATCTTTTAATCTCTTTTACGTTTAGATTTTTAAAATTTTCGATTTTTCGCGTTTTACATTCTTCCGTTTTTAGACTTTTCAATTTCTCTATTTTTCGATTTCTCAAATTTTCAGTTCCATTTTTCAGTTTTACGACAGTTTTTAAATTTCGATTTTTCAGTTTTACCAATTTTTTTATTATTCGAGATATTGACATTTCGATGTTTGGATTTATTGATTTTTCTATTTTCCGACTTTCGAGTTTCTTTAAATTTAAATATTTCGGTTTTTCAAATTTTAATTTTTCGATTTTGGCCTATTCCGGTTTCTCGATTTTTAGATTTCTTGGTTTTTCGACTCTCGACTTTTAGTTTCTCGATCTTTTAATGTTTTGATTTTTCCGTTTTTCGATTTTCTTTTTTTTAATTTTACATTCTTGTACTTTTTGGTTTTTCAATGTTTCAAATTTTCTAATTTTTCGACTTTTCAAGTTTTCGATTTCTCAACTTCTCAGCACTTACATTATGGATTTTTTTCAATTTTTGATGTTTTAATTTTAGATTTTTCTGTTACTCGATCTTTCAATGTTCGATTTCCCGATGTTTTAATTTTTCAATTGTTCGAATTTTGATTTTTCGATTTTTAGGCTTTTCCGCTTGTCAATTTTTCGAATGTTCATTCTTGGAAATTTCGAATTTTCGATTTTTTTAAATTTTTTTGTTTTTTCGATTTTAGAATTTTCGATAATATTCTCGGTTTTTCAATATTTCAATTTTTGGCGTTTCTAAATTTTCGATTTTTCGATTAATCAATTTTTCGATTTTTTGTTTTCTAAAGTTTTCGATTTATCGATGTTTCGACTTATCGAGTTTTCGACTGTTAGATCTTTCGATATTTTGATTTTCCCATTTCTCGATTTTTCAAACTTTTGATTTTTGATTTTTTGAATTTGCTATTTTTCAATTTATTTACTTTTCAATTTTCAATTTTTCCATTCTCTAGCGTTTGGATTTTTCAGTCTCGTTTTCTTTTTAGATTTTTTGAATTTTTGATTTTTCGAGATTTACATTTTTCCGTTTTCAGACATTTCAATTTCTCTACTTTTCGATTTCTCAAATTTTCAGTTCCATTCTTCAGTTTTACGATCTTTCAATTTTTCGATTCTTCAATTAAAATTTTTAGATTGTTCAATGTTTTAATTTTTGGCGTTTCTAAATTTTTGATTTCTCAATTAATCAATTTTTCAATTTTTTAATTTTGAGAGTTTTCGATTTCTAGATTTTTCGACTACTCGATTTTCCGACTTCTATATTTTTCGATTTTTCGATATTTTGATTTTCCCATTTCTCGATTTCCCGATTTTTCAATTTTCAGATTTTAAATTCTTCAATTTTTCGTGTCTTTAGCTTTTTGATTTTTCAATTATTCGATATTTTTGTTTCTCGATGTTTCAATTTTGGTTTTTTCAATTTTTCGATTTTTTTGAATTATCAGTTTTTCGATTTTTCAATTTTTCGGTTTTTAAAATTCGATTTTTCAGTTTTACCAATGTTTTTATTTCTCCATATATTGACGCGTTTTTTTAAATTTAAATATTTCGGTTTTTCAAATCTTAATTTTTCGATTTTTCGATTTTGGCCTATTCCGATTTCTCGATTTTTAGATTTTTTGGTTTTTCGACTGTCGACTTTTCGGGTTCTCGATTTTTTAATATTTTGGTTTTTCGGTTTTTACATTTTTGATTTTTACGATTTCTTAATCCTCTAATTTTTCAATTTTTCGGTTTTTCAAAATTTCCTTCCTGAACTTTTTGTTTTGTCAATGTTTAAAATTTTCTAATTTCTCGATTTTTCAAGGTTTCATTTAATTTCTCAACTTTCCAACTTTTACATTATGGAATTTTTCCAATTTTTGATGTTTTAATATTTGATGTTTCGGTTACTCCATCTTTCAATGTTCGATTTCTCGATGTTTTAGTTTTTTAATTTTTCAAAGTTACGATTATTCGATTTTTAGACTCTTCGGCTTTTCAATTTTCAAATTTTCATTCTTCGAAATTTCGAATTTTCGATTTTTTTTATTTTTCCATTTTTCGACTTTTCGTTTTTAGAATTTTCGATTCTAAATATTCGATTCGAAATATCGAAGGTTGAAAACCTGAAAACCTGAAATATCGATGTTTCGATTTCTCAGTTTCTCGGTTTTTCAATTTTCCAAATTTTCATTCTTCGAAATTTAAAGTTTTCGATTTTTCCATTTTTCGAATTTTCGATTTTTTGTTATTCGATTTATCTTTGATTCCTCGATTTTTCAATTTTTCCATTTTTTGACTTTTCGATTTTAGAATTTTTCGATTCTAAATATCTGATTCAAAATATCGAGGGTCAAAAACCAAAGATTTTTTTCTATATTTCGTTTCTTGGATTTTTCGAATTATCGAAACCTCGATTTTCGAATTTTTGATATTTCGGTCTTTCGATTTTCGATGTTTAAATATTCCGATTTCTCGGATTTTGGTTTTTCGATTTCAAATTATCAGTTTGTTTACTTTTTGATTTTTCGATTTTTCAATTTTTTAGTCCATCAATTTTCAAATTTTGGATTTTACCATTTTTCCATTTTGATTTTTCAATTTTCAATTTTTGAATTTTTCCCTTGTTCAGTTTTTAGACTTTTCAATTTTTTATACTTCTCGATTTTCAATTTTTCCATTCTCTGGCTTTTAGAATTCTCATATTACTTTTCGATTTTTTGATTTTTGATTTTTTGAATTTTCGATTTTAAATTCTCCCTCTAACTTTTAGACTTCAATTTTTTACTTCTCGATTTTCAGTTTTTCCATTCTTTAGCGCTTAGATTTTTCAGTCATTTTACTTTTCGATGTTTTGAATTTTGAATTTTGGAGTTTTTAGACTTTTCAATATCTTTACTTTTCGATTTTTCAAATTTTCAATTTCATTCTTCAGTTTTTCTATTCTTCATTTTTCTTATGTTTCGACTTTTTGATTTCTCGAAAACCTTCGATTCTTTTTTCTATATTTCGTTTCATGGATTTTTCGTATTATCGAAACCTCGATTTTTTAATTTTTGATATTTCGGTCTTTCGATTTTCGATTTTTAATATTTCGATTTCTCGGATTTTTGTTTTTCGATTTAGAATTATCAGTTTGTTTACTTTTTGATTTTTGGATTTTTCAATTTTTCAGTCCTTCAATTTTCAAATTTTGGATTTTTCGATTTTTCCATTTTTGATTTTTCAATTTTCAATTTTTGAATATTTCTCTTCTTCAGCTTTTAGATTTTTCATTTTTTTTTTATTTCTCGATTTTCAATTTTTCCATTCTTTGGCTTGTAGAATTTTCAATTTTTTTAGTTTTCGATTTTTTGGTTTCCGATTTTTTGAATTTTCGATTTTAAAATTTTTCCTTTCTTCAGCTTTTAGACTTTTCAATTTTTTTACTCCTCGATTTTCAATTTTTCCATTCTCTAGCTTTTAGATTTCTCAATTACCTATTTGACTTTTCAATTTTTTTACGTTTCGATTTTCAACTTTTCCATTGCCAATTTTTAGATTTTTATATCATTTTGCTTCTCGTTTTTTGAATTTTCGATTTTTGGAGTTGTACATTTTTCAGTTTTTACATTTTCAATTTGTTTACTTTTCGATTTCTCAAATTTCCAATCCTACTCTTCAGTTTTTCTATTTTTCGATTTTCTATTTTATCGATTCTTCGACATTCCAATTTTAACAGAGACCAAAACAAAAACCGCAAAATTAAATTCTTAATTCTATAAATTAAACCTTAGCAGCTTTAGTTTCAACCAGTTGATGAAAATCAGGAGCAAAATAGCAAAGTGTACTACAATTATTTCTTATCGCAGTGTCTCTAGAAACGGAAATTTCGCATTGCCGTCTCGAAAGTACGTGCACATGATGTTATCAAACCGAGCATTTACAAAATCCATAAATTCTAAGTAGGTACATTTATTTAAACCAAAAATAAAAGAAACGTCGTCCACGCACCTCAGACAAGTTTAATTATCTGGAAAAATTAGCCGTTGAATTGAAAATGAACTTGAAACGAAACTGATATCGTGTCGCCAATTAACATTCTAACAATTTTTTATGAAAATGTCGACTTACTTGATTTATTAATCTGCCACAACTGTATTTAAAACGGGCAATTAAAATTTAAATTTAGCTGTAAACACTAAGCTACTGGGTCTGAAAGAGTTGTTTACCTTCTCATTTACCATGTTTGGTAATGGGTGATAAAGGGATCATTTACTACTTCTTCGTAGTCCTTTTTATCCAAAACGACAACTTTATTGGCTTTATCTGCTTTCTTTACCAGGGAGTTAATGACTATCGTTATCATCAGTTTGCTTAAAATTATTATCTGTTTACTAGTGCAACGTTTCGTCGGTTCATAACCGAGTGATAGTAGAAGTCTTTATCCTGTTGTTGATATTCAAAGGATCCTTTGAATGATTTTCAAAATCTAAATACATAATGCTCCTAGATGCATTAACGTGGTTATCCTTGTTAAAAATTCTCAAACAAAATCTCTTCGCTCTTCGAATTCATAAAATTAACCACTTCCCCAGGAATTAACTTATCCGAAATTGCAATGCAATTTCGGAACGTGTTAAAAGTTGGGGGAAAATAACCATTTATAAAATGAATTTACGAAGCTCCGTTTGAAAGGAAATCGCTAGAGCCTGCCACACTCCGGGTTTAGCTATTTATTATAATACTTTATGGGTCCTTTATCCTTTATGAAAATTTTATTGCGGCTCGGTCCAAACGTGGAATTAGCTTTGATAAGGATCAGTATTTGCAATGTACACAATCGCTGTAGTCGGGCGGATGCGTGGGTGGCATAATGTTGTCCCTCGTCCACAACACTAACAGTAACACCATTACTTTAATTCTCGGTACGCAGAGTTAGGTGTTTAAGTTGGAAATTACGAGACAAGTATTTAAAACTACTTATGTTAATCTGATGTGACACGCTGGTAAGCTAATTAGCCGGGATAAGTCACACTTGGCTAAGAGTGAGTTAATGCGGCGAGCGCAGAATGCAAAATTTAAAAATGCTGCCATATGGTTTGTGGGGAATTTTAAAGAGTAGGACAACAACCTCTGAGTAATGATTTATTTATTGGATGATGGTGATGTGCTACGATGGGGAATGTTTTTACAAGAGATTGATTTTTGGATGTCTGAGGCTTGTGGAGGACAATAAATACTTGGCAATTGGAGTAATTATAGATTTCCGGGTAATAAAAACTTGATACTTATCGATCTCTAACAAACAGGATGCTTCTAAGCGGTTAAATTGTGTGATAATATTTCAATCGGACGTTTCAAATACATAGAACGATAAAATTACAGTTATAATCATAAGTAACGACAAAAGAAATTTTATGTTTATATCGACTGCGCGTGTTTTATATTATTGTGAGATTATATTTCACCGCATGTGCAAATAAAAGTCTGAAAAAGAGTGTGCTGTCTCTATTTTGAAATTTAAAAATCGCATTCGACGCCACAGTCTCACTCAACGAATATAATTAGTGTAGTATCAGGTTATTAATATTTTCTAATCTAAAATGCACTTTTTCAAGCACAGCGTATTTCCATTCATAACTTTTCACTCGAGTTGTAAAAATTTATTAAGATTATTTAGACAGAACTTCTCTCGTCCTTGAATTACAGTCTTACAAAAATCGCTTCTTTAAAAATTATTAAATTTGATTTTGCGATTTTCGTCTAGTGATATCCTCTATAAATAAAACTTGTGGACTATATGAAATATATATAAAGCAGATAGCCAACGGGAAAAATGTAGATATTCGCAATATCTCAGTACATTCTTAACTTCGACTGTTTATGTTTATACTTCGAAAGCTGCTAAAACAAAATGAAATTTGATGATTTTATCTCCTCAACGCAGAGAAGAAAACTTGTTACTTAATTAGCCACACTCTGTATTTTTCCCAAAAATACTCATAAATTTGAAGAACATTAATTCGGCAAAATTATAAGACGACGCAGAAATTACCAATTATTTCCAAGATGTCACAGCGTTCAGCAAAGTTAAATTGTAAAATACTGTTACACAATTTTGGTTTTTCATTTTAGTTTTTCCATTTTTCAATTGTTGTTTTTTAAAACCTTTTCATTTATACGACTTTTCAATTTTTCGATTTTCTAATTTTTCATTTCTTCAAATTTTCGATTTGCAGTTTTCGTTTCGGTTTTTCATTTTATTTTTTTACAATTCTTTGATTTTTTTAATCTTACCATTTTATAATATTTCGATTTTTCAATACCAAGTTTTTCAATTTTTCACATTTTTTGTTACTTCAATTTTACATGTAACTCTCTTAGTTTTTATTTAAAAATTTCAAGTTTTTTTCTATTTTCCAAGTTTTCGATATTTCAATTTTTAGATTTTACAATATTTTTAATTGCAATATTACGAGTTTTCAATTTTTAGTTTTTCACATTTTCGATTATTTCGTTTTTCGTGTCTTAAATTTTTGGATTTGCAGTTTTTCGTTTCGATTTTTCTTTTCTTTATTTTTTCAATTCTTCAGTGTTTTGATTTTATAATTCTTATGTATATATATTGAAAAAAAATTTAGACTTTTTCAGTTTTGGATTTTCCAATTTATCGATTTGCAGTTTTTCGATTTTCCAACTTTTAAATTTATTAATTTTTCGTTTTTTCAACTTTGAATATGCAATTTTTCTAATAATAATTATAATTTTAAAAATTCGTCACTTTTTCAATTTTAAGATTTTAGAATTTCTCCAATTTTCAATTATTGGATTTTAAAATTTTTTTATTTTCGATTTTTTGATTTTTAGTTTTTCAATTTCTCGATATTTAATTTTTCAATTTTTCTATCATTCAATGTTACAGTTTTCCGACTTTACAATTTTGGCGATTTTTCGATTTCACAATTTTTGGGTTTTCCAATTTTTCGATTCGATTCGTTTTTTCCTTTCTTCAGTTCTTCGATTTGCATTTTTTCGATTTTGCAATTTTTGGTTTTTCCAGTTTTTCCATTTTTCAATTTTTGATTTTTCAGTTTTGTAACTTTTCGATTTAAAAAGTGTTTGCAGTTTTTCGGTTCTCAATTTTTCCATTTACCAGTTTTTTTAAATTTCTTAATTTTTCATTTTTTCAGTTTTAGATTTTTCAGTTTCTCGATGTTTAAATTTTTCGCTTCTTGTTTTTTGATTTGCAAATTTTCTAAACTTCATTTTAAATATGTATCTAATAATTGATAATTTTTAAAATTCTTCACTTTTTCAATTTTACGATTTTCGGATTTTTCCATTTTTTAAATTTTAAAACTTTTTCATTTATTCGATTTTTCGATTGTTAATTTTTCAATTTTTCGATATTTAATTTTTCAATTTTTCGATTTTAATATTTTAAAGTTTTCCAATTTTTCGATTTAATTCGTTTTTCATTCTTTGAAATTTTTCGATTAATTAATATTTTTTGGATTTTTGAGTTTCTCCATTTGTAGTTCTTCAATTTTCAATTTTTTCGATTTGCCAACTTTTAATTTTAATTTTTCGTTTCTTCAATTTTAGATTTTTCGGTTTCCCGATTTTTCGATTTTTCGCTTCTTAGTTTTTGATTTGGAATTTTTCTAGTTTTAATTTTAAATATGAATCTAATAATAATATTAATTTTTAAAATTCTGCACTTTTCAATTTTATAATCTTCGAATTTTTCCATTTTATTCGATTTTTCGATTTTTGATTTTCAATTTCTCAATGTTTAATTTTTTAATTTTTCCATTTTACAATTTTTGGTGTTTCAATTTTTTTTTCAATTTGATTCATTTTTTTTTTCTTCCAAATTTCCGAGTCATTAATAATTTTTTCGGTTTTTAAGTTTCCCGGTTTTTTGTTTTTCAATGTTTCGCATTTTCGTTTCTTCAGGTCTTCAATTTGCAATTTTTTCAATTTACCGATTTTTAATTTTTCGAATAAAAAAAAAAATGAAAAAAATCGCAAAATTGTATTAAAAAGTAAAAAATGAAAAAAAAACGAAAAAGTATAAAATGAATGCTTTGAAAAATCTGAAATTTGGACATCAAAAACTTAAAGAAACGAAAAATTGAAAAATCGAAGGATTAAAAATTGAGAAACTTTAAAATCGAAAAATTGCAAAACGAAAAAACGAAATATGTATTGTCACACAGAAATACTGAAAAATAAAAATTCGGAAAATCCAGGATTCATCAAATCAATTTAAAGAATTAAAATTTAAAAAAATTAATAAACGAAAAATTATAAAAAGAAAGAAACATTGCAAAAATAAAGGAAATGAAAAAACGAAAAAGTGTGATATAAAATCGAGAAAATGGACAACAAAAAAAGAATTTGAAAAATTAAGAAAACGTAAAATTGGGATATCGAAAAATCAAAAATTGCAATTTCGAAAATTGGAAAATGAAAATCGAGAAATTAAAAAATCGAAAAATTGAAGAATAAAAAAATTAAATTGTTTCTCGATTTTTCCCTTTTTCGTTTCTTACATTTTGGTTTGGAACCTTGCTAGTTTTCATTTTAAATATGTATCTAATAAATATATTTTTTTTTATTTATTCGATTTTTAATTTTTCAATTTCTCAATATTTAATTTTTTAATTTTTTGATTTTACAATCATTGGGTTTTCCAATTTTTCGACTCGGTTCATTTTTTATTCTTTCAAATTTTTCGATTCATTAATTTTTTGGATTTATAAGTTCCTCGGTTTTTAGTTTTTCAATGTTTCGCTTTTTCATTTCTTCAGTTCTTCGATTTGCAATTTTTGGACTTTCCACTTTTTCGTTTTGCAATTTTTGGTTTTTTCAGTTCTTCGATTTTACATTTTTAATTTTTCGATTTTAAACTTTTTGAACAAAAAAATCTTTGTAATTGGTTCGTCTCAATTTTTAGATTTTCGAAGTTTTATTTTTTTTTTAATTTTTCGTTTTTTCACTTTTAGATTTTTCAGTTTCCTAATTTTTCAATTTTTCGCTTCTTAGTTTTTGATTTGCTATTTTTCTAGTTTTCATTTTAAGTACGTATCTAATAATAATACTGATTTTTAAAAATCTTCATCTTGCCAATTTGACGATTTTTTAATTTTTCTATTTTTTGGATTTCAAAACTTTTTCAGTTATTCAATTTTTGATTTAAAATTTTTCAATTTCTCGATATTCAATTTTTCAATTTTTCGGTTTCACAATTTTTGGGTTTTCCAATTTTTCGATTCATACATTTTTTCGACTTTTAAGGTTCTTGATTTTTAGTTTTTCCGTTTCGCTTTTTCGTTTCTTCAGTTCTGCGATTTTCCAATTTTTCAACTTTTCGAGCCAAAAAATTTTTGCAATTTTTCTGTTCTCAATTTTTCGATTTTCCAAATTTTAAATTTTTTAATTTTTTGTTTTTTCGACTTTAATTTTCGAGTTTTTCTATTTTTCAATTTTCGCTTGATAGTTTTTTGATTTGCAATTTTTCAAGTTTTCATTCTAAATATATGTCTTATAATATATAATTTTTAAAATTCTTCATTTTTTCAATTTATAGATTTTAGAATTTTTCCATATTTTGGATTTTAGGAACTTTTTCATTTATTAAATTTTTCAATTTTTAATTTTTTCATTTCTCGATATTTAAATTTTCATATTTTTGATTCGATTCGTTTTTTATTCTTTCAAATTTTTCGATTCATTAGTTTTTTCAATTTTTAGTTTTTCAATTTTTTTTTTTTTTAATAATAATAATAATAGATATATATTTGCCAAACAGCATAAGCCACAAGTAGGCAAAAGAAAAAAATACAAAATACATATATAAAAAACAATAAACAAATAAGTGTACAGATGCGCACAAAAACATATAGAAAAATATATAAACTAATTAGATAAAGATAAACTATTTTTTGCTAAACTCGAGAACAGCTTTACCTAGAATACATTTTAAGGAATCGAAGTTAAGGTCACAATCTTTCGCAAATATATTAAAGTTGGAGCAAGCAACCGTGATAGGCGATCTCTTTAGGGCATTACTTCTATTAAAGGTGCAATAAAACGTGCGACTACTTCTACTCGATAAACGAGGCACATAAAAATTAAGATAATCTAAAAGCAGGGGACAGTCAATATAAAAATTATTTAACTTATATACAAAATTAATGGATGATAAGACCCTCCTTGTTTCAAGTGACAATAGTCCAAAGATAGACAAAAGGATGGAATGCTCAAAGTGTCTATGAGGGTAATAACCAAAACGTTGGCGATAAAGAAATTTCAGAAATTTACGTTGGATACGCTCTATCCCTTTAACCATATAGGAGTACACAGGATACCAAATTAGAGAGCAATACTCGAGTTTAGAACGCACCAAAGCGTAATATAGGGTCTTCAAACTATCGTTTCTATTTCTAAAATCAGAACAATTTCTGTAAATGAAGCCTAAAACACGGCATGATTCCTTAATTTTAATGGTAATATGTTCCCTGAAGGTAAATTCAGTATCAAATGTCACACCTAAGTCAGTAGTTTTCGAGCAACGTTGTATTAAGTCATTATTAATGCTATAGTCAAACTGAGTAATCTGCCTTTTACGACTGTAAGATATCACCTTGCATTTACCAATGTTCAGAAACAGACAATTCTCGCAACACCAGTTATAAACTTTATCTAAATCATGTTGAAGATTTAAGCAATCGCTAAAACAATCAATTTTGGCGTATAATTTCAAGTCGTCTGCGTAGAACAATCTGTTACTATCCATTATGTCACTAAGGTCATTGATAAACAGTAGAAACAACAGGGGCCCTAAGTTGGATCCCTGTGGTACACCAGACGTGGCGAAAAATGGCAAGGATCTACTCTGTTGATAAACAACTACTTGCTCTCTTTCAGAAAGATACGATAGAAACAGATTACACAGTCCTCCCGAAAACCCAAAGTGATCTAATTTCTTAATGAGTATAAGGAAGTTTATGGTGTCGAAAGCCTTCCGAAAATCGGTGTACAAAACATCCACTTGGCCACGCTGGTTCAAAGCTTCGGCAACATATTGTGATAGTACAGCTAAGTTAGTTTCAGTTGATCTCTTTTTCATAAAACCATGCTGACAAGGGGAAATTAAGTTTTTAACCTGTGCATATAAGTGTTTATAAAGAATAGATTCAAAAACTTTTGAAAAATTCGATAATATAGCAATGGGTCGGTAATTCACAATATTAGTATGATCTCCACTTTTAAATACTGGACAAACTTTAACTTTTTTCCAAATTGAGGGGAAGGTTGACGTTTTCAAGATTAAATTATAAATATGCAGCAAAGGTTCGCAAAAAATATTGTAACAATCTTTCACTATATAAGCTGGTACCAAGTCTAATCCTGCAGTTTTTTTATTTTTAACTTGCTTTAAGGCAAGACGCACATCTGACAGAGAGAAGCAATGTACAGCGATATTCGGGAAACTTTCACCTGACTGCTTATCACATGGTTTGTTACATGAATTTGAATTTGATTCAATATAGACACTTTGAAAAAAATGGGCGAAAGCATTAACAATAGCATCAGCACTGTCAAGTTGAGAGTCATTATATGTCATTTGACCAGGTATCCTGGTGTGACTTTTTTTACCACGAATGTAGTTCCAAAATGTCTTAGGATCTGAAACTAAATTACCTTCAATTTTGCTAATATAATTTTCATATGCAAACCTTATCATCGTTTTTACTTGAGATCTTAGTGCCTTGTAATACTCATAGTCTGCAGATTGCTTACTTAACTTGAATTTCTTATGAGCCTTATTTTTTAATTTGATTTTACTAATTATTGAACGGGTAAACCAGATAGGGTATCCCTTGTCGTGTTTACAAACAGTATACGGGACTGTATAATCAAATGTGGAATAAATTAAATCGTAAAAAATATTGCACGCATCATCAACATCAGAACAATTATATAACAAGGACCAGTCTATTTCTGAGAATATTTTGTACATAGTAGCAAAGTCTGCTTTTGAAAAATTATATGTACGGGGTATAAAATCTGGTATAAACTCTTTATAATGATTATGTGCATAAGACAAATTTATTACTAAGCAGGGATGATGTGCGTCAACAGGTACAAATGCTTCATCAAATTTACTAACACCACATACTAAATCAGAAAATACAAGATCTAATATAAATCCATGATTATTGGGGATATTATTGAACTGAGTGAAATTAAAAAATTCCATAAAATTATTTATAATAATAAGCCTTCTATCATTATCCGACTCGTTAGTGAAATGCACATTGAAGTCACCAATGAGAAATGATTTGTCGACATCATTAAGCACAATAAGGAAGTCTTCTAACATTTCAAAAAATAGCTCAAAATCAGCCACTGGACAATGTGGAGGAATATAAATTACACAAAGACAAATATTTATGTTATTGGTTAATTTCACTTTACAGCAGGTAAAATCTATCATAGGAAGCACAGACCTTATTGACGATACATTAAGAGGTATAAGCTGATAGCGGACTTTAGCAGCAAGTAACACACCGCCACCTCTTGTTAAGTCGCAAGCTGCAAAGGCTCTATCACATCTCACAACGTTGTATAACATTGGAAACAGCTCAGCATCACCAACATCAGCAGACAGCCATGTTTCAGTTAAACACAGAAAGTCAAAGTCAGATGCACAAACTTCATCGTAAAAAGACTGTACTTTTGTCCGTAGACCACGAACATTTTGGTAATAAATTATTAAGGTACTGACAGATTCCAAATGGTACTTATCCTTATTGTCTAAAGGCATGCTTATAGATCCTTCCCCAATTTTTATGCGGTAGTCTTGACTAAAAAAGATTTAGAAGCGAAATTAAATCGTCTCACAGTCACACCTTGCGGCCAAAATTCTTCTTTAAAAAGCACATCTTTAAAGGCGAACAATACACCAACTCTAAATGATTGATAAGAACCCTTTACTGGAAGTTTTTCCACGGTAACGTCTTCTGATGAAAGTTTGTCACAAATGTAAGATTTAACAGCTTTTTCATTTGTTCAGTTCTTCAATTTGCAATTCCTTAAATTTTCCTCTTTCGATTTTGCAATTTTTGGTTTTTTAGTTTATCGATTTTTAATTTCACGATTTTTGAACTTTTCGGATCAAAAAAATGGAAAAATTGTAAAATTGAAAAATCAAAAATGAAAAAACGAAAAAGTATGAAATAAACGCTCGGAAAATCTAAAAATTGGAAGAATTAAGGAATGGAAAAATCGAAAAATCGAAGGACTAAAAACGAGAAACTTTAAAATTTCAAATCTTTGATACAAAACTTGGAGCGTTTAAAAAATTGATGAATAATATAACGTAATTTATTAGTTATTTCATATTTGGGTTTAAATTTAATTTGAATTGAGTGTAAAGACAATTTATATTTATAATTGTTTTTTTTATTTTATTTTATTTTATATTGATATTTATATTTTATTTATTTTTTCTTACTATAGCTTACATATCGTAGTTATATATTTTGTGTAAATTGGAGAAATTCCGTAATAAAGTATTATTATTAATTGAAAAAGTGGAAAATGAAAAATCATTTCATAGAATGAAAATTTAAAAAAATTAATAAACGAAAAATTATAAAAATGAAAGAAACATTGGAAAAATAAGGCAAATGAAAAAACGGAAAAGTTTGATATAAAATCGAGAAAATGGACAATAAAAAAACCTTGAAAAATTGAGGAAACAAAAAAGTGGAAAGTCGAAAAATTAAAAATTGAGAAAATCGAAGAATGAAAAATTGCAATATCGAAAAATTGGAAAATGAAAATAGAGAAATTGAAAAGTCGAGGAATTGAAGAATAAAGAAACAAAAAAAATTCAAAGCTAAAATATCGAAAAATTGAGAAATCGAAAGTTGAAAAATAGAGAAATTGGAAAGCCGGAAATTCGAAAATTCAAAAGATTGCTACATGTACATAATTTTGATTTTTTTTTCCAAAGATTTTGAGTATGTTAGAATTCAACACGGATTCATAAACCAGAAGTTCAGGACTACTTTTTAACATTTAACTAACATTTATGATTGAGGATTTACCATGCTTCCAATAAGCTTCAACTATTTGAAAGATTTCACAGCGGTTTTTGCAATTTCAAAATTAAAAAAACGGGATACCTATTTTTTCGAACTGTAGTTCTTATAAACCGTTAAGAAAAAATAAAAGTAACCAGTCGTCCAATGAATTCGATTACAAATCCTTCATTCAAGGCATTTAAACTAATCTTAACCGTTGATCCATTTTGTGATAAAGGACTTTGAGGAATTTCATCAATAAATTAATAATATCATCGTGGATTCGAAAACGGGAGGGCTTCAATATTTTATTACAGATTTAATAAATTCCTACAAACTGAATTTGAACATTTATTCTCGAACGTGTCATGTAAATCTTGATTGAATTGTATTGCTAATTTTGCCACCGTCAAAATTCAGGAAGCGGAGTGATGGATCCACACACTCAAATTTAAAGTTTTTTCTGCATCGTGTTTTCATGTGAATGTTTATCTGCAATACAATAGTGATCAGACCGTCTAGTTGGCTGCCTCCTGTGTGGATGTGTGTGGCTGTGAAGACGCCCTTCGTACCGCTATCGCTATGCGTCCAGTTATTTTATTTTTTGATCGAAAAAAAACAAACAAAACCAAATTAATTGGATACAAAGCAACACTAAACTTTGGTATTATAATATAATAATACATTTTTATTTTTATTTTGAATTTTAAGAAAACTGAAATTTATAACCCCCTTAGGTCAACATTTAACGAAAAAGGACTAATGTTGTTATTGGCAACCCAAAATTCTCGAAACCTATAATCATTGCTGGATATTCCGAGGGCAAACCATCCATATAATTTTGTTTACACATTCTTTTTGTAGTCTGATTACAACAAGCACCCTGGAAGGACCAATTCGTCTTTAAGTCCATAATCTTCGAAAAGACGGCAATTTGAGATGTTTTTGCCTCTTTAATATGGGCATATTTAATGAGATCTCAAAATTATTTTCGTTCTTATTTTTATTCCTTTTGGAGTATCGGCTATGTGGTTTTCGTCGTCAATGAAAAATGCTTAGATGTGCTCCCTTAAGTATATTAAAGGAGGATTCTTTACAAAAAAATCTAAAAATAAAACCAACTCTAAGACCAATTTATGTGATACGATATTCCATAAAGCATTGACCTGAGGAGAAATACATCAAACGAAAATATTGTAGTTAATTAATATTTTTTACAGTGCTATGAAGAGCTTTTCTTTGTGAAACCAGCGTCTCTTACTTTTAAATAACATAAATCTAGCTCTTGGCCGGTGTAAGATTTAATTGCTGTTTCAATGGCGATGTTTTTCAAGTGGCAATTTTCGCCACAGATTAAACAGCCTAAACACTTTATAAAGGAAGTTGTTACGACGAACATCAAACCGACAATATCGCAAAAACTCATTTCAAACTTATTGTTAAATTAGCGCTACTTTGGTTTTAATAAAAATTTCACGATATTATCGTCACATTCAAACCATTTTTCATTCCGTCGATAATTTTCACATTTTCGATAAATAGCGTTTGCGTTTTTAAATTGACAATTGTTGTTAACAATGCTAATAGTAACATTTAACACAATTATAGTTATGCTTCTAAACGTTAATACATAAGTGTAAGTTTTTAAAAATTTTGGGTAAGTTTAGAAAAAAAATTACTACGTTACAAAATTTACGGCGTATTATTTTATCGAAAACATCCAAACTTTTTCCACTTCAGATTACACTCCGCAAATTTTCTATCAAATTCCATCTAAGAAGATAACTGTTTTCCACTTCGATGAAGTAATTTGAAAATTAGATTAGGTTGTGTTGAGATGATGTTGTCTAATCTGATTTACCTCGTAAAGAGACTAAAATTTTTGTTGCTGTGGAGAGGTGCGAAATGTCACTCCGCGCCAGACCAAATATAAACAAGGCAGTGGCGGAGTCTGGATCTAAAAATTTCAATATAAGACTCGAATAAAATTAATTAAAAATTAAATAAATTAGCCAAATTCCTTGGTAATGAAGACGACTGACACAGAGAAAGATCATTACCTCGAGATGGAATTCTGGGCGGAAAAAATTGGAAGGGCGTACCAAGGATGCGTTCGAAAACAATTTCCTCAATCAGATTGCAAACAGAAAAAAGGTTGAATAAAAGGACATTATCGTTTAAAATGGGCTAATAAATGGTGACTAAACCCCATGACCCCTCGCTCATCATCCCGCCGCCGTCCCAGTGACCATTTAACACGTCAAAGAAAATTTGCGCAACAACGGTCAATTATCTCGGCTGGCGCAATGAATTAGCGCAATTTAAATAGAGAGAATGTCCGACATGGATATTTGTGTACGGTTTGTTGGTTATGCAATTGTGATGAATTTATTAAGGTATAAAATTAAAATTCGTACGTTAAATGTCACAGACGAATTTTTTCAAATTGAATAATTGTCAAGGTTAGCACCGGACCAGTGGAATGTTCCAAAAAACCTCTATACACATAAAAAGGAAAATTAAAACCAGACTGATTTATGCAGATAACAGTGGCTCGAAATTTATTCGAATACCTAATTTTTGTTTAAAATCTTTTTGTGGTTGTAATTTGAGTAATGAAGGAAGCGCGTCTGAGCCGAGACCGTTAATTGCTTATTGCGTTTTAATATTTAACGCATTAGTACAATTTTTTGTTTGTTTTTTCTTTCGTTCGATGAATATTTATCGTGTCGACTTCCTCTGGTTATTGGTAAGAAACGTGATTTTGAGGAGTGGAATTTCTCTTACTTTTTAACAATTCCTTGGCGCGACCTGCCAGACACGTGACTGTGGAATAATCCGCGGAATTATGGATTTAAACATGAACTAAATTTTTTACAAAAAGTGTAATGAGAGATATTACACGTGGCACGTATGTGACAATGCGTGTTTATACGGAAAATTTTATTTATATATAAATTTCATTTTTTTGTTTCTTTAAAACAACTGCTCAAAGAGTAATCCGAAATTTTGTAAACAAACATTTTTTTAAGACATTTATTTACATAACTATAAATTATAAACTGGTTAAATTATATCTCATTAACTACTGTTTTGTTTTATTTGCTTGCAAGAAGGTCGAGTGATTTCCCAACTGAGTACCACGAAATAAGTTGTCACTCCGTGACCAATGAGTTATTCTTCTGTTGCACATATTCACAACCACATTGACACGAAAAGTTTTTTATTATTCTTACTCTGGGGTTCTGCAAGGATCGCAGTGGGTCCTGATTTGTTTCCGCTTTTGATTAACGACCTAAAGTTGTTTGGGAGTGACCCTAGAACGTTTCACACAGTTAATGATAGCTTTTATCTTCAAGAACAGGTTACAAAAAGGAGGAAGAGTGTTGCAACAATATTAATAATTTATATTATACTTAAGTATACTGTTTTCACCACACAAATTTGATCCTACTTGATTCTAAATTTGCTTTTGTAAGCTCACATCATTCAAACCTGTTATCTTATAAAGAAAACTGACCTTTAGGTACTCGTTTTAGGAAAACAATGTGAGCAGCTATTAAAGAATTATTGTACTAGCTGGTATTGCATAGGTGAGTCCGATTCTGATGGGTTTAAAACCTGATGATTCATAGTGAATGTATGAAGACTAATGCACTCCTATTCGTTGCATCATTTAATTCCTTCGACAAGAATTTGAGCCACTGAGTTACAAGTTCCATATTTTTTTCGAAAGAGAATGGATGTATTCAGGGGGGAGATTGTTAGGTCGCGCTGTTTCTAGAATTTAATCAGAAAGACAGAAATTATACTTTTCAAATAGTTGACAAACAAGTTTTCAAATTTTGGTTTTCCTTTAAATGAAAGTTTTCAGGATGTTTATTTGGTCATTTCTTGTAGATTTTCCTAATGACTTAAGTAATAAGTAAGTTCTTGTAAATTAGTTGTCGTGTGTTCAATTATTTGTGTTTTATTTGAAAAAAGTTAAATATGTATCCATATTTGAAAACTGGTAAGTTAGAAATTTTCTATGTATATCAGAATTTGGTTTAATTAAAACCACAATAAAGCGTGTACTTTTTTATCTCTCTGTTGCAATACAGATCGTCAAAATAAAATTATTGAGATTTTTTTGTGTTAACTCTTGCATTGTCAAAAAATTCCAGAAAACTGGAATAAGAAGAGGCTAACATAAATGTTCTATAAAAAAAAAAACACTCTCTGTATAGTCAAAAATAATTTTAATGTATATTAGTCAAAGAATCGTACAACTTTGGTTTCTTCCTTTTTTTTTTATTTCTAATAATTAATGAGACTTATTAGTCACTCACCCTGTATATAATAAAAAAAAACTATAATTATTTTAATAATAACTGAAAAATGAAAACTCGAAACATTGGAAAATCTGATAATTGAAAAATCAAAAATTCATTAAAAACCAGATAAATGAGAAAACGAAAAAAAACTGCAAAATTACAAAACTCAAAAATTGGATAATTGTAGAATTGAAAAAATTTTAAAAATGAAGAATTTAAAATTGGAAATGGAGCAACTGTTGAATTAAAATCGAATAATTGAGACATCTAAATTTGTAAAATTTTAATAACGACTTAAACTGAAAACCAGAAACTTGAAAAATTAAGATTGAAATTTAGAAAAATTAAAATTCAAAAAATTGAAAAATTGAAAAATTGGATAATTGTAAACTTGGAAATGTATTAAACTCTGAAAATGAAAAATAGCAAAATTATTAAATTGAAAAATCAAGCAACTGAAAATTGAAAAATTGAAAAGAAGTGAAGGATTTTCTAAAACCGAAAAATCGAGCAATTGTAAAATCTGATAATATAAAAATCAAAAAAGTTGCAAAATTATCACATTGAAAAATCAAAAACCTGGAAAATTAGAAATCGATATTTTGAGATATTAAAAATCAAAAATTTGAAAAATTAAAGTAAAGTCGAAAATTTACTAAACTCTAAAAATAAAAAAAAAATACAAAATCGTAAAACTTAAATATCATTAAGTTGAAGAATGAAGAAATTAAAAAAAATGGTCACTGAAAATCTAAAAATTTTTAAATCGAGAAAATTCAAAAATCGAAAAAAATCTATAATATCGAATACTAAATGAAAAATGAAAACTCGAAACATTGGAAAATCTGATAGTTGAAAAATCAAAAATTCATGAAAAACCAGATAAATGAGAAAACGAAAAAAAAAACCGCAAAATTACAAAATTCAAAAATTGGATAATTGTAGAATTGAAAAAAATTTAAAAACGAAGAATTTAAAATTGGAAATGCAGCAACTGTTGAATTAAAATCGAATAATTGAGACATCTAAATTTGTAAAACTTTAATAACGACTTAAATTAAACTGAAAATCAAAAACTTGAAAAATTAAGATTGAAATTTAGAAAAATTAAAATTAAAAAAATAAAAAAATTGAAAAGTTGGATAATTGTAAACTCCAAAATGTATTAAACTGTGAAAATGAAAAATAGCACATTTATTAAATTGAAAAATCAAGCAACTGAAAATTGAAAAATTGAAAATAAATGAAGCAATGAGCAATTGGAAAATCTGATAATATAAAACTGAAAAAAGTTGCAAAATTATCACATTGAAAAATCAAAAACCTGGAAAATTAGAAATCGAAATTTTGAAATATTAAAAATCAAAAATTTGAAAAATTAAAGTAAAGTCGAAAATTTACTAAACTCTAAAAATCAAAAAAAAATACAAAATCGTAAAACTTAAATATCATTAAGTTGAAGAATGAAGAAATGAAAAAAAATGGTAACTGAAAATCTAAAAATTTTTAAATCGAGAAAATTCTAAAATCAAAAAAATTCTATAATATCGAATACTAAATGAAAAATGAAAACTCGAAACATTGGAAAATCTGATAATTGAAAAATCAAAAATTCATTAAAAACCAGATAAATGAGAAAACGAAAAAAAAATTGTAAAATTACAAAATTCAAAATTGGATAATTGTAGAATTGAAAAAATTTTAAAAATGAAGAATTTAAAATTGGAAATGGAGCAACTGTTGAATTAAAATCGAATAATTGAGACATCTAAATTTGTAAAACTTTAATAACGACTTGAATTAAACTGAAAATCAGAAACTTGAAAAAGTAAGATTGAAATTTTGAAAAATTAAAATTGAAAAAATTGAAAAATTGGATAATTGTAAACTCGAAAATGTATTAAACTGTGAAAATGAAAAACAGCAAAATTGTTAAATTGAAAAATCAAGCAAATGAAAATTGAAAAATTGAAAAATTGAAAAGAAATGAAGGATTTTCTAAAACCGAAAAATCGAGCAATTGGAAAATCTGATTATATAAAAATCAAAAATTGAAAAACGAAAATTTTGCTAATCATCCCCACCAACAATTTTATGACGTCAGTTTCCAAGTTTATTTGATTTAACTGTTATATAATAATATGTCCTATAAATGTGGTGTATGAATCCGCGTTGAGTTTTTCCCTTCTAAGGATTTGAGGATTATGATGTTTTAAGGATTTCAGGATTACGGTGTTCTGAGGTTCTGAGGATTATGGTGTTCTGAGGATTTGAGGATTAAGATGTTATGAGAATTAGAGGTTTAAGATGTTCTGAGAATCTGAGGATTATTGTGTTTTGAGAATTTGAGGATTAAGATGTTGTGAGGATTTGAGGATTTTAGAATTATGGTGTGGATTTGCGGATTAAGATGTTCTGAGAATCTGAGGATTATGCTGTCTTGAGTATTTGAGTATAAAGGTGTTCTAAGGATTTGAGGATTATTGTATTTTGAAGATTTGAAGAATATAGTATTTTGAGAACCTCAGGATTATCGTGTTCTGAGGATTTGAAGATCATGGTGTTCTGAAGATTTGAGGATTACCGTGTTTTGGTGGTTTAAGGATTATGATGTTTTGAGGAGTTGAGAATTACGGTGTTTTGAGGATTTGAAGATTATGGTATTGTTGGGGATTTCAGGATTATAGTGTTCTGAAGATTTGAGGCTTACGGTGTTCTGAAGGCTTGAAGACTGTGATATTCTGAGTATTTGGGGATTATGTTGTTCTGAGGATTTGAGGATTAAGGTGTTCTAAGGATTTGCGGATTATGATGTCGTGAGGATTTGGGGATTATGGTGTTCTGAGGATTTGAGGATTATTGTATTTTGAGGATTTGCAGAATATAGTATTTTGAGAACTTCAGGATTATCGTGTTCTGAGGATTTGAAGATCATGGTGTTCTGAAGATTTGAGGATTACGGTCTTTTGAGGATTTGAGGATTATGGTATTTTGGGAATTTCAGGTTTATGGTGTTGTAAAGATTTGAGGCTTATGGTGTTCTGAAGGGTTGAAGACTGTGATACTCTGATTATTTGGGGATTATGGTGTTCTGAGGATTTGAGGATTAAGGTGTTCTAAGTATTTGAGGATTACGAAGTCTTGAGGATTTGGGAATTGTGGTGTTCTGAGGATTTGAGGATTATTATAATTTGAGGATGTGAAGAATATAGTATTTTGAGAACTTCAGGATTATCGTGTTCTGAGGATTTGAAGATCATGGTGCTCTGAAGATTTGGGGATTAACGTGTTCTGAAGATTTAAGGGTTATGATATTTTGAGGATTTGAGAATTACGGTGTTTAGAGGATTTGAGGATTATGGTATTTTGAGATTACAGGATTATGGTGTTGTGAAGATTTGGGGCTTATCGTGTTCTGACGGTTTGAAGATTGTGATATTCTGAAGTTTTGGGGATTATGGTGTTCTGAGGATTTGAGGATTAAGGTGTTCTAAGGATTTGAGGATTATGATGTCGTGAGGATTTGGGGTTTATGGTGTTCTGAGGATTTGAGGATTATTGTATTTTGAGGATTTGCAGAATATAGTATTTTGAGAACTTCAGGATTATCGTGTTCTGAGGATTTGAAGATCATGGTGTTCTGAAGATTTGAGGATTACCGTGTTTTGGTGGATTAAGGGTTATGATGTTTTGAGGAGTTGAGAATTACGGTGTTTTGAGGATTTGAGGATTATGTATTTTGGGGATTTCAGGATTATGGTGTTGTGAAGATTTGAGGCTTACGGTGTTCTGAAGGGTTGAAGACTGTGATATTCTGAGTATTTGGGGATTATGATGTTCTGAGGATTTGAGGATTATGATGTCGTGAGGATTTGGGGATTATGGTGTTCTGAGGATTTGAGGATTATTGTAATTTGAGGATGTGAAGAATATAGTATTTTGAGAATTTCAGGATTATCGTGTTCTGAAGATTTGAAGATCATGGTGCTCTGAAGATTTGAGGATTAACGTGTTCTGAAGATTTAAGGATTATGATATTTTGAGGATTTAAGAATTACGGTGTTTTGAGGATTTTAGGATTATGGTATTTTGAGATTTCAGGATTATGGTGTCGTGAAGATTTGGGGCTTATGGTGTTCTGAAGGTTTGAAGATTGTGATATTCTGAAGTTTTGGGGATTATGGTGTTCTGAGGATTTGAGGATTAAGGTGTTCTAAGGATTTGAGGATTATGATGTGTTGAGGATTTGAGGGTTATGGTGTTTCTGAGGATTTGAGGATTATTGTAATTTGAGGATTTGAAGATTATAGTATTTTGAGTATTTCAGGATTATCGTGTTCTGAGGATTTGAAGATCATTGTGTTCTGAAAACTTGATGATTAACGTGTTTTGAAGATTTAAGGATTATGATGTTTTGAGGATTTGAGAATTACGGTGTTTTGAGGATTTGAGGATTATGGTATTTTGGGGATTTCAGGATTATGGTGTTGTGAAAATTTGAGGCTTATGGTGTTCTGAAGGCTTGAAGATTGTGATATTCTGAGGATTTGGGGATTATGGTGTTCTGAGGATTTGAGGATTAAGGTGTTCTAAAGATTTGAGGATCATGATGTCTTGAGGATTTGGGATTGTGGTGTTCTGAGGATTTGAGGATTATTGTAATTTGAGGACTTGCAGAATATAGTATTTTGAGAACTTCAGAATTATCGTGTTCTGAGGATTTGAGGATTAACGTGTTTTGAGGATTTAAGGATTATGATGTTTTGAGGATTTGAGAATTACGGTGTTTTGAGGATTTGAGGATTATGGTATTTTGGAGATTTCAGGATTATGGTGTTGTGAACATTTGAGGCTTATGGTGTTCTGAAGGCTTGAAGATTGTGATATTCTGAGGATTTGCGGATTATGGTGTTCTGAGTATTTGAGGATTAAGGTGTTCTAAGGATTTGAGGATTATGATGTCTTGTGGATTTGGGAATTATGGTGTTCTGAAGATTTGTGGATTAACGTGTTTTGAGGATTTAAGGATTATGATGATTTGAGGATTTGAGAATTACAATGTTTTGAGGATTTGAGGATTATGGTATTTTGGAAATTTCAGGATTATGGTGTTGTGAAGATTTGAGGCTTATGGTGTTCTGAAGACTTGAAGATCGTGATATTTTGGGGATTTGGGATTATGATGTTCTGAGGATTTGAATATTAAGGTGTTCTAAGGATTTGAGGATTATGGTGTTCTGAGGATTTCAGGATTAATGTATTTTGAGGATTTGCAGAATATAGTATTTTGAGAACTTCAGGATTATCGTGTTCTGAGGAACTGAAGATTTGAGGATTAACGTGTTTTGAGGATTTAAGGATTATGATGTTTTGAGGATTTTGAGAATTGCGGTGTTTTGAGGATTTGAGGATTATGGTA
Source organism: Zophobas atratus (assembly GCA_022388445.1). Taxonomy (NCBI): domain Eukaryota; kingdom Metazoa; phylum Arthropoda; class Insecta; order Coleoptera; family Tenebrionidae; genus Zophobas; species Zophobas atratus. The sequence continues at coordinate 50,125,869 of CM039442.1, read as the reverse complement.
TTTTGGGATTTCAGGATTATGGTGTTGTGACAATTTGAGGCTTATGGTGTTCTGAAGGCTTAAAGATTGTGATATTCTGAGGATTTGGGGATTATGGTGTTCAAAGTTCCAAATTTTTGCAAAAACATAATGCACAGTGTAATAACGGTTTACCAGTATCGTAAGGCACCCCGGTCGTGGTCTAGTGGTAATTAGTCAGGAATGCGGACGGCACGTCTCGTGTTCGATTCCAAATTTGGCATTTCGTTTTTTTTCCTTTTTTTTTTCGTTTTAAGTTCCCTACTTTTTCGAAAATGTGATAATATGCCCTTCTTTATTTAAAAATGTAAAACCTTCACGGGGCACTAAATACCCTTTTTTAAGAATGTGAAACCTTCTTGAGGGTCCTAAATGTACTTTTTTAAAGAAGGTGAAACCTTCTCGGGGGCCCCAAGTGTCTTTTTTTAAGAAGATGAAACCTCCCTTTTTTTATATTACACTGTGACTATTACCTTCTATATTGTTTTTCACCATAGAGGTTATCACGAAAAAGTAAAATTTCGCAAAATCAAATTTTATAATTTTTCAGAGAAACAGTATTTGTTGAAGCGAGGGAAGTTCTGTCGAAAAAAAATTTTACTTATTTGCTGAACGAACTCCACTTACGTTCTGTGACATAAAATACATTAAAATTTACTTAATAATTTACGAGGTGACGTCATTCATCATGGGGGGGGGTGCTCAAACAGAATATTAACAATTTTATCACCGAAAAAGAATCAATAAATATTTGCGAGTTTGTACCATGACGTCATCTGTTTTTTAGAGAGGAAGAATGAATCAATTTTGAGCGACCGTCTTTTTGCATTACGCAAACTTTTATGAGTTTCATTAACGATGCGCTCATAATGTGCGATAATTTATTATCTGGCAGCACACCCAAATCTTTAAGTTGCGATTTAATTGTCAACATTCACCAAATTACTTCTAATGGGTTTATTTGGGTACTAAGGATTATAGCAATAAACGTTATTAGCGTCATAATCCTGAGAGCTTTATGACCACCCTAAATAAACCCAGCAGAAGTTGTTCGGTAGCTGGCTGTTAATAATTCAACAATTTCTTCTGCGAGCTAGGTGCAAGAAACATTTCGCTGTTACGCTTGTTAAGAACACGAGAAAGCAAGCGTTTTTTATTTTCGCAATTTCAGAACAGTAGCCATCCAGCGTGCATTTTTCATATGTCACGTCCTTTCCGGGAGTCCGGATCCGCCCCGCCCCTGCCGGCCCGAATTCCAGGCGCTGGAAATCGTGAAAAGTGCGCCTGCAATAAGGCGAACATACGATTTTATTATTATTTATGCAAGTGTCAGCGTGTTGCAGCAGTCCGGAGATTGTCGCGAACGTGCGACGCTGAAATGTCAAGGCTGGTCGGTCCCAGCTCCGGCTCAGCTCCGGTTCGCCCCGCTATAGATAGTGAAAGTTCGCGTTCAACAGTTAAGCGCAGTGGCGGCGACAACCTTGTGCGTCGTCTACGGTTTCGCTGAAAAATCGCGAAAAATTCGCCTCTCACCCGCCAATTAGAGATTACATCGCACTGCGGGCTTTGTTTTTCTACGCCCACCTTTGCATTTGCCAAATTGCACCAATTAAGATTCCTCGAAAAAACGCTAATGGCGAGCTTATCGCTCTTCCGGGCTGTTGTTGCAAAATATGCAATCATGGAACCTCAAACTCAATGCTTATTGGTGCACAGACTTTCGGCCGGAGCGGTGTTTTATATGCAAAATACATATTCCTTAAACTAAAACAACCGATTCAAGTGGACGTTATGTCGCAAATTTATTTATTGGAATTTTGACAATAGAGTAGCTGAGGAAATTAGAAATTGATTATTATGTACGTGATGCATAAAATTCGAGTCTAGCAAGCACTAATTAATGATTTTGTAGCCGGACGATTATGTTTTTCGACACAACCATCTCAAGAATGTTAACGCGGCTTTAACTTTAATTCATCAAAAGCGACCCATTTGTCGGTTAAGTGATGTAAGCAAGAAACTTTGTTTTCAGAAACGCCGACTTAAATTTCTTGCAGGTTTTAGGCGACTTAAACTAATGAAACACTGAGAGGGAAAACATTTTCGAGACAATTGAATCAAAGCTGAAATCTGAATAATACCACTCGCAGCTTAAGATTAAAACGAGACGAAGGACACCGAGTGATAAAAGTGATGTCGTTTTATCACTTTGCTGTTTTCATGAAAAATTATCAGTTCACTGAGGCGTGCTGGACAATATTAAACCTTTGTTAGGTGGTGAAACATTGACAATGAGCTGACCTTAACCTTGAACTAATAACACATTATAAGTGGAATAGTGTCTCTGTCATCCGTGACCGTCCTTGATCTTTACCTTTGAAGATTATATTAATTGCTGAATAAAATTGCTGCCATAAAAGTTATTCACGTTAAGATATATCTTCTTTGTTTGGTGGGTTCTTCTTTTTCAGGTTTTACTCTGTTTCGGTCTTCATCTGTCAAGCTTTGTGGTTTCTCTGACCTCATTTCCACAAGTATCTACCTTGGTAGTAGCAATGTCATTATTCTCAGATGTTTTGATTTTTATTCTTTCTATCTGTTGTTGTAATAACGAATTTGTTAACCTATTGTCTTTTAAATAGTTCCCCAATATCTCATTTTTATATTTCCAACTTTCAAACACTCCTCTGTACAACTGTTTAATATAAAATGTAAACAAATAATTATGGTGTAATTTCGTGACTCACTTTTAACAAGTAACAAACTACTTTTTGCTTAACTAGGCATGCCGTGAATCTAGAATCATTTCTTCGAATATTCTATCTAGCAATTTTTGACATATTTCACCGAATATGTATTTCGAAAATCTTGGTCTGGCTAGGTTTTTTGAATCAGCTCGTCCTAGAATTATTTGCAGATTTTAAGCCAAAAGTTACATTTTTTCAGTAATGACATTTTTGACGAGCATTTTCAAAAATTACATAGCGAGATTTTTTTTATTCATTTCGACTTGCACGAAAGTCGAAAATTACATACGGTCATTTCTGGGGTACTTTAAAAATGTGATTTGAAATAGATGTTATCATTAAAATCGAGAATATTTTACCAAATTTTTGTACATCTTTTTTTGTGGACGCCTATGGTTATCTTCTGTATTTTATTACAGAAATATTTTAGGAGACTGCGATAAGTTGGTTTTAAATAGACAACTTAGAATTTTTCCCATTGTACAAAGTATGCAATAATAATATTTTTACGTAATTAGATGTCTTTTTGAATTAATAATTATTATTGGAAATAGAAAAGATTAAAGTTGTACGGTTCTTTGAGTAGCATGTGTTAGAATTATTTTCAGCTATCTAGTTGCTTTTAAATAGTTAAATAATAATAATAATACCCTGTACATGTTTACTCCACAATCGTAGGCTAAAGAAGTATTGTAATCGAGTCCATCGGACGAATGGCCACTTTTATATTTTCTCTACGTTTCTTGACCCCCGCAGTACGAAAAATGTAGTTTATCTGTCTGTCTGTCTGTCCCCTAAATTTGTCCCGGAGATTTTTTCAAACCAGTCAATTCAAACAAAAAGGATCCCCTAGATTCTTTCAAGCTACTATTCAATAACAAACAAAATTGGTCCACGAGATTCCTTCAATTTACTTCAAAAACAAAACAAAATGAGACCCCGAGATTCTTTCGAACTACTTCAAGAATCAGACACAAGGGGTCCGCGAGATTCTTCCAAAGTATTTCAAAAACATAACAAAAACGGTACCCGAACTTCCTTCAAATTACTTCAAAAACCATACACGAGTAGTCCCTGAGATTCTTTGAATTTGCTTTAAAAACAAAACAAGTGTCCCCGAAATTATTTTAAACTATTTCAGTGACAAAACAAGAGAAGTCTCCGAAATTCTTTCAAACTATTTAAAAAACCAGGCCCAAGTTTTCTCCGACATTCTTTCAAACTACTTCAATAACAAAACAAAAGGAGTCCCCGAGATTTTTGAAACTACTTCAAAAACAAAACTAAAAGCAGACGCAAGAGGTCCCCGAGATTCTTTCAAACTATTTTATACAGAAAATAAATGAGGCCCTGGAGATTCTATGAAACTCCCTCAAAAACTAGACACAAGCGAGCCCCTAAGATTCTTGTAAACTACTTCAAAAACAGAATAAAATTGTTCCCCGAGATTCTTTCAAACTACTTCAAAAAGAAATCAGGAGAGATCTCAAGATTATTTTAGACTAGTCAAAAACAGAACAAAGGGTGTCCCCGAGATTCTCTCAATTTATTTCAAAAATAAAACAAAATGCTTGCCCGAGATTCTTTCAAAGTACTTCGAAAACCAGGTGCAAGGGCTATCCTAGAATATTCTAAACTACTTCAATAACGAATAAATGGACCCCTGAAATTCTTTCTAACCAGATGATTCCAAAATTCTTTCAAACTAATTCAAAAACAAAACACGAGGTTCCCGTGAATCTTTCAATTTGCTTTAAAAACAAAACAGAAGTGTCCCCAAAATTCTTTTAAACTATTTTAATAACAAAATAAAAAGAGTCCCCGAGATTCTTTCAAACTATTGCAATAATAAAAAGAAAGGAGTCTCCGAGATATTTGAAACTACTTCAAAAACAAAATAAAAGGGGCCTTCGAGATTCTTTGAAACTCCTTCAAAAACTAGATACAAGCGGTCCCCAAGATTCTTTTAAACTACTTCAAAAACAGAACAAAAGTGTTTCCCCGACATTCTTTCAAACTACTTCAAAAAGAAATCAGGAGGAATCTCAAGATTATTTTAGACTAGTCAAAAACAGAACAAAAGGTGTCCCCGAGATTCTTTCAAACTACTTCAAAAACCAGATGCCAGGGCTCCCAGAGAATATTTTAAACTACTTCAATAACGAAAAAAGGGACCCCTGAAATTCTTTCCAACCACGTGATTAAAAATTCTTTCAAACTACTTCAAACATAAAACACGAGGTACCCGTGAATCTTTCAATTTACTTCAAAAATAAAACAAAATGCTTGCCCGAGATTCTTTCAAACTACTTCGAAAACCAGGTACAAGGGCTATCCTAGAATATTCTAAACTACTTCAATAACGAATAAATGGACCCCTGAAATTCTTTCCAACCACGTGATTCCAAAATCCTTTCAAACTACTTCAAAAACAAAACACGAGGTTCCCGTGAATCTTTCAATTTACTTTAAAAACAAAACAGAAGTGTCCCCGAAATTCTTTTAAACTATTTTAATAACAAAACAAAAAGAGTCCCCGAGATTCTTTCAAACTATTGCAATAATAAAAAGAAAGGAGTCTCCGAGATATTTGAAACTACTTCAAAAACAAAATAAAAGGGGCCTTCGAGATTCTTTGAAACTCCTTCAAAAACTAGATACAAGCGGTCCCCAAGATTCTTTTAAACTACTTCAAAAACAGAACAAAAGTGTTCCCCGACATTCTTTCAAACTACTTCAAAAAGAAATCAGGAGGAATCTCAAGATTATTTTAGACTAGTCAAAAACAGAACAAAAGGTGTCCCCGAGATTCTTTCAAACTACTTCAAAAACCAGATGCCAGGGCTCCCAGAGAATATTTTAAACTACTTCAATAACGAAAAAAGGGACCCCTGAAATTCTTTCCAACCACGTGATTAAAAATTCTTTCAAACTACTTCAAACATAAAACACGAGGTACCCGTGAATCTTTCAATTTACTTCAAAAATAAAACAAAATGCTTGCCCGAGATTCTTTCAAACTACTTCGAAAACCAGGTACAAGGGCTATCCTAGAATATTCTAAACTACTTCAATAACGAATAGATGGACCCCTGAAATTCTTTCTAACCACGTGATTCCAAAATTCTTTCAAACTACTTCAAAAACAAAACACGAGGTTCCCGTGAATCTTCCAATTTACTTTAAAAACAAAACCGAAGGGTCACCGAAATTCTTTTAAACTATTTTAATAACAAAACAAAAAGAGTCCCCGCGATTTTTGAAACTACTTCAAAAACAAAACAAAAGGGGTCCTCGGTGTTGTTTCAAACTAGTTCAAAAACAAGGCACAAGGACACCCCGGGATTCTTTTAAACTATTTCAACAACGAAAAAAGGGACCCCTGCAGTTCTTTCAAACCATTTAAAAAACACATGTTCCTCGAGATTCTTTCAAACTACTTCAAAAACAAAACACACGAGGTTCCCGTGATTCTTTCAATTTATTTCAAAAACAAAACAAAATCAGGCCCCGAGATTCTTTCAAACTATTTCAAGAATCAGACTCAAAGGGTCCGTGAGATTCTTCCAAACTATTTCAAAAACATAACAAAAAATGGTCCCCACCCTTCCTTCAATTACTTCAAAAACCATAAACAAATAGTCCCTGAGATTCTCTGAATTTACTTTAAAAACAAAACAGTGTCACCGAAATTCTTCCAAACCATTTCAAGAGTAAACAAAAAGGGTCTCCGAGATTCGTTCAAACTACTTCAATAATAAAAAGAAAGGAGTCCCCGAGATATTTGAAACTACTTCAAAAACAAAATAAAAGGGGTCCTGAAGATTCTTTCAAACTATTTAAAAACACATAACAAAAGTTGCGTCCGCCATTATTTCAAACTACTTCAGTAACAAAAAAAGGGTCCTCGAGAACTTCCAATCTACTTCAAAAAACAAAACACAATGGTTCTCCGAGATTATTTCAATTTACTTCAAAAACAAAGCAAAATGTGTCCTGGAGATTCTTTCAAACTACGTCAAAACTAGGCACAAAGGCTCCCCGAGATTCTTTCAAACCACTTCAACAACGAAACAAAAGGGCCCCCTGACTACTTCAAAAAAGCGGGATCTCCGAGATTCATTCAAACTACTTCAAAAACTAGTACCCATCTGCCCCCTGGACGACGTTATCCAAGAGACTAATGTACAGACAAGTAATCTGTAGGTGGCCCAATTGTATTAAAAACCCATATGGATGATCTGGAAATCTTTGCAGATAGTGGCAACCTAACAGAAAAACTGTGAGATAGGTATGGAATAAAGCCTTAATGGACAGAAAATTCAAAAAGAACGTAGCAAAGACCAAGGTTATGGTAATACGAAAAACAAATCAGGAGATCAATCTTACAATAAGTGGAAGAAGACTGGAACAAGTTGAAAGGTTCAGATACCCAAGACGGATGATTACTAGCCGAGGCAACCAAGAAGACGAGACTGTTATGTGTTTTTTAATATATTTTTTTTTTAAACACGTCATTTTTTTTAAAGATAATGAAAAAAAGTTGTATATAGGTATATCGGGTAATCATCGTTGTTAGTGTTTTATAAACATTTACCAAATTTTATTAAGCATTCACCTTAAACTTTTTTCGTAAGCTTAACTTACAATTTATTTTAAGATGACGTCATCAATTTTTTGGAGAGGATTTTTCAACAGCTTAGAATTTAATTTTTAAAAGCAGGTATTTAACAACCCTGTATAAAACACGTCGTCGCAATTAAAATAAGTACAACATTTTTTTTTGGTTTAAAAATTTTTCAGCAGTTCTAAAACAATCTAGTCAAGCAATTAAGCTGAAGCGATCTGAACATGTCCATCTGCGTCATATTTTCAGCCACACAACTTCATTACTTCGTGGCTTTGTATTTTACATAAATTTACATTATAAACACCTGCAAGTTTACTCTTGTTAGCAACAACAAAATAAGCGTGTTGTGGTTTAAACCGAACTTACCAAAGTACACCCACTATAAACAACTATTTAAATGAGCAGACACCGAAAGTTATTAATAGATTCCATTAAGATAAATGCTACTTCCCACAAATTTTAACTATTACATAATTAAAATGTTCCATTTATCTGTCTAATTTGTTACAAAATAACGAAATTATTAGGAACAAAATTTGACAGATTCAAAGTTTTGAATTAACTTTGTGGTGTCCCACGGTTTGAGGACCGCCTTCATTACTCCGAAATAAAAAGGCAAACCCACTTTCCAGCAATATTTCGACATTTTCTAGGCGACTAAGACGGACAATCCATTTGAAATATTCTTTAACACGATAATTAAATTTTAATTACCATTTAATTCAAGAACGTTTCAATCAAATATTCAAATTGTGTACTTAAATGATAGCTTGCTGTCAAGTTTTCATGTAACATTTATAATCTAAACCGTAATCTTTCTTCAAATACAGTGTTATTACTGCAAGAGTTAATTAAAACCCAGTAAAACTAAACTCGCTGAACCAATTTGTTTTACTGAAAATGAACAAATTGTCAGTCGATAAGCCAACTAGCGGCAAAGCACTTTATAAAGATAACAAAGCATTAACTCATTTTGTTGTTAACTTATTATCATTCAAATTAGATTACAAGACTTGGTAGTCAATCGAAGATAACTGCTATCGAATTAATAACAGATCAGCCGACTGCTGGGGAAATTTTACAGTAATGCGGGTTATTTTTAAAGCCAACTGTTTATAATTAACTGTAAACACTATTAGCAACATGAAGGCACTATTTAGATTCTCTGTAATTTGCAAGTACAAGCCTAAGTATCGAATCGCAGCGCGATAATTTTAGAACACAAATTTCAATTTCTTAAATGTCTGATTTTTCATTTTTGTCGTTCCGGAAACTGGATGACGTCACCACCTAAAATTATTAAATGAGTCTTCATTGACAAGTACAAGGATCAACTTTGAGTTCGTCCTTAATAAATCAGCGGTCAGTTTAGATAATGATTGTTGCGTTAAAATACGGAAACCATTTAGAGTAGAAAAGTTTCAACTCTAAATATCAACCAGAACCGCCTCAACAAAAGCTTTGTTTGCACAAAGTTGAAGGTTTATGAAGGTAAAAGTTGAATTCTAATCGATAGAAGAGAGAATATTAAAAAGTAATCGTCGGTTTTTTTTTATGCATGATGCGCCTTCACCGTCTCGGCGATTTTGCTCTGGCATTAAACCCCCGATAATCAAACAATGAGCACATGAAAAGTTTTATACATCGGTGAACTTTCGAATTAATTATAGTTTTACGTTGTCTGGATGACCTCGCTTCCTGGTTGTCTTGCTTTGATTTAGAACATCAATCGCAGTGGTAAGGCATTATGTCGGATGAAGTAATAAATCTAAGAGGATGAATGACATAACAATAAATACGACTATTTCACGATCTAATTTATGGAAGTCATTATTTTCGGAAATGCCAATGACGGTCACCAATTACGACATTTAGAGCAGATGCTACCCGGTTTTATCATAATTACCGATTTTCATGGTGACGAAATGGCAGTTTGCTGGAAAATCGCAAATTGCTAATAAATACTTGTACAACAAAAATTGTTATGTAAAAGAATTATTTTGCGCAATGTAACAACCGAAAATGAATTATCATTCTATGATTTGTCAAGCCGCAGACAATGCTTTTACTTTTACTGATTCTCACTTTCGACTCTTAAGTGCATTTTAGTGGGATTTTTTATGTGAGGAATATTCATAACCGTTACTGACATAGTGATTAAGGACGGCTGTGGGAGGACGTAGACTGCATTCATTGTTGATTGCTGTTAATTCTTGTACAAATCGGTTTTACATAACTTATTTATTTGCAAACCGGTGGAAGCGTTAGACCAGAAAAAATCGGCAAGCTTTGATGTCCGATTATGACGTCTTTATGCAAATGAAATGAGTTACAAAAATTGGTAAACTGCTGGTGTCCTCGTTTCCTCAAAGAGCATCGGGAATGGCACCTTATCATTTTCGTTGAACGGTTCAATAGTTCAACAGTTCACTTTTTGTGCTGGTTTGTGAATGTTTTGGTGCATTCTAACGGGAGAAAATGACGTGGGATACGACTGGGTTTCGAAATAGTGGTATTTTTTATAAAAACTGATTATATTTAATAGTAATTAATACATTTTTCTGTTCAATAAATTTAAGGCTGTAATTTTCGCTGTGACTATAAGCTAGGAAAGTATTGTAATAAGAACATTTTATTTAAACTTAATAAAATAACATACTCCATACTTGTGGTCTATGAACTCGTCTTCATGTTTTACGAAAGATATGCAAATTTTTTGAAAAAAAAAAGAAAATTACCTGAAACATTTTACCACATAAATTTGAAACTACAACACCGAATAAACTGCAGGCACGCTTTATCCCAAAAAAAAAATTAATGTTGCCATTGGTGGTGAATTTTGATTTCTGCGAAGAAACGTCAGTTTGAAGAGCACTGTGGAAGTTTCAGAATATCTGTGCCCTTCTATGAAATTCTAAAATGTTTTAAGAAGGTTTTGGAAAGTTCCAATCCAACAGAAGTTTATTAATGGAAATCTAGAACAAATTCGCTATCAAAAATAGATAGATAATAATATGATAAATAGATCTAAAATATTTTAAAACCCAGTGGCGGCTCGTCAGATGAGGCAAGTGAGGCGGCGCCTCACAGCATATATCTTAAGAACAGATTGACTTAATTTATAATTAAAAAAGAGTTTTCAATGCATTTTTAGTTACAAAAATATGTTGAAATGGGAAATATGTACATGATTTTTTATTTTTTACGTTTCCTGCTGACATTTTCCGTTGAATACCTTACTATTTATGCCCCGAGTTCTTTAACTGAAGCGGCCAGAATGTCGTTTCACTTGAACCAGCGAAGCCCAATCACAGACACGGATTTCCATGGCTTAGCTCCTATACTCCTATACATGCGTTCGCTCGGAACTGAGGCGATATCTTCGGTGCTTCTCGGCCAATTTCGGCGTACTCTTTAAACCATTTTTCCATTTATTTTACAGAACGGTAGGGTTGCGGGGTGCGTGGGTAATTAGCATGAACGTGAATAAAAACCCACGCGTTGGTATTTTGTGTTATTGTCTCTTTCATAGGTACAGGTGAGTGAAAAATGAATCCCGAGTACGACATCGTCATGTTGCTTCTTGAACCGCCGTTTTCACGGCGAACCGAGCTAGAACGTCGGCAAATTTTGCTAAATATCGAGCAGTCAAAACCGTTAATTCATTTAACTTCCATTGATAAGCGACAGAATCGTCAGTACTCCAAGTCTTTTAAATCAACTTGGTACCTACGAAACATATAAATGGCTCTGCCGTAATATTTACACAACATCCCGGGATTTAACGATTTAAAGAATTTCATCCGAAGTGCAAAGTTACATGAAAGTTCCAAAGTACACATTAAAAATTTCATGGGCTTAAAACGTTTAGAAAAGAACACAACAACTATTCCCGAATCCCTCCAAGAAAGTGCTACTTTCAACAAAATTTTGACTTGTAAAAACATTGTTGATTCAATGTGTTATGGGTGTTATTAAGACCCACCACTGACCCGGAAATGACCGGCATTCAGGCAAGACTTCTATCATTACGGGTACTAAGACCAAGTAATGATATGCATTGATTAGATTAACAGAACAACTTTCGAGATTCTAGAATTACAGCATACAAATTAGTCTGCTATTATTCTCTAATCTCACCCCATCCCCAAAAGTCCAGTGTAACTACCGACCATTTATCCGCGCATCACATGAAAAGTGACCTACACTACTCTGACCTACTGGTGCTAATCTAATCTGACTGACATGATCAGACTGTTCAAGAAACTTACGAACAATATGACATGTTCCTAACAAAACAGCTTTTTGAATTTTGACAATTATTGAATCATTCAAATGCAAAGACTTTAAATTCTCAACTAAGCTATTTGGAACTACACCTACATTAGAGATAACTAGGGGTAGAATTGAAATTTTTTTAAGATTCAACATGGATTTCATTTCTATCGATAATTGTAGATATTTTGAAATCTTGGTGTCGTATGTTTGAATAATGTTGTTTGTGTTAGGAATAGCAATGTCAATGAGAATGGCTTCGTTCGTGTGTTTTTTGATAAGTATGATGTCTGGTCTGTTAGCTCTAATGTTTAAGTCTGTAAGTATTGTGCGATCCCAGTATAATTTGTATTTGTTATTTTCAAGGAATGGAGACGGAATGTAAGTGTAATAGGGTGTCGTATCTTCGATTAAGTTCATAAGTGTTGCTAATTCTTTGTGAATGATTTTGGCTGTGTTGTCGTGTCTAGCTTTGTAATCAGTTTGTGCTAGGATGCTGCAAGAAGAGATTATGTGCTGGATCGTTTCAGGTTTTGCTTTGCATAGGCGACAGCAGTCGTTTTTTATGTTCGGATCTTTGATGATGTATTTTCTATAATTCTTGGTATTGATTACTTGGTCTTGAATAGCAAACACAAATCCTTCTGTTTCGGCATACAAACTTGATTTTTTTAACCAAATCAATGACATCTTCTTATTGACATGATTTTCTTCTAAGTCTTTGTAGAATTTTCCATGTAGTTGTTTTTGTTTTAGCCCACTTATTATTTTATCTATTGTGTGGGGGGTGTGGATTTCTTCGGTGTTCGACAGATTTAAGGGTGTGTGGTTCAAATCTGCTCTTGTGATGGTGCGAAACATTTCATTTCTTTCCGCTCGTTTCAAGAAATACTTCTTCAAATCTGAGATTTGTCTCTGATATAAGTTTTCTAAGTTCTGGAAACCCCTTCCTCCATTCTGTCTTGGTAATGAGAATCTTTCAATCGACGATTTTGGGTGATGCCTTCTATACTGTGTGAAGATTTTCCTTGTTGCGATGTTTAAATTTTCAAGATCAGTTTTGGACCATTTAATGACTCCAAAAGAATATGTTAGCAGTGGAACGCAGAATGTATTTACTGCTTTCATTAATTTTTTTCATTTAACTGTGTCTTCAATATTAATTTTAATCTCGCTACGTATTGATCTTTCAACTGTGTTTTCGTTTTGGTATGATTGATGTGGGAGGATTGACAGAAACCCAGATATTTGTATGTATCGTTTCGTTCTTGGGCTTCAATTATTTCCTTATTCTGTGTTATATGTGGTACTTGGTGAAACACGCCTTTTCTGATTGCTTGGGTCTTACATTTCTCAATACCAAAAGACATACCAATATCACCGGAAAATTGTTCAGTCAGATTTAATAGGTTTGTTAACTGATTTTGTGTACTTGCATATATTTTTATGTCATCCATATACAGCAAGTGACTTATTCTGTTTTCTCTTTGTTTGTTAATTCTTATATTGAACCCATAATTGCAGCTGTTCAGGATATCGGAGAGGGGATTTATTGCTAAGCAGAACCATAACGGGCTAAGAGAATCGCCTTGAAAAATTCCTCTTCGGTTCATTATTGGGTCTGACTGAATTGTTTGTTCATTTAAGGTTATTTGGAGGGTGGTCTTCCAAAATTCCATGGAACATTTGAGAAAAGTGCAGATTTTAGTATCAATCTTGTATAATTCCAGAATTTTGCATAGCCAGGAATGAGGGACAGAATCGTAAGCTTTCTTATAATCAATAAAAGCAGTATGTATGTTTCGGTTTTCTTTTCTAGCTTGTTCACAGATGATGGAATCTATGATTAATTGCTCTTTGCAGCCAAAGGATCCTTTAATACATCCTTTCTGTTCTTCATTAATGATGTCAGAGTTAAAACAGTGTTGATATATTTTTTGTGTAATGCATGAGGTTAATATTTTATATATTGTCGGTAAACATGTGATAGGTCTGTATTTTGATGGATTTTTTGTGTCGTTATCTTTAGGTTTTAAGTATGTTACACCATGACATAAGAATGTTGGAAAAGAGGATGGGTCAAGAAGGAACTGATTTAAGTGATGTAGTAAATGAATATGTACACAATTTAATTTTTTTATCCAAAAATTATGGATTTTGTCTGGTCCTGGTGATTTCCAGTTGTGTGTCTTATTGATGGTATTTATTAATTCGGCAAGTGTTATCTGATGATCATTCATTGGTGTAACTGTGGATAGTTTATTATATATATGAGGAATCCATTTGGCAGATTGGTTAAATTCAAATTCTTGAGACCAAAGTTTTGACCAAAATGTTGTTACATCTTGTGAACTTGGTAGTTCACCGGTTAATTGAGTTTTGCTTGAATTAGTTAAATGTTGATAGAATAGTTTTTTCGTTGTTTAAAAATTTAGTGTTATGAATTTTTCTGAGATGTGATTGTTTGTATCTTTTAAGTCTTTTGCTATATAAGGAAAGCTTTATTATTATTAATAATATTATTATTATTAATGTTATTATTAGGACCTACCACTGACCGGGGAATGACCGGTATTCAGGCAAGACTAGTAAGACCAAGTAATATTACTATTATTGTCAAACTTCTATCATCGCCTCACCACATCAGACAGTCACGAGCCGCCACTGTTAAAACCAAGAACGTACAACAAGATTTACTAAAGACAAAGAAACAAAATTTTTTTGACAGTTTTCTAGATCATCTCACGTGTGAAGACAATGTGAATAAATTGTAAATTAAACAGATTTCAGAAGAAGGAGAAGGAGATGGATAAAGAGGAGGAGAAGGAGATGAATAAAAATAAGAAGGTGAAGGAGAAATCGAAGGAAAACGAAAAAAAAGGAAGAAGTAGTAAAAGAACCAGGAGGACAAGAAGGACGAGAAGGAGATGGTGAAGAAGAAAAATGGAAAGATGAATAAGAGAAACAAAATAGAGCAGCAACTAGCAAATTAAATTTTTTTTTTAAGAGCCATAACCATGCTTATTTTTTTATGGCAAAAATTTATTTTAAAAATCTGAAATTTATAATGTTAAATTTTAATAAACAAACAAATATTTGAAAAATTACATCTGGCATAAGTAAATTATTTCAAGTTATTTGTTAAACTGTTCTAAAAACTTATTAAAAAAATGCCGACAAAACAATTAATTAGGTTGGAAAGGAGGTGGGTGGGCGGGCTACTGCTTGCTTATAAGACTCTGTTGAAAAAGAGATAAACTCAGCCCCGTCCACTTCCTTAGTAGAGTCTAAAATTTAAAACAAAGTCAGACAACGAAACGAAATTTGGAAAATTTTATACAAAAAGAAAAAATTAATAGAAATGAAGAAAAATTGAGAAACTTATGTGTTGTTAGGTTTCCTGTTTTATACCTGTAAATATTTCACCAATATCCAAATACAGGGCGGGTGGGCGCGGTTAGTACTTGGAAAGATAATACTGATTTTGGCAAATGATACCCAGAAAAAATCTCCGGGATAAATTATACCTGGTTTTTGAAGTAGTTTGATAGAATTCCGGGTATCTCTTGTGTCTGGTTTTTGAAGTAGTCCAAGAGAATTTTGGGGACCTCTTGCGTCTGGGTTTTGAAGTACATATTTTGAAAGAATGTCGAGGATCATTTTTGTTTTGATTTGATGTGGATTGAAAGAATCACGGGGACAAATTGTACCTGGTTTTTGAAGTAGTTCGATAGAATGCCGGGTACCTCTTGTGTCTGGTTTTTGAAGTAGTCCGAGAGAATTTTGGGGACCTCTTGCGTCTGGGTTTTGAAGTACATATTTTGAAAGACTCTCAAGGATCATTTTTGTTTTGATTTGATGTGGATTGAAAGAATCACGGGGACAAATTGTACCTGGTTTTTGAAGTAGTTCGATAGAATCTCGGGAACCTTTCGTGTCTGGTTTTTGAAGTAGTTTAAATGAATTTTGTTTTGTTTTCGAAATAGGTGAAAGAATCTCCGGGACCCATTTGCTTCGTTTTTGAAGTAGTTTGAAGAATCTCGGGATCAATTTTTCTTTGCTTTTGAGGTACTTGAATTTCGGGGACCTCTTTTGTTTTATTTTCGAAATAGTTTGAAAGAATCTCGGGGACCCATTCGCTACGTTTTTGAAGTAGTTTGAAAAATCTCGGGAACACCTTTTATTGTGCTTTTGAAGTCCTTTGAAAGAATCTCGGTGTTTTGTTTTGTTTTTGAAGTAAATTGAAATATCGCGGGGACTTCCTGTGTCTGAGTTTTGAAGTAATGTGGAAATGTTCCAGGGAACGTAGGGTTTTTTAAGTAGTTTGAAAGAATCTCGAGGATCACGTTTTTTGAGGTGGTTTGAAAGAATTTTAGGAGTCCCTATTTTTCGTTGTTGAAGTAGTTTAAAAGAATCTCAGGGACTTCTTGTTGTTCGGTTTTTGAAGTAGATTGAAAGAATCTCGGGTACAAATTGGACCTAGTTTTTGAAGTAGTTTGACAATATCTCGGGTGCCTCTCGTGTCTGGTTTTTGAAGTACTTTGAATAAATTTCGGAAACCCTTTTTGGTTTGTTTTCGAAATAGTTTTAAAGAATCTCGGGGACTCATTTATTACGTTTTTGAAG
This sequence comes from Zophobas atratus, assembly GCA_022388445.1. Classification (NCBI taxonomy): domain Eukaryota; kingdom Metazoa; phylum Arthropoda; class Insecta; order Coleoptera; family Tenebrionidae; genus Zophobas; species Zophobas atratus. The sequence goes on along the minus strand of CM039442.1, from coordinate 50,109,573 downwards.
AAGTTTTAAGAATCTCGGGGACCCATTTTGTTTTGCTTTTCAGGTATTTTGAAAGAATCTCTGTGTTTTGTTTTGTATTTGAAGTAAAGTGAAAGAATCTCAGGGACCACTTTTGTTTATTTTTAATAAAACTGAAACATCTCGGAGACCTCCTGTGTCCGGGTTTTTGAAGTAGTGTGGAAAAATTTCAGAAAATTTATGCCAGGTTTTTTAAGTAGTTTGAAATAATCTCGGGGAATAAGTGTTTTTGAAGTGGTTTGAAAGAATTTCAGGGGTTCCTTTTTTCGTTGTTGAAGTAGTTTAATATGAATCTCAGGAAACTCTTGTACCTAGTTTTTGAAGTAGTTTGAAAGAATCATGGGGACTCATTTATTACGTTTTTGAAGAAGTTTTAAGAATCTCGGGGACCCATCTTGTTTTGCTTTTCAGGTACTTTGAAAGAATCTCGGTGTTTTATTTTGTATTTGAAGTAAAGTGAAAGAATCTTAGGGACCACTTTTGTTTATTTTTTAATAAAACTGAAACATCTCGGAGACCTCCTGTGTCTGGGTTTTTGAAGTAGTGTGGAAAAATTTCAGAAAATTTATGCCAGGTTTTTTAAATAGTTTGAAAGAATCTCGGGGAGCAAGTGTTTTTGAAGTGGTTTGAAAAAATTTCAGGGGTTCCTTTTTTCGTTGTTGCAGTAGTTTAATATGAATCTCAGGAAACCCTTGTACCTAGTTTTTGAAGTAGTTTGAAAGAATCATGGGGACCACTCATGTCTGGTTTTTGAAATAGTTTGAAAGAATCTCAGGAATCTCTTGCTGTCTGGTTTTTGAAGTAGTTTGAAAGAATCTCGGGGATCATTTTTGTTTTGATTTAACGTGGTTTGAAGGAATCTCGGGGACACATTGTACCTGGTTTTTTAAGTAGTTTGATAGAATCTTGATGATCCCTAATTTTTTGGTTTTGAAGTAGTTTGAAAGAATCTCGGTTTTTGTTTTGTTTTTGAAGTAAATTGAAGGAATCTCTTTTGTTTTGTTTTTAAACTTTAATTGAAATATCTCGGAGACCTCCTGTGTTTGGGGGTTGAAATAGTCTGGAAGAATTTCAGGGAAGTTTTACGCCTGGTTTTTTAAGTAGTTTAAAAGAATCTGGGGCACCACGTGTTTTCAAAGTGGTTTGAAAGAATTTCAGATGTCGCTTTTTTCGTTGTTGAAGTAGTTTAAAAGAATCTCGGGGATCATTTTTGTTATGATTTGATGTGGTTTGAAAGAATCTCGGTGACAAATTGTACCTGGTTTTTGAAGTAGTTTGATAGAATCTCAGGTACCTTTGGTGTCTAGCTTTTGAAGTAGTTTGAATGAATTTCGGGCACTTTTTTGTTTTCGAGATAGTTTGAAAGAATCTCGGGGACCCATTCGCTATGTTTTTGAAGTAGTTTGAAGAATCTCGGGGACCCCATTTGTTTTGTTTCTGAACTAAAATTGAAATATCTCGGAGACCTCCTGCGCCTGGGTTTTGAAGTAGTGCGGAAGAATTTCAGAGAACTCTTGTGCCTGGTTGTTTAAATAGTTTGAAAGAATCTCGGGGCCCCCGTGTTTTTGAAGTAGTTTGAAAGAATTCCGGGTATCTCTTGTGTCTGGTTTTTGAAGTAGTCCAAGAGAATTTTGGGACCTCTTGCGTCTGGGTTTTGAAGTACATATTTTGAAAGAATGTCGAGGATCATTTTTGTTTTGATTTGATGTGGATTGAAAGAATCACGGGGACAAATTGTACCTGGTTTTTGAAGTAGTTCGATAGAATGCCGGGTACCTCTTGTGTCTGGTTTTTGAAGTAGTCCGAGAGAATTTTGGGGACCTCTTGCGTCTGGGTTTTGAAGTACATATTTTGAAAGACTCTCAAGGATCATTTTTGTTTTGATTTGATGTGGATTGAAAGAATCACGGGGACAAATTGTACCTGGTTTTTGAAGTAGTTCGATAGAATCTCGGGAACCTCTCGTGTCTGGTTTTTGAAGTAGTTTAAATGAATTTTGTTTTGTTTTCGAAATAGTGTGAAAGAATCTCCGGGACCCATTTGCTTCGTTTTTGAAGTAGTTTGAAGAATCTCGGGGATCAATTTTTCTTTGCTTTTGAGGTACTTGAATTTCGGGGACCTCTTTTGTTTTATTTTCGAAATAGTTTGAAAGAATCTCGGGGACCCATTCGCTACGTTTTTGAAGTAGTTTGAAAAATCTCGGGAACACCTTTTATTGTGCTTTTGAAGTCCTTTGAAAGAATCTCGGTGTTTTGTTTTGTTTTTGAAGTAAATTGAAATATCGCGGGGACTTCCTGTGTCTGAGTTTTGAAGTAATGTGGAAATGTTCCAGGGAACGTAGGGTTTTTTAAGTAGTTTGAAAGAATCTCGAGGATCACGTTTTTTGAGGTGGTTTGAAAGAATTTTAGGAGTCCCTATTTTTCGTTGTTGAAGTAGTTTAAAAGAATCTCAGGGACTTCTTGTTGTTCGGTTTTTGAAGTAGATTGAAAGAATCTCGGGTACAAATTGGACCTAGTTTTTGAAGTAGTTCGATAGAATGCCGGGTACCTCTTGTGTCTGGTTTTTGAAGTAGTCCGAGAGAATTTTGGGGACCTCTTGCGTCTGGGTTTTGAAGTACATATTTTGAAAGACTCTCAAGGATCATTTTTGTTTTGATTTGATGTGGATTGAAAGAATCACGGGGACAAATTGTACCTGGTTTTTGAAGTATTCGATAGAATCTCGGGAACCTCTCGTGTCTGGTTTTTGAAGTAGTTTAAATGAATTTTGTTTTGTTTTCGAAATAGGTGAAAGAATCTCTTTGAAGTAGTTTGAAAGAATTTCAGAGGTTTCTTTTTTCATTGTTGAAATAGTTTAAAAGAATCTCGGGAAACACTTGTGTCCAGTTTTTGAAATAGTTTCAAAGAATCTCAGGGGCCTCTTCTTGTCTGGTTTTTGAAGTAGTTTGAAAGAATCTCGGGGATAAATTGTACCTGGTTTTTGCAGTAGTTTCATAGAATCTCGGGTACCTCTCGTGTCTGGTTTTTGAAGTAGTTTGAAAGAATCTCGGGGAGTCCTTGTGCCTAGTTTTGACGTAGTTTGAAAGAATCTCTAGGACCCCTTTTGTTTTGTTTTTGAACTAAAATTGAAATATCTCGGAGACTTTTTGTGTCTTGGGTTTTTAGGTAGTGTAGAATAATTTCAGGGAACTCTTATGCCTGGTTGTTTAAGTAGTTTGAAAGAAACTTGGGGACCACGTGTTTTTGAAGTGGTTTGAAATAATTTCAGGAATCTCTTTTTTTCGTTGTTGAAGTAGTTTAAAACAATCTCGGGAAGCCCTAGTGCTTGGTTTTTGAAGCAGTTTGAAAGAATCACGGGACCCCTCATGTCTGGTTTTTTAAATAGTTTGAAAGAATCTCAGGGACCTCTTGTTGTCTGGTTTTTTAAGTAGTTTGAAAGAATCTAGGGAATTATTTTTGTTTGCGAGAATCTGGGGAACATATTGTATTTATTTTTTGAAGTAGTTTTATAGAATCTCGCGTACCTGTCGTGTCTGGTTTTTGAAACAATTTGAAAGAATCTCGGGGACCACTCATGTTTGGTTTTTGAATTAGTTTTGAATGAATTTCGGGACCCTTTTTATTTTATTTTCGAAGTATTTAGTTTGAAAGAATACCGTGGACCCATTTGCTACGTTTTTGAAGTAGTTTGAAATAATCTCGGGGATACATTTGTTATGTTTTTGAAAATTCTCGGGGACCCCGTTTGTTTTGTTTTTGAAGTAGTTTGAAAAGATTTTGGGGTCTCCTTTCATTTTATTTTTGAAGTAAGTTGAAACAATTTTGGGGATCTCTTTTGTTTTGTTTTTGAAATAGCTTGAAGGAATATCAAGGACCACTTTTGTTATGTTTTTAAAGTAGTTTGAAGAAATTTCGAGGATTCCTTGTTTCTGGTTTTTACAGTAGTTTAAAACAATCTAGATGACCACTTTCGATTTGTTTTTGAAGTAGTTTAAAACAATCTCGGGAAAGGTCTGGTTTCGGAAGTAATATGAAAGAATTTCGGTGTTTTGTATCTTGGGTACATCGTATGTCTGGGTTTTGAAGTAGTTTCAAAGAATTTCAAGGAACTCTTGTGCCTGGGTTTTTAAGTAGTTTGAAAGAATCTTGAGTACCCATTTTGTTTTATTTGGAAAAATGGTAATGCATATTTGGAAATATACGTTTTGGAATGACCCCATTTCAAAATTTCAATGGTATCCAAATCCTGAGTGACAGATTATGGTGATTCAGCATGTTCTTCTAATAGTATTCCCACTTTAACTGTGTACTTTTTCATTTAAGGTTTCCAGGTATGCAAAAATTTCTTGCTTTGAAGAATGCACCAGAAACATTAATTAAATATACGGAACAAAATACGTCCTAGACCAAAATTGGTTCGCTATGGTCTGTTTTAATATACTTGACCAAAAATTGGTCTGAGGTTACTTAGACAGAATTTCCCTTGCCACTGACCTGTCCTGACCTGACTTTACATACATTTCAACAAATTCAGCTTCCTCGAAAAAATGTAAAAACATTTTTGAGATAACCCCTGAACTTCAAAACGGATTCATGGACCACAAGTACGTAAGTATGTGATTTATTTTTTTCTTTGGGTAATTTAAAAAGTGCTTAAATGTGGTTGCGAAACAGGAAATTTAAATTTATCGTCTACAAAACTGTGGTAGCCATCAAACCACAGACACATCGTTAATGATGAAAGTTCCACAGACAAACACGACGTTCACTGCAAACAAATTTAACCAAGATTTGTATTAATCAAGAATGGCATTAAAATTAATTTGTACAATTATGCATGATTTATCAATGTCACATTATTTTGGACACCCGTAATTTATCATGAACCAACACTTAAAGCCCTAATGTGGACCGTCGTCCCAAAAATAACTTTAAATACCGAATAACAACAATTTTCACGTTCTCTTTAAACTCTACATCGTAACACAAATTCAAACAACCTGTCCGCTATGCCCATTTATAATGAGCCCATTGTATTCATCCATATGCATACCTAACGCCCATTCCTCATGCCCAACATCGCGTCCACTATTGATCACACCAAAGAAAACTCGCACTTTATTTTAGTTCAAGGTTTTCTATTTGCGGCGACCGGTATACAAAACACGTCCACTTAACATTTAAATGCGTTATCAATCACTGAAAAATGACGATTTTCTTTCAGCATGCGAAATTAATTTCGCATTAGTACGGTCACAATTTTAAACATAAAAGAGTGTTTGTAATTTCAAATGAATGCGCATATTTTTACACCTTTCCGTTACAGTTGTGCCGCAGCAATAAATCAAAACGCATAGTTGGATGCAACGCGATTTCGAAAATCGAAGCAAGAATAATTGAAGAGTGATTATCGGAGTAATAACATCCTTCAGCTGAGGATGGTATTTGGTTTCGCAAGATTTTGCGTCCACAGATAGGAAGCCTAATTTGGCAACGGCCTCATAACCTTATATTACATTTTCATTCAATGGGTCTTTACATGAAAGTAATAGTGTGCCCCTGGGCGCTATTAGTTTAATGCTGCAATTATTGCTCGTCGCACTTAATTTTCATCTACGTTTTTGTCGTTTTTGTTGTTTATTTGCTCGCCGAATCAGGATGTTGTTTATTTATATTGATTATATGACTTTGCAACAAAAACCGTATTAATATTAATAATTTCGGAGCGAGACAAACAATATAGTCGCCATATGGTGAAAATTCAAGCCGGCAATTAATAACGAATTCTTTTTAATAAAAGCACACAAACAAAAATACGGCGTATAATTATTGTGGAGATTATGACTGCGCATAAAAAATGGAACGTTTATCGCAGAGCTTAGGCTAGGTTTACACGCGACTGGTTCGTGCCTAAATCAATTTTTAATCAGGTACGAGCAAACCAGTTATTTACCTTAAAAGATAAACATTTAATTAACACAAAATTTTTGCTGAGCATCTAGTCGTAATTGCAGTTCCACTCGAGTTTTTGCTTCGAACTGCCGTTGCGAAACGTAATTCTGTAATTTAGATTTATATTAGTTTCTAGAGTCTGGTAATATTGTTGGTAAGCCTGTTTTAATTGTCGGCTGTTAACACCAGAACGTCATTGCACTAAAGAGGATTGCTGAAGCTTTCGTGTGACCCAAAATTCAAATGTCGAAACGCTATTTTAATTCGAAGCGTTCTTGATGTCTGCTTTTTATCTAGCAAGAAATGCTGGGCGAGCCCATCTTATGTAATGGACTTAATTTAGCATATCCTGTACGCATGAATAATAATATTGAGCAAGGTTAGTGCTATGATTTGACTAGTATTTCATACTCAATTTCGTGCAGGAACGTCGCGTCGGATCGAGAATTTTTTTTGATGAACTCGCGACTCCCAAGCACGCTAAAGAGTAAATATTTTCAGAGTTATGTCACTCCGTCGGTTGTTATTTGTCAGATTAGCTAATTTTACATAATGCAATCAATCAAATATTTGACCTGCGTTGTTTGTATTGTGGAAACTTTGGACGACGATGTATTTTTAAAGGTTGGATTATCACGGCAGAAAAAAAACAAAAAGTGAAGATAAGTTAAGGTTGATCGTTTTATTATCAAAGTTAAGTTCGACAAATTCCTAAATTTACAACCGTGTCTACAGCTGTGTTTGCTGAAGTGAAGTAGGTAATTTCTAATCTGAGCGAAATTATTAGGGGACGCCATTAAATTTGCCTATTTAAACGGTCATAAAAATATACATTAGGTTATTATTATCATTCACACGTTTAATCAATGTCGTTATTGTAATTTATTATGCATGAGATAAATGATGGGTGTGTTGTGTTTTTGCAAAATTACTTTAACACGTTGCACACGCCCACGACACAGAAGACATTTCTAGACTCGAAGAGATACCTAGAAATTAACAATAATTGTTAGCAGAATAAAGTATTTTTAAGGAGTTTTCATCGATCCTGGGGTCATTCTCCTCGCATCGCGTGATTAATTTTCTCATGTGTCGTATACAGAGTGTCCCAGGATGGCGAAAGATCCCATTTTACAAAAAAGATTCTGTCATTCTATTTTTTATGGAACACCTGCATATTTTTCAAAATTACAGCTCTGCAATTTTTAAAGATGAACGTTTTCCTCATATTTTTTTTGCAGCGGAACGATTTACAAGAAAAAGTCACAATAGGGTTATTTTTAGCATCTATGTTACAATATTTTGTGCAGAAATAAATAAAGTTACGCGCTTTGTTGTAGTATAACTGAAATGAAATATTCGCATACACAGTGTTTATAAAAAAAATTAATCACTATTTTCAATTATCGATATTTTACTTTTTTCAAATAGAACACCCTATATTTTGTTATTGCGTCTTATTCTATTTTTGTTCCCCTTCTTTTTTGTTAAGTATTTTCTATATTTATGTAAATTTAATAGTTACTGCGATTTTTTACTTTGTTAAGAAACACATTTGAAAATTGTAATATTTATAAACACTCTGTATAATAAACTTTTATTTAATTGCGACCACAACCAAGCGCGTACCTTTATTTATCTTTCCACAAAATACTGTCAGACATACTTTAAAAACAACCCGATTGCGATTTTTCTTGCGAACCCTTCCATTGCCAAAAAATTTCAAGAAAATTGGAATAACATGGCAACGTGGCGTTGGAATTTCAAAAATAATCTCTAGTTATAAAGCGTAGAAGAGACTAATGAAAATATGTAAAAATATATAGGCTGTTTTATTTAAAAAACCCAGGTTGGGTGTTACACCTTAAAACAGGACACTCTGTATAGTTAAAAATAATTTTGAGTATAGTCCTTAAAATATAATCCGTACAACTTTGTCCTTTGACTTTTTTTGTATCTCGAATAATTAATTAGTTAACCAGCCACTAAGCACTAAGAAAATTGAAGGATCCATGTTTGAAAATTGTAATTTTTTTCGTATTTTTATAAACACTCTGTATATTACGGTTTTTCGTAATGGGTACTACATTAAAATGTTTGGCAAATCACATACTCCCCAAGACAAGAGAGGGTGGGTGGGCGGGGTTCTAGTTTTGATAAGATAAAACTGATTTAGGCACGTCCTTTTGGTCCTTTTTCTCCTTTTCGTCCTTTTCGTCCTTTTCGTCCTTTGGTATCTCAAAATTTAATGGCAATGTAATTTTTTTTTTTTGAGATCTTAATCCAATTAGAACGAATTATTCTAATCTTAACGATTAATTTTTTGATCTTTTTCTAGTTATAGGGTTCTAGACCAAAGTTTGTTATTCAAAAAACCATATACTTGTGGTCTGTAACTTTTTTTTCCATCTTCAATAATTAATGAGATATTGAGAATCACGCGCTTGGTGATTCACCCTGTATATGGATTTTTAAACTGTGGATTTTAAAACTTATAATACAGCATCATTTTGTTCTCATTTGCCAACTTTTGCAAATTACATATACTCTAAGAAAAGAAAGGGTGGGTGGGCGGTGATAGTACCTGGTAAGATAAGACTGATTTTGGCAAATCACATACTCCCCAAGACAAGGGAGGGTGGGCGGGCGGGGTTCTAGTTTTGATAAGATAAAACTGATTTTGGCACGTCCTTTTTGTCCTTTTTATCCTTTTCGTCCTTTTCGACCTTTTCGACTTTTTCGCCCTTTTCTACTTTTTCGTCCTTTTCGTCCTTTTCGTCCTTTTCGTCCTTTCTGCCCTTTTTGACCTTTTTGTATATAGCGTATAATCAACAAAATATTGTACGTCCACCGCCAACTTGAAGACATTTTTTGTTGCTGAACTTATTTGATTTTATATAAATGTAATCGTTTTACAATAATTTATTGCTGAATTCAGTATTGAAAAACATTGTTATCTCAAAATTTAATAGCAATGTAATTTTTTTTAAGATCTTAATTCAATTAGATCGAATTATCCTAATCTTAATGATTCATTTTTTGAACTTTTCTACTTAAAGGGTTCTAGACCAAATTTTGTTATTCAAAAAACCATACACTTGTGGTCTGTAACTTTTTTTCCATCTTCAATAATTAATGTGATATTGAGAATCGCGCGCTTGGTGATTCACCCTGTATATGGATTTTTAACTGTGGATTTTAACACTTATAATAAAGCATCATTTCGTTTTCATTTATCAACTTATGCAAATGACATATTCCCTAAAAAAAGAAAGGGTGGGTGGGCGGGGCTAATACCTGGTACGGGAAGACTGATTTTGGCAAATCACATACTCCCCAAGACAAGAAAGGGTGGGTGGGCGGGGTTCTAGTTTTGATAAGGTAAAACTGATTTTGGCACGTCCTTTTTGTCCTTTTTATCCTTTTCGTCCTTTTCGTCCTTTTCATCCTTTTCATCTTTTTCGTCCTTTTCCTCCTTTTTGTTCTTTTTGTTTTTTTGTCCTTTTTGACTTTTTTGTATATAGTGTATAATCAACAAAATATTGTACGTCCACCGCCTACTTGAAGACATTTTTTGTTGGTGAACCTATTTGATTTTTTATGTATTTAATCATTTTACAATAATTTATTGCTGAATTCAGTATTGAAAAACATTGTTATCTCAAAATTTAATGGCAATGTAAATTTTTTTTAATATCTTAATTCAATTAGATCGAATTATTCTAATCTTAATGATTCATTTTTTGAACTTTTCTACTTATAGGGTTCTAGACCAAATTTTGTTATTCAAAAAACCGTACATTTGTGGTCTGTAACTTTTTTTTTCACCTTCAATAATTAATGAGATATTGAGAATCGCGCGCTTGGTGATTCACCCTGTATATGGATTTTTTAACTGTGGATTTTAACACTTATAATAAAGCATCATTTCGTTTTCATTTATCAACTTATGCAAATGACATATTCCCTAAAAAAAGAAAGGGTGGGTGGGCGGGGCTAATACCTGGTACGGGAAGACTGATTTTGGCAAATCACATACTCCCCAAGACAAGAAAGGGTGGGTGGGCGGGGTTCTAGTTTTGATAAGGTAAAACTGATTTTGGCACGTCCTTTTTGTCCTTTTTATCCTTTTCGTCCTTTTCGTCCTTTTCATCCTTTTCATCTTTTTCGTCCTTTTCCTCCTTTTTGTCCTTTTTGTTTTTTTGTCCTTTTTGACTTTTTTGTATATAGTGTATAATCAACAAAATATTGTACGTCCACCGCCTACTTGAAGACATTTTTTGTTGGTGAACCTATTTGATTTTTTATGTATTTAATCATTTTACAATAATTTATTGCTGAATTCAGTATTGAAAAACATTGTTATCTCAAAATTTAATGGCAATGTAAATTTTTTTTAATATCTTAATTCAATTAGATCGAATTATTCTAATCTTAATGATTCATTTTTTGAACTTTTCTACTTATAGGGTTCTAGACCAAATTTTGTTATTCAAAAAACCGTACACTTGTGGTCTGTAACTTTTTTTTTCACCTTCAATAATTAATGAGATATTGAGAATCGCGCGCTTGGTGATTCACCCTGTATATGGATTTTTAAACTGTGGATTTTAACACTTATAATAAAGCATCATTTCGTTATCATTTAGCAACTTATGCAAATGACATATCCCCTAAGAAAAGAAAGGGTGGTTGGGCGGGGCTAGTACCTGGTAAGATAAGACTGATTTTGGCAAATCACATACTCCCCAAGACAAGAGAGGGTGGGTGGGCGGGGTTTAATTTTGATAAGATAAAACTGATTTTGGCACGTCCTTTTTGTCCTTTTACCCTTTTCATCCTTTTTGACCTTTTCGTCCTTTTCGTCCTTTTCGTCCTTTTAGTCCTTTTCGATCTTTTTCTATATAGCGTATAATCCACAAAATATTGTACGTCCACCGCCAACTTGAAGACATTTTTTGTTGGTGAACCTATTTGATTTTTTATAAATTTAATCGTTTTACAATAATTTATTGCTGATTTCAGTATTGAAAAACTTTAGTATTTCAAAATTTAATGGCAATGTAATTTTTTTTTTAACATCTTAATCCAATTAGATCGAATTATTGTAATCTTAACGATTAATTTTTTGAACTTTTTCTACTTATAGGGTTCTAGACGAAATTTTGTTATTCAAAAAACCAGACACTCGTGATCTGTAACTTTTTTTTCCCTCTTTAATAATTAATGAGATTTTAAGAATCGCGCGCTTGGTGATTCACCTTGTATATGGATTTTTAAACTGTGGATTTTAACACTTATAATAAAGCATCATTTCGTTCTCATTTACCAACTTTTGCAAATTACATATACCCTAAGAAAAGAAAGGGTGGGTGGGCGGGGCTAGTGCCTGATAAGACAAGGCTGATTTTGGCAAATAAGATACTTTCTAACAACAGAGAGGGTGGGTGGGCGGGCTAGTACCTGGTAAGGTAAGACTGATTTTGGCAAATGAGATACTCCCTAAGACAAGAGCGGGTGGGTGGGTGGGGTTTTAGTTTTGATAAGATAAAGCTGATTTTGGCACGTCCTTATTGTCCTTTTTATCCTTTTCGTCCTTTTCGACCTTTTCGCCCTTTTCGTCCTTTTCGTCCTCTTCGTCCTTTTCGTCCTTTTTGTCCTTTTTCTCCTGTTTGACCTTTTTGTATCTACCATATAATCAACAAAATATTGTACGTCCACCGCCAACTTGAAGACATTTTTTGTTGGTGAACCTATTTGATTTTTTATAAATTTAATCGTTTTACAATAATTTATTGCTGATTTCACTATTGAAAAACTTTGGTATTTCAAAATTTAATGGCAATGTAATTTTTTTTAACATCTTAATCCAATTAGATCGAATTATTCTAATCTTAACGATTAATTTTTTGAACTTTTTCTGCTTATAGGGTTCTAGACGAAATTTTGTTATTCAAAAAACCAGACACTCGTGATCTGTAACTTTTTTTTTCCCTCTTTAATAATTAATGAGATTTTGAGAATCGCGCGCTTGGTGATTCACCCTGTATATTGATTTTTAAACTATGGATTTTAACACTTATAATAAAGCATCATTTCGTTCTCATTTACCAACTTTTGCAAATTACATATACCCTAAGAAAAGAAAGGGTGGGTGGGCGGGGCTAGTACCCGATAAGACAAGGCTGATTTTGGCAAATGAGATACTTTCTAACAACAGAGAGGGTGGGTGGGCGGGGCTAGTACCTGGTAAGATAAGACTGATTTTGGCAAATCACATACTCCCTAAGACAAGAGCGGGTGGGTGGGCGGGGTTCTAGTTTTGATAAGATAAAGCTGATTTTGGCACGTCCTTATTGTCCTTTTTATCCTTTTCGTCCTTTTCGACCTTTTCCCCTTTTCGTCCTTTTCGTCCTCTTCGTCCTTTTCGTCCTTTTTGTCTTTTTTCTCCTGTTTGACCTTTTTGTATCTACCGTATAATCAACAAAATATTGTACGTCCACGGCCAACTTGCAGACATTTTTTGTTGGTGAACCTATTTGATTTTTTATAAATTTAATCGTTTTAACAATAATTTATTGCTGAATTCAGTATTGAAAAACTTTGGTTTTTCAAAATTTAATGGTAATGTAATTTTTTTTTAAGATCTTAATCTAATTAGATCGAATTATTCTAATCTTAACGATTAAGTTTTTTAACTTTTTCTACTTATAGGGTTCTAGACCAAATTTTGTTCTTCAAAAAACCATACACTTGTGGTCTGTAACTTTTTTTCCATCTTCAATAATAATTAATGAGATATTGAGAATCGCGCGCTTGGTGATTCACCCTGTATATGGATTTTTAAACAGTGGATTTTAACACAAAAAGCATCATTTCGCTCTCTTTTACCAACTTATGCAAATTACATATCCCCTAAGAAAAAAAAGGGTGGGTGGGCGGAGATAGTACCTGATAAGACAAGACTGATTTTGGCAAATAAGATACTCTCTAACAACAGAGAGGGTGGGTGGGCGGGGCTAGTACCTGGTAAGATAATACTGATTTTGGCAAATCACACACTCTCCAAGAAAATAGAGGGTGGGTGGGCGGAGCTAGTTTTGATAAGATAAAACTGATTTTGGCACTTTTAACATTTTTGGACCATTTTTCAACTATTTTCGAAATAGTTCAACTCATTTTCTTGTATATTTCGATATCCAGTTTTTGAGTTAATTTTGGGACCCTGTTTTTTTTTTTTTTTTTAATTTAAAACAATCTTGAGGTTCTAGGTATTTCTGTTTGGGAAGAATTTGAAAGTGCTTTGGACCCCTAGTGTCTTTTCTTATAATAATTTAATTAAATTTCTTAAAGGATAAGTCATTTGCCAAAATAACACTTATTTTAACAGTTACTAGTCCCGCCCACCCACCCTCTCTTTTCATAAAGGTATATCATTTGCCAAAATCAGTTTTATCGTAGCAGGTGTATAGGGTGAACAACTTTGCAAATGATCAGTTTTTTTCAAGTTCCTCAAATGGAATATGTACATAGAAAATTGTCATAATAAACTTAAACAAATTTGGTAGTGAAAGAAAATTTGCTTGAGGTAAGATCGAAAATAGATATTGGGTGTCCCAACTGAATGAAACAGAAAACTCACTAATCTTAAATTGAATCACCCTGTATAAGTAACTTAAAATAGACATTAGTTATTAAGGACATAAAAAGTCAGAAGTTAAAGTTGTATGGCTGTTTGACAATATACACCAAAATTATTTTCGACTATACAGAGTGTTTGTTTTCATGGCATAGCACATAACTTAGTTGTTTTTTAACACAATACCCTGTATATTTGTACATATTCTTGTTAATCTCTTCGTATAGTTCTTCTTTGAAGTACTAATCCGACGTTGCCACGTTCTTTAAATTTTTTGAATTTGTTTTAACAAAGAAAAAAATTATTTTTAAAATCTGAGGTCTAATATTTTATGGAGAGTTCAACAGACTTACGCGCTTTGTTATGGTATCAATTAAATACAATTTTAGTATACTGAGTGTGTATCAAAAATTGAAATTTTACAATTTTCAAATATCGATATTTCAGTTTTTTCAAATTAAAGATCTCATATTTTATTACTGCATCATACTTTATTTTTTATTCTCTTTCTTTCAATATGTCGATGTGTCCCTTAAAATGTGAAAAATCTGAATAACTATCAACTTTTTAACAGAAAATATGTAACAAAAATGAAAAAAGTATGTTTTTTAAACACTTTGTACACTAAAACCCAATTTTCTCCACAAAATATTCTAACCGAGATTTTACAAATAACCCTGTTCGGATTTTTTGTAAACCCTTCCCTTCTATTGCTAAAAAATTCAAGGCAATTGGAATAACTTGGCAACGTCGCATCGGAATTTCGGAAATAAACTACAGTTATATGAAGAACGCTCTATGAAGAGGTCGATTAAAATACATAAAAATAATTAGGGCATTCTATTTGAAAAAACTTAGTTGTGTGCTACGTCTTAAAAATAGAACACCACTATGTATAGTAAAACATAATTTTGGTAACTAGAACTACAACTTTAGTATTAGACTTTTTTCTATTTCTAATAATTATTGAGATATCGAAGCGCGCGCTTAATGACTCACCCTGTATATTTACTGTATGTATATTAATTTTTAATATTATATTTTACATAATAACAATATATTTTACACAATAACAATATATTTTACATTTAAATGCAAATATGTTGAAAATCTGTAAAAATATACCTGGGATTCCGTTTAAAAAAATTCAACTAGATAGATATCTATCAAACCGCACTCCCTGTGTATTTTGAATATAATCTATCAGACTACGGCAAAGAGTTTTTTCGATAATTCACCATTAAGACACCCTGTATATTGCGTATAATCAACAAATATTGGACGTCCACTGCCAACTTGAAGACATTTTCTGTTATTGATCTTATTTAATTGTTTATAAATTTAACTGTTTTGAAATAATTTATTGCTGAATTTAATTTAATTTAATTTAAAATTAAATAGCAATAAAAACTTTTTTTTAACATCTTAATTCAATTAGATTAATTGATTCTAATCTTAATGATTAATTTCGTGCACTTTCTACTTATAGGGTTCTAGAGAAAATTTTGGAGACGTGGTCCTCATCTATAATAATTGGTTGTCGCACGGAGTTCACTGAAAATTTTTTCTAAATCTGTAGATAGTCAATGGAAATGAAGTTAAACGAAATATGGGTATGGGGCGCCCATATCTCAATGTGTTTTTGTAAAATTATATAACAACTTAAATAGCAACATATTTCGAACAAATTAAAGCATCTTCAGGCTAAAGTTGAATTATAGTTATGTTTGAATGTGACAAGTACTGGAAGCGGCACATGTGAAACAAACAGTTTTTATTTTCACGAAATATTAGGACAATAATTTCGTCGCACTATTTCAGCAACTTTAGTCTGAAGATGTCTTAAATTAAGCGAAACATGTCGTTATTGAACATGTAATAGAATTTTACACAAACACATTCGCCACATTAATTTAAATTTATCAATAATCTTGTCCAAAATAATTTTATTTACTAATTGTGAAATCCATTTATTTTTTATTTCTCGAGTTTTATTTGTATTTTAGGAAAATCGTTTTTTAAATTTTATAAAATAATACACTTTTAGGTGACGGGGGAAAAAAGGAGTCACTTCTATTGTAACGAAGTATTTGGTATTTTTCCAGAATGTATGATGGGGGTTCTAGCTCATTTTACTCACCCCTAACGTGTTCTGATTAACTCTACCCCGAAATGTAGTAACAATTTCCCGTGTAAAGTTGGTATAAAAATGGTGCAGAACCCCCATCATATAACCACTGTTGCATCTACAAGACTCTTGCCAATCTCGCCATTAACTTACTTCGCGCCGTATACCAATATCTCTCCGATAAGTGAAATATTGCCTATAAAACACTTTACAGGCATTATTTCACTCGGCTTTAAAAACGCAAGATCGATTTTACTCTGTACCTCTCACGATGAAGTATGAACTCAAACCGAAGTGGTAAAAGAGAAAATATTGTAGTGCATTTCCGCTTTGAGAGTATATTCATGTTTACCATTAATTAATGTCACTTTCAGTTTCTATAAATCGGAAATGAAGCTGCGTTCACTGTTAACACCTCTCATTGCCGGATTGTTAAAAAAAAAAACGAATTATTAAAACGTAGATTTCATCGGAAACTTTTCAGCTTTTATTTCTACGTATTAAGTTACAAGAACTGGAATTTCGTGCAAAAACAATTAAAATTATGGTTCACTTATGACCTTCCGAAAAATTTTTAGTGAGAAACTTATCGGAATAACTCCGAACGACCTTTCTTGCAAGTGCAATAGTGCGAATAGAGTCTTCGTAATAAAAAAAATTGCGGCAACACCTTTCCTGCTACGGTTGTTACCTCGAGCCGGATCTTGAGGTCTGCATTGTTTTTCTAAGGAATTCTTGTACTAATAATTACAAAACCCAATTTAGTGGTGAAATCGCCAACCACCACAAAATGATCGAACTTTACGCCGATACAGGAGAAAAATGCGATTGTCATTTTCATCCGTTTAATAGCTATTATTTTCTAATAAATCAGCGAATGACACGAAATAAATCTACGCGCATTAGAATTCAAAACAATCGATTATGTAAAACACGCAAGTAATAAAACATCGACCGATGTGCATTTACCTTGCCATTAATTGCAAGAAGTCAACGTTTTGGTCTCGTTTTGTATGCAGGGATCATTAACTGGCTGTTCGTGCAATAATAATAATTAAATACCACACGGATTACAAAATCTAACGCAAAAAAACGAGCCGTTCCAGCATAAATAAAATTAGGATGATTGGCTTAGTGCAGTGCAAATGTCAGATCGCTCCATTATGGAGAGTATATTCGAAAATTTCAAGGTTTAAGAAACTGATGAAGCAATTAACCCAGTTTAATGAATGATGAGCATTTTGCAATGTGGATGGGCCGCTTTTGTGCATAGCTTGCCAACTAGAAAATTGTTACACAAAGTTCAAATTAATACCGTAGCATTAGAGGCTTTTATTGTTTTTATTGATGTTGCACAGCTTTCAAGCGAGGACAGTAGTATTGACATTTAGTAGACGAGTCGGTTGGATTTTTAATTTTGGTTATGATTTCGAACGGACGAAAGTTGAGCAAGAGTAAAAGCTTCACGAGGAAAGAGGAATCTTCAATAATATATACCAGCTTTAATAATGTAATAACCATCCGTAATGTAATAAATCCGGACAAGCGTAATGGATAAACAACATTTTAATTTATACAGTGTGTCCCAACGATCTGACGCCAGATTACACACTTCCTGTACACCGTGGAAAAACGTTCTAGCACAGTCTGATGAACTTTTTAGATCTGACACTTCTTATTCGATTATACCAGCGGTTCTGTAACAAAGTTACACGCTGAAGTTCTATATCATTTTTCATATGTAAAACCTTCTGGATTAATGGACTAATCAAACATTTTTCCCCGTATTTAATTTTATAATATATATAGAGTGTCCCAGATAAATCTCCGCCGCCTAAAATCTCATAAACGAATAGATATTGAAATTCTATAGACGCTGTTGTTTTTAGCCTCAAGGGGCAAAATCATTAAAGTATGATTACAGTGATATAAAACACTTAAGTGTTTATTTCATTTAAGAATAGGTTCGAATTGTCGTCCTCCAGAGTGAACACAAACTTTTTATTACTTCAATATCTCAATTATTTATGGAAATTTCGGAACGCGGTTTTCAATACTGTGTTAATAATGTAATAATAAGTGTGTTAATAATGGAAACATTACATTCTGAAAATATGTTGAAGATACCATAAAACGCTAACCAAATTTGTTGGGTCTTCCTCTCAAAAAATTTGATGACGTCATCTGAAAATTTTTTTAATAGATAGTATTTAAAATGTGCAAAATAATGTGGTTTTATATCTGTGATTTATTAATTCACCCAATTTTTATTTCAAGCTAAGCTAACTATTGTTATCGAATCCATCAGGCGATTGGCTACTTTCATGTTTCCTCGACGTGTCATGACACCTAAATACGAGAAAACAGGTCTCCCGTTTCCGTCTGTCTGTCTGTTCATCGTCCTGTCAATTTTTGTTAGACAAATAATCTCCGAATCTACGGGATAGTTGTTATCTAAATTTTATAACAACATTTCCAGTATTTCGATTCTACAATCTTACATATTTCGTTTTTTCTTTATTGAAGTTTCTTCAATTTTTCAAGTTCTTGATTTCTAGTTTTTAGAATTTTCAGTTTTCATTTTGTACATTTTCATTTCTTCATTTTTGATTTTTCAGTTTTGCAATTTTGCAATTTTTCCATTTTTGTTTCATGCGAAAAGTTGAAAAATAAAAATCGCGAAACTCGAAAATCTAAAAAAAAAATTAATGAATCAAAAAATTGGAAAGAAAAACCAATTGAATCGAAACATTGAGAAACCCAAATATTGAAAAATCGAACAATTAAATAACCATAAATTCAAAAATTAAAAATGGAAAAATTGCAAATCAAAAATTGGAGAAACAAAAAACTGAAAATCGAGAAACTGAAAAATGTTAAACTAGAAAAACTGCAAATCAAGAACTGAAGAAACAAAAAACCGAAAAATCGAGGAACTGAAAAATCTAAGACGGAAAACAGCAAAATAAAAGAAATCTAAAAGTTAAAAAATGAAAAATTGAAGAAAATCATAAACCGAAACGAAAAATGAAAAAATTAAAAATTGGAAACTCGTGAAATTCCAAATCGTAAATTGAAATATCGAGAAGTTTGAAAACGAAAAACTGAAATATTATTCAAAAATGAAAACTCGAAGAGTTGCATATCCTAAAATTGAAAAAACAAAAAAAATTGAAATTGAAAAAATTGACGAAACGAAAATTAGAAAACTAAAATTGAATTGCAAATTGAAAAATTGAAAAATCGAATAAACGAAAAATTGAAAAATCGAATAAACGAAAAAGTTTTAAAATCTCATAAGTAATTGAAAAATGGAAAAATTCTAAAATAGTATAATTGAAAAACCCAAACATTTTAAAAATTATAATTATTATTACGTATTTAAAATAAAAACTAGAAAAATTGTAACTCAAAAATTGAAGAAACAAAAAAGGAAAAATTAAAAAATCTAAAAGTTGAAAAATAGTAAAATTGAAGGCCAAAAAAATTACAGATCGAAAAATTGAAAAATGTAAAAATCGAAAAATTTGACACGAAAAAGAAAAAAATTGTAAAATTAGAACAATGAAAAACCTATAAATTGAAAAAATAAAGAAAATCAAATACCGAAACGAAAAATGAAAAAATTAAAAATTGAAAACTTGTGAAATTGCAAATCGAAACATTGGATATTTCCAGAAGTTGCAAAAACGAAAAACTGAAATATTTAAAAATGGAAATTCGAAGAGTTACATATCGTAAAATTGAAGAAACGAAAATTGGAAAAACTGAAATTGAAAAAATAAAAAATTACAAAATCCGAACAATGAAAAATGGAAATTTGTAAAAATAAAGAAACTAAAAAACCGAAACGAAAAACTGGAAATTTAAAACTTGAAAAATCGAATAAATGAAAAAATTTCCAAACCTAATAAATAATTGAAAAATGGAAAAATTCTAAAATCGTAAAATTGAACAAGTCAAACATTTTAAAAATTATAAGTATTATTACATATTTAAACTCAAAACTAGAAAAATTGTACATCAAAAATTTAAGAAAAACTGAGAAACTGAAAAATGTAAAACTAGAAAAATTGCTAATCAAGAACTGAAGAAACGAAAAACTGAAAAATGTAAAACTAGGAAAATTGCAAATCAAGAACTGAAGAAACAAAAACTGAAAAATCGAGAAACTGAAAACTCTAAAACGGGAAAAAGGAAAAACTAAAAAATCTAAAAATTGAAAAATGGAAAAATTGAAAGCCGAAAAAAATACAAATCGAAAAATTGAAAAATGTAAATATCGAAAAATTTCACATCGAAAAAAAAAATTGTAAAATTAGAACAAGGAAAAACCTACAAGCTGAAAAAGTAAAGAAAATCAAATACCGAAACGAAAAATAAAAAATTTAAAAATTGAAAACTTGTGAAAATGCAAAGTAGAAAATTGGAAAACTGAAACTAAAAAACCGACGCGAGAAATTGCAATTTGAAAAATTCAAAAATCAAATAAACGAAAAAGTTTTAAAATCTAATAATTGAAAAATGGAAATATTCTAAAATCGTAAAATTGAAAAAGTGAAACATTTTAAAAATTATTATTACATATTTAAAATGAAAACTAGAAAAATTGTAAATCAAAAATTGAAGAAACGAAAAACTGAAGAATCGAGAAACTGAAAAATGCATAATTAGAACTGAAGAAACAAAAAACTGAAAAATCGAGAAACTGAAAACCATGAAATGGGGAAAAGGAAAAATTGAAAAATCTAAAAGTTGAAAAATGGAAAAATTGAAAGCAGAAAAATTACAAATCGAAAAATTGAAAAATGTAAAAATCGAAAAATTTCACATCGAAAAAGAGAAAAATTGTAAAATTAGTACAATGAAAAACCTATAAGTTGGAAAAATAAAGAAAATCAAATACCGAAACGAAAAATGAAAAAATTCAAAATTGAAAACTTGTGAAAATGCAAAGTAGAAAATTGGAAAAATAAAGAAACTAAAAAATCGAAACGAAAAATTGCAAATTGAAAAATTCAAAAATTAAATAAATGAAAAATTTTTTAAATCTGATAATTGAAAAATGGAAACATTTTAAAAATTATAATTATTACATATTTAAAATGAAAACTAAAAAAATTGTAAATCAAAAATTGAAGAAACGAAAACCTGAAGAAGCGAGAAACTGAAAAATGCAAAATTGGAACTAAAGGAACAAGAAACTGAAAAATCGAGAGACTGAAAACTATGAAACGGGAAAAAGGAAAAATTGAAAGCCTAAAAATTACAAATCAAAAAATTGAAAAATGGAAAAATTGAAAAATTTCACATAGAAAAAGAGAAAAATTACAAAATTAGAACACCGGAAAACCTAAAAATTGAAAAAATAAAGAAAATCAAAAACCGGAACGAAAAATGAAAAAATTAAAAAGTGAAAATTTGTGAAAGTGGAAATCGAAACATTGAAATATCCAGAAGTTGGAAAAACGAAAAACTGAAATATTTGAAAATGAAAATTCGAAGAGTAGCATATTGTAAAATTGAAGAAACAAAAAAAATTAAAACTGAAAAATTACAAAACCAAAAATTGAAGAAACGAAATTTAGAAAAACTGAAATTGAAAAAATAAAAAAATACAAAATCGGAACAATGAAAAATCGAAAATTGTAAAAATAAAGAAACTAAAAAACCAAAACGAAAAATTGCAAATTGAAAAATGAAAAATCGAATAAACGAAAAAGTTTTAAAATCTAATATGTAATTGAAAAATGGAAACATTCTAAAATAGTAAAATTGAAAAAGCAAAACATTTTAAAAGTAATAATTATTATTACCTACTTAAAACGAAAATTAGAAAAATTGGAAATCACAAATTGCAGAAACGAAGAGCTGAAAAATCAAGAAACCGAAAAATGCAAATTGAGAAAATTCAAATCAGGGATTGAAGAAACAAAAAAACCCAAAAATCTAGAAACTGAAGAACCTAAAACGGAAGAAAGGAAAAATTAAAAAATCTAAAAGTTGAAAATTCGAAAAATTGGAAAATTCCACATTGACGAAAAGAAAAATTATAAAATCAGAACATTGATAAACCTAAAAATTAAAAAAATAAAGAAAATCAAAAACCGAAACGGAAAATAGAAAAAATTAAAAATAGAAAAGTCATGAAATTGCAAATCAAAAAACTGAAAAATGAAAACTCGAAAAGTTGCATAGAGTAAAATTAAAGAAACAAAACCAATGAAAAATTGAAAAATTGCAAATCGAAAAAGTGTAAAAACGAAAATTGAAAACACTGAAATTCAAAAAATTAAGAATTATAATATAGGAAAGTTGAATATCGAAAAATATTTAGTAAAAATAGAAAATAAAAAAACGGAAACGAAAAGTTACAAATTGTAACTTCTACAGTTGTAGTTTATGAATCTGTTTTGAGTTTTTACCAGAGAAATCTAGATTTTTTGAAAAAATTATGCCAAACATTTTGCAATTTTGGAGTGAGCGGGGTTAGTAGATTTTAGAAAATGACATACCCTCTAAAAAAAGGGTGGGTGGGTAGGGCTAGTATTTGTAAAGATGAGACTGATTTTGGCCAATAATATATCCTTCATGAAAATGAAGGGGAAGTGAGCGAGGGTAGTACTTCCTAAGATGCGACTGATAATGGCAAATGACATACCCTCTAAAAAAAATAAAGGGTGGGTGGGTGGGGCTAGAATATGTAAGATAAGACTGATTTTGGCCAATGATATACCCTCCATGAAAATGGAGGGCGAGTGGGCGGGGCTAATATCTGCTAAGGTAAGACTGAACAATATCAAGAGTGGTCACTAGAATGAAGAAGGGGTGTAGAAAAAACTAAACCCAGTCCCCACATTTCTTTTTTCGTTTTCACTGACTTATTTTATTTACTGTAAAATGGGAACTGAATTCTATTTGCCAAAATTACTCGTATCTTAGGAAGTACTAGTACCGCCCACCCACCCTTCATTCTCTTAGACTCTAAGACGACTGATTTTGGCAAATGATATACCCTCTAAGACTTCGCTAAAAATAAATCCTATGCAAGATATACAAAATATTTTTTATTATTGCTTATACAGGCTGCCTAAAAATAATGAATGAGTCAATTTTTTATTGATCAAATCAGGAATGGGTTACTTCATTTTCCGAAAAATTTGGAATACAATACTGTTATTATCATTATTATTATTGATGACTTCATCATAAAAATTTGTAACACACACTTGAAACATACACATAATATGCTCCTTTACCTTTACTTGAAAAATATAGACATAGCTTTATTTCAATTAATTAAGAATATCATAAAAAAAATAAAATTCGTAAAATTAAATCTTATAATTTTTCGAAAACGCTGGATTTGTTGATTTATACTCTAGGGCGAGTAAACTTCTGTCCAGATTGCCTAAAACCAAATTTTAATTGTTTTTTGAAACTTACAAATTATAAAACCAATTGTTTAGAAATTTTGCATTATGATTTAAGTTTATCGTGAAACAGGAATCAGAATACCGGATGATCTCAAAAAAAAAATATTAAAGCAAATTTTTCAATTGGCCTAAAAACATAAGAAAGGCACTAATGTAAAATTTTGGCAAGATTTTCATGAACACAGAAACAATGACTTAAATTTATTTATTCATCCGTTCTAGAAAGTTAATGACGTCATTGTAGAAATGTATTAAATAAGTACATGTTTTAAAATTTGCTTTTTTTTTCAAAAACAAACATGTCTTAGAAATATCATTTAAAATAAAAAATGTGTTTTTCGATTAAGTAATATATTTTTAATTTTATAATGTTTATACAGGATGTTTAAAAATATAATTAATGCATTTATAAATTTTAGTGATTAAAATAAAAATGGTAGGATATATTTTTAGTTTAACATTGGAATTTGTAAAAAAAAGCTGAACCGAATTTTATAATTTATTAGTGATTAACAACTTTGGGTCTATTTTAATTTATCACATATTATATGTTTGGAATTCGAGATGCGCCCTGAAAAAGTCGATTAAAACGACGACACGTGAATCTAAAGTTATAGATAGAATTTATATGATGGGTATGCTGACTCACATTTTGACGAGAAATTTCTTCCCGCCAATAAGTGGCCTGCAACTCGAGAATCCAGAATCAAGTGGCCAATTTCCCCACTACAATGTGAGCTAGAACCCCCGTCACATAAATACCATAGATTTCATAAAATATCAGTTTGATCATTTTCAGGACTACCGCTTTGATCTTTTGTGGCGATTTCTATTTTAGTGGTCTCTGTGGTCTCTCGTTGAAAGTAAGTCAAAAAATATATAGGATCTTCTAACAAAGAAATGAAATCTTAGCTACAACTTCTGAATGGAGGATATTTAAGTGAAAACATTCAAACTCTAGTAGACATAAAATACATGATCTTCCACCACCAACTTCCGAGTTCTTGTAATTACTTAATCTTTAATGTGCGACCAAATTCGCGTAAACGCCAGTCTGAAAAAACGTTTCCACGTAGTGCGCCAAACCAGAATTGTAAATACACTTTTTAATCCAAAT
The DNA here is from genome assembly GCA_022388445.1 of Zophobas atratus. Classification (NCBI taxonomy): domain Eukaryota; kingdom Metazoa; phylum Arthropoda; class Insecta; order Coleoptera; family Tenebrionidae; genus Zophobas; species Zophobas atratus. The sequence goes on along the minus strand of CM039442.1, from coordinate 50,085,284 downwards.
TTATTTGTTTTTTTGTGAACACGATTTTTTCATTATTACGACAGATATTAAAGCAGCACCCAAAAGACGCACACGACCAGGCGCTAAACCCCGAGGCGCAGCTTTTCCATTATAATTTAATTTAAATGGGTATCTCCTTTCTCGTTTTTTTCGTTTTTGCACTGCATTTCTGTCAGGTTGTTATTAGGAAGAGTTGCTCGTAATCCGAACCCAACAATGCTGCTGTCGGTTAGAAGACGTAACGCTGTTAAGTGAGAGCTAAAAAAAAACGAAACACATTTTGTAACAGTGATTGGCTATTTTGAGTTTGCAATTTGTCGTGTGACTTGACGGTTTTTTTGTTTGATGATTTTTCATAATTTTGCAGTGATTGTCCTGTTATCTCCGTCGAACAGCCTAAACTGGAGAAAGGAACAGCGGTGTAATTTACGAGCTACCGAGTAAAACGATCTACATACCTTATGTGGGATTTTAACCGCTGGATTTTAATTCCATTTTTATTGCGTGTTTTCAATTTAGCTAAGCTGAAAATTGTTATTAAAATTAAAATGAAAAGTCCTTTTACATGAAAGGGGCGAATTTATTATTCAAAAATCAGCATAACAGCGCTTTATAAACCCACGAGTTCTATTGTTTTACTCGTATGAAATGAATTTGTTTATATGGAGGTGAATTTTTACATAACTTTTCTGCGTAAAGGAGGAAATATCATTTTCAGATCGTTTCTTCCCGTTTGTTCCAGTGGTAGGAAATTTCGTGCTTGAAAATGTGGAGACTGCGCAAACTTAGATCGGATTAGGTTAGGTCAGGTCAGGTTAGGTCAGGTCCGGTTAATTTAGTCCAGGTCATATTCGGCATATATAAACCATACTTGTGTACGACAAGATACATATAATAGATATTAAAAAATCCGAGACGCCAGATAGATGGACAGACAGACGGACAGACAAACGGAAACGGGAGATCTATTTCTTCGTTATCTAGGGGTTATGAAACGTGGAAAAAACGTAAAAATATCAAATCGGCCGACGGACTCAATTACAATACTTTCGTCGCTTACGCTCGTGAAGTAAAAACAATAAAACTGGATTTATAAACTTATAAGCCAGTATGTACAACACAACATATGGCCATGTTGTGGTGTATGAGAGTTGTGGTAACTGGAGGTAATCTAAAATTTAAATAAGTAGCTTAAGTGTCTTTTTATAAAGTGTCCCTTACAATTTTTGTTTCGTTATAACATACATTGTAATCTATCACATCTGTCGTTTGGATTACTGTATTTCCTTAAGTAGTTTGTGCTCCTTTGTGGTTGTCTTATTGTCTTTTGTCTTCTTCTTTAAAAAAAATCAGGTTTTTCTGAACTAAACTAGTGTCTTCGAATTTATTTTGTCACTTTTTATAGAAACCTATGTATTACCTGTATGTATTTCTTTCACACTTAAGCAATTGCACTACTTTTTATACAGTTTCTTTATAATGCTTCAAAACGTTTCGAAATTAACTAGGTGATCCAAAATTTTGGAATTTCAAATTTTTGAGTTTTGACAGTTTTACGATTTTTTTTATTCTGTGATTTTTAGTAACTTAAGAAAAGATCAATTTCAGGACCGTTATAAAGTTGGTCTTGCCAAAATTTATATTGTTAAGCATTCTGAGATCCGAAACAGCTCTTCAAACTTTGACCTAGACGAAGTTTGTGGAATTTAGGTGTTTTGAAAAAAGATCGGTTACTTAACATTCCATATCTACAGATTGTTTTATACACTCAAACAAATGTGCTGTTTTTATACAATGAAACTTAAGGACGTCAAAAATTTCTCGAAATCAAATATTTTTCAAAATTTGGCAAAATAAAATTTTTAGATTTTGTTTTTTTTTTAATTACGTATTTCATTTTTCTGATTTTTAGTAACCAAAAACAGTTTCAACACCACAGTAAAGTTGGTCATTTCACGATTTTTTCCTAATAACTGCAGAATCAGAAGTAGCCCTTCAAATAATGACATTGCTGAAATTATTGGAATCAAACTGTTTTGAAAATTTTTCATTCACATAGGTTAGCATAACTCAAGGTTCTTTTCTACACTTAAGCAGTTGCACTGTTCTTTATATGTACAATGAAACCTATAAAGTTCCAAAACTTTTTGCAATTAACTAAGTAGTTAGCACTCAGGGCCCCCGAGATTTTTACGCAACTAAGCAAAAGACACTTAGCGCTCCCAAGATTCTTAAACAACTAATCAAAAGACACTCGGGACCTCCAAGATTCTTAAGGAACTAAGCAAAACACACTCATGGCTCCCAAGATTCTTAAGCAACCAAGCAAAAGACACTCGGGAGCCCCGAGATTCCTAAGCAACTAAGCAAAAGAAAGTCAAAGCTCCCGAGATTCTTAAGCAACTAAGCAAAAAAACACTCACCCATCCCCGAGATTCTTATGCAACTAAGCAAAAGACACTCAGGGGTACTAAGATTCTTATGCAATTAAGCAAAAGACATTCAGGGCTCCCGAGATTCCTAAGCAACTAAGCAAAAGACACTCAGGGCTCCCGAAATTCTTAAGCAACTAAGCAAAAGACACTCAGGGCCACTAAGATTCTTAGACACTCAGAGCACCCGCGATTCTTATGCAACTAAGCAAAAGACACTCAGGGCTCCCGAGATTCTTATGCAACTAGACAAAAGACACTCAGGGCTCCCAAGATTCTTAAGCAACTAAGCATAAGGCACTCAGGGCGCCCGAGATTCTAATGCAACTATACAAAAGAAACTCAGAGCTTCCGAGATTCTTAAGCAGCCAAGCATAAGACACTCAGGACGCCCGACATTCTTATGCAACTAGACAAAAGACACTCAGGGCTACTAAGATTCTTAGACACTCAGAGCACCTAAGCAAAAGACACTCAGGGGTACTAAGATTCTTATGCAATTAAGCAAAAGACACTCATGACTCCCAAGATTTTTAAGCAACTAAGCAAAAGACACTCGGGTCCCCCGAGGTTCTTAAGCAACTAAGCAAAAGATAGTCAGGGCTCCCGACATTCTTAAGCAATTAAGCAAAAAACACTCGCCCATCCCCGAGATTCTTATGCAACTAAGCAAAAGACACTCAGGGGTACTAAGATTCTTATGCAATTAAGCAAAAGACACTCAGGGCTCCCGAGAGTTTTAAGCAACTAAGCAAAAAACACTCAGGGCTCCCGAGATTCCTAAGCAACTAAGCAAAAGACACTCAGGGCTCCCGAAATTCTTAAGCAATTAAGCAAAAGACACTCAGGGCCACTAAGATTCTTAGACACTCAGAGCACCCGCGATTCTAATGCAACTAAGCAAAAGACACTCAGCGCACCCGAGATTCTTACGCAACTGAGGAAAATATACTCAGGGCACCCGAGATTATTATGCAACTAGACAAAAGACACTCAGGGCTCCCGAGATTCTTAAGCAACTAAGCATGAGACACTCAGGGCGCCCGAGATTCTTATGCAACTATACAAAAGAAACTCAGAGCTTCCGAGATTCTTAAACAACTAAGCATAAGACACTCAGGGCTCCCGAGATTCTTACGCAACTGAAGAAAATATACTCAGGGCACCCGAGATTCTTATGCAACTAGACAAAAGACACTCAGGGCTCCCAAGATTCTTAAGCAACTAAGCATAAGACACTCAGGGCGCCTAAGATTCTTAGACACTCAGAGCACCTAAGCAAAAGACACTCAGGGGTACTAAGATTCTTACAAATTAAGCAAAAGACACTCATGGCTCCCAAGATTTTTAAGCAACTAAGCAAAAGACATTCGGGGCCCCCGAGATTCTTAAGCAACTAAGCAAAAGACAGTCAGGGCTCCCGAGATTCTTAAGCAATTAAGCAAAAAACACTCTCCCATCCCCGAGATTGTAATGCAACTAAGCAAAAGACACTCGGGGGTACTAAAATTCTTATGCAATTAAGCAAAAGACACTCAGGGTTCCCGAGAGTTTTAAGCAACTAAGCAAAAGACACTCAGGGCTCCCGAGATTCCTAAGCAACTAAGAAAAAGACACTCAGGGCCACTAAGATTCTTAGACACTCAGAGCACCCGCGATTCTTATGCAACTAAGCAAAAGACACTCAGGGCACCCGAGATTCTTACGCAACTGAGGAAAATATTCTCAGGGCACCCGAGATTATTATGCAACTAGACAAAAGACACTCAGGACTCCCAAGATTCTTAAGCAACTAAGCATAAGACACTCAGGGCGCCTAAGATTCTTAGACACTCAGAGCACCTAAGCAAAAGACACTCAGGGGTACTAAGATTCTTATGCAATTAAGCAAAAGACACTCATGGCTCCCAAGATTTTTAAGCAACTAAGCAAAAGACATTCGGGGCCCCCGAGATTCTTAAGCAACTAAGCAAAAGACAGTCAGGGCTCCCGAGATTCTTAAGCAATTAAGCAAAAAACACTCTCCTATCCCCGAGATTGTAATGCAACTAAGCAAAAGACACTCGGGGGTACTAAAATTCTTATGCAATTAAGCAAAAGACACTCAGGGTTCCCGAGAGTTTTAAGCAACTAAGCAAAAGACACTCAGGGCTCCCGAGATTCCTAAGCAACTAAGAAAAAGACACTCAGGGCCACTAAGATTCTTAGACACTCAGAGCACCCGCGATTCTTATGCAACTAAGCAAAAGACACTCAGGGCACCCGAGATTCTTACGCAACTGAGGAAAATATTCTCAGGGCACCCGAGATTATTATGCAACTAGACAAAAGACACTCAGGACTCCCAAGATTCTTAAGCAACTAAGCATAAGACACTCAGGGCGCCTAAGATTCTTAAACACTCACAGCACCTAAGCAAAAGACACTCAGGGGTACTAAGATTCTTATGCAATTAAGCAAAAGACACTCATGGCTCCCAAGATTTTTAAGCAACTAAGCAAAAGACATTCGGGGCCCCCGAGATTCTTAAGCAACTAAGCAAAAGACAGTCAGGGCTCCCGAGATTCTTAAGCAATTAAGCAAAAAACACTCTCCTATCCCCGAGATTGTAATGCAACTAAGCAAAAGACACTCGGGGGTACTAAAATTCTTATGCAATTAAGCAAAAGACACTCAGGGTTCCCGAGAGTTTTAAGCAACTAAGCAAAAGACACTCAGGGCTCCCGAGATTCCTAAGCAACTAAGAAAAAGACACTCAGGGCCACTAAGATTCTTAGACACTCAGAGCACCCGCGATTCTTATGCAACTAAGCACAAGACACTCAGGGCACCCGAGATTCTTACGCAACTGAGGAAAATATTCTCAGGGCACCCGAGATTATTATGCAACTAGACAAAAGACACTCAGGACTCCCGAGATTCTTAAGCAACTAAGCATAAGACACTCAGGGCGCCCGAGATTCTTATGCAACTATACAAAAGAAACTCAGAGCTTCCGAGATTCTTAAGCAACTAAGCATAAGACACTCAGGGCGCCCGAGATTTTTATGCAACTAGACAAAAGACACTTAGGGCTACTAAGATTCTTAGACACTCAGAGCACCTAAGCAAAAGACACTCAGGGGTACTAAGATTATTATGCAATTAAGCAAAAGATACTCAGGGCTCCCGAGATTCTTAAGCAGCTAAGCAAAAGACACTCAGGGCTCCCGAGATGCTTTAGCAACTACGCAAAAGACAGTTAGGGCTCCCGAGATTCTTAAGCAACTAAGCAAAAAACACTCACCCATCCCCGAGATTCTTATGCAACTAAGCAAAAGACACTCAGGGGTACTAAGATTCTTATGCAATTAAGCAAAAGACACTCAGGGCTCCCGAGATTCTTAAGTACCTAAGCAAAAGACACTCAGGGCCACTAAGATTCTTAGACACTCAGGGCACCCGAGATTCTTATGCAACTAGACAAAAGACACTCAGGGCTCCCGAGATTCTTAAGCAATTAAGCAAAAGATACTCAGGGACCCCGAGATGCTTTATCAACTAAGCAAAAGCCACTCAGGGCGTCCGAGATTCTTATGCAACTAGACAAAAGACACTCAGGGCTTCCGAGATTCTTAAGCAACTAAGCGAAAGACACTCAGGGCTACTAAGATTCTTATGCAGCTAAGCAAAAGACACTCACGGCGCCCGAGATTCTTAAGCAACTAAGCATAAGACACTCAGGGCACCCGAGATTCTTATGCAACTAAGTAAAAGACACTCAGGGATTCCGAGATTCTTATGCAACTAAGTAAAAGACACTCAGGGCTCCCGAGATTCTTACGCAACTGAGGAAAAGATACTCAGGGCTCCCGAGATTCTTAAGCAACTAAGCATAAGACACTCAGGGCACCCGAGATTCTTATGCAACTAAGTAAAAGACACTCGGGGCTCCCGAGATTCTTACGCAACTGAGGAAAAGATACTCAGGGCTCCCGAAATTCTTAAGCAACTAAGCAAAGGACGGTCAGGGCTCCCGAGATTCTTATGCAACTAGAGAAAAGACACTTAGGGCTTCCGAGATTCTTATGCAACTAAGCATAAGACACTCAGGGCTCCTGAGATTCTTAAGCAACTAAGCAAAACACAGTCAGGGCTCTCGGGATTCTTACGCAACTGAGCATAAGACACACAGGGCGCCCGATATTCTTGTGCAACTAGATAAAAGACACTCAGAGCTTCCGAGATTCTTAAGCAACTAAGCATAATACACTCAGGGCGCCCGAGATTCTTATGCAACTAATCAAAAAACACTCAGGGCTATTAAGATTCTTAGACACTCAGAGCACCCACGATTCTTATCCACCCGCAACTAAGCAAAACACACTTAGGGCTCCCGAGATTCTTACGCAACTGAGGAAAAGATACTCAGGGCGCCCAAGATTCTTATACAACTAGACAAAAGACACTTTGTTATACTATTTGCTATAAAATTTATTTTTTATGTCATGCACCTGACCTGACTTCACCTAACGTGACCTGACTTCTCTATTGTCTTAAATAAACAAATTTTAAACATTTCCATGAATATATAAAAACCACAAAGTACATTCTTAAAGTAATTGGAATTTGGGAAACAGAAATTAATAATTATTTGCTTTTTTATTTAGAAAATTTTTATACCCAGCTATTTTGACGGAACTGTAAAAATTGCTAGATTTCAGTTGGCGATTTTGAAAAAATTTCCGAAGAAATGAAGCCGAAAATTACTTCTGGATTTCGAAATTTACAAGGAAATGACTTCAAGTGTTTCGAAAAATGGTTGAAAATGTCAAAAAAACCAAAATCAGTTTTATGTTGTCAAATACTAGCCCCGCCCACCCACCCTCTCTTTTCTTGCAGGGTATGTGATTTGCCAAAATCAGTCTTATCTTAACAAGTACTAGCTAGATAAGATAAAACTGATTCTGGCAAATGACATACTCTCTAAGAAAAGAGATGGGTGGGCGGGGCTAGTACCTGCTAAGATAAGACTGATTTTGGCAAATGATTTATCCTTTAAGAAATTAAATTTAAATTATTATAAGAAAAGACACTAGAGGCTCCAAAGCACTTTCAAATTCTTTCCAAACAGGAATAGCTAGAACCTCAAGATTGTATTAAATTAAAAAAAAAACGAAATCTACAAGAAAATGAGTTCAACTATTTTGAAATTGGTTGAAAAATGGTCCAAAAATGTTAAAACTGCCCAAATTAGTTATATCTCATCAAATACTAGATGAAAAATGAATCCTAAAAAAATCCAAAACTTTTCGAAATTAACTGGCTTTTCCAAAATTTAAGAATTTAAAATCTTTGGATTTCGACAGTTTTAAGATTATTTCCTAATTCTTTGATGTTTACTAAGTAGAAAAAACCATTAATAAACTAGTTTTTCCAAAATTCAATTTTTTGGATTTTGCCAATGTAACGATTATTTTTCACTCTCCGATTTTTCGTATTTAAAAAAAGATCAATTTCAGGACGATAATAAAGTTGATCCTTCCAGAATTTATACTGTTAAGCATTTTGAAATCAGAAACAGCCTTTAAACCTTGACCTAGATGAAGTTTCGGGAATTTAGCTATTTTGGAAATTTTCAAATTGTTTATTACGTTTAAATAAATGCGTATTTTCTATACAATGAAACCTAAAAAGGTCGAGAACTTCTCGAAATCAATTAACCTTTCCAAAACTTCGCAAATTAAAATGTTTAGATTTTGACATGTTTTAAATTATTTCAGATTTCTGATTTTTAGTAACTAATAAGTAGTTTCAAGACCACAGTAAAGTTGAGCCTTCCAGAATTTAGTTTCTTAATCAATCTGGAATCAGAGATAGCGTTGACGAAATTTTTGAAATCTAGCTATTTTGAAAATTTTCCAGTTACAAAGTTTTCCGTAAATGTTGACCTTGACAAAGTTTTTGGAATTTAGCTACTTTGAAAACTTCCCAGTTACCTAACTTTCCACATCTCCAGATTGTTTCATACACACAAATAAATGTGCTGTTCTTTATACAATGAAACCAAAAAATGTCCAAAACTTCTCTAAATCAATCACCCTTTCCAAAATTTGGGTATTTAAATTTTTTGGGTTTTGAGAATTTTAAATTATTTCAGCTCCCTGAATTTTAACAAAAAAATAATTTGAAGATAATCATAAAGTTACTAGTTAAGCATTCTGAAATCAGAGATAACCTAAAATGGTTCACGAAATCAATAAAACTTTCCAAAATTCCCAATTTAAAATTTTTTGATATTGACACTTTTTAAATTATTTCAGTTTTTTTATTTTTATAACAAAAAACCAGTTGCAAGACCACAATAAAGTTGGTCATTTCAGAATTTAGATTCTTAGTCAATCTGGAATTGAAAACCTTGACACCAAAATTTTTGGAATGTATCTTATATTTTGAAAAAATTCCAGTAATATAGGTTTCCACACTTTTTGCACACTTAAGCAATTCCCCTGTTCTTTATACAATGTAAACATACAGAGGTCCAAAACTCAGTTTGTGACTCCGTGAAATGTTTGACAGCATACTGAAATTTTAGAAGTACGTTCCTGGCACGAGATTCTACCTGCCACTGGTACTACACAATAGTGTTCCAATTATACCTCTTTCTTTGACATTGTATTTTACATTACATTATTTATAAAATAATGCAACTAGTATCTCTTGTCCTTTAAAATGCCCCATCAACAGGAAATAAAACTTCGTACTTTTCCTTTCGTCCACACTTTCGTCAGTGACTGTGCCGTTTGCCTACAGCACTTCAAAATCGCCCTTCAGCAGCCCAAGCCGGTGAAAGGAAAGCAACACGTCCGACAATTCATACTAACATATCACTATCGGCGATTATTAATAACAAATGTTATTATTACCCGCCACGACTCAACCCAGCAAGGCCGTTGATCGCGTCCGTTGCGGATTTTCGACAAGGTCGCACTTTTTTGCGTAATCCCGATTAAATAATGCGTCTACTCACCTAAACCGTAATAAACACAGAAAAAGCAGTTTTGGGGAAGTGGCAGCGTTACGACAGGACCAATATAAAGTTTATAATGCGGCCAATCAAAGTTCGGAAGATTTCAGCCGAATTTCGATGCTTGGCTAAACACGTTCCGAAGTTCGAGATACTTGGACGTGATTATTGCCGAACAAAAGGGTTTAAAGACACCGTTTTGACTGTGTTTATAATTACTTCGCGATTTCAAGGTTGGAAATCCGGCGACTCTGTCGTGAGTCGGAGTTTCGTAATTGCTGTCTGAAACGAAAACGAAAGGATTTATTGCAGGATACTCGGGTTTTTCTATTTTTTGAAAGGTTGTGTAATCGATCGCTTCCGACTTCTGAGCGATATTTTATTTCTGTGTTGTTTGAAATTTTAATTATAATCTGCGTGGTAATTAAATATCCATTCGTCACACTAGGGATTTTTTAAATTGATTTTGTTGTGTCCACCTTGGTATGCCACTTGCTGCTCGTAATTTATTGGAAAAATTTTAAATGATTTATAGAGACTTAGCTAAGTGGTTTAATTAACTTCGTAATTTTGTAGAAAAGAAAAAAGACTAAATTATAGTAACCTAGTAAGCAACATTTCAGTTTTGATAATGTCGGAGATAAATGAGCTAAGAGGTGAAATATCAATTAAAGCTTTACTTTATCGACATAATAACACGGATTAGTCTGTCAAGGAGCTTTGTTGATGGTTACAGCCTTTTCATGTCCAGTGTGTTCTACATTTCATTTTTTTAAATATAATAATTAATTACCTCTCTTTTTTTGTTTATTTATGTATATAGATATTAGGCGTAGGAGTTAGGAAAAGGGTTGGTTCAAATTTTAATTAGTATATCCTGTACGGTACTAACTCTTATGATATGACTCAATCCTACACCTCCTACACTAAATTTATTGTCCTTGCCTTTCTTGCGCTTTTGTTGTTACCTAAATTGCATGTATTAATGATTTAAGGATTGAATGTATTATAATATTTATGTGTTGCTTTGTTCCCACTAATTGCCCACGACTTACAAAAAAATTACAAACAATGGGCACCTCTTTCTAAATATATCCAATATAGTTTGGTCACAACGTTTAACATCCGCACGACTCTCAGTCGAAGTTTGACGGTCGCCAACTGCCGGACAGAGCCGGATCTAGTCAATTGTGCAATATTTGCTTCCTCTGTATATTCTGACATCTTCTTCTGAATACAACCCTGTCACAGATCAACAGGAACTTTACCTTGACGCAATAGACGATGAGTATACCCAGATATGACCGATGACCAAATCTGGTTCCAACAAGATGGTGCTCCGCCTCGTTACACTAGAATTTCCATTAAAAACAAATATCCATTGTGTCATAAGTTTGACGTCACGTGTCAAAGCATTTTTTTCCATTAAAACCTGGCAATGGTGGAAACGATTTTTCGTTTACCTACAAAAATATGTATTTCTCACAAAAATTGCCTGAAACTAAAAAAACTGTTATTTCTTGCTAAGTTACTACCGAACGTTGTACTACTCAACGCTTCACGTTTTATTTTACAAACAATTTTTCTGTTATTACAGCGATAACGATGTTGTAACAAACAAGTTTATTGATATTCAAAATGTTGTTAAAAGCGCCGCAACAATAATAAATAACATTTTAAACCGCAACATAATCTCGAGTTTTATTGCTCTTTTTATAAAAACCGAAAGTACCTTTTATCCAAAAATTAATGTCTGGTTGTTTACGCACGGCCCACTGTTTATTGATATACGTTGGGACCAACGGGGAAATATAAATTCCCACTTGGTTATGTAAAACACAGTTTAATACAAATAAAATAACATTTTCGTTGCTTATCGACTAACACAAACAAAACAAAGTGAAAACAAGGAACTTTCCTTTCTTGATCTTGGTTTCGACGGTGTGGAAGAAATTGTGCTGGAAGTTCGTGAATTTTGAGATATTTGTTATTGTTGAAACCGAAATCGTTATTTTTCAGGCAATTTAAAAAATTTTCAGTGGATGTTGGATTCAAAATTAAAGTTAAAGTGACCAATCAGAATTGGATACTTTATAAATGTCGACCGTCGATGTTGGGAAACATTCCTAAGAGTGCGAAGAAATCTGTGACATTTTTTGTTTTAGAATTTTGACACCCTAAGAAGTTGAAAAATCGAGAAATCGGAAACTTGAACAACCCAAAAATTTTTGAGATGGAAAAGAATTGAAATTGAATTGAAATTGTTTCATTACAAACCGGATAAAAAAGAAATAAAAAAAAACTGGAAAATCAAAAAATTGCAAAATTACAAAACTGAAAAATTGCAATTTTATGAAACTGAGAAATTTGGAAATCGAAATTTTGAAAAATTAAAAATTAAAATATTGGAAATTCGATACAATGAAATTCGGATAATTGGAAAGTCAAAAAACCGAACAATTGGGATATCTAAAAATTGTAAAAAAGTGAAAATGAAAAATAAAAAAAGTGTAAATTCGAAAAATTGAAAATCGGATACTTTTAAAAACAAAAAATATGAAGTAACTAAACTGGCAAACCAAAAACTTGAAAAAAATTTTGACAATTAAAAATTAAAAAAATGAAAAATTGGATAATAATTGTAAACTCTAAAATTTATTGAACTGTAAATTAAGTGAAAAATTGCAAAGGTACTAAATTGAAAAACTGAACTGAAAAATAAAAATCAAAGGCTTCTAAAACCGAAAAACTGAAAATTCCAGGAATTGGAAACCTGATTCATTAAAATGGCAGAACTGAGAAATTGAGAAATTGCGAAATTATGAAATTGGAAAATAAAAATCTTCGAAAATTTGACATCGAAATAATGAAATTCAGTTAACTGAAAAATCAAAAATTAAAAAATCGGATACCTTTAGAAAAGAAAAATTGTAGTAAAATAGGTAAACCGAAAAATCAAAAACTTGGAAAATTCAAATTGAATTTGAATAATTAAAAATCAAAAAATTGTAAATTACAGAATTGAAAAATTGGATATTTATGAACTTGAAAAAACTGAAAAATCGAGGAATTGGAAAATTGGAAAATTTGATAACTGAGAATAAAAAATTTGAAACCTGTTAATTAAAACGAGGGACTAAGAAATCGGGAAATTAGGAAATTATGAAATTGAAAAAATCAAAAACTTGGAATATTTGACATCGAAATAATGAAACTGGAATAACTGAAAAATCAAAAATTGAAAAATCGGGATACTTTTAAAAACGAAAAATTGAAAATAGTTAAACCGAAAATCAAAACTTTGGAAAATTCAAATTATGAACAATTATTAAAAATCAAAAAATTCAAATTCTAAAATTACAAAATTGCAAAATTGGAAAATTTGAGAATTGAAAAATCACAAATCGGAAACCTAATTCGTTAAAACTCAAAAATTTGAAAAATTGAAATTGAATTTGAACAATTAAAATTCAAAAAATTGTAAATTACAGAATTGAAAAATTGGATAATTATGAGCTTATGAAATTGGAAAAATGAAAAAGCAAAATTAGCAAATTGAAAAATGGAACTGACAATGAAAAAACGAAAAACTGAAAAATCGAACGATTCCAAAACCGAAAAACTGAAAAATCGAGAAATCGGAAAATTGGAAACCTGTTTATTAAAAAGAGGGATTGAGAAATCGAGAAATTAGGAAATTATGAAATTGAAAAAATCAGAAACTTGGAATATTTGACATCGAAATAATGAAACTGGAATAAGTGAAAAATCATAAATTGAAAAATCGGGATACTTTTAAAAACGAAAAATTGAAAATAGTTTAACTGAAAATTCAAAACCTTGGAAAATTAAAATTGAAATTATGAACAATTATTAAAAATCAAAAAATTCAAAATCTAAAATTACAAAATTGCAAAATTATCAAATAGAAAAATTGAACAGAAAAACGAAAAATTGAAGAGCAAAAGAATTGGAAAATTGGAAAATTTGATAATTGAAAAATCAAAAACTTGGAAAATTGGACACAGAAATTCGGATAGCCGAAAAATCAAAAATAGAAAAATCGGATACCTTTAAAAACAAAAAAATAATTAAACTGAATAAATTGAAGAATTTGGTCTTTAAATTTAGGAAGTCTCATTTAATTTTTGTGCAGTTTAGTCCGGTTTCTCTTTATATATTCTTTTTGTTTTGTTTTATTTATAATAGTTTCTAGATAAATAATGTACTCTCTCAGTCATATATAATTTAATCTTATTATTTCTTGTAAGTGGGTCCAGAACCTGTTGGAAATAAAATTTATTTATTATTTATTTATTTAATAATTAAAAATTTGAGAAAAATTAAAATTGAAATTTTGGACAATTAAAAATAAAAAAATGAAAAATTGCAAAATTGCAAAATTGAAAAATTGGGTAAGTGTAAAATCGAAAATTTATTAAACTTTAAAAATGATAAATTGCAAAATTATTAAAATCAAAAATTTTAACCGTAAAATTACAAAATTAAAAAATTGGATAATAAATTTAAACTCGAAAATTTATTAAACTGTAAATTGAATGGAAAATTGCAAAATTATTGGATTCAAAAATAAAAAATCCGTGACGACAGACAGACGGACGGACAGACAGACAGACGAATAGACAGACAGACGGAAACGGGAGATATATAGGGGTCATGAAAGATCGAGAAAACGTAAAAGTAGAGAGTCGGCGACGGACTCGATTACAATACTTCCTTCGAAAAATTGAAAAATCAATGGATTACAAAAGTAAAAAATTGAAAAATTGAGAAAATCGAAGAAGTGGAAAATTGGGAAATTTGATAACTGAAAATCAAAAATTGGAGACCTGAATCATCAAAACGAAATTTTGAAATTGAAAAAATCAAAAACTTGGAAAATTGGACATCGAAATATTGAAATTGAGATAACTGAAAAATTAGAAATTGAAAAATCGGATACTTCTATAAACGAAAAATTCAAAAAATAGTTAAACTGAAAAATTAAAACCTTGAAAAATTCATATTGAAATTATGAACAATTATTTAAAATCAAAAAATTCTAAAATTCTAAAATTACAGAATTGCAAAATTATCAAATAGAAAAATTGAACACAGAAATGGATTTTTGAAAAATCAAAGGATTCCAAAACCGAAAAATTGAAAAATCGAAGAATTGGAAAATTTGATAATTGAAAAATCAAAAATTGGAAAACTGATTCATTAACACGGGGAACTGACAAATCGAGAAATTACGAAATTATGAAATTGGAAAATCAAAAATATCGAAAATTGGACATCGGAATAATGAAATTCGGATAACTGAAAAATCAAAAATTAAAGAATCGGATACTTTTAAAAATTAAAAATTGTAATGTAGGTCAACCGAAAAATCAAGAATTTGAAAAATTAAAGTTGAATTTGAACAATTAAAAATCAAAAAATTGTAAATTACAGAATTGAAAAATTATAACCTTATGAAACTGTAGAAATGAAAAATTGCAAAATTATCAAATTGAAAAATTGAAATGAAAACTGTAAAATCGAAAAACTGGAAAATCAAAGGATTTCAAAACCGAAAAATTAAAAAATCGAGGAATTGGAAAATTAGAAAATTTGATAATTGAAAATTCAAAAATTGAAAGCCTGATTCAATAAAACTCGGGACAACTGAGAAATCCAGAATATGCGAAATTATGAAAAGGAAAAATTAAAAACTTCGAAAATTGGACATAGAAATAATGAAACTCGGACAACCGAAAAATAAAAATTGAAACATCGGATACCTTTAGAAACGAAACATTGTAAAATAATTAAACTTAATAATCAAAAACTTGAAAAGTTAAAATTGAAATTTTGGACAATTAAAAATTTAAAAAAATAAAATTTGCAAAATTACAAAATTGAAAAAATGGTAAATGTAAACTGGAAAATTTATTAAACTTTCAAAATGAAAAATTGAAGGATTTCACAACCGAAAAATGAAAAATCGAGAAGTTGGAAAATTGGAAAAGTTGATCATTGAAAATCAAAATTGGAATCCTGAAAAAGGGACAAATGAGAAATCGAGAAATTGCGAAAATATGAAAAGAAAAAATCAAAAACTTCGAAAATTGGACATAGAAATAATGAACTTCGGATAGCCGAAAAATCAAAAATTGAAAAATCAAATCATTTTAAAACAGAAAAATTGAAAAAATAGTTAAACTGAAAAATCAAAAACTTGAAAAATTAAATTTAAATTCTGGACAATTAAAAATAAAAAAAATGTGAATTTGTAAAATCACAAAACTGAAAAACTGTAATAAAATAAAAAACTACAACATTATTAAATTGAAAAATTGAACCGAAAAATTGAAAAATCGAAGGATTTCAAACCGAAAAATTGAAAACGCAAGGAATTGGAAAATTGGAAAATTTGATAATTGAAAAATCAAAAATTGGAAATCTTATTCATTAAAATGGGACAATTGAGAAATGAAGACATTGCGAAATTCTGAAATTGAAAAATCAAAAATTTGAAAAATTAAAATTGAAGTTTTGGACAATTGAAAATAAAAAAATTCAAAATTTGTAAGATTACAAAGTTGAAAAATCGGAATATTATTAATCTCTAAAAATAAAAAATTGCAAAATTATAAAATTAAAAAATCAAATAATAGTAAAACCGAAAAATTCCAAAATCGTAAAATTGAAACATCATTCAATTGAAAAATCAAGAAATTGAAAAATGTCATAAATGTAAAATCAAAAATTGAAAAATCTAAATATTTTGATACCGCAAAATTCTAAAATTCAAACTTTCGAAAATCTGGAAATTGTAAAATTGATTTATAACAACCGGACAATTGAGAAATCGAAAAACTGTAAAAATATAAAACTGAAAGATCATAAAATTGAAAAATTGGTCTGAATTCATTTCGACAGAACCAATTTTTTGGGGGAATAAACAAATATATTTACATTAAAAATTTACCGTCTGCGAGATTTCAGAGCATTCGGTTTTGTAGTTTCAAAATTAAATTCCAAGATTAGCTTATGCTCAGGAAGTAAAAATGTTCTCGGCCAAATCTTCACGAAAAACTAGAAATGAAACCAAACATTGGATCTATGGTCGAGTCCTAGTAAAAGTAGTTTCGCACGAAGTTTTACTAAATTTTCTACAAATACCGTGTTGGCGTGTTGCTCAATTGAACAAAAGTTTATTCGCTCGAACTCTTATTTTAATGAGAAAATAATTAACGAGTTTGCCCTAGAGAAAAACGAACGAAATGATTTGATTAAAAAAGTAGCGTATAATTATTGAGTTTAGTGTTCTCGATTTGGATTCTAGTGAGAAAAAAAAAAAATCATGTATAAAGCACATTTATTGTACTTACTTTTTATATCACTTTGTTGACGTATGTTTGCAATTTTTCTTCTCTTTTTTACCCCCCAGTGCAGTGTTTTGTCGCATCTGTATTCGTCAGAAAATCAGCTCGTGTGATAATTAATCTATTTCCCTCTGACACTTCGGTATGGATGAAAAATGCATGTCCAATAAATCATCTGGTTTATCACGATGATAGTTGGAGCTTTGGCTCGGCGTAGTGTTAAGCTATGCTTATAAAACAGAATCTTGTTTGTCCAGCAATTAAGCATCTACTTGTCCTCTTCGATGAAATCTCCTAATCACAATATTGAAAACTAAAAACTGATGTTGTTTGGTTTACATAACAACAGCGCATTTTACAAATAAACTTTTCCATTATTAAGCAAATACAGTTAACCTAGATTTTTCAACAAATTAGAAGTAGTTCCGCTTATTTTATTAGCTGGAGACGAGTTTTTTGCGTTTTTATTAGCGCGATTACGTTATGTATTATGGCAACGTGAAGAGGTAAAGAAAATGGAAAGTATTATTAGATATTGTTTTGATATCTTGACATTTAGGAATTTACGACGTTCGTATTTTCCTCGCCAACATTTACTTTCATAAATTTGAATAATTCGGAGTGCACTCGAAGAAGAAAAATGACAAAATCGGTAAGACGTGACTTATCAACTCGCAAGCCAACGTACCCAATTAAGTAATAATCGTTCAATGTAATCGGCATGCTCCCAACGGCCTCGCAGTATCATCTTGACTGATGCCATTAACCGTGTGGATTACTTTCAAATAGTAACCCGATTACAAGAAAATGTTTAAATTTCTTATTAATTGCAATTATGTTGTTTGTGTCGTAATTAACAGTCGTACAGACACTATTAATGGCATGTCACTATCTCAATGGGCTTGTTTTTACACGTCTTTGTTGAGTTAATCGATTTGCTATCGCTACCATGCTCTTGCACAACGATGACAAAAAACGGAAAAATTCGGCGATGCCAGGGCCGGCCGCAGGCCAGACTACCCAGAAACTGAAAACCATAAATTATTACTGTACAATCATAACATGTCCTCGCCTATGTCGCGCAAAAAATTTAGTCCAATTAGATCGCTGTCAAACTTGATTTCAGCAACGAAATGCAAATTAATGCGATTGATAAACTAGTCCTCGAGTTAATGCTGGATGATCAGGGTTTTTCTTGTCCTACGACGATTTTTATTGATCTACTTTCATCAATGAAAGTTTTACTAAATAACTATATATGTAGTAAAAACTGAACTTCTAAATATTGTGTTTCAGAAGACCATGCAGTTTCGCCTGTTAAGTATTTATTGCTGATTTTTTTTATATTTACAAGGTAAGTTCTTATCAGAAATACGTTTGGTCGACTGTTTGCCAGTATTGATGCTTTAAGGACCTCAGGTCAGGTAAGTTCAAATCAGACCAGGTCAGGTCAGAGCAGATCATGTCAGGATAGGTCAGATTTAGGTTAGATCATATCAGATCAGATCAGATCAGATCAGATCAAACCAGATCAGGCCACATCAGATCAGAGAAGCTAAGATCAAGTTATGTCAGGTCAGGTCAAATCAAGTTTAGAGGATTTCAGACCTCCTCTTTAAAAAAAGGTTAGGTCTGGTCAGTAACACTATCTACGTCTTTCAATGTGTTAAAAATAATGTTGAAATCTTGTAATGTTTTTTTTTCATATTTTTTACAAGATGTTTACAACCGTTATCCAATATTATTATAAATATCTCCGTCAGCTCGGTTTTAACTGAAAGCAAAATCTATTTAGAAGCTGTTGTTTTCTAAAAATTTTGAGCTGTGATTTTTTTATGATATGTTAAAATTGGTTGAAGCTATTTGGACAGAAGTTCCCTCATCCTTGGAATGCGACTTTTCAACAATTCCAACTTCTTACAAATATTATAAAATTTGATTTTGTTGAATATTATTTGTTTCATGATAACCCCTATAAATTAAAAAAAAATAGATAAAACCAGTCACAGTGTAAGAAAAAAAAAGAACGGGCCGCTATTAACTGTAATATTTAAATGTCCTTATACTGAAAATGTTATAAATTATCATACATATAATTTGGATTTTTTGGGAAAAGCTGAACGCCTAGGGTAAAAACTCAAGGCGGATTCATAAACCACAAGTTCAGGAGTGGGTTATTTTATAAAATTTAAATACTGTTACGAAATAAACCCATACCCGCCCCGGTGCGGTGTCACGCCTATGGGTTTTTCTAGTGTGTGTGTCGATGAACGGTGACTCATCGACAACCGAGCGGCGGGCGCTAAAAGACAAGTTTGGAGCCGGCTACCGGAAGTCTCGAAGCGGAGTCGCGATGGATATTCGAGAAAGATCTCGATCGGAGAAGTATGGGTTTAAATAGAGGCGACCATCGGGAACGGATTATTCAGCTAGTGGAGTCAAGAGCGTCCAGTGAAATTGGCCGGAATAATTTCTGTACATAATCGTTGCAATAGTCAGTAGTGTAAAAACGAGTTATTAAAAAATAAATTGTTGAGTATCATCCACGCCGAATTTATTCGTCCGATAATCGTAACAATACCATTCACAGTGAAAAAACGTGAGCCGAGCGTCAAATTTATGACTGGACACATTTTTATCCACATTTTGCCATCTACACTATATTACTAACAATACTAACATACGGATAAAACTTGACAACGAAAATATGAAGGAAACCATCAATTTTTTTTTTAAATCTTATGTTTGTTGAATTTTATGAGTTCTGAAGTATATTTCGATTTGTTTTGAACATTCTGATCGATATGACACATTTGCCAAATAAAGAATCGGCTTCTTTTGCGGAAATGAGACGATTGGGCCAAGTTTTCACATTCTGGCAGTTGTAGATTCAAGAAATTCGTCAAAAAACTTCAGATATGTTACTTTTCAAACTTTTTCTTGTGTTTTCTAGCGTTTCCAACATCCAAGGGGCCCGAAAATACCAAGGAAACAATAGGTTCGGTAATTTTTGGACATTATTTGGCAGAGAACCAGAGAACAGACGACAGACAGACGGAAACTGGCGCTCTATTTTTTCATAATCTAGGGGGCATGAAACGTCAAGAAAACATAAAAGTTGTCATTCACGTTATAGTCTTGGTTACAAGTTAGGCTCCAGAAGTAAATTCATTATCTTTTGCAAAGGTAATAGTGATACTTGCTGGAAAAAAATTGGTACAAAATTATTCGGACAGAACTTCCTTCGCCTCTGAAATACAACCGAACAAAAGAAAATTTAAATTTAAATAAAGGTATTAGTGCACTGTTAAATACAAGTAAAGAAGCATATTAAATGTCTATATTTAAAGTAGATAACTAAAGGAAAAAAATATCAGCGGTTTTTTCTCCTCAAAGTATTTTAATTAAACCATAATATAATAAAATATTGTTTTGGGATTTCCAGATTATTTGTAATTCAATTTTTGGATTATCCAATTTCTCGATTTTCAATTTTTCAATTTCTCAGTTTTCTAAATTTTGATGTTTAAGTAAATCGATGTTTTGATTTTCCCATTCCTTGATATTCGACTGTTTCGATTTTCCAGTTCTCCAATTCTTCAATTTTTAAGGTTTCGATTTTTGGACTTCACTTTGTTGATTTGTCGATTTCTCAATTTTTGAATTTTTTAATTTTTCAGTTTTGTTCTACCAATTTTTCTCCTCTTCAATGTAGGCTTGCCCACCCGCCCTATCTCAATTGTGATGATTTTTTTTATTCTTCGTTAACAAAGAGGGCGGAGCTTAACTGCAAGATACCTATTTCTTTACAACAAATTAAAAACATGTTTTTGAGTATCGCGTTGTTCAAAGAATACTATGTATATTAAGAAAAAAAGCCAAAATATGGACCCCGCCCACCCACCCCATCTCAATTGTGATGATTTTTTTTTAGAAACTTAAAACACATTTAAAATGGTGAATTTTTGTAAGAAAACATGGATTTTATAATTAGGCTCCGCCCCTAGGTCTGGCAACGAATGAAAACTTCATTACTATTTAGATCAGGGCAGGTATGGGTGGGGCTTAAACTTTGGCTTTAATTTTTACTTCCCGAGCGTAAGCAAAGGAAGTATTGTAATCGAGTCCGTCGGCCGACTCTCTACTTTTACGTTTTCTCGATCTTTCATGACCCCTAGAAGACGAAGAAATAGGTCTCCCATTTCCGTCTGTCTGTCCGTCTGTCCGTCCGTCTGTCCGTCCGTCTGTCCGTCCGTCTGTCCGTCCGTCTGTCCGTCCGTCTGTCCGTCCGTCTGTCCGTCTGCCGTCCCGGATTTTTATTAGACAGATAATCTCCGAAAGTACTCGACCGATTGTTGTGAAATTTTGTACTTATATTAAGAATATCATGTAGATGGTAAAACGCTAACCAAAATATGTCTAATCATCCCCACCACTAATGCGATGACGTCACTTCAAAATTGTACATTGTAAATGGGTTTTCAATTGTATAAAATAACATAGTCCTACACATGTAGTTTACAACTCTGAATCGACTTTTCACCCGAAACGTCCAGATTTTTGGAAAAAAAAATCAAAAATTATAAAACAACATTTTGAAATTTAATTTTTAATCTGCTAACCAGAATGCTTTGAAATGTTGCAGATGTTTTAAGGCTATAAAGAGCATCATAAATCTTTAGTCAAAAAATACTTGCTTATCCCCTCCAAAAACTTGATGACGTCAGCTCAAAAGTTTGTGGAATAAATCATATCTAAAATGTACAAAATATGATGAGTCTGTACTTGTGATCTATCACTCCATTCATATTTTTTGGATTTGCATATACAGGCTGACTCAAAAAAATTAATGAATACGTAAATTTATTTTACTGATTTACTCAGAAACTACAAAACCGAATGCTTTGAAATCTTGCAGATGTTTTAAGGTTATAAAGAGCATAATAAATGTTTAGTCAAAATATATTTGCTTATCCCCTCCAAAAAATTGATGACGTCAGCTCGAAAGTTTGCCGAATAAATCCTATCCAAACTGTAAAATATGATGAGTCTGTACTTGTAATTTATCACTCCATTCATATTTTTTGGAATTGCATATACAGGGTGACTCAAAAAAATTAATGAATGCGTAAATATATTTTATTGATTTAATCAGGAACTACAAAACTGAATGCTCTGAAATCTTGCAGATGTTTTAAGGTCATAAAGAGCATAATAAATGCTTAGTCAAAATATATTTGCTTATCCCCTCCAAAAACTTGATGACGTCAGCTCGAAAGTTTGCCGAATAAATCATATCTAAAATGTACAAAATATGATCAGTCTGTACTTGTGATCTATCACTCCATTCATATTTTTTGGATTTGCATGTACAGGGTGATTCAAGAAAATAAATGAAAGCGTAAATTTATTTTACTGATTTACTCAGGAACTACAAAACCGAATGCTTCGAAATCTTGAAGATATTTTAAAATTATCATAAGCATGGTAAATTTTTGATCAAAACGTATTTGGTCGTCCCCCATAAAAAATTTATGACGTCACCACAAAATTTTGCTGAATAAATCCTATCTAAAATGTACGAAATATGGTGAGTCTCTTCTTGTGATTTATCATTCCATTCAAATTTTTTCGATTTGCATATACAGGGTGACTCAAAAAAAATAATGAATGCGTAAATTTATTTTATTGATTTAATCAGGAACTACAAAACCGAATGCTTTGAAATCTTGCAGATGTTTTAAGGTTATAAAGAGCATAATAAATTTTTAGTCAAAATATATTTGGTTATCTTCTACAAAAAACTGATGACGTCAGCTCAAAAGTTTGCCGAATAAATCGTATCTAAAATGTACAAAATATGATGAGTCTGTACTTGTGATTTATCATTCCATTCATATTTTTGGATTTGCATATGCAGGGTGACTCAAAAAAATTAATGAAGGCGTGAATTTATTTTATCGATTTAATCAGGAATTACAAAACCGAATGCTTTGAAATCTTGGGAATATTTTAAAGTTATTATAAGCATGGTAAACTATTGTTCAAAATGTATTTGTTCATCCCTCCTAAAAAAATTGATGACGTCATCCTTAAATTTTGCTGAATAAATCCTATCTAAAATGCAAAAAATATGATGAGTTTGTACTTGTGATTTATCATTCCATTCATATTTTTTAGATTTTCTTAAGAGGTGGTTCAAAAAAATTAATGAAGTCAATTTATTTTATTGATTAAATTAAAGGCAACACTTATTATTAGTATTACACCCCAACCAACCCAATTTGGTAGACACAAAATTTGTTAAAGGAAAAACTCGGTTGAAACATAAGGGTAGCACGCTTATTTACATCGACTTTAACATTACAGACCTGCATTTGTTTTATTCGTTCACTTGGTTCCGCGAATGTGAAATAGACATGTTTATAATCAACCAATTGTGAATTTCACCGTCAAGAATTAAAATAAAGCCCAATGTTTTATATAATAAGCGGAAGTCGAAGCAATAAAACCGATGGTCGTTCTGTTTACAGTTTCTCTGTTTGCCTCTGACGTATGCTGTTACGCTTGTCATCTTAAATTAAGAATGTTTATACATAAACGATTTTCAGTTGCCGTATACGTGAGTAAATTGTTTCGTTATTTTATTGATTATAAAAAATCAATATTCAAAACGACCCAATTCATTTTCCCGAAAATTTGGGAATACAATAATTTTATTCTTAGTATTACATTACATCTATCCCAACTGATATACGTGTCCTTGCAAAAATGTTGATGACGTCATCGCAATTTTTTTTAAATTCCCACTACAAAAATGTAATGAGAAAAAAACACAATAGGCATGCAGTCGTCAAGTTTCCGACAGCGAGGGAAGTACTGTCTAAACTCTTTAGACCAATTTTTTGACATTATTTGTCTAATAATAGTCGACAGAGATGACAAACAACCAGACGACAGACAGACGGAAACTGGCGCTCTATTTTTTCACAATCTAGGGGACATGAAACGTCAAGAAAACATAAAAGTTGTCATTCACCTTATAGACTTGGTTACAACTTAGGCTCCAGAAGTAAATTCATTATCTTTTGCAAAGTTATTCGGACAGAACTTCCCTTGGCTCTGAAATACAACCGAACAAAAGAAAATTTAAATTTGAAATAAAGGTATTTGTGCACTGTTAATTATAAGTATTAAAGCATATTAAATGTCTATATTTAAAGTAGATAACTAAAGGAAAAAAATATCGGCGGTTTCTTCTCCTCAAAGTATTTTAATTAAATTTTTAATTAACCGCAATATAATAAAATAATGTTTGATTAACTGTTATTAAACATAAAGGGGCGCAGCGTTACAGTAGTATCAAATTCTCGAAAAAATAGGGTGAATCATTCTTTATTTGATAAATAAAAATATAGATAATTAGTGCCACAGTTTAAGAAAATGTATTTATTATTATTATTTTGTACTAGTATAAAATGTGATTACAAAGTATTTTAAATCTCAAAGAGGATTCATGCACCACCACAAATTTAGGAATATTGTTTAACATTTAAATAATTCTAATGTAGAAACTTTTGAGATGACGTCATCAAATTGCTGGTGGGGTTATTAGTTAAATTTTAGTCAGCGTTTCATCATCTATACGATATTCCTAAAATACATATAAAATTTTATCACAATCGGTGGCAGGCATACAGACTACAGACGACCATATTTTCGTACTACAGAGGTCATGAAACGTCAAGAAAATATGAAAGTAGTCAGTCGATGGCTTACGCTCTGAAAGTAATAATGAAAAATTCTTAGATTTGTGCTCATGAGTTTTCAATAGCGCAGACCATGTTTGATATCAAAAATTGATTTCAAAATTAGCAATGAACTAATAATAATAATACGAAAAATTGGTTCAAAGGTAATGCGACAGAACTTCCCTTGCCTTTGAAATATAGTCCGACAAATTCCGCCTCCTGAAAAAATAACAAACTTTGACTTTGTGATAACCTCTATAAAGTAAAAACCATAGGTATGACATATTTAAAGCGGATAACCAACGAAAAATGTAGATACTCTCAATTTCTCACCACATGCTTAACTTCGACTGTCTGTTTATGTTTATACTTTTCAAGAATTCGACAATTGAGGACCAATTAATAAATTAATTAAGCACACTCAGTTTTTTCTCTATAATATGTTTTTGCGAGAGGGATAAACAGAAGAATCTTGATTACCACAAATATTAAATATTAACAAGATTTCACAGCATTCAAAGTCAAAGTCACTCAATACGGATTCATAAACAGACAGACAGACAGCCGGAAATGGGAGACCTACATTTTCGTACACTAGGGGTCATAAAGATCGAGAAAACATGAAAGTTGTTGAAGACTTTGAACCAAATGTATGAAAAAAACTGAAGTAATTCCTTGAATTTGTTCAAGGGAAGAAAACGAAGAAGAGGAAGAAGAACAAGAAGGACAAGAAGAAAAAATGAAAACGTGCAATTACGTTACTGTTTCAGAAAGGATTTGTTAAGAGGCAGTGTGAACAGATTTGTGACTACAGAGAAAGGCGTTTTAAGGACGGTTCTCAAAATGGAAGTGACGGAAGAGAAAGATCTTAAAGTTGTTCATTATCAATTCGTTTTCATGGTAATACAACTTTTTTTTCTAATTCCAAACAATGAAACTGCTAAAACTGTTATGCACTTTGTGGACATACTCAATTAAGTTTTTTTAAACATTTAAGACTGCATATTTGGAGAGGAATTCAGCATATTTTGAAATCTGGTTCGATTTGTACAAAAAAGTGGATTAATTTTAATTAACACAGATAATTTATAATATTTGCTACTTTTACTGCAATTTTTACCCACTCTCTTCCACCAGACACTAAAATATTCGCTTTTTACACTTCATTGTTAAAAATTGTCGACGTATAATTTTTACCTCTCTTTGTAAAAAAGTTCGACTAAATAAAAGTGCATTTTCCGTCGGGAGGAGCAACGACACGAGTCAAAGGACACAACTTTCCGCGACGGAAGCTTTGACCTTAGAGGTAGGCGAAATTACGTCTAAACAATTTTCGGTATGATGTCCCTCGGCGCTTTGTCGAAAAAACGCTTCAGGAATGTGGAATAAAGCGGGCTGACGCCCCCCCATGACGCCACCCGAAGCCGGCCCTGAGTGCTACCGAATTGACGGATGCACGTATCCCACTTCTGACGTGTCACAGTCTAGTAATTTTTTTTCGACACACTTGCACAGAACGTATGCGATTAGTGTCGAGATACGTTGTTTCGTACACATTGTGCATTAGATTTTGTAATAATTTGGAATGCTGGCCTCTGGAAAGGTGGAATTAGAAATCGAATATGAATTGCTTGGCTCAAGCAGCTCGGAACATGGAAGAGAGAAGGGGGTCTGAGGGGGGACCGAGTAACGGGAGGACCAACACTTCACTAACCGCCCGCACTAACGTCCTTGTCAAGGATATCAACTGCCGTCGACGTTTCTGTTGAGTGCTGAGCTCGCAGGCTACTGACATCTCCCGGTGATAGGCGGAACGTCGCTGGTGATTATTGTGCAGCAAAATATCGAGGAAATGGAAGCAGAGTATGCACATATTTTTGGTCAAAATATGCAGATAAATATAATAATTGTATTTCACACCATCTTTCCGTAATCACTTATAGGCATTAAAGTAAAATAAAAATGATAACTGATAACTTTTACAAAATATCGATTAACAATAAGCGAACAATATTAATTAAGAATAATAAAAATTATAGAAATTAGGATAACTATTAAATTTATAAAAATTACCTGACCACTAATTTGACAATTCTCAAAGTAACGAAATATAACATCCAAAATATGCTTAAAGAAGTCGTGGTTGATGTGATATAAACGATTAATTAAATTATAATTACTACATATGAGTACTAGCAGCGATCTGGTGAAGACATCAGTTCTGCACGTGTTACAGTAAAACCTTAAACAATTTCTATTATTAAATCTAGGAATCCGAATTACAATTTTACTCAACAAATGAATACAGTCGGTTTTGTAGGCGAGAACGCTATGTAGGAGTTTAATACTAAAAATGAAACGCCTAATCGTCGCCTGACAACTTGTTTGATCTACGGACCAGAGCGCACTCAGGCCAATATCGACTCTAAACGTTCAGAAACGATTTGATGTGTTAATTAATGAAATGCAACTATTTTTTGTTTAATTAAGAAATAATTCTTTAATTAAGTTTGGTACATACCAGCAAAATTCCGCAAATTAACAAATACTGTTGAAATTGTTATTATGCAATAGATTTTTTTCGGAAACGTGCAGTTATTTTTATTTTTGGAAACGTTAGGGTCTACTGAATTTTAATTTATTTTTTAATTTAAATTTTTTGCGGTTTTTCTACTCTTTAATTTTAGGACTTTTAAATATTTCGTTTTTTGAAATTTATAAACATTTTAGAGTTTCGAATGTTTTTTAGTTTTTCAAATTTTCAATTTTACGATTTTTTAGGTTTTTGATTTTTTAATTTTTCATCTTTTTAAGGTTTTTCTTCGACTTCACTTTTTTGATTTTTGATTTCTCAATTTTTTAATTCACCACTTTTTGGATATTTCAGTTTTTCCATTCTTCAGTTTTTCTTTCATTTTTCAGTTTTTCGAAATTTCACTTTTGGGATTTTTCACATTATTTATTGTTCAATTTTTCGATTTTTCAATTTTACGATGTTTCAGTTTTACGTTTTTGCAAATTTTCTCTTCAATTTTACGATTTTCAAATATTTCGATTTTTCAATTTTTCAATTTGGGACTGTTCTGAATTCCCAATTTTTCGATTTTTCAATAAATCGATGTTTTGATTTTCCCATTCCTTAACTTTCGACTGTTTTGATTTTCCTGTTCTTTATTCTTCAATTTTCCGATTTTTCAGGTTTTTGTGTTTTCAATTTTTTAAGGTTTCGATTTTTCGACTTCACTTTTTGATTTTTCGATTTCTCAATTTTTCAGTTTTTAGATTTTTTAATTTCTCAGTTTTGTTCTACCAATTTTTCTCCTTTTCAATTTTACCATTTTTAAATGTTTGTTTTGCAATTTTTCAAATTTGACTTGAATAAACTCTTAGTTCTTCGATTTTTTATTTTTTCAATTCTTCAATTTTTCAAGTTTTTTGTTTTAAAATTTTTTAGGGTTTTGAGTTTTCGACTTCTTTTTTTTGACTTTCCGATTTCTCAATTTTTCGATTTTTTAATTTCTCAGTTTTGTTCTACCAATTTTTCTCCTCTTCAATTTTACGATTTTTTAATGTTTGTTTTGCATTCTTTCAAATTTGACTTGAATAAACTCTTAGTTTTTCGATTTTTCATGTTTTCAATTCTTCAATTTTTCATGTTTTTTATTTTAAAATTTTTTAGGGTTTTGAGTTTCCGACTTCTTTTTTTTGACTTTTCGATTTCTCAAATTTTCAATTTTTTAATTTCTCTGTTTTTGGATACTTCAGTTTTGAGATTTTTCAGTTTTTCCATTCTTCAGTTTTTCTTTTATTTTTCAATTTTTCGAAATTCAGTTTTAGCATTTTTCAGATTATTTTTCTTCAATTCTCCAATTTTTCGATTTTTAAGGTTCTTGATTTTTAAATTTTTTAAGGTTTTTTTTTGACTTCACTTTTTTGACTTTTGATTTCTCAATTTTTCAATTTTTTAATTTTTCAGTTTTTGGATACATATTTCTGTTTTGAAATTTTCAGTTTTTCCATTCTTCAGTTTTTTTTCATTTTTCAGTTTTTCGAAATTTCAGTTTTGGTTTTTCAGATTATTTATTATTCAATTTTTCGATTTTTCAATTTTCCGATGTTTCAGTTTTACGTTTTTGCAAATTTTCTCTTCAATTTTACGATTTCAAATATTTCGATTTTTCAATTTTTCAATTTGGGACTGTTCTGAATTCTCAATTTTTCGATCTTTCAATAAATCGATGTTTTGATTTTCCCATTCCTTAACTTTCGGCTGTTTTGATTTCCAGTTCTGCAATTCTTCAATTTTTCGATTTTCAATTTTTAATTTCTGAGTTTTTTTCTACCAATTTTTCTCCTTTTCAATTTTACGATTTTTAAATGTTTGTTTTGCAATTTTTCAAATTTCACTTGAATAAACTCTCAGTTCTTCGATTTTTCATTTCTCTAATTCTTTAATTTCTCTAATTCTTCAATTTTTCAAGTTTTTTATTTTTAAATTTTTTGAATTTTCGACTTCTTTTTTGACTTTTCGATTCTACAATTTCTCAATTTTTGACTTTTCCAAATTCTCAAATTTTCGATTTTTCAGGTTTTTGATTTTCAATTTTTCTATTTTTTGAAGGTTTCGATTTTTCGACTTCACTTTTTAACTTTTCGATTTCTCAATTTTTCAAATTTTTAATTTCTCAGTTTTTGGAAATTTCAGTTTTGAGATTTTTCAGTTTTTCCATTCTTCAATTTTTCTTTCATTTTTCAATTTTTCGAAATTTCAGTTTTGGCTTTTCCAAATTCTAAATTTTTCGAATTTTCAATTAATCCATGCTTTGATTTTCCTCTCGATTTTTCAGGTTTTTGATTCTTCAATTTTTCTATTTTTAAGGTTTTGATTTTTCGACTTCACTTTTTTGACTTTTTGATTTTTCAGTTTTTCTTTTTTTTAATTTCTCAGCTTTTGGATATTTCAGTTTTTCCATTCTTAAGTTTTCCTTTCACTTTTCAATTTTTCGAAATTTCAGTTTTGGGACTACAGATTATTTACTATTTAATTTCTCGATTTTCCAATTTCTTTTTTCTAATTCTCGAGTTTCAATTGTTCCATTTCTCAATTTTTTGATGTTTCAGTTTTACGTTTTTTCAAGTTTTTTCTTCAATTTTACGATTTTTAAATATTTCGATTGTTCAATTTTCAATTTTTGACTTTTCTAAATTTTCAACTTTTCGATTTTTCAATAAATTAATGGTTTGATTTTCCATTTCTTGACTTTCGACTGTTTCGATTTTCCAGTTCTTCAATTCTTCAATTTTTCGATTTTCAGGTTTTCGATGTCTCAATTTTCAATTTTTTAATTTCTCATTTTGTTCTACCAATTTTTCTCCTCTTCAATTTTACGAGTTTTAAATGTTTGGTTTTTGCAATTTTTCAAATTTGACTTTTATATACTCTGAGTTTTTCTATTTTTCAGTTTAATTCAATTCTGTAATTTTTCAATTTTTTAGGTTTTTTATTTTTCAATTTTTTAAGGTTTTGAGTTTTCGACTTCTGTTTTTGACTTTTTGATTTCTCAATTTTTCACTTTTTTAAATTTCCTAGATTTTGAATATTTCAGTTTTGAGAATTTTCAGTTTTTCCATTCTTCAGTTTTTCTTTCATTTGTCAATTTATCGAGATATCAGTTTTGGGATTTTCAAATTATTATTCAATTTTTCGATTGTACAATTTCTCAATTTTGGCTTTAATTTTCATTTTCGATTTTTCAATTAATCCATGCTTGATTTTCCATTTTTGAATTTCGATTATTTTGATTTTCCTGTTCTTCAATTCCTGAATTATTCGATTTTTCAAATTCACTTTTTGTTTTTTCGATTTTTCAATGTTTCAATTTTTTAATTTCTCAATTTTTGGACATTTCAGTTCTGAGATTTTTCAGTTTTTCCATTCTTCAATTTTCCGAAATTTCAGTTTTGGGTTTTTTCAGATTATTATTCAATTTTTCGATTCTACAATTTCTCAATTTTTGACTTTTCCAAATTCTTAATTTTTCGAATTTTCTTGACTTTCAATTGTTTCGATTTTCCTGTTCTTCAATTGTTCAATTTCTCGATTTTTCAGGTTTTTGATTTTTCTAAATTTTCAATTAATCCATGCTTTGATTTTTCCATTTCTTGACTTTCGCCTGTTTCGATTTTCCAGTTCTTCAATCTTCAATTCTTCCATTTTTAAGGTTTCGTTTATCGACTCCACTTTTTGATTTTTCGATTTCTCAATTTTTCATTTTTTAATTTCTTAGTTTTGTTCTATGATTTTACGAGTTTTAAATGTTTGGTTTTTGCAATTTTCCAAATTTGACTTTTATTAACTCAGTTTTTCGATTTTTCAATTCAATTCCATTCTGCAATTTTTCAATTTTTTAAGGTTTTTAGTTTTTGACTTCTCTTTGTGACTTTTTGATTCTCAATTTTTCAGTTTATCTTTCATTTTTAAATTTATAGAGATATCAGTTTTGGGATTGTCAGATTGTTATTCAATTTTTCGATTTTACAATTTCTCAATTTTTGACTTTTCCAAATTCTTAATTTTTCGAATTTTCAATTAATCCATGCTTTGACTTTCCCATTTCTTGAGTTTCGATTGTTTTGATTTTCCTGTTTTTCATTTCTTCAATTTTTCAATTTTCTAGGTTTTTGATTTTTCAATTTTTGTATTTTTTGAAGGTTTCGATTTTTCGACTTCACTTTCGTGATTTTTCGATTTCTCAATTTTTCAATATTTTAATTTCTCAGGTTTTGGACATTGCAGTTTTGATATTTTTCAGTTTTTCCGTTCTTCAGGTTTTCTTTCATTTTTCAATTTTTCGAAATTTCGGTTTTGGGATTTTTCAGATTTTTACTGAACTTTTCGATTTTATAATTTCTCAATTTTTGACTTTTATAAACTCTCAATTTTTCGATTTTTCAATTATTAATCCACTCTTTGATTTTCCCATTTCTTGATTTTCCACTGTTTCGATTTTCCAATTCTTCAACTTTTCGATTTTCCAGGTTTTTGATTTTTCAATTTTGCAATTTTTTTTTTGAAGATTTTGATTTTCCGCTTCACTTTTTTGATTTTTCGATTTCTTAAAAACCATTTCACCTATTGTTTTTTCCAAAGCTTTGCTAACTAAATATGAAGTGCCACATTTTCACTGGTCAAAGTTCCAATCAACAAATTTGCGACATAACGTCCACATGAATCAGTTGTTTTAACGACATGAAAGTAAATTAGATTATCGCCTATAATTTGACAAGTAGCCTGCTTTATTTTTTGAAACGCTTTGCTCACGTAGTTTTTTTTAAGGTATTCTCATCGGGAACTGACTTCATGGTGCGTTTTTCAGAAAATGATTTTGGGGTTATTCAGCTTATTTTTGTGATGGCTTGTCCCAACATGCTGCGTTATCAAAACTTCTTTTCACAGACGACCTGACATAAAATTAATTCATATTGTGCATGCTTTATTCTCGCGCTGAAAGCAATAAGATATCAATAAATTAAGCTATTGTTTGAAATTGGAACTAATAAAAATAAATGTTCCAAATTCAAAAATATAGCAGTGATAGAAATTTTAATACTTTATTACTCCTCCTACATTTTTACAGCACGCTCTGCAAAAAACTGATTGAGAATTTTATCTGACACTAGTTCGGGATACTTTTTTATCTAGCCGTGGACATTTGCAGAAACTTTTGGCATTTTGGACTCGAAGTTCACTTGTCAGTACGAAAATAAGGACTTTATGTCGCATTTTAAAGAATACATCGGAGCCTTACTGATGATAGCGCTTCGGTCGAGGATTCGGATTTTTTTTTTTGACAAATTTCTCCGGCTGGTTTTTGCTGGAGGAGAGTAATTGCCGAAGTCGGTGAAGGAGACGGAGACGGTGTCGTTTGTTTGGGAAGTTTCGGAAGAGTGATGGCTGAAGTGGCGCGAATTTTTTCCGTAACAAATTTATTTCTTTGTGATGGTAATGAAGAACTATTTGTTTAGTTAAATTTGTACTTGGACTAAGATGAATTTATTCTGCATTGACGTCCGAGCAAAAAGCGGAGACAATTGCAGTTTTCGGTCGAGTGGAGCCTAGGTGTAGGAACTTCCCCGAAATCTGCAAAAAATCGTTAATGGTTTCCTCATATTTGTATTCGACGTTTATTGTTCGTATTGCTAAGTTAAGAAAAAACTAAAATCGAGCGTAAAATGTCAATAACAAAACTTGTATGAAGTATGAATTTACAAAGTCGAGCCAACGAGTCGCAATTTATGTTTCTTAAAAGCAATCTTAGGTTAAAGGTTACAAACCAATGCTAAAATATTTATATCACTTGATTTACTACTTTTTAGGTAGTAAATCACTCTCTGTGTGAAGAAGATTGACTTTAACGATGTTTTTTGCGAGCTACTTAAATAAGTGTTAATGTCATTAGAGTCACGTTATTGGTTTATTTGCTTTTTTTTACATTATTCATACGAGGAAGATCTTAATAGGAACATAAAAGTGCAAAATTAACTTAAATTATCACCGAATCCGGTCTTAATAGAAAGATTTTCTGCAAAATTACATTTATTTATGAATCACTAGTAGAATCACAATGCCGTCTATATTGTGCTTCTTGTGCCCCACTTTCGTTACATTTTGTAGTTAGAGCTTGTTTTAATTTTTGGCAAATACTTGTATCTATCACATTCAAACCATTTCATATTTCCTCAAGTACTTGCACTTATGTTTTTACTCAATACTTCAGGTTTTCTCAAAGTTACATGACACTTAGAGTAGGAAAAAGTAGGTTCCCCTTTCTGTTAAGAAAAGCAAAAATTAAAATAACTAAAAACTGAAAAGTTGAAAATTGTAAAACTTAAAAATTGAAAAATTGCAAAATTTTAGAATTAAAAAAGCAAAAATTGAAAACACCCAAAAATTGAAACATCGAAAAATTTCAAATTGACAATTTCAAATATTTCATAATTATTGTAAAATTAAAACCTTAAAATTCGAAAAATTAAAAATCGAGAAACTGAAAAGCAAGAAATCCAATGTTTGAAAAATCAAAAAATTTTAAAGTGGAAACCAGAAAAATTGCTAATTGAAAAAGAAACGAAAAAACGAAAAACCCAAAAATTGGGAAAACTAAAAATTTAAATTCCAAAAATTGCAAAATAAATACAAAAAACTAAAAAATCGAAAAATGGAATAAAAGAGAAGTTGAAATATTAAAAATCGTGAAAGTGAAATATTAAAAATCCATCAACTAAAAATCAAAAAATTCAGTTTCGGGAAACAATAATAAAAAAATTAAGAATAGCAAAAATTAAAATAACTAAAAACTGAAAAGTTGAAAATTGTAAAAATTGAAAAATTGCAAAATTCTAGAATTAAAAAAACAAAAATTGGAAAAACCAAAAATTGAAACATCGAAAAATTGAAAAATTTCGAATTGAAATAATTACTGTAAAATTAACACCGAAAATTTGAAAAATTAAAAATCGAGAAACTGAAAAGCAAGATATCGAAAAATTAACAAATCTAATATTTGAAAAGTCAAAAAATTTAAAAGTGGAAATCAGAAAAATTGCTAATTGAAAAAGAACCGACAAAAAAAAACAAAAATTGGGAAAATTAAAAATTTAAATTCCAAAAATTGCAAAATAAAAAAAAAAACTAAACAATTGAAACATGGAATAAAAGAAAATAAAATATTAAAAATCGATTAACTAAAAAATTAAATATCTACATACTGTAACCAAAAAATTGAGAAAAGCAAAGATTAAAATAACTAAAAACTGAACAGTCAAAAATTGTAAAACTTAAAAATTGAAAAATTGCAAAATTCTAGAATTAAAAAAGCAAAAATTGATGAAACCAAAAATTGAAACATCAAAAAATTGAAAAATTTCAAATTGAAAACTCCATATATTTCATAATTATTGTAAAATTAAAAACCAAAAATTTGAAAAAGCAAGATATCGATAAATTAACAAATCTAATATTTGAAAAGTAAAAAATTTAAAAGTGGAAACTAGAAAAATTGCTAATTGAAAAAGAAACGAAAAATTGAAAAAATATAAATTCCAAATAATTACAAAAAACTGAAAAAATCGAAAAATGGAATAAAAGAAAAACTGAAACATTAAAAATCGTGAGAGTGAACAATTAAAAATCGATTAACTAAAAATCGAAAAATTAAAAATCGAGAAACCATAATCAAAAAATTGAGAAAAGCAAAAATTAAAATAAATAAAAACTGAACAGTCGAAGATTGTGAAACTTAAAAATTGAAAAATTGCAAAATTCCAAATCAAAAAACAAAAATTGATAAAACCAAAAATTGAAAAACCAAAAACTGAAACATCAAAAATTGAAACATTTCAAATTGAAAACTCCCAAATATTTCATAATTACTGTAAAATTAAAAACCGAAAATTTGAAAAATTAAAAGTCGAGAAACTGAAAAGTAAGAAATCGAAAAATTAACAAATCTAATGTTTGAAAAATCAAAAAATTAAAAATTGAAACCAAAAAAATTGCTAATTGAAAAGGAGACGACAAAACGAAAAACCAAAAATTTGCAAAATAAATACAAAAAACTAAAAAATCAAAAAATGGAATAAAAGAAAAATTGACACATAAAAATCGTGAAAGTGAAATATTAAAAATCAAAAAATTAAATATAGAGAAACTATGATCAAAAAATTGAGAAAAGCAAAAATTAAAATAACTAGAAATTGAAAAATTTTAAAAGTTCAAAATAGAAAATTGCAAAATTCTAGAATTAAAACATCGAAAAATTGCAAATCGAAAAATTAAAGAAATGAAAAATTGACAAATCCAAAAATTTTAAATCGAAAGCTTAAAAATTTGCAAAACCGTAAAATTAAAAATTGAAAACTTGGATATATAATTAAAAATCGAGGACCCTGAGAATTAAAGGCGTAAAACGGAAGAAGTGAAAAATGAAAAATTCGAGAAAAATTCAAATGTTGAAAATTCAAAAATGTAAAACTGAAAATCAGAAAAATTTTAAATCCAATAGATGAAGAATCGAAAAATACAAAAACTGAGAAAATCAAAAATTAAAATATCTAAAAAGAGCAAAATAAAAATGAGAATATTAAAAATCGAGAAACTGAAAAGCAAGAAATCGAAAAATTAACAAATCTAATGTTTGAAAAATCAAAAAATTAAGAAATTGAAACCAGAAAAATTGCTAATTGAAAAAGAAACGACAAAACGAAAAATCAAAAATTTGCAAAATAAATACAAAAAACTAAAAAATCAAAAAATGGAATAAAAGAAAAATTTAAACAATAAACATCGTGAAAGTGAAATATTAAAAATCAAAAAATTAAATATAGAGAAACTATAATCAAAAAATTGAGAGAAGCAAAAATTAAAATAACTAGAAACTGAGAAATTGTAGAACTTCAAAATTGAAAATTGCAAAATTTTAGAATTAAAAAACCAAAAATTCAAGCATCGAACAATTGAAAAATTTCAATTCGAAAACTCCCAAATATTTCATAATTACTGTAAAATTAAAAACCGAAAATTTGAAAAATTAAAAATCGAGAAACTGAAAAGCAAGAAATGGAAAAATCAACAAATCTAATTGAAAAATTAAAAAAATTAGAAGTGCAAACTAAAAAAATTGCTAATTGGAAAAGAAACAAAAAAAAAAACAAAAATTGAGAAAACTAAAAATTTAAATTACAAAATTGCAAAATAAAAGCAAAAAACTAAAAAATCGAAAAATAGAATAAAAGAAAAATTGAAACATTAAAAATCGTCAAACTAAAATATTAAAAATCGATTAACTAAAAATCAAAAAATTAAATATCGACAGACTGTAACCAAAAAATTGAGAAAAGCAAAAAATAAAAGAACTAAAAACCGAGCAGTCAAAAATTGTAAAACTTAAAAATTGAAAACTTGCAAAATTCTAGAATTAAAAAAGCAAAAACTGAAAAAACCGAAAATTGAAACATTGAAAAATTTAAAAGTCCAAATATTTCATAATTATTCTAAAATTAAAACCATAAAATTTGAAAAATTAAAAATCGAGAAACTGTAAAGCAAGAAATCGATAAATTAACAACTCTAATATTTGAAAAATAAAAAAATTTTAAAGTGGAAACCAGAAAAATTTCTGATTGAAAAAGAAACGAAAAATCGAAAAACTAAAAAAATGAGAAGACAAAACATTGAAATTCCAAAGATTGCAAAATACCTAAATACAAAACAATTAAAAAATCGAAAAATGGAATAAAAGAAAAATTGAAACATTAAAAATCGTGAAAGTGAACAATTAAAAATCAATTAACTAAAAATCAAAAAAGTAAATATCGAGAAACTATAATAAAAAAATTGAGACAAACAAAAATTAAAATGACCAAAAACTGAAAAATCGAAAATTGTGAAAATTAAAAATTGAAAAATTGCAGATTCCAGAATTAAAAAAACAAAAATTTAAAAACTAAACATTGAAACATGGAAAATTGAAAAAACTCAAATTAAAATTCTAAATATTTAATAATAATTGTCATAAAATTAAAAAAAAAGTCGAGAAACTGAGAAGCATGAAATCGAGAAAATAAAAATTTAAATTCCAAAAATTGCCAAATAATAGAACAAACTAAAAAATCGAAAAATGGAATAAAAGAAAAATTGATAAATTCGAATGTTGAAAACTCGGAAAATCGAAAAACTTAAAATTGAAAACCAGAAAAATTGCAATCGGGAAACTGAAGAAACGAAAAATAGAAACATTGAGAAAACTAAAAATTAATATATGAAAAAAACTGCAAAATAAAAATCAAAAAATTAAAAAAATCGAAAAATTGAAAAATTAAAATTCGAGAAACTGAAAAATTAAAAATCGGTAAACTAAAAATGGAAAAATCGAAAAAAGCAAAACTAAAACAACTAAAATTTCAAATGTTGAACATTTGTAAAACTGAAAAATATACAAATTGCAAAATTCTAAAATTAAAACATCGAAAATTTGCAAAATCGTAAAATTAAAAATTGAAAACTTGGAATTATAATTAAAAATCGAGAACCTTGAGGATTAAAGCCGTAAAACGGAAGAAGTGAAAAATGAAAAATTCGAAGAATTGAAAAATTCAAGTATTGAAAAGTCAAAAATTTAAAACTGAAAACCAGAAAAATTGTAAATCCAATAGATGAAGAATCGAAAGATACAAAAACTGAGAAAATCAAAAATTAAAATATCTAAAAAGAGCAAAATAAAAATGAAAATATTAAAAAATCGAAAATTGGAATATGTAATTGAGCAACTGAAAAACTAATAGGCAAGAAATTGAGAAATTAAAGATGGAGAAACTAAAACTGAAACAATAAAACAAGCAAAAATTAAAAACTAAAAATTGAAAAATTGAAGAACTGTAAAACTGCAAATCGAAATATTCCAAATTCTAAAATTAAAAAATTGAAAAATTGCAAATCGAAAAATTGAGAAACGAAAAACTCAAAATCGAGAAACACGAAAATCGAAAAATTGCAAAATTCTGTAATAAAAAATTGAAAACTGAAAAAACCAAAAATTCAACCATCGAAAAATTGAAAAATTTCAATTCAAACTTGAAATTTCATTTTTGTAAATTGAAAAATCGAAAAAGTAAATCTGAAGAAGCGAAAAATTAAAAATTCGAATGTTGAAAAGTCGGAAAATGGAAAAATTTGAAATTGAAAACCAGAAAAATTGCTAATCGAAAAATTGGAGAAACAAAAATCGAAAAACCGAAAAACTTAGAAAACCAAAAATTAAAATATCAAAAAATTGCAAGATAAACTAAAAAATTAAAAAATCTATAAGATGGAAAAACCGAAAAATAAAAAATTAAAAGTCGGGAAATTGAAATATTAAAAATGAAGAAACTGAAAAGCAAGAAATTAAAATGAGTAAAATTTGAAAAGTTGAACAACTGCAAAATTGAGAAATCCAAAAATTGTATAATTCCGAAATTAAAACAAATAAAAAACTAAAGCAATAAAAAATTGACAAATCGTAAAATTTAAAAATGAAAACTTGAAAATTTGCAAAATTGTAAAATTAAAAACTGAAAACATGGATATGTAATTAAAAATCGAGAACCCGAAAAGCAAAGCCGTAAAACTGAATCAAGGGAAAAATTGAAAATTGAAAAACTGAAAAGCAGAAAAATAGCAAATCGAATAATCGAGGAAACGAAAAATAAAAAAACTAAGAAGATCAAAAATTAAAATATCTAAAAAGTTCAAAATATAAATCAAAATAAAAAAAAATCGAAAGATGAAATATGCAATCGTACAATTGATAAAAAATCAAGGAATTGAAAAATTAAAGATTGAGAAACTAAAATTGCATCAAGCAAAAATTAAAATAAGTAAAAACCGAAAATCAAAAAACTGCAAAATTCTAAAATTAAAAACCCGACAAATTGCGAATGGAAAAATTGTGAAATTCAAAAGTCGAAAAATTTCAAAATCAAAAACTGAAGAAATGAATAAAATTAAAAAAAGTCAAAATCGAGAACCTAAATACCAAACATTGGAAAAAAATTCAATACATGAAACATCAAAAAACTGAAATATTTAAAATTGAGAACTCGAAAATTACAAAACTGTAAAATTCAAAACCGATGGGAAATTTCACTTTTGAAAAAGTTGGCTCAAAATTCACAAGAAATTTTAAAAATCGTGATATTTCAACGGAAAAACGGTTGGGATTATCGAATGAACCAGGCCGAAAGTGACTTCTGGAGCCCAAAATCTACAAGAAAATGTGTTTAGTTAAGTTTAGAAAATATTCGAAAATGGGTCAAAATTGGAAAATTTCACTTTGGAAAGTTGTCTAAAATTCCACAAAACATTTTGAGAAATAGAGCTTGACGTTCTGATTCCGAAGATATAGCGTCTTGATATGCATGGAGCAGCATTTTAGAAACTTTTGGTGTAAAATTCAAATTTTGTGAAAATTCTAAAAATTGCGATATTCCAATGGTCCATTTTGAAAAAACGGTTGGAGTTATCGAAAAACTTGTCTAAAAATCCACAAAAAAATCTGTTATATAGATTTCGACATGCTATTTCAAAAATATAGCACGTTTATATTGACGGAGCAACATTTTCGGGAGATACGTTTTGAAATTTTTTAAAAATTTTGAAAATTACGCTATTTCAATTGGCTAAATCTATAGAGGTATTTAGTTAAGTTCTTAGCTTTTCTAACTATGTGGAACATCGCAGAAGAAGACCAAGAACCAGACCAGAAAACTGAGGTCTTTACTTTTAACCACTTTAGTTAAACAAAAGAAATTTTTTTGTCACACTTGTTTAGCTTTTTGAACTCATAAACATTACCTCGTTTTTACTGTGGATAAAAAATCAGAAGCTTTCTCCAAGTTGTTCCAATCAATGCTCCAGTGTAGAATATAAAACCGGTTTTCAACCTCTATAAAGTCAATTTGAAAGTGAGGTTATGTGACGCGAACGAAGCGTTCCCTAATTTGACTGAACTTATCGACAAAGCAAAAAAACGTTATGTCACAATAATGCATTTCTACTGCAGGCGCTTAAAAGTGAGGTTATGTTCTCTAATTCGGCTTATTACTGGTAAAAAGCGTGACAATGTTTATAATGTGATAATATGGTATTTCGTTCGTGGCGTTGTGGTAAAATGTTTTTACCAAATTACGTAAGTTTGGAAACTAATAGCACAACAACCATAACAAAGCCAAGAAAAATTATGAGACTTTGTCGCAACCTTAATTTAAAAAAAACTTACTAATATAAAATAAATAATTATAAAAGTACAAACTGTGCACAGTTCATATTTTGGAATCTTAAAGGCTCAATCTCACTGAAATCATCACTTCAGGTTTGCGATAATTTATGCTAACAAGGAATGTCGTAAAGATGAAATCGAAAGCATTGCCTCAGTGGAGGTAAACAAATGTTGGCACTACTGTAAACTCACCAGCCGAAATTTATGGGTTCACGGAGTCGCGCAGTGTGAATGAGCCCTAACAGCTTTTGCCATCCTAACAAAACAAAAATACATCTAATTATGAATATGTAGGCAAGGTTTTGAAGTCAGTAAAACCTTACGATCATTATAAAACAGCCATAACAAACATAATAAAAGCTCCATGCTTCTTTAAACATGTAGTTTATACAAGAATGTTAGATAAACTCTGCAGCAGAAAAGTATTCAGAATTTAATTACACTGCAATACAGCTTGATTTAAACTTATTACACTACATTTCATGCTGTTATACACACGTTATTACGTTTAATCTCGCTCCACCTCACCGAAGAAAAACCGCCACTTAAATTTTTTTCGTCTCATTTAGTACCGGCTGCTGAATTCCCAATTTTGTAACTTTAACACCAGCATAGTTGAGCTTTTTAACCAGTGAGCGAAAACTAGTTAACAAACTTTACTAAATTTGCAACTTTTAATCATACGAAGCTCCCAATTTACATTACGAAAGCTCGAAGATCGCCAATCTGTGCTACAGTTTTTGATTTTTTTTTAATCTGAAAGAAAAAAGTGTCTTATTGTTCAGTGACTTAATTTGACGTTCCGGGAAAAATGGGACAGGATGAAAACAAATAGGGTGAAGGCGGCATAAAAAGTCTGAATCGATTTTCCCAGTTCCTTTCTATGTAATAAAAGAGAAGGTGTCGACAACAACTCTAAGCAAATCTAATGCATGAATCTGTTGCCACCACACCCATGCTTAGGCGAGTCCTTGATTGTTTTTATCTCTTGTTTTCGTTCAGCCAAGTCCGTTCGATATGTTAATTTGATTGTTTAATATTATTTACTTGATATGCTTGTCAGTCCACATTCGCTGAATAAAATCGATTCGGCCCTGACCTGCATTTTTTTCGAAATATTTAGACTTTTCACTCTCGTTTTAACGTTATTTCACAAATTCACACAGCTGGACTACGGTAAAGTTTGCAGACGGACAAAAAGCGGTCTCTTTCTACGCAGTACATTAATAACATAAGTTTGACAAGTCGTAGAAGACGAAAATGCAAATTTCACAAGCGGATAATGAAATTCATTTCAGATGGACTCAAGCATTATTTCATAAAAAATCACCGTGTTATTCACACTATGGTGCATTCAAATCTCAATAAAACACCAAAACACTTAAAATTTATGTCGCTGCAGATATTTATTTTCCGGAACGGATTCGATCGATTGTTATTAGTGTTTGATTTTTTAGGTAATTGCTTTCAGAGATAATTTTTAATTATTGAGTTGAGGACGAAAATAGGACGAATTATTTTGTCTTGTGCGCTTTGACATTAACTCCTGTCACAATAACGCTTTGATCATTCCAGGAAGCGAATTGCGCTTGCACTATTCGGATGGAACAAATGCTTAATGAAGCAGTCCATTTTTCCTTTTAGAGAAAAGGTCAAGGGTTCCGAATAAAGCGGCAAAACGGCGAAAAAATGCCGAATATAACAATCTGCGCTTTATTTATGGATTAGCTTAATGAGAGGAGAGGAGATTTTAAGGAAAATTTTTAAATATTTAGCAGATTTTGCAGGCTTAGGGGCATTTGTTGCTGGAGTAATATGTCTTGAATTATTCGTGAGCTGTGAGGGACGAATTAAAAAAAAAGTTGATGATGTTTTGCCTACACAACAAAAAAATTAATTTTGCTTCGTTAAAAATAACTGAATCAAAAATGAAAAAGTTGTCTAAAAATATACAAAAATATTGACAAAAACTTGTATCACACACAAAACTCAACGTTTTAAAAGACCTTAGAGTACGAAAAAATAGGTCCCTGTTTCTGTATGTTTGTCTGTCGTCTGTCTGTGTCGATTTAGGTAGTCAGGTAATCGCCAAAACTACCTTTTGGCTAATCATCCCTACCAACAATTTGATAACGTCCCTTCTATCTTTTTTTTTAGTGAACGCCATTTAAATT
This sequence comes from Zophobas atratus, assembly GCA_022388445.1. Lineage (NCBI taxonomy): Eukaryota > Metazoa > Arthropoda > Insecta > Coleoptera > Tenebrionidae > Zophobas > Zophobas atratus. Next base: position 50,042,733 of record CM039442.1, on the reverse strand, counting down.
TTATAAAATGGTATACTTCTATACTTGTGGTTTATGAATCCGCCTTAGTTTTTACCCACAGGTATCTAGATCTTCGCATAAAAATCTTTGCTGTTCGATTGACTCAATCCAGAAACTAAAAATAGAAAAATTGAGTAAAGCAAAAATTAAAATAACTAAAAATTGAAAAGTGAAAAAACTGTAACTCTAAATCGAAAAATTGCAAAATTCTAGACTTAGAAATTCATAAATTGGTAAACCCAAAAAGTGAAACATCGGAAAATTGAAAAATTAAGAAATCTGACAAATTGAAAAATCGAAAAAGTCGTAAATCTAAAGACAAGAAAAACTGAAAAAGAAAAAATTGAAAAATTCGAATGTTGAAAATTCGAAAAGTCGAAAAATATAGAATTGGAAACCAGAAAATTGAAAAATTTAAAAAACGAAATATAGAAAACCTGAAAAATTGAGAAAACCAATTTAAAATATCGAAAAATTTAAAATAGTAAATACAAAAAAACTAAGAAATGGAAAAATGGATTAACTGAAAAATTGAAAAATTAAAAACCAAGAAATTGAAATATTAAAAATCGACAAGCTAAAGATCCAACAATTAAAAATCAAAAATCTGAAAAGCAAAAATTGAAAAATTTAAAAATTGGACAATTGAAAAATCCAAAAAGCCGTAAAACCGAAGAATAGAAAATTAAACATTCGAAAAAAGGAAAAAAAATTGAAAGCAAAAAGTCGAAAAATGTTAAATTGAAAACCAAAAAAATTACACAACAACCAGAAAAATTGAAAAATTGAGGACACTAAAAATAAAAATATCAAAAAATTACAAAATAAATATAAAAATACTAAAAAATAGAAAAATGTAATAATTGAAAACAAACCGAGAACAAAAATCGAAAAATTGAATAAGTAGAAATTGAAAAGTAAAAAAATTGTAACTCTAATATCGAAAAATTGCAAAATTCTAGAATTACAAAATCATAAATTGAGAAAACCAAAAATTGAAACATCGAAAAATTGAAAAATTTTAAATTAAAAACTCCAAATTATAAAATTAAAAACTGAAAACTTAAAAATCGGGAAGCTGAAAACAAGGAAATTAAAAAATTAGGAAATCTCATCACTGAAAAATCGAAAAAGTCGTAAATCTAATGCAGCGAAAAATTAAAAATTAAAAAAATTGAAAAATTCGAATATTGAAGACTGGAAAAATCCAAAAATTTAAAATTGGGAACCAGAAAACCTATTAATTGAAAAATTAAAGAAACCAAATATAGAAAAACTTGAAAATTAAGAAAACCAAAAACTAAAATATCCAAAAATTGAAAATAAGTACAAAAAAACTAAAAAATTGAAAAATGGAATACTTGAAAAATTGAAAAAAAAAATCAAAAAACTGAGAAGAAACAAATTGAAAAATTTAAAAACTGGAAACCAAAAAATTATTAATCGAAAAAATTGAATAAACGAAAAATTCAAAAACTGAAAATTTTGGAGAACCAAAAATTGAAATATTAAAAAATTGCAAAATAAATACAAGCAAACTAAAAAGCCGAAAAATGGAACAACTGAAAAACTGAAAAATTAAGAAATTAAAATATTGAAAATCAAGAATCTAAGAAAGTTCTAAAAATTAATAGTCAAAAAAGTGAAAAGCAAAAAATTACAAAATTTAAAAATGGACAGTTGAAAAATCGAAAAAGCTGTAAAACTGAAGAAACAAAAGTTAAAAATTCGAAAAATTGAAAAATTCAAATGCTGAAAAGCGGAAAAATCGAACAATTTTAAACTGAAAATCTCAAAAATTGCAATCGAAAAACTGAAGGAACGAAATATTGAAAAATTGAAAAATTCGAATATTAAAAATTGGAAAAATCCAAACATCCAAAATTGGAAACCAGAAAAATTTACTAATTGAAAAATTGAAGAAACGAAAAATAGAAAACTGAAAATTTGAGAAAATCAAAAATTAAAATATTCAAAAATTGCTAAATAAATACAAAAAAAAAAATAAAAAACCAAAAAATGGAATAACTGAAAAATTGAAAAATTAAAAATTAAGAAATTAAAATATTAAAAATCGAGAAACTGAGGATCTAAAAGTTAAAAGTCAAAAAAGTGAAGAGCAAAAAATTAAAAAATGTAAAAATTGGACAGTTGAAAAATCGAAATACCCGTGAAACTGAAGAAACAAAATTAAAAAATTCGAAAAATTGAAAAATTCAAATGCTGAAAAGCTGAAAAATCGAACAATTTTAAACAAAAAATCTCAAAAATTGCAATCGAAAAACCGAAGAAACTAAAAATTGAAAAATTAAAAAATTGACAAATTTGAATATAAAATTGCAAAATAAAAAAAAAACAAATAAAAAACCAAAAAATGGAATAACTGGAAAATTGAAAAATTAAAAATTAAGAAATTAAAATATTAAAAATCGAGAAACTGAAGATCTAAAAGTTAAAAGTCAAAAAATTGAAGAGCAAAAAATTAAAAATGTAAAAATTGGACAGTTGAAAAATCGAAAAAGCCGTAAAACTGAAGAAACAAAAATAACAAATTCGCAAAATTGAAAAATTGATGAAACGAAAAATTGAAAAATTCGAATATTGAAAATTGGAAAATTCCAAAAATTCAAAATTGGAAACCAGAAAAATTTACTAATTGAAAAATTGAAGAAACGAAAAATAGAAAAACCGAAAATTTGAGAAAATCAAAAATTAAAATATTCAGAAATTGCAAAATCAATACAAAAAAACTAAAAAGTCGAAAAATGGAATAACTGAAAAACTGAAGAATTAAAAATTAAGAAATTAAAATATTAATAATGGAGAAACTGAAGATCTAAAAATTAAAAGTCAAGGAACTGAAAAGCAACAAATTGAAAAAGCCGTAAAACTGAAGAAACAAAAATTAAAAATTCGAGAAATTGGAAAATTCGAATGCTGAAAAGTTGAAAAATCGAACAATTTTGAACTGAAAACCTCAAAAATTTCAATCGAATAATTTAAGAAACGAAAAAAATAAAAAAATCGGAAAATGAAATAATTGAAAAATTTAAGTGTCATTTTTTTTAGAAATTGGAAAATTTCACTTTTGCAAAAGTTGCCTAAAATCCACAAAAAAATCCAGGATGTAGATCTCAACGTGCTGATTCCAAAAATATAGCGTGTTTATTTTCACGCAGCAACATTTTCGAAATACTGGATGTAAAAGTCAAATTTTTTAAAAATTCTAAAAATGGAAAACCGTAAAATTGAGAGAACCAAAAATTCAAATATCCAAAAATTGCTAAATAAATACAAAAAACTAAAAAATCGATAAACGGAATAACTGAAAAATGGAAAAATTAAAAATTAAGTAATTGAAATATTAAAAATCGAGAAACTAAAAATCGGAAAATTGAATAAAGCATAAATTAAAATAACTCGAAAGTGAAAAGTCAAAAAACTGTACCTTAAAATCGAAAAATTGAAAAATTTCAAAAAGAAAACTCCAAATTGTAAAATTAAACACCAAAAAATTAAAAATCGAAAAGTTGAAAAGCAGGAAATTGAAAAATTCGAATGTTGAAAATTCGAAAAATCAAAAAATTTAAGAAATAAAAAAAAAATTAAAAATTCAAATACTGAAAATTGAAAAAATCGTAAAATTTAAAATAGTAAACAAAAAAAATTACTAATCGAAAAACTGAAGAAACGATAAATAGAAAACCAAAAATTCGAATATACAAAAATACTAAAAAAGTGAAAAATTGAAAATTTTGTAATTAAGAAATCGAAATATTAAAAATCGAGAAACTGAAAATCTAAAAATTAAAAATCAAAAAACTGAAAAGAGAAAAATTTAAAAATTTAAATATTGGACAGCTGAAAATCGAAAAAACCGTAAAACAACATTTTCGAAATATTCGGTGTAAAAGTCAAATTTTTGAAAAATTCTAAAAATTGCGATATTTCAATGGATCATTTTGGAAAAAACGGTAGAGTTATAGAAGAAACCAGTCTGGAAGTGACTTCTGGAGGCTGAAATCTACAAGAAATTGTATTTTGTTAAGTTTAGAAAAAGCTCTAAAATGGTTCGATATTTGTGAGGGCTGGAAAATTTCACTTTTGAAAAAATTGTCTAAAAATTTGCAAAAAATTCTGGGATATAGATCGCGACGTGCTGATTCCTTAAAAATAACGCGTTTAAAAAGCAACATTTTAGAAATATTCCGTGAAAAAGTCAATTTTTTTAAAAATTCTAAAATTCACGACACTTCATTTTGAAAAAAACGGTCGGATTTATCCAAGAAACGAAGCCGGGAGCCGAAATCTACACAAAATGTATTTAGTTAAGGTTCGAAAATTGGGCCGAAATTTGCATAAGTGGCTCTGCAATAAATAATGATAAATAAATGAGTGATTATAATCAAAGCCAGTTTATAATCACAATGTTTTTGAATTCCGGATAAAACGTGTGCACATATAAAACGTGAATTTAACAATGACCACCCCTGAAACAAGAGCTGAATTATTCTATACACTTCTAGGTCCAATTAAAATTATTTGTTTATTATTTCCGACCACGCACACTGGCTGAGCATGTTAATTATACATTTAATCCTGAATGTAATTACACTTGCTGTAGCTTAAAACAAACACAGTGAATCGCATTTATTTGCCCGGATTAATGCAAAATTAATAATTTTCATCGACAGTTTGAAGCATTAATAACAGAAGCGGTTTTCCATAAATAGCAATTAAATCGTTAACTTTATGTTTAAAAACAATATAAAAATAACCTTTTTAAAAATTCTGCATAGCTAATTATGCAAATAAATGCGGTCAGCCCGCACCATGCCCACAATTTTACCAGCCTCTGCAGAAAATGACATATAATTATTTTAATACCCCCTAAATGTCATCAGCTATCGGTATGCATTTACTAAAAAAGTTCGTTGGACCATGCACTAGAATTAGCACCGATTTCATCCCGAATGCATTGCGATGTAATTAAATGCGAAAGAATTTGTTGAAAAAAAATTTGCAAGGCTACCAAATTGATTAATTACCAACGGTGATTCTGCAGCATGGAAATGCCTCCATCAAGGTTCGTTGTATTTATGTAATGATGCAAATCGATGCGGAAAAAGAATGCTTTTAGAGTGTAAGTAGAGTTGCTAAAGTAATTAAAAAGTCAATGCAGCTTCGAGCCGAAAGTAAGTAACTATCTGGCGGGAGTTATTACGGAGCTTTGCTCTCCGAAGATTAAACACCTTGCTTTATTCGACGATTTATAGATGCGTCGTTAATTTCAAGCCTGAAATTACATTATTTAATGATTATCGCGGCAATATAATTATAATAAAGTGAGGTAATTTGACGCCGAGATTAACTATTTTCTTGGCATTTCGCAGATTCAGTGGGGCATATTTCCGATGAAAGAATGGGTTATCAAACAGGCGATGCATGAATGCCTCCACAAATACTGGTCGGGGCTGGATTCTGGGTTTTTATGTAAAAATAAGCGGTTATAGATTGCAACATCGAAGATTTCATCACCGATTGTTAATCTCGAAGTAGATATCTCACTTTATCAATTATTTAAAAGTGATGACTGATGAGATTCGTTCAACTTAACATTGGCTCGTTTTCTTGATAGAAGATGCCAGCGTAGCTGCTGAAACGCGTCCACGCATATTAAGCGACTATTGTAAAATGAAAACCCAAAACCGAAATTAAAAAACAATTGCCTAATAATAATTAATTACTGGAAATGAGTTTACTCTTTTCTGAAGCGGCGTCTTTGACATCACCGCTATGGGAAACAAATAAAAGTGAATCTGAGACTATCACGGCATAGCAATTGATTAACAACGAGATGTGAGAATGTTGAACCCGGAACGAGAGCAAGAACACAGACTCGTTAATCCGATCTGAGGATTATATGCAAATTATTAGCGAAGAAAGGGAAAGATGTACACGCATTTAGCTAATTAAATCGAAAACAGTGAGCTGATTTGTTTACTTTTGTTTTTTAATTGTGTAATTTTTTAACCTGTTTGTTCGCTTTATTGTACAATAAAAGTGAGTGTCAATGTCTTATGCAGCATGCTTTCTGGCTTACGATTGAAGGTACTGATTTATGCTGTATGATAAGTTTAATGGCACTTAAAACAACGAGTAATAAATATTTATAAAAATATGGATTTCCTTATGGGTAAATGTTTGTAGGTATAAGAATTATAATCAATGCAACGGAAAATGTTAAGGGTGTAAAAGTTTTATGCAACACTAATTATTGTTTAAAGTATAATTATTGCTTTTGAATAATCGGTTGTATCATAAATATGTCTCTGATATCGAACCAACAGGACTCAAGACTAGAAAAAGATAGCAAAGATTTAATGTTCGTAATTGGATTGTTTAGAATTTTTTTTCTAATCATTTTATGTATACTCTATTCCTCTCTTCCTTTACAAAAATTGACTCCCAGACTTTTCTATTTTTGCCGTTTTTTGGAAACTTTATTCTCAAACTCTTTCCTTTCTGTCCATCATTCCATTAACAATTTCTTCCTCTAGGTGTTTGTCGTTCATTGATTTTTCTTCGTCAAGCCTATTTTTAATAGTAGAACTCTTCTGCATCATAGAACAATAACTCTTCTAGGACGAATCGCTCTAGAACTTACTGATTTCTTACCAAAATCCTTTTTTCTAAACTAGTTTACGATCTAAAGTCCAAATCTTAGTGTGTCCAATTGAAACTCTTCGATGTTGGAATTTTAGGTTCCCGTATATTCTAGAATGTTCTGGAAAATTCTTCTAATTATTCTGTGGACTACAGTATGAACTTCCCAAAGGCAATTTTTTCGGATCGCACTTTCTAGAATCTGTGTCACATATCCTCAATCAACTCTCTTCTACAGTTCTATTTTGGCACCAAATCCAAAATTATTTTGTTTGGAGTGTCACCTTTGACTAAATGAAAACTCTCCGATTGGATAACCGACTTATTCAGGACCATCCACATCTACTTCAATCTTCTATGAATTTCTGTTCTACATCGCAATAGAATTTTTTTTATTTTTCACATTCCAATATAGAATTACATTAGAATCTAGATGATTCACGTCCACTTCTAGAATCTTCGTCCAACTCACGACATTTAGTTTTGTTTTTCAAGTCCATGTTGCACAAAAAAGACGCGTCTTGTAGTTGTGGTTTAGGTGAGTTACAAGAACTAGAAAAATATTCCAATAAGGTAAAATTTCAAATCTAAGATTTTTTTTTCAAGCTGCACTTTCATTTGATATTTTTTGGTTTTGCCTCGTGATTTGTCATGTTACTGTTTTCCGAAGACTGAGTGATTTATAAGAACGAAGCTTAAAATATGTTTAAAAATTAAAATGAAAAAGGAAAAAAGAAAAAAACTTCCTGGTCTTCGCTGTCTTTTTTTTACTTTTTTTTTGGACAATTACCAAGTTAAAAAAAAACATCATTTCTGCTAAGTCCAGTTGTGAAAAGAAAATACTGAACTTTATTAGAGTTTATAGAACTGCGTTGTTTTTAGATTTTTTGCAATCACGACTGACCTGATATTGGCACGAGTTTTCTTTCGTACTATTTTTCTTGATGAATTGTTCTAGAAATTTGTCGAGAACTTTCGTTAAGCGTTTATTTATTAGGGGAACTATTTACATTATCTTCTAGAATGAATTCCGATTGTAATTCTTTTGTATTAGAATATTATACATTTACCTAATAGTGGAACTGTCTACATTATCTTCTAGAATAAAACGCTCTAGAACTTTACCGATTCTTTCCAAATTCTTTCTTCTGCACTAGTTTACGTTCTGAAGTCCAAATCTTACTGATTCAGACTGGAACTCTACTCTGTTGGAATTTTATGTGTATAGTAATAGAACAGTTTACATTATTTTCTAGAACGAAGCGCTCTAGAACTTTACGGATTCTTTCCAAATAATTTCTTCTACACGAGTTCACGATTTGAAACGCAACTGGAACTCTTCTGTATTGGAATTATTATATACTTAACTGTTTACATTATCTTCTAGAATGAAACGCTTTAGAACTTTACCGATTCTTTCCAAATTCTGTCATCTGCACTAGTTTATGTTCTGAAGTCCAAATCTTACTGCTTCCGACTGAAACTCTATTTTATGGGAATTTTATATGCTTAGTAATGGAGCTATTTACATTATCTTCTAGAATGAAATGCTCTAGAACTTTACCAATTGTTTCAAAATTATTTCTTCTATACAACTTCACGGTTTGAAGTTCAAATCTTACTGTTTCCGTCTGAAACTCTATTATATTGGAATTTTATATATTTAATAATCAAACTGTTTATATTATTATCTAGAATGAAAAGCTCTAGAATTATACCGGTCTTTTCAAATACTTATTCCTACACTAGTGCGCAGTTTGAAATCCGATTGGAATTCTTTTGTATTGGAATATTATATACTTAATAGTGGGACTATTTACATTATCGTCTAGAATGAAACGCTCTAGAACTTTATCGATTCTTTCCAAATTATTTCTTCTGCATTAGTTTACGTTCTGAAGTCCAAATCTTACTGTTTCAGACTGGAACTCTACTCCATTAGAATTTTATATGTGTAGTAATGGACAGTTTATATTATTTTCTAGAACGAAACGCTCTAGAACTTTACGGATTCTTTCCGAATTATTTCCTCTAAACTAATTCACGGTTGAAAGTTCAAATCTTAATGTTTCCGATTGCAACTTTCTCTATTGGAATTTTCTATATTTAATAGTGGAACTGTTTATATTATCTTCTAGAGTGAAACGCTATAGAATTTTACCGATTTTACCTAAATTCTTTCTTCTATACTAGTCCACGGTTTGAAGTTCCATCGGAACTCTTCACTATTGGAATTTTATGTATTTAATAATGGAACTCTTTATATTATCTTCTATAATGAAATGTTCTAGAACTGTACTGATTCTTCTCAAATTCTTTCCTCTAAAGTACTTCACGGTTTGAAATCCGATTGGAAATCTACTGAGTTGGAATTTTATGTATTTTATACTGAACTGTTTATATTACCTTTTAGAATAAATCGCTCTAGAACTTTGCCCATCCTTTCCGAATTCTTTCTTCTACACTAGTTCACGGTCTGAAGTCCGAATGGAACTCTTCTCTATTAGAATTATATATATTTCATAGTGGAACTGTTTATATTATCGTCTAGAATGAAACCCTCTAGAACTTTACGGATTCTTACCAAATTGTTTCTTCTACACTAGTTCATAAACTGAAGTCCAAATTTTACTGTTTCTGAATATTGCTCTACCCTCTTGGAATTTATTATAGGTATTTAATAGTGAAACTGTTTCTATTCTTTTCTATAATGAAACGTTCTAGAACTGTACTGATTCTTCTCAAATTCTTTCTTCTAAACTAGTTCACGGTTTGAAGTTCCATTGGAACTCTTCACTATTTTATCTATTTAATAATGGAAGTGCTTATATTATCTTCTATAATGAAATGTTCTAGAACTTTACCGATTCTTCTCAAATTCTTTCTTCTAAACTACTTCACGGTTTGAAATCCGATTGGAAATTTACTAAATTGGAATTTTATGTATTTTGTACTGAACTGTTTATATTATCTTCTAGAATAAACCGCTCTAGAACTTTGCAGATTTTTTCCGAATCCTTTTTACTTCCCGAGCGTAAGCAAAGGAAGTATTGTAATCGAGTCCGTCGGCCGACTCTCTACTTTTACGTTTTCTCGATCTTTCATGACCCCTAGAAGACGAAGAAATAGGTCTCCCATTTCCGTCTGTCTGTCCGTCTGTCCGTCTGTCCGTCTGTCCGTCCGGCTGTCCGTCCGTCTGTCCGTCTGTCCGTCTGCCGTCCCGGATTTTTATTAGACAGATAATCTCCGAAAGTACTCGACCGATTGTTGTGAAATTTTGTACTTATATTAAGAATATCATGTAGATGGTGAAACGCTAACCAAAATTTGTCTAATCATCCCCACCACTAATGCGATGACGTCACTTCAAAATTGTACATAGTAAATGGGTTTTCAATTGTATAAAATAACATAGTCCTACACATGTAGTTTACAACTCTGAATCGACTTTTCACCCGAAACGTCCAGATTTTTGGAAAAAAAATCAAAATTATAAAACAACATTTTGAAATTTAATTTTTAATCTGCTAACCAGAATGCTTTGAAATGTTGCAGATGTTTTAAGGCTAAAAAGAGCATCATAAATCTTTAGTCAAAAAATATTTGCTTATCCCCTCCAAAAACTTGATGACGTCAGCTCAAAAGTTTGTGGAATAAATCATATCTAAAATGTACAAAATATGATGAGTCTGTACTTGTGATCTATCACTCCATTCATATTTTTTGGATTTGCATATACAGGGTGACTCAAAAAAATTAATGTCGAAGCAATAAAACCGATGGTCGTTTTGTTTACAGTTTCTCTGTTTAACTCGCACGTATGCTGTTACGCCTGTCATCTTAAATTAAGAATGTTTATACATACACGATTTTCAGTTGCCTCTGATACGTATACGTGAGTAAATTGTTTCGTTATTTTATTGATTATTACAAATCAATATTCAAAACGACCCAATTCATTTTCCCGAAAATTTGAGAATATAATAATTTTATTCTTAGTATTACACTACATCTATCCCAACTGATATACGTGTCCTTGCAAAAATGTTGATGACGTCATCGCATTTTTTTTTTAAATTCCCACTACAAAAATGTAATGAGAAAAAAAACACAATAGGCATGCAGTCGTCAAGTTTCCGACAGCGAGGGAAGTACTGTCTAAACTCTTTAGACCAATTTTTTTTATACTAGTTCATGGTCTGAAGACCGAATAGAACTCTTCTCTATTAGAATTTCATAGATTTATTAGTGGAATGGTTTATTATCTTCTATAATGAAAGATTCTAGAACTTTACCGATTCTTTCCGAATTTTTTCTTCTACACTAGTTCAAGGTCTAAAGTCTGATTGGAACTCTTCTCTATCAGAATTTTATATTTTTCATAGTGGAACTGTCTACATTATCGTCTAGAATGAAACGCTCTAGAACTTTACAGATTCTTACCAAATTGTTTCTACTACACTAGTTCATAGTCTGAAGACCAAAATTTTACTATTTCTGACTGGGATTCTGCCATTCTGGAATTTTATACAAGTATTTAATAGTGGAAATACTTAAATTATCTTCTATAATGACACGTTCTAGAACTTTACCGATTCTTCCCAAATTCTTTCTTCTAAACTAGTCCACGGTTTGAAGTTTTATTAGAACTCTTCACTATTGGAATTTTATCTATGTATTCAATATTGGAACTGTTTATATTATCTTCTAGAATGAATCGCTCTAGAACCTTACCGACTCTTTCCGAATTATTTCTTCTACACTAGTTCACGGTTTGAAGTTCAAATCTTACTGTTTCTAATTGGAACTTTTCTGTATTGGAATTTTATGTATTTAATAGTGGAACTGTTAATATTATCTTCTAGAATGAAACGCTCTACAATTTTACCAATTCTACGCAAATATTTTCTTCTAAACTAGTTCACGCTTTGAAGTCCAATTGAATCTCTTCTCTATTGGAACTTTATGTATTTAATAATCGAACTGTTATACTACCTTTTAGAATAAACTGTTCTAGAACTCTACCGATTCCTTCCGAATTCTTTCTTCTACATTAGTTCGCGGTCTGATGTTCAAATCTTACAATGTCCGATTAGAACTCTTCTCTATTGGAATTTTATATACTTAATCATGCAACTGTTTACATTAGCTTCTAGGATAAAAGGCTCTAGAAATGTACCGATTGCTTTCAAATGCTTTTTCTGCAATAGTTCACGGTCTGAAGTCCGATTGGAACTCATCTCTATTAGAATTATACACTGCGTTTCATATAAAATGCACCACCTAGAAGGAGTAGGCGTAGAATGTAGAAATTTGGTGGAGAAGACTGTTGCATATAGACAAACAATTGATTAAAATTTGATAGAAAAACTACTACTTGTTTAGATAATATACCGAGTGTTATTCGATTTTTATTAATTTTTTGATTATGTTTTAAAGATACTTGAGTAAGATTCTTTTGCAATTTTACTTGACATTTGTCATTATTGTGCTTGCAAAAATGCTACGAGTTCACACACGAGGTAATTTTCAACAGATAACACCTATTGAAAGAGGGCGAATGATTGGGATGCATGAGGCTAGTTTACCATTTCGGGAAATCACCAGAAGACTCGGCCCAACGGATTCTACGATATTAAGAACAAGTCGAGAATGGAACAACGAAGAGCTACAAATGCGTCGCAGGGGTACCGACCGTTTCAGAGTCACCCAAGAACGCGAAGATCATTTGCTAAGAAGAAGTGTTATTCAGTACCCTTGGTAACCATAACGATCAGTCGGGATGGACTGGATGACAGCAATTGGGCACAGAATCCGAGGAGTACCATCTACCGCCAAATTCGTTCCTTTGGCTTGAGATCTTATCGTCCAAACTGCAAACTTCCCTTACCACAAGAACACAAAACTACCAGGCTTCACTGGTACCAAGACAGGCCGCAATGGCTGTAATAGTGGAATGTCATAATGTTTAGGAACAAGTCTAGGTCTTGTTTGTGGCACTCTGATGGACGCATACGTGTTCGAAGGCCTTGAGGCCAAAGGTAAAATCTGGAATTTGTACAGAGATGTCATATCGCTCTAACACCTGGAGTAATGATATGGGATGGTATACACATCTGTTGAAGTACTCCCTTAGTGTTCATTCCAGGCACGCTAAATGCCCGGCATTACATCGTTAACGTGTTAAATCAATTTCTTTTTCCTTATCTCTCGAACCGTCGAAGAACATCTTTTGAACAAGATAATGCGTGGCCTCATGTGGCCATATTAACTTAAAGAGTGTTTGACGAAAATAACGTCAACTTCTTACCCTGGCCTGCCCTATCACCAGATTTATCAACAATCGAAAATGTTTAGGATTTAATGCATAGAAGGCTGCGCAATTTACCACATCCTCCAAAGACTTTGGAAGAATGTCTACAACAAATTCAAAATGCCTGGAATGAGATACCCCAGCAGGCAATAGATCATCTCATTTTAAGCATGCCTAGAAGAATACAGTCTTGTATTCGTGCACGTGGAATTTTAACACATTATTAACATTTCTTGTGTTAGACATTTTATTTTTTCTTTGAAATTTTAATCAAATGTTTGTCTACGTGCAATAGTCTTCTCCACCAAATTTCAACATTCTACGCCTACTCCTTCTAGGTGGTGCATTTTATTTGAAACGCAGTGTATATATTTAATAGTGGAACTGTTTACATTATCTTCTAGAATGAAACGCTCTAGAACTTTACGGATTCTTACCAAATTCTTTCTTCTACACTAGTTCATAGGCTGAAGTCCAAATTTTTGCTGTTTTTGACGGGGACTCTACCCTATTGGAATTTTATATAGGTATTTAATAGTGGAAATGCTTATATTATCTTCTATAATGAAACGTTCTAGAACTTTACCGATTCTTTCCGAATTCTGTCTTCTGCACTAGTTCACAGTCTGAAATTCAAATCTTACTACGTCAAATTGGAACTTTTCTGTATCGGAATTTTACATATTTAATATTGGAACTGTTTATATTGTCTTCTAGAATGAACCGCTCTAGAATTTTACCGATTCTTTCCAAATTATTTCTTTTACACCAGTTCACGTTCCGAAGTCCGATTATATCTCTTGGAATTTTACATACTTAATAATGGAACTGTTTACATTATCTTCTAAATTGAAACGGATTCTTATCAAATACTTTCTTCTACACTAGTTCATTATCTGAACTCCAAATTTTACTGTTTGTGACTGGGACTCCACCCTATTGGAATTTTATATAGGTATTTAATGGTGGAACTGTTTATAATGAAACTTTACTACTCTTACCAAATTCTTTCTTCCAAACTAGTTCACAGTTTGAAGTCCAAATCTGACTATTTTCAATTGGAACTCTATTCTACTAGAATTTTAGGTTTCCATATGTTTTAGAATTTACTGGAATGAAAAGTTCTCGCAATTATGCCACATATCTTCATCAACTTTCTTCTGCAACTCTATTTTAGCACCAAATTCAAGCAAATGTTTTGGAATCTAATTTTGCCTCTAAAGAGAATTCTATTACTTTCCAAAAAAGATTAGAAAAATATTCACAAAAAAGTAAATTTTGAATTTAAGTTTTTAATTTATTAATAAAAATCGTATTTGGTCATTTTTGTTTTGCTTTAACATTTTGTTATGTTATTGCTTTCCGCACCTTCAGTAATCTTATATGAACGATGCTTAAGCTACCTATGTTTAAAAATTTAAAAGTAAAAGAAACAAGAAGAAAATTTAAATTCCACGTCAGAGCTTGACGGAAAATGGCCTGGTCTACGCTGTTTTTCCTACGTAATAAGGTCAATTCGGCGAAAGGCTACTTTCAAGTTTTCTGTCAAATTTTATACGTATTTTGGAATTATTAGTTCAAAATTTTGCTTGGCAAATGTTGATTAAGTACTATACTCCTGTACTTCTGCTTTATGAATCCGCTTTAAATTGTTACCGTAGTAATCCAGATTTTATAATCACGTTTATAGTTAAATTAGTGGAATGTTCAGTAACCGTTTTTAGTTCAGATGGTTAGACGGGTGCTTGTCATGTTCTATGTTTCAAATAGATTTTCTTAGTAACAAAATTTCCAGAAAACGTCATTCAATTGTAAAATGACTTTTAAATACCTAGCAAAATTTCCAAAAAACGTCATGAAATCGTTGGTGGGAATGATCAGGGAAACTTTGATTTACGTTTTATCACTTACGCGGTGTTTCTAAAATACGCCTACTTATCTGGCCACGGAAGTATAACCTGTCACACCTGAGCCGTCAAGCCTTCTTCTTAGATTAATATAACACGTTGTTATATAATTTTGATTTTTTGCGGGAAGCTGGATGCTGAGGGTAAAAATTCAAGGCGGATTCATAAACCACAAGTACAGGAGTATATTTCATGCAAAATATAGACAGCATTTACCATTCAAAATTTTAAGGAAACATCGTCAAGTTGTTAGTAGGACTGATTAGACTCGCTCTAAAAGGGCTTAATCTCCGGAAAAAATCTTTAAAAGCTTTCAATATTATAAATTTTTCAAAGACTCGAAGCTGGTGTTTCTTACGTTGACAAGAGGGTAGGTGTCGGGTAGCAGATAATTTATGGGTGTAATAGTATTGTTATTATTTATTAATCTTATTACAATAATCTGCGTAAAGCGGGTTTGCACTAAAATGACAAAATGTTTTCTTACCTAACAACATTTTGTTATTAAATATCATTTTCAATAGACCTTACTTTCTGATGTGGTTCTTTCTACACTTAGAAAAATATGTAGCTGCAAAATATATTTTTTATTATTAATGTTACTGTAGTGCAAATTTTATAGTCTACATCAAAACATCTGTGCAAAACTAACACAGCTTTACAGCTCCTTCTGACGATATTACTGTCGTTTGCCGCTTTTGCCCCATTAAATTATTCTAGCACATCACCCCTATTCGCCTCCCCTCACACACACGCTTCTCAAAAGATATCAACAGGTATACAAAAATTTCATCTCCGAGATCACTCGTCTCTCCTTCCCTCGAGAACTTCTTCAGTTCTCTCTTTCCAAACTCGCCAAAAGAACTGAAACTTCGCTTCTTTCACAAAGCATCCACCCAACAAGTTGGCAACCTACCCAGAAATTCGTTAATTAATTAGTTCTGTTCTGGTCCTAAATGTGGTGCTTTGGAGTGAATCGATCCGTGTTAACATTTCCTGTCAACTTTGATGCCCTTGATCTGCACCAGTATTTGATTAATAAAGCGCCCTGTCATCGGCGTCAAGGTCGGGTCAGAATTCCGATTTTATTGACAAGCCACTTTCACCGAGCATCTTTACGTGTACAGGTGTGATCATCGGTTTCTCAACGCCAAGGGGTGGGTTCGCACGTTTGCACATTATTCAGTTTCACGTTTCTAGCCTGCAACTTTAATTTATTGGCGAGAAAACTGTTTGATGTACGGCTGAGATTGATTGCGAAATGGGAACACGAAATTGGTGCTTTCGGGTGATCTGCTGATATGTCGCTGGTTTTGTTGGGTCTGGAGCGGTTTTTTGGTGGTCAAGGTATGTCAACGCGGTCGTGGTTTGGGGATTTTGCGGTTTGTGGTAGACAATGTGGTGCCTTCGTGTTGACGACAATAGAGAATTTTACAAATCTTGGAATTGTTGGTGGATGTTTTTTGGCACTTTTTTCGAAATGAGTAAGTGGTTTTGAAACGTCCTTTAACTGTTGAACTATTTTTAACAATTCACTTTGTCACTGTGAACTGTCTGGGAGTCGGGCTGGTGTATTTATAGTTACTACACTTGAACTTGGAAGGTGAGACCAAGACCGAGGCAATAAAAAACGGTATGATTGGGCGCAACCTAGAAGCTTATTTTAAATCTCACAATTTAGTTTTAATCTGATATCACATTAAAGATTTTATAATAAAATCTAGAGTTGTCAAAAACAGAATTATTCGGACAAAATTTGAAAAGTTGATATACGTATAATAACTAATAACTGAATATTAAAGTCACAATAAGTCATTATCTGCAGTTAGTAACAAATTCGTAAATTAAATTACCTAATTCTAAGGAAGAAGATAATGGACAAAATAAAAAAAAATTGCCGATCAAAAACAATTGAACACTGGAGGCTTTTTTAATATTTTACTACATAAAAAATTTGACACGATATTCTAGATTCAAGAAGAATCTCATTTGAGAACAACCAGAAATAGAAATATTTAGTTTTTAGTTTCAGTCCAGAAGAAAGTTGATCGAGAACGCATAAAGTTCTCGATTCTTCAGTTTTCCGGTTTGGAATTTTTGTAATTGTCGATTTTAAGTTCTTCTGATATATTTAAAAAAAAATTAACTTTACACTTGTGCAAATTTTTACATTTTTCATTTTCCAGTTTTTATAATTTTCCGATTGTTTCGTTATTCCATTTTTGGTTTTCATTTTGCTAGTTTTCGTTTTACAATTATTAGATCTTTTAATTTTTGATTTTCTCAATTTTTCAACTTTTAGTTTCCCCATATTTCAGTTTTTCGTTTCAATAATAATTTGTCGATTTTTTTATGTTAAAATTTTTCAATTTTTCAATGATTCCATCTTTCGTTTTTTCAAATTTTATGTTTTGTTTCCCAATTGTTTGGTATTTTAATTTGTTGTTGTCTCCAATTTTCAGTTTTTTTCTTTTTATTTTTCATTTTTTCAATTTTTCGATTTGCAATTTTCCTGGTTTTTCAGTTTAAATCTTTTGATTTTTCGACTTCTCAACTGTTTTTCATTTCTTCAGTTTTTTTCTAACTCTCTGCTTTTGATTTTTGAAATTTTTTGATTTTTAATTTTACACAAATGCAATTTTTAGTTCTCAATTTAAAATTTTTCTCTTTTAAATTTTTCAATTTTTCGGGTTTGATGATTTTTGGGTAAAGACAATATGGAAGAATCTTCGCAGGCTGTAATACTATTCGCATTAAAAAAAAATTAAATTAGTAAAATCTAACCCCTTTTCATAGGAGAAAAATTTAGTTCTAAAAAGAATTGCGTGAATAAAGTACGAAAAATTCGGATAACCCACGAAAAAACGAAACGTTGACACTAATATTAAAGTCACAATCAGTCATTATCTGCAGTTAGTAACAAATTCGTAAATTAAATTACCTAATACTAAGGAAGAAGATAATGGACAAAATAAAAAAAAATGCCGATCAAGAACAATCGAACACTGGGGACTTTTAAAATTTTACAACATTAAAAATTTGACACGATATTCTAGATTCTAGAAAAATCCCATTTGAGAACAACCAGAAATAAAAATATTTAGTCTTTGGTTTCAGTCCAGTATATTAAAGAAAGTTGACTGAGAACGCACTAAGGACGTTCGAAGGTTCTTTTCTAAAAATTTCGATAGGTTAAATAAATACATGGATTTTCGGGGAAGTACTATAACATAGAGGTTTTTTTATAGTTGGCAGAGATTTTTGAATTTTTAAAGATTATGGTTTCTAAGTTTCCCGATTTTTCTGCTTTTTGAATTATTTCAATTTTAGATTTTTTAGTTTTTAGATTTTGTTTTCCAATTTTTCGAATTGCAAATTTTCGAGTATTCAGTTTCAGATTTTTTAATTGTTCCATTTTTTAATCCTTGAATTTTTTTATTTTTCGAATTTTTGGGTTCTCGATTTTTAATTTTTCGATTTGTCAATTTTTCATTTCTTCAGTTTTCCGGTTTGAAATTTTTCTAATTGTCGATTTTAAGTTCTTCTGATATATTATAAAAAAAAAAATAACTTTACACTTGTGCAAATTTTTACATTTTTCATTTTCCAGTTTTTATAATTTTCCGATTGTTTCGTTATTCCATTTTTGGTTTTCATTTTGCTAGTTTTCGTTTTACAATTATTAGATCTTTTAATTTTTGATTTTCTCAATTTTTCAATTTTTCGATGATTCCATCTTTCGTTTCTTCAAATTTTATGTTTAGTTTACCAACTTTTAGGTATTTTAACTTGAAAAAAAATTAATCTTTGTTTCGTAAATTTCCAAAAAGAGTTTTTTACTTGTTTTATTTTTGTTTCATTATTTTTTAAAGGTCAGAATTTGTAATGAATTTTCTGCTCAAAATACAAAAAAATTTCACTGCACCAAAGTATTTGGAAAAACGGAATTCTCCAAAATTTTATAGTCGTAGGCATTTAAATTTTTAATCATATCAAAAATAATTCTAAATTTCAAAAAATAATTATTTTTCGAGTTTACGGATTCATCATTTCAAAACGGTTCGAGGCACGAGTTTCTGGTTTATACCACTCGATTCCTTGGAGTTTTCTAGTTATAACGAATAGCTTGTTGTATCAGATAAGTGTGGCGTTTGTGCTTGAGAGACTGATAAAGCAGACGATGTCATTTTTTTGGAGGTAACATAATATAAAAAAATAAAAAAAAATCAGTACCTTCTGCAGATCAATTTTGAAGTAGGATTCATATTCATAACAAGTGCAGCTAATTTCAGAAATCTCCGTTATCGAATAAGAAATTACTACTACTTATCACAATCCGAGATTTTATGTCAGACAAGATATTTCACAAAAAAAAGGTTTTCCGATTTACGTGAAATTGAATTCCCAGACTAATTTTACACCGCAAAATTGATGTTCACGTCAGTCCTTGAATACTATTTTGATTTGAACCGGAATTGCGTTTCATTCCAAATCTCAAAAAATATTTTTCGAGTTTACGGATTCGTCATTTCAAAACGGTTCGAGATACGAGTTTTTGGTTTGTACCATTCGATTCCTTGGAGTTTTCTAGTCACAACGAGTAACTTTTTGTGTCGGATAAATTTGGCGTTTGTGGTTGAGACACTGATAAAGCAGACGATATCATTTTTCTGGACGTAACATAATATAAAAAAATCAAAAAAATTCAGGAAACTCTACAGATCAATTTTGAAGTCGGATTCATACTCAGGATGCCTAAATTAATAAGAGCAGCAAATTTCAGGAATCTCCGTTATCGAATAAGAAATTAGTACTATCATCATATCTTGTCAAATGAATCTGATTTTTGCAAATAACATATCCTCTAAGAAAATAAGGGTGGGTGGGCCGGGCTAGTACTTGTCAAGGTAAGGCTGATTTTGGCAGATAACCCACTCTTCTCAAAAAATAAAGGGTGGGTGGGCGGAGCTAGTACTTGCGAAATTAAAAACTTCGAAAGTTGAAAAATCGAAAAACTGAAAAATCTAGTAGTACTCGCTACGATAAGACTGATTTTGGCTAATGATCTACTCTCTAAGAAAACAAAGCCCGGGCGGGCCAGACAAATAACCTACTCTTCTAAGAAAAAGTATTAGCCCCGCCCACCCACCCTTTATTTTCTTAGAATAGGTCATCTGCCAAAATCAACTTTACTTTGTCAAGTATGAGTCTGATTTTCGCAAATGACGTATCCTCTAAGAAAATAAAGCGTGGGTGGGCGGGGCTAGTAATTGTTAAGATGAGACTGATTTTGGTAAATGACATTTCCTCTAAGAAAATAACGGTTGGTGGGCGTGCCTAGTACTTGGTAGATAAGATTGATTTTGGCATATGACTTATTGTTCTCAGAAAATAAAGGCTGGTTGGGCGTAGCTAGTACTTCCCAAATAACCTACCCTCTAAGAAAATAAAAGACGGTGGTTTTATAATTTTACAATTTTGCATAGTTTAGGCTTCAAACTTTACATTTTTCTTTTTATAGAGATAATTTTCCGATTGTTCCGTTATTCCATTTTTGGTTTTTTAGTTTTTGGTTTTCATTTTGCTAGTTTTCGTTTTACAATTATTAGATCTTTTAATTTTTGGTTTTCTCAATTTTTCAATTTATAGTTTCCCGATTTTTCAACTTTTCATTTCTTTAATTTGTCATTTCTTTTATTTAAAAATTTTTCCGTTTTTCAATTATTCTATGCTTAATTTTATGTTTGATTTTGCAATTTTTAGGTATTTTAATTCGTGGTTTTCGCCATTTTTTAGTTTTTTCTTCCGTTTTTTCGATTTTTCATTTTTAAAATTTTTCGATTTGCAATGTTCCTGGTTTTTAAATTTAAATTTTTCAAATATTTAACTTCTAAAATTTTTCACTTTTAAATTTTTCAATTTTTCGAGTTTGACGACTTTGGAGTAAAGACAATATGGGAAGAACATATTAAATCTTCGCAAGCTCTAATACCATTCGAATTAAAAAATATATATAATTTAAATTAATAAAACCTAACCCCTTTTCTCCGAGAAGAATTGAGTGAATAAAGTACGAAAAACTCTCATAAACCACGAAAAAACCCAACGTTGACAGTACATTGTACTGCTGCTGCAAGATTTGATTGGTGTGTTCTTCACAAAGTATTTCTACTCTAATTCTAGGTTGTAATTCTTGATATTAAAAACAACTGGCATCAACAAGTTACCGTTTCGAAAATAATGATTTTGTACATTGAAAAATACTGCTCGGGCACCAGTTTTTTTTAATTTAACGCTTTGTTATTCACATATCTTTGATTTAAATTACATTATGAACTTAAACAAATTTTTGAAATTATCAATTTTCATGCGATGAAATCTACATTGCTGTAAAATTTGTCAAGTATAAAACAAATTGATCTCATCTTATTAGACAGAACTTTCTTCGCCTCTGAAGCACAATCAAACAAATCAAGTTTTTTAGGAAAAAAAAATAGATAGTACCAATCACAGTGTAAGAAAAAAAGTGGCCCATGAGTGGATCGAAATTGCGACCTTCGCGTTATTTGCCACTTTACCTGTATTTTAATAAGTCATTCCTACTTTGACCGTAATATACAGGGTGAGTCACTAAATGCGCGTTTTTCGATATCTCAATAATTATTAGAAATGGAAAAAAACTTAAAGAACAAAGTTGTATAATTCTTTAAGCACTACACTTTAAAATTATTTTTAACGATACAGAGTGTTCTGTTTTTAAGGCGTAACACATAACTTAGTTTTAGTTAAAATGAAACACCCTATCTATTTTTACATATTTTGATTGACCTCTTCTAGGGCTTTACAACCACTTACACTTTCGAAATTCCGACGAGACGTTGCCACATTTTTCCAAATTTCTTGAAATTTATTGGCAGCGAAAGGCTTCGTAAAAAAATCATAGTAGCTTTATTTTTAAAGTCTGTCCATACAATATTTTGTGAAAGGATAAATAAAAGTACGCGCTTTGTCGTGCTGTCAACTAAATCAAATGTTAGTATACGAAGTGTTTATAAAACAATTAAAACTACAATTTTCAAATACAGATTTTCATGTATTTCTCAAAAAAGTAAAAAATCGCAGTAACTATCGACTTTATATTTACAAAATATTCAGCAACGGAAAAACGAGAACAAAAACAAAACAAAAAAAGTAATAAAATATAGGGAATTTTATTTGAAAAAACTGAAATAACGATATTTAAAAATTTTTTATAAACACTCTATATATAAAAATTTTATCTTATTTATACCACAACAAGACGCGTAGCTTTCTTTATCTCTCCACAAAATATTATAAGACAGAATTAATAATTTAACAGATAAGTCAGAATTTTTCTCACACAGATTTCTGTATTAAATAAAATTTTTGGAAGACATCCTGAATATTTTAGTGGCGATAAATACATATACCAATTTTCCAAAACACATTTTTTTAACAAATATTGATTTATTGTTACATTTTTGAAGAAATGCCATTAATTTAGACCGATGAAAGAAAAAAAAAAAAATCTTTGTTTCGTAAATTTCCAAAAAGAGTTTTCTATTTGTTTTATTTTTGTTTTATTTTTGTTTTATTATTTGTTAAAGGTCAGAATTTGTAATGAATTTTCTGCTCAAAATACAAAAAAATTTCACTGCACCAAAGTATTTGGAAAAACGGAATTCTCCAAAATTTTATAGTCGTAGGCATTTAAATTTTTGATCATGTCAAAAATAATTCTAAATTTCAAAAAATAATTATTTTTCGAATTTACGGATTCATCATTTCGAAACGGTTCGAGGCACGAGTTCCTAGTTTGTACCACTCGATTCCTTGGAGTTTTCTAGTTATAACGAATAGCTTGTTGTATCAGATAAGTGTGGCGTTTGTGCTTGAGACGCTGATAAATCAGACGATGTCATTTTTCTGGAGGTAACATAATATAAAAAAATAAAAAAAAATCAGGAACTTCTGCAGATCAATTTTGAAGTCGGATTCATATTCATAATAAGTGCAGCAAATTTCAGGAATCTCTGTTGTCGAATAAGAAATTAGTACTACTTATCACAATCCGAGATTTTGTCAGACGAGATATTTCACAAAAAAAAGGTTTTCCGATTTACCTGAAATTGAATTCCCAGACTAATTTTACACCGCAAAATTGATGTTCACGTCAGTCCTTGAACACTATTTTGATTTGAACCGGAATTGCGTTTCATTCCAAATCTCAAAAAATATTTTTCGAGTTTACGGATTCGTCATTTCAAAACGGTTCGAGATACGAGTTTTTAATTTGTACCATTCGATTCCTTGGAGTTTTCTAGTCACAACGAGTAACTTTTTGTGTCGGATAAATTTGGCGTTTGTCCTTGAGACACTGATAAAACAGACGATGTAATTTTTCTGAAGGTAACAATATAAAAAAATCAAAAAAATTCAGGAAACTGCAGATCAATTTTGAAGTCGGATTCATACTGAGGATGCCTAAATTAATAAGTGCAGCAAATTTCAGGAATCTCCGTTATCGAATAAGAAATTAGTACTATCATCATATCTTGTCAAGTATGGATCTGATTTTTGCAAATAACATATCCTCTAAGAAAATAAGGGTGGGTGGGCGGGTCTAGTACTTGTCAAGGTAAGGCTGACTTTGGCAGATGACCCACTCTTCTCAGAAAATAAAGGGTGGGTGGGCGGAGCTAGTACTTGCGAAATTAAAAACTTCGAAAGTTGAAAAATCGAAAAACTGAAAAATATAGTAGTACTCGCTACGATAAGACTGATTTTGGCTAATGATCTACTCTCTAAGAAAACAAAGTCCGGGCGGGCCGGACAAAGGACCTACTCTTCTAAGAAAAAGTATTAGCGCCGCCCACCCACCCTTTATTTTCTTAGAATAGGTCATCTGCCAAAATCAATTTTATTTTGTCAAGTATGAGTCTGATTTTTGCAAATGACATATCCTCTAAGAAAATAAGTGTGGGTGGGCGGGGCTAGTCCTTGTGAAGGTAAGGCTGACTTTGACAAATGACCCACTCTTCTCAGAAAATAAAGGGTGGGTGGGCGGAGCTAGTACTTGCGAAATTGAAAACTTTGAAAGTTGAAAAATCGAAAAACTGAAAAATCTAGTAGTACTCGCTACGATAAGACTGATTTTGGCTAATGATCTACTCTCTATGAAAACAAAGCCCGGGCAGGCCGGACAAAGGACCTACTCTTCTAAGAAAAAGTATTAGCGCCGCCCACCCACCCTTTATTTTCTCAGAATAGGTCATCTGCCAAAATCAATTTTATTTTGTCAAGTTTGAGTCTGATTTTTGCAAATGACATATCCTCTAAGAAAATAAGGGTGGGTGGGCGGGGCTAATACTTGTCAAGATAAGACTGGTTTTGGCAGATGACGGGTCTTTTAAGAAAATAAAGGGTGGGTGGGCGGGGCTAGTAATTGTTAACATGAGACTGATTTTAGTTAATGACATTTCCTGTAAGAAAATAACGGGTTGGTGGGCGTGCCTAGTACTTGGTAGATAAGATTGATTTTGGCATATGACTTATTGTTCTCAAAAAATAAAGACTGATTGGGCGGAGCTAGTACTTGCCAAATAACTTACCCTCTAAGAAAATAAAAGGCGGGTCGTTTTTTAATTTTACAATTTTGCATAGTTTAGGCTTCAAATTTTACATTTTTCTTTATATAGATATTATAATTTTCCGATTGTTCCGTTATTCCATTTTGGTTTTTTAGTTTTTGGTTTTCATTTTGCTAGTTTTCGTTTTACAATTATTAGATCTTTTAATTTTTGGTTTCCTCAATTTTTCAATTTATAGTTTCCCGATTTTTCAACTTTTCATTTCTTTAATTTGTCATTTCTTTTATTTTAAAATTTTTCAGTTTTTCAATTATTCTATGCTTCGATTTTTTAATTTTATGTTCGATTTTGTCAATTTTAGGTATTTTAATTCGTGGTTTTCTCCATTTTTTAGTTTTTTTCTTCCGATTTTTCGATTTTTCATTTTTAAAATTTTTCGATTTGCAATGTTCCTGGTTTTTGAATTTATATTTTTCAAATATTTAACTTCTAAAATTTTTCACTTTTAAGTTTTTCAATTTTTCGAGTTTGACGACTTTTAAGTAAAGACAATATGGGAAGAACATATTAAATCTTCGCAAGCTCTAATACCATTCGAATTAAATATATTTTAAATTAATAAAACCTAACCCCTCTTCTCTGAAAAGAATTGAGTGAATAAAGTACGAAAAACTCTCATAAACCACGAAAAAACCAAACGTTGACTGTACATTGTACTGCTGCTGCAAGATTTGATTGATGTGTTCTTCACAAAGTATTTCTACTCTAGTTCTAGGTTGTAATCCTTGATATTAAAAACAAGTGGCATCAACAAGTTACCGTTTCGAAAATAATGATTTTGTACATTGAAAAATACTGCTCGGGCACCAGTTTTTTTTAATTTAACCCTTTCTTATTCACATATCTGATTAAATTTACAATATCTATCATGAACTTAAACAAACTTTTGAAATTATCAATTTTCATGCGATGAAATCTACATTGCTGTAAAATTTGTCAAGTATAAAACAAATTAACCTCATCTTATTAGACAGAACTTTCTTCGCCTCTGAAGCACAATCAAACAAATCAAGTTTCTTAGAAAAAAAAAATAGATAGTACCAATCACAGTGTAAGAAAAAAAAGTGGCCCATGAGTGGATCGAAGTTGCGACCTTCGCGTTATTTGTCACTTTACCTGTATTTTAATAAGTCACTCCTATTTTGACCGTAATATACAGGGTGAGTCACTAAATGCGCGTTTTTCGATATCTCAATAATTATTAGAAATGGAAAAAAAGTTAAAGAGCAAAGTTGTATAGTTCTTTAAGGACTACACTTTAAAATTATTTTTAACGATACAGAGGGTTCTGTTTTTAAGGCGTAACACATAACTTAGTTTTAGTTAAAATGAAATACCCCATATATTTTTACATATTTTGATTGACCTCTTCTCGAGCTTTACAACCACTTACACTTTCGAAATTCCGACGCGACGTTGCCACATTTTTCCAATTTTCTTGAAATTTATTGGCAGCAGAAGGCTTCGTAAAAAATCATAGTAGCGTTATTTTTAAAGTGTGTCCATACAATATTTTGTGAAAGGATAAATAAAAGTACGCGCTTTGTCGTGCTGTCAACTAAATCAAATGTTAGTATACGGAGTGTTTATAAAACAATTAACACTACAATTTTTCAAATACAGATTTTCATGTATTTCTCAAAAAAGTAAAAAATCGCAGTAACTATCGACTTTATATTTACAAAATATTCAGCAACGGAAAAAACGAGAACAAAAACAAAACAAAAAAAGTAATAAAATATAGGGCATTTTATTTGAAAAAAACTGAAATAACGATATTTAAAATTTTTTTATCAACACTCTATATATAAAAGTTTAATCTTATTTGTACCACAACAAGACGCGTAGCTTTCTTTATCTCTCCACAAAATATTATAAGACAGAATTAAAAATTTAACAGATAAGTCAGGATTTTTCTCACACAGATTTCTGTATTAAATAAAATTTTCGGAAGACATCCCCAATATTTTAGTGGCGATAAATACATATATCAATTTTCCAAAACACATGTTTTTAACAAATATTGATTTATTGCTACATTTTTGCAGAAATGCCATTAATTTAGACCGATGAAAGAAAAAAATTTAATCTTTGTTTCGTAAATTTCCAAAAACGTAAGTTTTCTACTTGTTTTATTTTTGTTTTATTATTTTTTAAAGGTGAAAAATTTTCACTGTACCAAAGTATTTGGAAAAACGAAAGTCTCCAAAATTTTATAGTCGTAGGCATTTAAATTTTTTATCAAATCAAAAATAATTCTGAAATTTCAAAAAACAATGACTGAAAAATTAATTAAAATTGAACCGACTTTTCCACGTTTTTTTTCGCTATTTCCTACTTAGTACTCAAAGAGTGTAACAAATTTTCCGTTATTTTAATTATTGGTAATATTTAATAATTAAAATACGAAAACGAAAAATCGCCAATGAGCAATTATTATTAAAATTTTAATGATTACGATTAATGCTAGCCTTTAATTTTTTAAAAATACTTGTCTAGAATATTCTTTAGGGATATAACTCTGTCGTTAATATCATTACTTTACAAAATTGAATTAGCTCCACAGACAGGATTAAATGAATCAGGAGCACGAATTTTTTACCGAATTTCAGCTGTTTTTGTAAACGTGTTGACAGAGCCCGATGACATAATTATGTTGTTGTACAGTATGAGTACCTACTCTAAAACATATGTTAAAAAATATGTGTTTACGTAGCAATTTCCATATTTTCACCTTTAAATTTAACTTGGCCTCTGGCTATAATATTTAACAAATTAACTAAAAGAAACGTTAAAGAACATTAAAAAAATTGCTAAAATTTAAATCGCAGACAAAAAATTTCGTCGATTTTGCTCATTTTTTGAAAATTTCATCTGAGAGTTTACCTTCACGTGAAACTAATTCAACACCATTATCATTGTTAATGTATGGTTAATGCACACAAACGTTGTTACCAATTATGGTGATATAAACCTGCTAATTCATGCCCTAAAGCTGTTTACTACGATTTTATTGCTGATCTAATGATGCAAATGTGAAGCTTAATGTCATTCAGACTCTAAAAAGAGCAATCGAGATATGTATGCTCACAGATTAGAGTCAATTCAAACAAAAAATTAAAATCCTGTCTTAATCTATGAGACTATGTTGCACAGTCGCCTACCCAGGATCCGAAGCAGCCCCGTCCAATGAGGAACCGCTGCTTGCTCCCGTACATATATTTGAATGATGTATCCAGTAATAAATGTTACAGCTTTACACAAGATGTCTAATATCGAAAGCATCGCCATTTTCTTTGATTTGGATTATTACTCATATTAGGTTTCATGGCAGAAGCAAGCTGACTTTTATCTATAAAGGTTTCATCTGCTCTGAATGAACTGATGAACTGTAATGAAACTTTTTTTACGTTTTGTAATTAAGGAATGGATGAAACGCTTTTCGTATTGGATTATCCTTTATATCTAGTAATGTTCGAAATGTCAGCTCAGTCCATAAAAAATTGTGTAATATCTAACGTCAAATTTCCAACCATGTTGTACAAAAAGGAAAAGAATTTCTCTCGGAATCAGTAATTATTGTCATTTTTGAAAATCCTCTTTTTTATTTTATTTACACTTATACAATTTATCACCATATTAAAACTTTTTGTTTGAAGATAATAAATATATGTAGAATTTTTCAATCAAATGTCATACATAACAATAGTTACCACACTTCTTAATTTGATCAATCAGGAACATTCAAAATGTTACAGCTGACGCTATATATGGTAAAAAAAAGTGACAAACTGAACGACTCATTTACGCAATAAATATCTTCCAGCGCCGATATTTATACAAAACATAATGATTCTTTACAACCAAAATCGAAAGTTTTATGAAAACATATTTTTCTACGAGACGATGTTGTTTTTACCAGAAGTTTCGACACTTTTTATCGTGTCCAGTAATGGGAAAATAAATTTGTCTCTAATGGAGTGTCTCGAAAATACTGACGACGTATTCATTTAATAAAATAACACATATTTGCATCTAATCTCGCTTAAATTTTTCACAAACCAGATATAAATTATGAACAAGCTCATTTTACCAAGACTACATTCTCCTATGATGCATTCCTTGTTTTTATAAGCACAAGGTATCTCAACAACTTCTCAAGCACGCACCGCATCCACAAGAATCCGTTTTTATGCATACATTAATAATTTTACTTTTAAGTTATTTTTGTGCAATTACTCCTGATAAAAAGGCAATAAATAAAATGATCGTTTAAAATATCGTAGCACTGCGGCATTTTTTAAATGCTTTTACGCGAATCG
Organism: Zophobas atratus; assembly: GCA_022388445.1. Lineage (NCBI taxonomy): Eukaryota > Metazoa > Arthropoda > Insecta > Coleoptera > Tenebrionidae > Zophobas > Zophobas atratus. The sequence goes on along the minus strand of CM039442.1, from coordinate 50,013,854 downwards.
AGGCGCGCATAATGTGCATAATTTGTCATGCAAATGCAAAGTAATGCATACAATTATTACACATATAAATCACAAACTAAATGTCAAAAACAATTTGAAAGTCAGATTTCGCATATAGGTGAACGTGTCAATGCGATAATTCGTAACTTCCTAACAATATCTGCCAATAAAACATAATTGTGTGAAACCGCGTGGTCGTGTACCCCGTGTTTTTCCTCCAGAACAGCTTTTATAAAATGTTAATTCATGTTAATGACTGTAATTTCGAAGTGGTTAAGCGGAAAATGTGTTAGTTTTATGGCTTACCTTTTTTTGTCATCGCCGAATCGCTTTTTCTTTCCAATAGCGTGTGATGCAAACAGTAGCTGACCTGTCCTCGTTCGTTTCGCAATTTTAATAGAGACGATCTAGATTGGGTCGTCTTATTATCTAATTGCCAAATTAATCTAGGTTTTGTGGTCCATTATTACTTAACAAATTAATTATCCGAGTGAACGTTCCCGGAACAATAACATGACGCAAAAAAATTTGTTGTTCTAGTAAGGAAACGTTCACTTAACTTTTTACAAGTGACTTTCATCGCTCTCGTTGTTTCGATTTTGTTGTAAAAATAGCGACTTCGTCAAACAAAACACGGAAATTATTTTAGATAAATAAATATCATGGGTATTAGAAATTGCGACACAAGAAATAGGCTGGCACTTTATTAAACGCTTGTTTTCTTAGTAGTCTAACAGGTTACGTATTGCATCAAGACATCTCCACTTGTCGGGCAGATAGAAGGGCTCAAAAACGTGAGGGAACGGTGTGTCGAAGCCCGTGACTCTGGCAACAGGTGCTTCCAGATGCAAGAAACATTCCTCCTTAAAAACAAAAAAAGTGCAGACAAAATTGCATAAGAACATTTATGAGGATTTTTCTGTCAAAAGCAGTGATTTCTTAAGACGTTTCAGCAGGATTTTGCGTTCATTTACATAACAACAAATGGGACAACGAGGAGAAATTTTCAGCTATTTTTATTTGAGCGTCGTTAAAGCATAGTCTTTTGTTGCTTGATTCCATAGCGACAAATTTATTCTGCGACGGCATAAAACAAAAGCGAAAATGTTTAAAGAGAGTTTAACTTTTTCTGGAAACGCGAAATAAAACAACTTTTACTCTACGTATAAAATATACTATTTATGTTTTAAATTTTCCGTGCTACGTTAAATAAATTTCTCGTTTTATTCACGAATCTAACATATATAAGAGCTATAAAAATCTAGAAAAATGTAACAGTTTGTTGAACGTTTGGTAGCCAACTGTTGAGAACTCGAAACATCATCAAAATTTTGTTTTATTGTTCAGTTTTGAATTTTTTCCAAAAATTCGGAAATACAGGGTTAAAATACTGACAAACCCTGGTTGTAAATGCCATAATAACATTAACACTAATACAATTAGTTGTAAAATAAAACCCTAATGTTGCTTTAATTTTCTTTAAGGACAAAACATCAGAAGCTCCCAAAAATCTTTCAAGAACGAAAAACACAGGACTCTAATGTTGTTTTACTCTCTTTCAAAATAAAAAAAACACGTGTCCCTAACATTCCATTACATTTTTAAAAGAAAACACTATCGACATCAAATTTTTTTCAAATTCGTTCCAAAATAAAACACCAGAAGCTTTTAAGATTGTGTCAAATTCGCTTTAGAACAAAAGGCCAAAAGTTACCAAAAATCTTTAAACGACAAAACACCATAGGTCCCCAAGGTTTTTTTTAAATCTTTTTCGACAATAAAATCAAAAATGAAACAGAAGCGACCCCAATATTCTTCTAAACACCAGAGATCCCGAAAATTCTTTCGAATTTGTTCCAAAACAAAACACTAGAAGCTCTGAAGATTCTTGCAAATTTTTTCAAATACAAAGTAGCAGAGGTCCTAACATTCTTTTAAATTCTTAAAAAAGACGTTAGGGACGCCAAGATTCATTCAATTTTTTTTGTGGGGGGTCCCCAAAATTCTTTCAAATTCGATCCAGAAATTTCCCAACATTAAAAGACCGTAGTCCCTCGAAGTTTTTTTAATCTTTTTCAAAAACAGCATACCGGGGACCCAAAGATTCCTCTAAACTCTTAAAAAAACATTAGGGATCCCAAGATCAATTCAATTTTTTTCAAAACTATTACAAATGGGGCCTTAACATTCTTGAAAAAACCACTAGAGCCCCAACATTCTTTTAGATTCTTACAAAAGACACTAAGGACTGCAAGTTTATTTCATTTTTTTTATATATAAAAATACGACTGGTTTCTAAAATTCTTTCAAATTCGATCCAGATCAAAATACCAGAAGTTCCCAAAATCTTCCAATGACACCATAGGCACCCAAGGTTCGTTTAATCTTTTTAAAAAATAAAATACAGGACCCCAAGATGCTTTAAATTCTTAAAAAACCACTAGGGATCCCTACATTCATCCAGTTTTTTTCAGAACTAAAACACCCGGATCCCATAAGGTTCTATCAAATTAGTTAAAAAAAAAAACAGTAGATGTCCCAATATTCCTTTAAATTCTTAAAAAAGGCTCTTGGGACCCCGAGAATCTTTAATGAAAATAGTAGGGGTTCCCAAAATTCTTTCAATTTAGATCCAGAACAAAGGACCATAAGTTCCCAATAAACTTCCAACGACAAAACCCAAGACTCTTTTGATGTTCTCAAAATTAGGGATCCCAAGATTCATTCATATTTTTTCAGAATTAAAACACTGGGCCCCCAAAATATTTTGATTTAAAAAAAACCCAGAAGTCCTAACATTCTTTAATGAAAATAATAAGGGTCCCCATTTTTTTTTTCAAATTTGCTCCAGAACAAAATACTAGAAGTTCTCAAAAATCTTCAAGGAAAAAAATCCATAGGCCCACAAGGTTCCTTTACTCTCTTTCAAAAATAAAACACAAGGAGCCCCCGGAATTCTTCCAAATTATAAAAAAAGACTAGGGTCCATAAAAACTTTTCAATTTATTTCATAATTAAAGCACCAGATGCCTTCAGGATTCTTTCATTCTTTCAAATTCGTTCCAGAACATGATCCCAGAAGTTCCCAAACATTTTTATACGAGAAACATCGCAGGCCCATAAGATTCTTTTAATTTATTTCAAAATAAAACACCAGGAGCCCGAAAAATTCCTCTAAATCCTTAAAAAAAACTAGGGACTCCCACGATTACCTCCAAATTATTAAAAAACCCTAGGGGCCCCAAGATTCCTCTAAATTCTTAACAAAACATTAGGAACCTTCACGGTTTCTTTCAATTTTTTTCGAAAACAAAGCATCACTGGTCCCAAAATTCTTGTAAATTCTTAAAAAAATACTATAAACCCAAAGATTTTTTCAAATGTTTTCAAAATGAACACTGTAGGGATCCCCGAAATTTGTTCAGGTTCACTACAAAACAAAATCCAGACGTTCTTAAAAATCTTTCAACGACAAAACATCATAGACCCATAAGGTTATTTTAATCTTTTTCAAAAAAGAAACACCAGTAGAAAGTAGAAAGTACCCAAGATGAATCTAAATTCTTAAAAAAACACTAGAGGCGTTCAAGATTCCTTCAAATTCGTTCCAAAACAAAACACCAGAAGCTCCCAAGATTCTTTAAAATTCTTTAAAAAAGCAGGGGTTTTAACATTCTTTTAAATGTTTAAACAAAAATACCAAGGATTAAAAAATTATTTCGATTTTTTTCAAAATGAAGACTTTGAAATTCGTTCCAGAAAAATAAATACCAAAAGTTTCAAAAACTCTTTCCATGAAAAACATCATAGATCCATAAGGCTATTTTAACATTTTTCAAAAAAGAAACATCGGGGGTCTCCAAGATTTTATCTAAATTCTAAAAAAAAAAACACGAAGGACCCCCAACATTCTTTCAAATTTTTTCAGACGTAACTAGAGGCCTTCAGGATTCCTGCAAATCCGTTCCAAAGCAAAACACCAGAAACTCCTTAGATTCTTTATATTACTTTGAAAAACAAAACACTACGGTGTCGCAACATTCTTTTCAATTTTTAAACAAAGGTAATAAGGGTCCCAAAATTCTTTCGAATTTTTTCGAAATGGAAACATTTCACCAAGATTCTTTCGAATTCGTTCCATAACAAAATTCCAGAAGTTCCCAAAAATCTTTCTACGACAAACATAATAGGCCCACCAGGTTTTTTAAAACTTTCTTTCAAAAATAAAAACATCAGGAACTCCCGAGATTCCTCTAAATTCTTAAAAAAATACACTAGGGACCTCAAGTTTCTTTCAAATTTTTTCGAAAACAAACACCACAGGTTCCAAAATTCTTTCAAATTTTTTCAGAAGTAAAACACTAGAGGCCTTCAGAATTCTTTCCAATTCGTTCCAAAACAACACACCAGAAGCTCGTAAAATTCATCAAAATTCTTTCAAAAACAAAATACTAGGGTGTCATAACATTGTTTTAAATTTTTGAACAAAGGTGCTAAGGATTCCAAAATTCTTTTAATTTTTTTCAGAATGAAGACAATGGGTGTTCCTAAGATTCTTTCAAATTCATTCCAAAACAAAATTCCAGAAGAGCCCAAAAATCTTTCCACGAAAAACTTCATAGACCCACAAGGTTTTTTAAATTTTTTTCAAAAATAAAACATCAGGAGCCCCAATATTCCTCTAAATTCTTAAAAAAAAGTACACTAGCGATCCCAAATTTCTCTCAAATTTTATTGAAATCAAACACCACAGGTCCCAAAATTCTTTTAACTTTCTTAAAAAAGATACTGGAGACCCCAATATTCTTCCAAATTTTGTCAAAACAAAAATTGTAGGAGTCTCTAAGATTTTTCAGTTTCATAACAAAATATCCGAGGTTCCCAAAAATCTTCCAACGACAAAATACCGTAGACTAACGAGGTTATTTTAATCTTTTTCAAAAATGAAACATCGGGGGTCCCCAAGATGAATTCTTAAAAAAACACTAGGTCTTCAAGTTTCTTTTAAATTCGTTCCAAAACAAAACACCAGAATCTCCCAAGACTCTTTAAAATACTTAAAAAAAAACACTAGGGCATTCCAACATTCTTTTTAGATATTTAAACAAGGATACTAAGGATTAAAAAACTCTTTCGATTGTTTTCAGCATAAAGACATTAGGGATCCCCAAAATTCTTTCAAATTCGTTTCAAAAAAAAGTACCAGAAGTTCCCAAAACTCTTCCCACGAAAAACATCATAGGCCCACAAAGTTCTTTAGTTCTCTTTCAAAAATAAAACACCAAGAGCCACAAGATTTCTCTAAATTCTCAAAAAAAAAACACTTGGGACTCCAAGATTTCTTTAAATTCTTAACAAAACACTAGGGACCTTCCGACTTTCTTTCAAGTTTTTTCGAAAAAAAGCACCACTGGTCCCAAAAGTCTTTTATATTCTTAAAAAAGATACTAATGACCGTAAGACGTTTTCAAATGTTTGCAAAGTGAACACTGTAGGGAACCCCAAGATTCGTTCAGGTTCACTACAAAACAAAATAAGTACCAGATCTTCTTAAAAATTTTTCAACAATAAAACGTTATAGACCCACAATCTTTTTCAGAAAAAAAACATTGGGATTCCCCAAGTTTTATCTAAATTATAAAAAAAAAACTGAAAGGCCCCAATATTCTTACAGAACTAAAACACTAGAGGCCTTCAGGTTTCTTTCAAATTTGTGCCAAATCAAAACACCAGAAGCTGCCAAGATTCTTTCAATTTCTTTCAAAAACAAAATACTAGAGTGTCCCAACATTTTTTAAAATTTTTAAAAAAAGGTATCAAGGCTTCCAAAATTCTTTCGATTTTTTTTTAATGAAAAGAATAGGTGTCCCCAAGATTCTTTCAAATTCATTCCAGAACAAAATATCAGAAGTCCCCAAAAATCTTTCCACGAAAAACATCATAGGCCCACAAGGTTTTTTTTTTAATTTCCTTCAAAAATAAAACATCAGGGGCCCCCAAGATTCCTATAGATTCTTAAAAAAAAATACACTAGGAACTCCCAGTTTCTTTCAATTTTTTTCTAAAACAATTAACATAGGTTCAAAAAATTTTAACTTCTTAAAAAAGACACTGGGGACCCCAACATACTTCCAAATGTTGTCAAAATGAAAATTGCAGGAGTCTCCAATAATTTTTCAGATTCGTTATAAAATAAAATATATCAGAAGTTCCCAAAAATCTTTCAACGACAAAACACCCTAGACCACCAAGGTTATTTTAGTCTTTTTCAAAAATGAAACACCGGGAGTTCCCAAGAGCTAAAACATTGGAGGCCTTCAAGATTCTTTCAAATTATATCCAGAACAAGACACCAGAAACTCTCAAGATTCTTTAAAATTTTGTCAAAAACAAAACACTAGGAGCTTCCAACCTTCTTTTAAATTTTTAGACAAAGATACCAAGAATTACAAAATTCGTCCTAGTTTTTTCAAAACAGGAATGTCCAAGATACTTTCAAATTTGTTGCAGAAAAGAAATGCCAGCAGTTCCTAAAACTCTTTCCACGAAAAACATCATAGGCCCACAACGTTCTTTAATTCTTTTTCAAAAATAAATCAGCAGGGGCCACAAGATTCCTCTAAATTCTCAAAAAAAAAACCCTAGAGACTCCAAGATTCTTTCAAATTTTCTCAGAACTAAAACACTAGAGGCCTTCAGGTTTTCTTTCAAATTTGTGCCAAATTAAAACACCCAAAGCTCCCAAGATTCTTTAAATTTCTTTCAAAAACAAAACAATAGGATGTCCCAAATTCTTTTAAATTTTTAAACAAAGATACTAATGATTCCAACATTCTTTCAAATTCGGTCTATAACAAAATACCAGACGTTCCCAAAAATCTTTACATGAAAAGCATCATTGGCCCACAAGGTTTTTTTAATTTGTTTCAAAAATAAAACATCAGGAGCCAATTCTTAAAAAAAAAAACACTAGAACCCCAAAATTTTTTCAAAATAAGAAGCTCCTAAGATTCATTAAAATTCTTTCAAAAACACAACACTAGGAGGTTCCAACCTTCTTTTAAATTTTTAAACAAAGATATCAAGAATTCCAAAATTCTTCCTTTTTTTTACAATGAAAACAGCGATGTCCAAGCTTGTTTCGAATTCGTTCCAGAAAAAAAAATACCAGAAGTTCCCAAAGCTCTTTCCACCAAAAACGTCATAGGCTCACGACGTTCTTTAATTCCCTTTCAAAAATAAAACACCAGAAGCCACAAGATTCCTCTAAATTCTCAAAAAAAAAATCCTAGGGACTCCCAGATTTCTCTAAATTCTTAACAAAAAGCTAGGGACCTTCCGACTTTCTTTCACATTTTTTTCGAAAAAAGCACCACTGGTCTCAAAAGTCTTTTAAATTATAAAAAAAGATACTAAAGACCCTAAGATGTTTCCAAATCTTTTCAAAATCAACACTGTAGAGATCCCCAAGTTTCTTCAGGTTCACTACAAAACAAAATACCACACGTTCTTAAAAATCTTTCAACGATGAAACGTCATAGACCCACAAGGTTATTTTAATCTTTTTCAAAAAAAAACATTGGAATTCCCCAAGATTTATCTAAATTGTAATAAAAACTGTAAGGACCCCAAGATTCTTTCAATTTTTTTCAGAACTAAAACTATTGGCCCCCAAGATATTTTCAAATGGGTTTAAAAAATACCAGAGGTCACAACATTCTTTAATGAAAATAGTAGGGTGGGTCCCCAAATGTTTTTTTCAAATTCGATGCAGAACAAAATACTAGAAGTTGCCAAAAATATTTCAAGGAAAACACGCTATAGGTCCCCAAGGGTTTTTTGACTTTTTTCGAAAATAAAATACAGGGAACCCCCAGAATTCCTCTAAATTATGAAAAAAACACAAAGGACCCCAAAATTCTTTCAAATTTTTTCAAAACTAAAACACCAGAGGCCTTCAGGTTTTCTTCAAATTTGTGCCAAATCAGAACACCAGAAGCTCCCAAGATTTTTTAAATTTCTTTCAAAAACAAAACACTAGGGTGTCCCAACATTTTTTAAATTTTTAAAGAAAAGTATCAGGGATTCCAAAATTCTTTGGATTTTTTTTTTGATGAAAAGAATAGGTGTCCCCAAGATTCTTTCAAATTCGTTCTAGAACAAAATATCAAAAGATCCCAAAAATTTTTCCACGAAAAATATCATAGACCCACAAAGTTTTTAAAATTTGTTTCAAAAATGAAACATCACGAGCTCCCAAGTTTTCTCTAAATTAAAAAAAAAAACACTAGGAAGTCCTAGTTTCTTTCAAATTTTTTCGAAAACCGTCACCACAGATCCCAAAATTCTTTTAACTTCTTAAAAAAAATACTGGGTCGCCAATATTCTTTCAAATTTTGTCAAAATGAAAATTGTAGGATTCTCCAAGATTTTTTCAGGTTTGCAAAACAAAACAAAATATCCGAGGTTCCCAAAAATCCTTTACCGACGCAACAACATAAACCAACAAGTTTATTTTAATTTTTTCAAAAATGAAATATAGGGAGTCTCCAAGATGGATCTAAATTATTATAAAACACTAGAACTCCAAGATTTCAAATTTCTTTCCGAAAGCTCTTAAGATACTATAAAATTCTTTCAAAAATAACACTAGGGGGTTCTAACATTCTTTTAAATTTTTGAACAAAGATACTAAGGACTCCAAAATTCTTTCGATTTTGTTCAACGAAGACATTAGGAATCTCCAAGATTCTTTCAAATTCGTTCCAGAAAAAAATACCAGAAGTTCCCAAAACTGTTTCCACGAAAAGCATCGTAGACCCACAAGGTTCTTTCAATCTCTTTCAAAAATAAAATACCAAGAATCCCAAGATTCTTCTAAATACATAAAAAAACACACTAGAGATCCAAAAATTCATTCACATTTTTTCAGAATTAAAACACCTGGGTCCCCTAGATATGTTCAAATTGGTTTAAAAAAAAACACCAGGGTCCCAGCATTCTTTAATGAAAATAGCAGGGGTCCCCAACTTTTTTTCAAATTCGTTCCATAACAAAACACCAGAAGCTCTTAAGATTCTATAAAATTCTTTCAAAAACAAAACACTAGGGGTTCTAACATTCAAATCAGGAAAGTCGAAATACGAAAAGTCGAAAAATCCCAAAACCGAAATATGGAAAAATTGAAGAAAAGTGAATCATCGAGAAAATGAAACATCATACAATCAAAAAACTAAAAAATTGAAATATCTAAAATTTAAAAAATTGAAAAATCAAAAAATTAAAAAATCGAAATACATATTGAAATTTCCCAAAACTGAAATATCGAGAAATTTTAAAAACGAAGAAAATTTTAAGAACAAGAAATTGAAAAATCCCAAAACCACCAGTAAATTAGAAATCGAAAAACTGAAAAATCGAGAAATCGAAAAGTCGAAAAATCAAAAAGTTGATTAAACGAAAAATTGAAAAATTGAAAAGTCGAGGAATCTAAAATTTAGAAGCGCCAAAAATTGCAAAATTGAAAAATTGAAAAAGGAAAAAAATGAGAAATCGGAAAATCGAAAATCAAGAAGTCGGAATACGAAAAGTCCAAAGATCCAAATTTAAAGAATCGAAATTTTGGAAAATCCCAAAACTGAAATATGGAAGGAAGATTCCTGAAATTTATTGGACTTACTAATTTGAATCTTCTGAATGCGAACCAGAATTTGAAAATTGATCTAGTGTAAGAAGGTTTCTGAATTTTTTTGGTTTTTGGAATTATCGACCTCTAGAAAAATGGCATCGTTTGATTTGTAGGGCACTCAAATTCTATTTGATAAGGATGACACCTGAAATTTTCTGGAGTCTAAGTTCAATCTCCTAAATACGAATCCGAATTCAGAATTGAGCTAAGAAACTTCCTGAATTTTTTTGATTTTTTTTAATGATACTAGCCGTAGAAAAAGTATCGTTCCTTGTATCGATCTCTCAAGATTTATTCGATAAAGAAGACTACTGAAATTTGCTGAATTTATTAATTTCAATATCCTGAATACTTGGAAGAATTCGGAAATCGAAAAATTGAAAAGTCGAAAAATCAAAACCTAAAAAATGGACAATTCAAGTACGTGAACAATCGGAAAATTGAAATACTGAAAAAAAATGAAGAACTGAAAAACTGAAAAAGAGAAAAATCGAGAAATAGAGTAGACAAAAAACCAAAAAATCGATTAACCGAGAAATCCAAAAGTCTAAGAATCGAAAATTCGGAACGTAAACTAAAGTTATTAGCAAGACTACGATTTTTGCTTCACTTTTTTAGGGAATGGCGGTGTCTCTAACATTTTTTGACAAATATTTAAAGAACGGGGAAATGCTAGTCGTAAGATGTCACTAAAACTGTAGCATTCAAACTTTAAACCGTTTCGAATTTGTGGTTGTCCTCTTCAGAGATCTGATTAATATAAAAGGACATTTTTATAAAATTTGGTTAAACATATTTTCTTTTATCTACTAAATACGAAAAATTGAGAAATTGAAAAATCGGGGAATCCAAAATTTAGAAATGTCAGAAATTGTAAAGTTGAAAAATTGAAAAATGGAAAATCAAGAAGTCGAAATACGAAAAATCGAAATTTTGGAAAATCCCAAAACTGAAATATGGAAAAATTGAAGAAAAGCGAATCATCGGGAAAATGAAACATCGCACTATCGAAAAACTAAAAAATTGAAATATCTAAAATTTAAAAAATTGAAAAAACCAAAAAATCGAAAAACATTGAAATTTCCGAAAACTGAAATATCGAAAAACTTTAAAAACGAAGAAAATTTTAACAACAAGAAATTGAAAAATCCCAAAACTGGTACACCAGTAAATTAGAAATCGAAAAATTGAGAAATTGAAAAGTCGAGGAATCTAAAATTTAGAAGCGCCAAAAATTGCAAAATTGAAAAATTGAAAAAGGAAAAAAATGAGAAATCGGAAAATCGAAAATCAAGAAGTCGGAATACGAAAAGTTCAAAGATCCAAATTTAAAGAATCGAAATTTTGGAAAATCCCAAAACTGAAATATGGAAGGAAGATTCCTGAAACTTATTGGACTTACTAATTTGAATCTTCTGAATGCGAACCAGAATTTGAAAATTGATCTAGGTAAAAAGGTTTCTGAATTTTTTTGGTTTTTTGAATTATCGACCTATAAAAAATCGTTTGATTTTTGCTGGACTAAGTTCAATGTCCTGAATACGAATCCGAATTCAGAATTGAGCTAAGAAGCTTCCTGAATTTTTTTGATTTTTTTTTAATGATACTACCCGTAGAAAAATTATCGTTCGTTGTATCGATCTCTCAAGACTTATAGTCGACAGAGGTCACTAAAACTGTAGCATTCAAACTTTAAACCGTTAAACTTGGTTAAACATATTTTCTTGATCTACTAAATACGAATTAAGAGTTGACAATTGTTTAAAATCAATATATTAAAGGGAGTGAAACACTTTTAACTATACTAGCGACTCCACTGAAAAACTACATTAGTTTTATGACCTTTAAGACAAAGATAAATAAGCACATTAATAGTACCATAAAGCGAAAACAAATTTATGAGTGGTGTAGATAGTTAACTTTCAAATATTTTTATTATGGATTTACGACTAGTCGGGATTCATGGTGATAGGTAGATGGTCAATCATGAAAAACGATCTTTCTAGAGTTGTGGTGCAATGAAATAAGAATTTCCAGTTATTGAGAATTAATAAAAACAAATAGAAATAAATTCAACTGATATTAATTTAAATCACTCTCTTTACTACCGGTATATTGAACGATAAAAATACCATAAAAAAGTCACAAAAATATCGGATGCGTGATGTCGATTATATTATACTGGGTGTCCATCAGTTCTCATCAAGTGAGCTTGCAGATGTGATCAAATTTGCCACTTCATTGTGACTGTGTATATAACTGAAGAGGTAGACAACCAGTAATTTCCGTTTTTTTTTGTCAAAAAGGATTCACTGCCGGAATTTTGGTCAGAACTATGTATTATGTATTAATTTGGTTTAAAATAACAAGGTCTTATTGCTACAGCTCTTTTTCCATTTACAAAAAATTTAATCTAGAAGTTTCCGATGCGGGGGCACAAAATTCATATAAACTCATAAACATCGATAAATTCTCCGCATATCTTATCAACGTAGATTTATAAGTTTATTACAGCATCCATTTTTTCTCGCATCCCATTATCTCAAGTGAAACCGTAACAGGCCGCATTCCCGCACACTATCCTGCTGAAATGCTTTTCCGCGCAATAAACATCGTAACAAAGCAAATTCAGTCTCGGCCATAAAAAATAAAACTAACATAACATAAATTATCTCTGTGGGTTTCCGCGCTAATTTCTTATCAAAAATTGCGATACCTACCTGTATCGTGGCAGCGACTTCGGCCCCGAAGCCCCCGTCAGCGGTGCCTCGTGAGCTATTAGAACCCTCTTAGTTTTCTTGACAGACTGAAAAATCCGCAGTAAATCAAATTAAGGACGTAGATTTTTCTTTCAGATAAGCGCAAACAAGAACTACCTTCCATTCCGTTTAGATTATTTGTTTCTCGAAGAAACAAACAGAATGCGGTAATGCTATTGAAATCCGCTTCCGGTTCCTTCGGCATTAGCTCTAACCGGATTCGAGATAAATTATTTCCATCGGTGTGTACCACGGTCAGTCAATTAGGTAAATGACGAGGCTAACAGATTCTCGATAATTGTTGACAGCGTCGGAATCGAAATTTAATGGATTCATGCACGGTTGCGCCAAATTAAATTTATTAAAAATTGCGCCAGAGTTGCGCCATATCGGGAGGTGGTGAAGGTTGCTGTTATTATTACCTGACACACGGTGTTCCTGTCCCAGGGCAAAATGGAAACGAGATCTATGACTTCGCAGGAGGCGTTGAATTGGGTTTTGGCCAAATGGACCACTTCGAGGAGGACGTGCACCTGAGTGCCCCAGCCGATCAGCGTCACTTGCTCTCCTGCAAGAAATATCTACATAGAATAGAGCGTATTTTACTACAGATACACATAGGAGTATAGAGGCTGTCTTTTGTAACTTTTTTTTTCAAGATAGATCCTTATTTTATGATAAAAATTATTAATAATAAAAAATATTCAGCAAAAAATGTGAAAGCCTGAAAAATTAACTATCATGTTTTCAGTTGTACAGTTTCATTAAATTTAAATAAGAATTTTTTTGATCGACAGAAACCACGATTAAATAAAATCCAAGCCAATTTAAAACGAGAATTTAATTTTTGAATATTCCGAATGTGTTTTACTTCCCGAGTCCCTCAGCGACTCTCTACTTTTACGTTTTCTCGACCTTTTCCGTCCATCTGTCTGTCTGTCTGTCTGTCTGCCTGTCCGTTTGTCGATCTGTCTGCCGTTACGTATTTTTTTTTTCCATACACGATCGTACGAAAATAGTCTTTATTATTGAAATTTTCCAGAACTTCTACAATATTATTCTTTTGAGGCATTGAAATAACGATATAGCTGCAAAAAAGTACGAATTTTTTTTTTTGTTACAAATGTCGAACTGACAGATTTGTGAATTAAATAGATGGTTTCTTACATACTTACTTTATTAACAAACTTTTTAATTATTGATTTTAGAATATTGGTTCTATTTGATTTTTTGTAGTAAAAAAAGCAAGCTTTCCATTAAAGAAATTAAGTTGGTGTCATTTCCGGTTCTACCGGACGTGATAATAAGAGGGTTTGCTTACCATCACACAGATATTTTAAAATGATACAAACCTGCTGAAAAAACTATAGGTTTATCTTTAAAAATAAAAAACTTGTAAGGGTTTTATCGGAGAAAAAATTGGTCGAAGGTTATTTTGACAGAACTTCCCTCGCCTTTGAAGTGCAACCTAACAAATCGCGCAAAAGCAATATATTTAAGTACATAACCAACGGGGAAAATGCTTTTGGAAAATCTGAAAAATCGAAATGTCGAGAAATCGAACAATCGAAAAATTTAAACAACGGAATGATAAACCGAAAATTGAGAAATCAAAAATTTCTTACTCGAATAGTCGATAAAATTGAAAAATTGAAAAATTGAAGAATCGAGAAATGGAAAAGTGGAAAAACCAAAAATTGATAAACCAGGTAATTGAGAAATCGAAAAACCGAAGACTCAAAAATTTAGAATCGTGAAAATTGAAAAATTAAAAAATCGAAAAATTGAAGTAACAAAATTTTGAAAAATACCAAAACTGAAACATTGAAAAATCGAAGAAATATTGAAGAATGGAAAAATTGAAAAATCTAGAAATCGAAGAAACTTAAAAAAATTTAAAAATCTGAAGTTCAAAAATCGAAAAATTGAAATATTGGAAAATTGAAGAATTGAAAAATCGAGAAATCGAAAAGTGGAAAAACCAAAAACTCGATTAGTCGATAGAGAAATTGAAAAATCAAGTAATCGAAAATTTGGAACTGTTAAAATTTGAAATTTTGAAAAATCGAAAAGTAATGAAACGTAAAATCGAAAAATCGACAAATCGAAAAACTGAAGAAACAAAATACTGAAAAGTACCAAAACTGAAATATCGAAAAACTGAAAAATTGAAGGAACATTGTAGAATCAAAAAATTGAAAAATCTAGTAATAGAAATATAAAAAAATCGAAAAATTGTAAAATCGAAATCTGAAAAGTCGAAAAATCGAGCAATCGAAACATCAAAAAATCCTAAAACGAAAAAATTGAAAAATGTAAAATATAAAAATCGAAAAATTGAAAAAGTAAAATTAAGAAATAGAAAAATCGAAAAATCGAAATGTCGAAAAACCGAAAAATTGAATAATCAAGAAATGGGGAAGTCGAGAAATCGAAAAGTCGAAAAACCAAAAAATTGATTAACCGGGAAATTGAGAAATCGAAAAATCGAAGACTCAAAAATTTAGAACCGTCAAAATTGAAAAATTAATAAATCGAAAAAATAAAAAACGAGAAATCGGAAAATCGAAAATTTGAGAAATTGAAGTATCAAAATATTAAATATTAACAAAACTGAAAAATTGAAGAATTGAAAAATTGAAAAAGTAAAAGTATGAAATAGGAAAATCGAAAAGTCGAAGAGCCGAAAAATTGAATAATCAAAAAATGAGGAAGTCGAGAAATCGAAAAGTCGGAAAACCAAAAAGTTGATTAATCGGGAAATTGAGAAATTGAAAAACCGAAAAGTCAAAAATTTAGAACCGTCAAAATTAAAAAAATAAAAAATCGAACAATTAAAAAACGAGACATCGAAAAATCGAAAAGCTGACAAATCGATGAGTCGAATAATTGAAAAATTAAAGTATCAAAATATCAAAAAATACCAAAACTGAATATTGAAACATCGAAGAAACATTGAAGAATGGAAAAATTGAAAAATCGACAAATATCAAAATATCAAAAAATCGAAAAATTAAAAAATCTATAAATCGAGGATACTTCAAAAAATTGAAAAATCTGAAGTTTAAAAATCGAAAAATTGAATACTCGAAAAAGTAAAAATAGTTAAACCAAAAACCGGAAAGTCGACCAGTAGAAGTCGAAAAATAGAATGTTTAAAAAATCGGAAATTTGAAAAATTAAGAACCTGGAAAATCGAAAAATTGAAATATTGAAAAATAGAAGAATTCAAAAATCGAGTGATCGAAAAGTCGAAAAACCAAAAATAGATTAATCGATAGAAACATTGAAGAATCAAAGAATCGAAAATTTAGAACCGTCAAAAATTGAAATTTTGAAAAATCGAAAAAGTAATAAAACGAAAAATCGAAAAATCGAAAAGTCAACAAATCAACTGAAGAAAGAAAATATTGAAAAAACCTAAACTGAAATATTGAAAAATTGAAAAATCGAAGAAACATTTAAGAATGAAAAAATTGAAAAATCGGGAAATCGAAATATCAAACGGTTGAAAAATTGTAAAACTGAAGAAACATTCGAGAAATAGAAAACGCGAAAACGTAAAAAATCGAGAAATGAAAAACCGGAAGGTCTAAAAATCGAAGTCGAAAAATTGGTATTCAAAAAATCGAAAAATAGAAAAATTATTGATATATAGAAAAATTGAAGAATTGAAAAATCGAGAAATCGAAAAGTTGAAAAAACAAAAAATTGATGAAAACAAAAAATAAGAAATCGAAAAATTGGGGAATCTAAAATCTGGTAACGGCAGAAATTGTAAAATTAAAAATTGATAAACAAACAAACGAGAAATCGAAAAATCGAAAATCAAGAAGTCGAAATACGAAAAGTCGAAAAATCGAACAATTAAAGAATCGAAATTTTGGGAAATCCCAAAAACTGAAATATCGAAAAATTTTAAAATCGGAAAAAACTAAGAACGAGAAGTTGAAAAATTCCAAAACTGTAACACCAGTAAATTAGGAATCGAAAAATTAAAAAATCGAGAAATCGAAAAGTCGAGAAATCAAAAAATTTAGAAACTCCAGAAATTGTGAAATTGAAAAATTGGAAAAGGAAAAAAGGAGAAATCGAAAAATCGAAAATCAAGAAGTCTAAATACGAAAAGTCGAAAAAGCGAAAAATTAAAGAATCGAAATTTTGTAAACTCCCAAAACTGAACTATAGAAAAATAGAAAAACTGAAGAAAAGTGAAGAATCGAGAAATTGAAATATCACGCAATCGAAAAACTGAAAAATTGAAAGATCTCAAATTTAAAAAGTTGAAAAAGTAAAAAATTAAAATATTGAATTTTCCCAAAACTGAAATATGGAAAAATTTAAAAATCGAAGAAAAACTTAAGAACGAGATATTGAAAAATCCCAAAACTGGAATACTAGTAAATTGGAAAATCGAGAAATCGAAAAGTCGAAAAATCAAAACCTGAAAAATTGAAATACTGAAAAAAATGAAGAACTGAAAAACTGAAAAAAGAAAAACCGAGAAATCAAGAAGTCAAAAAACCAAAAAATCTATTAATCGAGAAATCCAAAAGTCTAAGAATCGAACATTCGGAAACGTCAGATTATAAAATTGAAAAACCGAAAAAGTAAAAATACGAGAAATCGACAAATCGGAAAATCAAAGAAATGAACTATCGAAAAAGGACCACAATTTTGGAAAATTCCAAAATGTTGAAGAATTGAATAAAAATCGAAAAGTCGAAAAATTGAAAAATATCAAAACTGAAACATCGATAAATTGAGAAATTGAAAAACTGAAAAATCGAGAAACCCAAAAGTTGAAAAATTGAAAATTCGAAAAATTGAAATATTGAGAAACTGAAAAATTGAACAACAGAAAAATAGGAAAGTTGGGAAACCGAGAAGTCGACAAATCTCAAAGTCCAAAAACCAAAAAACTGATTTATCGAGAAATTGAGAAATCAAAAAATCGAGGAATCGAAAACTGAAATATTGAAAAACTGAAAACTCGAAAGTTGAAAAATTGAGAAATCGAAAAGCTATATCTACAATTTTGATTTTTTTCCAAAAATCTGAATGCCTAGGATAAAACTCAACACGAATTCATAGACCACAAATGGAGCTAAAATTTTGGTGCGTTTTACCATCCCTCATCTGTCTAAAGAAAATCCGAACAAACGACAGACAGACAGACACACAAACAGCCAGACGGAAACAGGAGACCTATTTTTTCGTAGTCTCAAGTTCATGACATCTGCTCCATTTTTTTCGTAGAAGTTTATATAATATAACCTGAATTATTTTTAAAATAGTTAGGGCTAGTTTCATAATCAAAACTTAAAGCACCTTTAACTAATGGGAGCTTTAAACCATTCTGTCAACAATGTGTTCCTAAGGTAAAAATCCAACTTTAACTTTAAAACTCCTTTAACTTGATTATGAAATCGGTCCTTAGCGTCGTACATATTTTTTTTTTTTTAGATGGACTTTAATTTCAGACTGTTTCACTGGACCAAGACCACTACCAATGTTGGATTCCGAATTTTTAAATATCAACCTGCCACACCGCCGTTCGCCGGACGTATTTGCACATGAAAACCCGCATTAACTCTAATCTTTTTAATTTATTAGGGAGCGAAATTGCACACAAAGGAACATCACGAAACGGTATTGTATAACGCGAAACAAATTGAACGCAAGTAGGTCCCTCCACCGAGCCGCCTGATTCCCCTCCTGATAGCTGACACTAATTCGAACTTCACGTTTGCGATCCCGAGATTTGAGTAAGAAATGTGGGGTAGCATGCAACAAGTGGAGCAACAGAATTAAATAACAACATTCCGCATTACTACCGATCCACCCTTACGCGTTCTCCGCCTCACTCGATTCAGGAACTAGGTCATCCGGCTGCATGTTTCGGTAAAGATATCGACGCTTGTTTATTTAGTGTCGTATCTGTCATTTCCGTATTTCCAACTTCCAGTTTATTTAAAAACCGCATTTGGTAACAAAACCACTCGATCGCGTCTGAAGAAGAAATGGAATCAAATTGGATTTCACCCACACGCACCGAAAGGACGCCGGCAACACAGAAAATAAAACAGACAGCTTTTATGTGCTGCGCAATAAATCAAGGCGTATTTCAAAATATAGCAGGTATGAATTTATTAGTTTATTTATCCTGCAGGTTCTATAGATTCAACGGGTTGTTAATTTGGGCCATTCAGGCCTTTGCGCCGACAAAGAGCAGCAGCACAATGCGATAATGTGCCGATTTATTGTGTCATAAAAGGCGTCGAAAATTTTATGGGCTTCAGCACGCCGCCTACACTGATAGGAACTACCAATATGGTTTTTGTAAAAACGGGTTTAACGATATCGATAATTCTTCGGACTGAGTTTTGTACTTATTACATGGGATTGTGTTTGTTTGTGCACATCTGCGACTTAATCGCGTTGTAGGACCTATTTTGTTCTAAAATCTAAATTTTCTATACCCCTAAGCACGATTCTTGCGAAGTATATAAAACTAATTTTATTGCGCAGCAAAAGTACGTAGGTAGATTTTAAAATAATTAAAACACCAATCTACAGACCCAAACACAAGTTATCTCTTGTTGTTCTAGGAAGAGGTTTGATGTACCAAGTTTGATGTTTGTTTCCTGTATCAATTAGTTCGTGTTGGGTTTTCGTAAAGTGAAGTTCAAAAATGTAAAACTGTTATAAAAATTGTTTATCGTCTAGTATTTTGTGCTATTTTTAAAAATGTCCAAAGTCAAATTGTCGTTAACGGACAAGTTAATAAGAGAATGAACGAAAAACAAAGACATTTTTTAAATAGGAAACCGCGAATTGTTCTGTAAAGCCTGTGGGAAAATCGTAAGTATAACCAGAGTTAGGTACAGCCGAAGTGATGAATCAATCAGACAAAAACGATGGCACGACGTCAGGTGATAAATAGGCTTTGGATCTCTGGTTTTTTGCCTTTTTATATCTACTTCAGGAATTGCAGCGAAATTTATATTTATTCGAATTTAAGAAATTCTGTTTATTTAACGCCACTTATTACTACCTAAAATGCCTAATTTACCGTTAGAGACCTAAAGCGTTAATTAAATGACCTAATTGTAAATTTTGAAAGGGTTAAAAGGGAAGGAGGTGAATCTCTGAAAAAGCATTGTATTTTAGAAGTTTATTGTTAGTGATACTGAGTGTCTTTGCCTGGGGCCGGTTTTGATTTTTGTGCATACAGTAAAGAATCCTCAAAATGCCTAAGGTAAAATCATCCACGAAAGATAAAATCAAATTATGGTTAGGGAATAATTTGTACACTAATTTTCAATTTCCTTCTTCAACCAAAGACAATGAGTTATTCTGCAAAGTGTGTGGAAAAGTTCTAAGTAAACATTTAAAATACTGAAGTTTGAATTATGTTCACATTTTTGATTCCTAGTTTAAGGGGATGTTTGCTAAAAGAAAACTGTCGGATTTTTAATTTTACCGTGTTACTGTCTTCACAAGAAGTTTGCGTGTAGAAAAATAAAGACGAGAAGTAGTGGTAAGCTGGTTGAAACGCAGGAAAGCTGGGGTGTAATTTATGACACCCATAATCTCTGGTAACAGTTCGGCACCCGCTTGTCGTGTATTATTGTTCGATTTTCGTTCGTCAACAGTTCAATTTCCATATACGAATTTATAAAAATGACCATAAGAAATAAAAATCTGAATGTGTACAAAAATTAACTTCGAAAAATTAAGACAACAAATAATAAGCCCAAGTAATTATAATCTAATTGGGAAACTGATTGATTTACAACAAAAAAAACACTCAGCCGAATAATTATAAATGCAGTTATTTTTCGGACACAAAACAATCACTTTCGCAACACTTAAAAAGATTTGTGGGAAGTAAAACAAAATTAATTTTAAGTGTCCAAATGGTTCTACTGAGTGTGTCGCTATACTGAAATGCAACGAGAAAATCACCAATTTCTGCATCAGTACGTACCTATATGTCATGATGTAATGCAAATTATAAAATAAACTAGAGACCAATAATTTGTTTCGTTTTTATTTATCCGTATTTATAAATATACCCAATTATTTTACTTAAAACTAAGTACTTCAATTATTTGGTTTACATATTTCAATTATAACTGGTTCCCTAGCTGGTTAGTATCGGCTAAGTTCAAACTAAAGAGGTATAGAAACTACCTGTGTATACTGAATGGTTATCCGGCTAATTATAAGGTTTATGGTAATCTTTTATTCAACAAAATAAAATTCTTTCAGGTAATACACTTTGATCTTTGACAAAAAGCCGAGAAGCAATAGGATTGGTGATTATATAAAGTAACAATAATAAAATTTCTATTAGTAACATTGACTTACACTTTATGTAAGTGTATAAAAACAGCGGCGGGTCTAAAAAACAATAATATTTATATGTACAGAAATTAGGAAATAAAAGCATAATAATAGTAAAACTAATCAAATGATGATTAACCTGCATTTTTTGTCTGTAGTTTTAGTAGGTTTTTGACATAATAATTCTGATAAAAATTTTTTCGACTTTTTCGTGGCTTTGAAAGTGGAATCTTCGGCTTTCGTCCCATTTCAAAATTTACTCTTTATATATTTCAATGGTCACAACAAGTTCACTAACTACACTGAAGTAAATTTATGCAAAGATTAAATTTGTCACCGAAAAGATGTCGGAAGTAATAAATTATCCCATCGGTCCAAGAACGTTCGGTGGGTGTTATACCCCAATCCGAGAGAGACCGCAGTAAGAGACAGCAAATGGAACGGATAAAATAAAGCTTCAAACATGATCAGTTTTAAATCAAAATTATGAAGTTTTATAAATCGACATTTTTTTTTTCTTTTTGAAATATCATAGTAAACACTTCAAAGAATGTCCATGACTTACTTTAATGTGAATTTTATAACTATGGTCGGCACAGTCGGACCTAATATTAGTGTGATTTTGAGCATATTTGCGATTTTATTAGAGCAAAACAGGTCATTTTTTCTCCAATTTTATAAGTTCCGGACACTAATAGCATATCAAAGATATTGTAAAAAAAAAATTGGGTTTAGATTCCAACTAGTTGTCTAGTATTTGTGAAACAAAATCTACTGTAAATTCACTGAAAACTGTACCGATAACATCACCTTAAGTGCGAAAAAAAAATCACACTTTGAACAACACTGCAGTGGCGATGCACATAAAAAGAATAAGAATAAATCCAGTAAACAGACTTTATTAAACATTAGTTCCGACAATGGTTTTACGCAATTTTGCACCGACTTATGTAGGGCATTTACCGCAGCAAATATTCCATGGAATAAAGTTAGTTGTCCTGAGTTTAAAAATGTTATGCATACATATACAGGAAGGCATTTACCCTCAGAAAGCACTCTGAGAAAAAAATTATTTACCAAAAGATTACGATATGGTGAGCACTAGAATTTTTATTTAAAAACTTTTTTAACATAAATTTTATAATTTACAGATAATTAAACAAATTAGAAATTCTATTGGCAATAATGATATATGGATTAGCGTCAATGAAACGACGGACAGATTAGGAAGATACATAGCCCATTTAGTAATCGGAAAGTTATCTTCTGAAGAAGCTGGCCGTCCATTTCTACTAGCTTTGAAGCAGCTTGATAAAACTAATAGCAACACAATCTCGAGATTTATAAACGAATCCTTGGGTGTGCTATTGATAATTTTAAGCATTGAAATTATTATAATACATTTGTAGCTTTATTGTGGCCAAAAGGAACTGAACACAAAAAAGTTAAATGGTTTGTATCAGATAGTGATTCATACATGATCAAAACTGGTACTAATTTGAAGGACTTTTACGAAAATATAACGCACTTAACATGTATGGCACATGGGTTACATTTAGTGTTTGAAACAATTAGACTGAATTATCCAGATGCCAATGGGATAATTAGCAATGTTAATAAAATCTTTTTAAAAGCACCAGTAAGAGTAGAGTTTTATAAAAACAGTTTACCAAATACACCTCTCCCACCTGAACCTGTATTAGCCTGGTGGGGCATTTGGATTCAAGCAGCATTGTTTTATGCAGAACACTTTGATGTTTTAAAACAAGTCAGTAAACATATAACGGTTTTTTACTATCATTCTTATATTGAATATTTTTAGGTTGTAATGTTATTTGAAGCCACAGATGCACAAAGCATTAAAAAAGCTCAAGAATTCCTGAATAAAGCAAACGTTAAAAACGAACTCTTGTACATTAAAACTCACTTTAAAATTATTGCTGATGCAATAGAACAATTAGAAACTATAGATTTAAAATTAAACCAAAGTATGGAAATTGTGGAAAAAGTGTATACATCTTTAAAAACACACCAGGAAAGGTGGGGGAAATAGCGTTCCAAAAATTATGTTCTCTATTAAAAAAGAATCCAGGATACGATTTTATATGTTCCGTAAATAACGTAATTTGCGGTAACGGAAATGCTACCAACAATACATACATAAATGAAAACGTAGATTGTTCAATATTTAATTTTGCACCCATCACTTCTTGTGATGTGGAACGCACGTTTTCAAAACTTAAAAGTATTTTAAGCGATCAAAGGTGTAAATTTACAATCGAAAATTTAGAGAGATTTATAGTTTGCTTTTGTAACTCATTTAAATACCTGAATTAATATTTTATTTTTTGTTAAATGCGACTTGCTTTAATTTGATCACCATTTTTTTGCGATAACTTAGAATTAGTGGACGTAACTATAGATCGTTTATTTATTTAATCATTTTTTTGTTTTTTTACACAAAATATTTGTTTCTATAATGTTTTGTTTAATGTTTTTTTAATATATTAATATTAAATCAATATCAATATTAGCGATTTTTTTTAACTTTCTCAGTATAACAACATCCTCAATACAGATGATCGTATACTAGACTTTGTATATGGTAATTTTAACCTCACTGTTACACGAGCTGAAGATCCAGTAGTATTGGAGGATGTATATCATCCCTCTTTACATATATGCTTTTCTTGCGAGAATCAACGATCAAAAAGTATTAACTTCAACAATAATGGTGACTATAATTTTAAAAAAGCAGACTTTTTATCCCTTTATTCTGAGCCAACAACAGTTAATTTCAATTTTTTAGAGAATATAAAATGCGTACATCGAGCTGTTCAGTTATTTTACGAAAAATTGAATGAAATTTTCAAAAAATGGGTTCCTAAAAAACGGAAGCCTATTGGCCATTTTACTGTTTGGTACAATAAACAAACAATTTCGCTGATTAAGTTAAAATATAAATGCTGGGATACATTTAAAAAACAGGCCGCCAGTATGCTTACGAAAATTTTAAGGTGCTAAGACCTGATGTTAAGAAAAAAGTTAAAGAAGCATATACCTGTTATTTGAGTAATATCAGCACCACCTTGAAAAAAGAACCCAAAAAATTTTGCTATTTTTTTAAGGCTCGTAATAATAACATGCCATCTCTTCCGTCTACTATGGCATATGGTGAACATAAATTTGATAATCTCCAATCTAGTGTTGATACTTTTGCGAATTTTTTTGAGACTGCGTTCACATCTGATCAACCATCGGCTAGTCTTGACAATAATGATGGACTCAATGTCAGTCACTTCGGTATCAAATCAGTTGACGAAATAACGCTAAAGAAACTAAAATCGAATATGACAGCGGGTCCAAATCTGATTCCTTCCTTCTTAATAAAAGATTGTGCAATAGTTCTGACTAGACCATTAAATATCATTCTCAATCTTATTCTAGAAACTGCGGTATTTCCAGAATTGTGGAAAGAGTCGAAAGTTACACCAATTTTTAAGGGTGGAGACAGGGCTGACGTAAGCAATTACCGGCCTATAACAATTATTAATCATTTTTCTAAAGCTTTTGAAACGGTCTTACACTTTCTGATTTATCCCCATATTACTAATATGATTGATACAAATCAGCATGGATTTGTGAAAGGCAGATCCACTGTAACTAATCTTGCACTTAAATCGCAGTATATATGTGAAGTGCTAGATAAACAAGGCCAGGTAGACTGTGTTTACACAGATTTTTCAAAGGCATTCGACCGTCTAAATCATGATCTTCTTCTTGCTAAACTTCAGCGCTTTGGTTTTTCAGATTTAATAATAAAGTTACTAAAGTCGTATTTAAATGGTCGTCGTCAGTATGTATCTCATTGTGGTTATAGGTCGAAACACTATACTCAGTCGTCAGGGGTGCCTCAGGGTTCGGTTTTTAGACCGTTAATGTTCACTTTGTTCATAAATGATATCGGCAGAGAACTAACAGCACAATACTTGATATATGCTGAAAATACAGATGACTGCATATGTCTTCAAAAAAATCTGGATGTAGTAGACAAGTGGTCAGAAACTAATTGCTTACCATTAAATTATTCCAAATGCCATATTATGACTTACACTAGAAGACTAAGTACGTTTCATTTTGATTATTCTATGTCAGGTAATGCGTTAAAAGAACTTAATTGTGTAAAGGACCTGGGTGTTATTTTGATCCAAAATTGAGTTTTAAGCAGCATATTTGTTTGCCAGGTATATTAAAGCCAACGGAAATCAAATACCAAAAACTAAAACTGCCACCCACTAACGGACAACGGAGCATACACGGTCAAATGTGGCAAACATTTGGAAATATTTTATCCCAACTTAATTCATGTAACATGTTTGGCTCACGCCTCAAATTTAAGACTGAAGTTATCCGGAATCAACAAAAGATGTCAATGGTTTAATTTCCAACGTAAAGAAAGTATTTCTTAAAGTTCATTTGAGGAGACAAGCCTTGCGGAAAGCCATGTCGGATTGTCCATTGTCTCCAGAACCTGTTCTGACAAGATGGGGTTCATGGACTGAAGCGGCAATATATTATTGCGATCATTTTGACGATATAAAAAAGGTTAATTTCTTGCTATTTATAATTTTGCTGCGTAATTCTAACTTAAATGAAATATTTTAGGTTATTATAGAATTTGACTCCACAGTGTCGAAATGCAGCGCCAATGCACAATACTATTTCCAACAAAAGCATCTCAAAGATAATTTGGCTTATATAAAAAACCCATTTTACCATCTTAGAAGCAGGTATAACTAGATTAGAGACCATTGACCTGACCTAAAGTCAGTCTGTGGATACAGCAGACCAATTGTATAAACGATTGGAAGGTACCCCGGGGGCAGTAGGTGAAATGACATTTAACAACTGCAAGATACCTTACAAAAAATACCGGGTACCAAGAGCTTAAACTTGTCAGTAAAGTGTTACAAAGCGTAAATGTAGAAAAAGATAAAAAAATGAATGAAACCCACTGAAATTTCTAATTTTAAATACTCTGTTGAGAGATCTTTCTCTAGGTATAAAAGTGCCCTATCAGACAAAAGACACCAAGAAAAATAAATGTAGATCCAAAGAAAACCAGATTTTGCGTAAAATTTATTTTTTCTTAAAACTTGCCTAAAGCGTCTATTTTGCCATATTCGGGCCTAAATCCCCCGATTTTTTCACCTATTTTAGAGTCTATTTTGGCCTCTTGTTAGCCTAAAATTCGCTGTTTACTCATAATTATTGACAGATGTTCGATAAATAGTGTCCTTCAAATTTGGCAACAAAAGAAGTCTGCAGGAGTGAAATTAGAAGATTTCGGTGGCCAAATAATCTCTGTATTTTGTCCAATGATCCGGTTGTTAAAAAATTCCCTTAATATTGCTATTGTGATCCTAGCCGAATGCGCTGTGGTCCCGTCTTGTTGAAAAATAACCTAATTCCATGTCATAAAATCTACAAAAATTTTGCTGTTATTTAGCAGCGGTTAAGTTAAAAGTAATATAAATGGCGTCGGGGTTCCGTTTCTGTTATCCGTACAAAATTTCAAATATTTTCTGTGTGGAGACGAGGTTTCTCAAAACTTTGACATACATACCGTTTATCTTCTATCGAAAGTTCAACTCAATTAAACTCTTTCTGGTCCAATGGAAATGTCATTCTTGAGTAAATACGGAAATATAGTTCTGAAAAGAACTATTTTTAATTATTTCTCCTGATGGAAGTAATAAGAAACAAGAAAGTAAGAAAGTAAGGTAAGAAGAGACGTTTCATATAACCGCTGTTTTAGTAACAGCTAGATCGATTAACAAATTGATATAAAATTTAAACAAAAATTAAAAATCAGTTTATAAGGATTTTAGTTCAGAGAAGACATACCAATTTAACTCCAAGGATGACTCGATTATAAATTATGTTGATGGCCCAATACTTGGAATGATAAATTATAGAAAAATTATATACTACACCTTAAAAAAATCTCTATTTCACACGATAATTCAGAAGTTTCACTTTTTTAGAATAACGGTAATTGTTTGAAAGGACCAGACCAGTGTCTGATTGTACCGCCGAGACACCGGGATATACAGGATGTTATAATTAGATGTGTTATAAATTTTCCTAAAAATATAACAGAAGCATAAAAAATAATACAAATACATAAATATTAAATAAGAATATCTTTTTAATTAACTTTGTTTTTCTTGATAGCGTCGTCAAAAATTCCAAAAACAAAAATTATTTTTACTTCCCGAGCGTAAGCCAAGGAAGTATAGTAATCGAGTCCATCGGACGACTTGCCAGTCATGTTTTTTTACGTTTCATTCCACCTAGAGTAGGAAAAAGGTGGTCTCCCGTTACCATTTGCCTGTCTATGTCGATTTTTATTAGACAAATAATTTTCGAAATTACTGGACCGAGTGTACTTTAAGTTTTTTCCATAAGCGGCCAAATTTTCACAAAAAAATTAACACAGTATAGTATTATTCTATCATAACACATGATATAAATCTCAATGGAGTGGTGTCTTTTATAACGGCAAGCGACCTGTGGGTCGCACGTTTTCTCTTGCACTGTGACTAGTATGTTATAATTTTTGTTATGGAGAAACTCACTTAAAACACACACATAGCATACTCCTTTTTCGATTCGTTTCGCTCCATTGTAGCTTAATTGATGAAATTTGTCGTCTCCTCTCTTTTGAGGAGACAAAAATAATCAAATTTTATTTTCTGTTAACGCAGATACCTGTCATCGAAACACACCAACCATTAATTCTTTGGAAGTCTAAACATAAACACTCGAAATTACGCATGTAATGAAACATTGAGGAAACAGGTTATCCCGTTGGTCATTTATTTGAAACATATTACATTTTGTTCTCATTTATGCGGACTGTATAACTACTTATACAGACATGGATTACAGGTGACTCAAAAAATTAATGAATGAGTCAATTTGTTTTATTTATCAAATCAAGAACAACTCACTCCAATTCCCCGAAAATTTGGGAATACAACACTGTTAATATTAGTAATATACTGCACCTATCCAAAGTGATATACGTGTCCTTGCAAAAATGGTGATGACATCATCACAAAGTATTGTAATGGTTCTCAGTCCAGCAGCTAAAAACCATCCCGATTAAAGCCACT
Organism: Zophobas atratus; assembly: GCA_022388445.1. Taxonomy (NCBI): domain Eukaryota; kingdom Metazoa; phylum Arthropoda; class Insecta; order Coleoptera; family Tenebrionidae; genus Zophobas; species Zophobas atratus. The sequence goes on along the minus strand of CM039442.1, from coordinate 49,985,874 downwards.
TCAAACAAAAAACCACAATGACGTTTAATGCTAATCAGTTGGGGATTACAATGCCAGATACATCGAGGCAAAGACTTCAAGCTTAAAGAGAGAGAAGAGAGAGAGAGAGAGATAGAGAAAGGGAGAAAGGGTTAAATCTTATAACACCCCTCTTTTAAGGTTTAGTTCTATACACAAGGTTTAACATCATCAATAGCTACAGTTTTACTTTCTGAATTTAGACAATTGATTATGTTGGTATGAATGTATCCTAGCTGAAATTCCTTAAAACTGGAGTGTCCTTAAAAAGTGGTGTCTCGTTATCTACAGACACCATTATCATGTCTACTAATTTCGGGTTAAGATATCTATCCCTTGAAGTAGTACTATATTCTAAGTCTATAGTTGGAACTGAGGGACTGCAGTATCTTCCAATCACAGGAACGCTATTCCCAAGCATACAAATTTTGGACTAGCAGACTGTGATATTCATTTTTGTCCCTGGTTCGTCCAATAGTAACTAACTAAAGGTACGTACACAAAAACCTTAAGCTCACCATTTGAATTAAAGTATCTATTTAAAAAAAAACAAAAGAACTCGTGGATGTAGAACATATTCATAAGGAGAATCCGAAGTAGGCTAACCAAAAAAAAAAATGGAAGATCTGGAAAAATAGTGAGATGAAATTAAATAAAATCTACTGCAACGAAGGGTTTTAACATACCTTCATAAGTAAAAATTGTTAGTAATTGTTAGCAAGTCGTGGAACCTTTGACTATTATAATATTTTCAAGGAATGAAAAACGGGAATGTCAAATCGGAGAATTATATCTAACCATTCTAGCTGTAGGAATTCTGGCTACGTCCTTTGGTTAAAATCAGAAAGGTAGCTCGTCCTTTCTACTAGTTTCCCCAATGGATCTAGCGGGTTCCTTGCTTTAACAGAGGGTGTTGATGCATCAACTTTCCTCCTTTCCAGGGTACATAATACCTGTTAAGATAAGAGTAATTTTGGCAGATGAGATACCCTCTAAGAGAAGAGAGGGTGGGTGGGCGGGGCTAGTGCCTGCCATGATAAGACAAATTTTGGCAAATGACATTATATTAGAAGGTACTAGCCCCGCCCACCCGCCCTCTCTTTTCTTAGAGGATATCTCATTTGCCAAAATCAGTCTTATCTTGTCAGCTGGTAGCCCCGCCCACCCACCCTTTCTTTTCTTAGAAGGTATCTCATCTGCCAAAATTACTCTTATCTTATCAGGAACTAGCCCCGCCCACCCACCCTCTCTTTTCCTAGAGGGTTCCTGCTAAGATAAGAGTAATTTTGGCAGATGAGATACCCTCTAAGAAAAGAGAGGGTGGGTGGGCGGGGCTAGTTCCTGTTAAGATAAGAGTAATTTTGGCAGATGAGATACCCTCTAAGAAAAGAGAGGGTATGTCATTTGCCAAAATCAGTTTTATCTTAGCAAGTACTGATGGCTAACTTTTAAGAAAATTATCAAAATTAAGGATTTGGTCTTTCCCCTGGAGACCAGGAAGGCAGCTGTGTTTTCTAGTAGCTGCCTCAGTTGGTTTGGCTTGATCTTCTATTGTAACAGCTAGTGCCAAAGAATCCTCATTCTTGTTTATTTAATCCTTCTTTTTAATTAATACCTGGTCTTGTTATTTACTGCGTTGTAGCTTTCTTCGTTCTTGAAAGATAAATGTCCAACATTCATGACACCCAGTAATCTAGATGTGTTTGGTCTTCTATTCTTGATAATTTTCGGTATTCTGTTATCCGTCAATTTCTCAACGTGATCTCTCCATTCCTTCTTCTGTTTCTTATCCATCTTATTTCTTCGTTATTTTTTCTGATTAGTACACTTATTAGTGTAGATTAGTGTCTACATTTCTGTTGATTTTAACCTTCCTTCTTCAAATCTGGAGGACATCCCATAGGAATTCAACCTTCGGGTTTCTCAGACAGAGTCCAGAAAATTAGCTGCGCCCTCCATTACTTCCTTATTATGGTTTACAGCCAGGTGTAAGACACAGTCCTGAGTCTGTTTTTATTCAGTTCCTAACCTGAAGGACATAACGTGATAGCCTCTGCCTTCCGTTTTGGATTTACCCTAAGAACTACTACTTCTCTAATCCGTTCAGCTTATTCAGCAGAAAGATAAGTGTGTAGAATGTTAAGAATGGTTGGTATTTTCTCCGGTCTGAAACTATTTGTAATCCATCCATTGTTACGCCAACGTCACACTACTCACAAAAAAAGAAGAAAGGCATTAGTTCATATAATTGTGTAATCACCTCGAAAAACATTAACTTAGATTAAGGACGCCCTACAAGATTTACAAAAATAAGAGGAAAAGCAACGATTTCCTTCAGGAGGAGAATATAGCAACGCACATGAATAATAATAATCATCCTAACTCTAAATTCCGACCTCTGTCACCAGTGTGACAGTATCAGTGTGACAATTCCAACTTTGCCCTTAAAATGTAGAATAAGTGTAGAATCACAGATGATAATAAGATTTGGGCTTCAAAGCGAAGGGTAACTAATGTCAAAAAGAATAGGTATGAAATTTTGGAATATTCGATTTAAAAAGAACTTTATTAAGACAACATTGAACACTTCTCTCATAAAAAAGGGTCAAAGAGGAAGAAGGATTCTTTTGAGAAAGAAGTTCAAATTAAAATTAAATAAAAGGAATCGAGAAGATTCTAAAAGGAAATCATCTTCCGAAATTTTGAAAAATTTAGAACATCTGCACGCTCAAATTTGAATAGAAAATTTTTAAAGCGAAAAAAAGAAATCTAACTGACGAACGTTCCATTTGAAAAGAACGTTATTCTGAAAATATAAAACACTTTCACCATAAAAGAGGATCCAAGAGGGAAAAAGGATTCTATTTGAGAAAGAAAGATTAAATAGAATTGATCTAGGATGTATCGACAAGATTCTAGAAGGAAATCAACTTCGGAAAATTTCAAAAGTGTAGAATATCAGCACGCCCAAATTTGAAAAGTTTCTACAAAATTTGGAAAGCAAGAAAAACATTCGAAAAAAGATCTAACTGACGACAAGAAAGACAGAAAGATTTGGAATTCAAAGCGAAAGATAATTAATGTCAAAAATAAACAGGTAAAAATGTTTGGAAAGTGCCATTTGAAACGAACTTTGTTCTGACAACATACAAAAAAGGATCAAAGAGGGAAAAAAGATTCCATTGGAGGAAGAAGTTCCAAGTAAAATTAAATAGAATTGATCAAGAACGTATCTAAAACATTCAAATTTGAAGAGTATCTAAAATTTGGAAAGTGAATCTGACACTCGAAAAGAAATCTAACTGACGAAAAAGAAGATACCAAGATTTGAACTTCAAAGCGAAGGATAACTAGTGTCAAAAAGAACAGCTAAGACATTTTAGAAAGTTCCATTTGAAAAGAACTTTATTCTGACAACATTGAACGCTTCCACCAGAAAAAAGGATCAAAGAGAGAAAAAGGATTCTATTTGAGGAAGAAGTTCAAAGTAAAATTAAACAGAATTGATCAAGGACCTATCGAGAAGATTCTAGAGGGAAATCAGCTTCCGAAAACTTCTAAAATGTAGAATATTAGCACGCTCAAGTTTGAAAAGTTTCTAGAAAACTTGGAACGCGAAACTGACGTTTGAAAGGAAATCCAACTGACGATAGGAGAGATAGTAAGATCTGGACTTCAAAGCGAACGATAACTAATATCATAAGGAACAGCAAAGAAATTTTAGGGCGTTTAATTTGATCAGTTTCTAGAAAACTTGAAAAGGGAAACTGACATTCTAGGAAGAATTTAATTTAATTGATGAAAGGAACGTTATTCTGACAGCACAGGATTCTTCCACCATAAAAAGATCAAAGAGGGAAAAAATATAATTGAGAAAGGATAGAAGAAGGATAACTCACGTCAAAAAAAAAAACAGTTAAAAAATTTTGGAAAGTTCCATTTGAAAAGAACTTTGTTTTGACAACATAGAACATTTCCAGCATAAAAAAGGATCAAACAAGGAAAAACGATTCTATTTCAGAAAGAAGAAGAATTTAAGGAAAATTAAATAAAGTTGATCTAGGACGTATCCTGAAGATTCTAGAAGGAAATCAGCTTCGGAAAATTTCAACAAAGTAGAACATCTGCACGCTCAAATTTGAAAAGTTTCTTGAAAATTTGAAAACGAAATTAACATTCGAAAAGAAATCAAACCGACAACAAAGAAGACAGTCAGATTTGTACTTCAATGCGAAGGATAACAAATGTCAAAAAGAATAAATAGGAAATTTTAGAATTATTAATTTGAAATGAACTTTATTGTGACAGCATAGAATACCTCCACCATAAGAAGATCCAATAAAGAAAAGGATTCTATTTAAGAAAAAGTTCAAAGGAAAATTAAATAAAATTGATCTAGGACGTATTGAGAAGCTTCTAGAAGGAAATCAAATTCGGAAAATTTCATAAATGTAGATAGAACATTCACACGCTCAAATTTGAAAAGTTTGTTGAAAATTTATAAAGCGAAATTAACATTCGAAAAGAAATCAAACTGGCGATAAGGAAGATAGTAAAATTCATAGAATGAAAAACGGGAATGTCAAATCGGAGAATTATATTTAACCATTCTAGCTGTTGGCTTTCATCATTCCTTCTCTACTAGTTTCCCCAATTGATCTAGCTGGGTTCCTTGCTTTAACACAGAGTGTTGCCGCATCAACTTTCCTCCTTTCCAGGGTACATATTTTTTGAACAGGATTCGGACTTAAACGTTCGTTCTCTCATAATCTAAAGGGTTTGGTCTTCCCCTAGAGACCAGGAAGGCAGCTGTGTTTTCTATTAGCTGCCTCAGTTGGGTTTGGCTAGATCTTCTACTGTAACAGTTGGTGCCAAAGAATGCTCATTCTTGTTTATTTAATCCTTCTTTTTAATTAACACCTGGTCTTGTTATTTACTGCGTTGTAGCTTTCTTCGTTCTTGAAAGATAAATGTCCAACATTCATGACACCCGATAATCTAGATGTGTTTGGTCTTCTATTCTTGATGATTTTCGATATTCTGTTATCCGTCAGTTTCTCAACGTGATCTGTCCATTCCTTCTCCTGTTTCTTATCCATCTTATTTTTTCGTTATTTTTTTTTTTTTTGATTAGTACACTTATTAGTGTAGATTAGTGTATACATTTCTGTTGTTTTTAACCTTCCTTCTTCAAATCTGGCGGACATCCCATAGGAATTCAACCTTCGGGTTTCTCAGACAGAGTCCAGAAAATTAGCTGCGCCCTCCATTACTTCCTTATTACGGTTTACAGCCAGGTGTAAGACACAGTCCTGAGTCTGTCTTTATTCAGTTCCTAACCTGAAGGACATAACGTGATAGCCTCTGCCTTCCGTTTTGGATTTACCCTAAGAACTACTACTTCTCTAATCCGTTCAGCTTATTCAGCAGAAAGATAAGTGTGTAGAATGTTAAGAATGGTTGGTATTTTCTCCGGTCTGAAACTATTTGTAATCCATCCATTGTTACGCCAACGTCACACTACTCACAAAAAAAGAAGAAAGGCATTAGTTCATATAATTGTGTAATCACCTCGAAAAACATTAACTTAGATTAAGGACGCCCTACAAGATTTACAAAAATAAGAGGAAAAGCAACGATTTCCTTCAGGAGGAGAATATAGCAACGCACATGAATAATAATAATCATCCTAACTCTAAATTCCGACCTCTGTCACCAGTGTGACAGTATCAGTGTGACAATTCCAACTTTGCCCTTAAAATGTAGAATAAGTGTAGAATCACAGATGATAATAAGATTTGGGCTTCAAAGCGAAGGGTAACTAATGTCAAAAAGAACAGGTATGAAATTTTGGAATATTCGATTTGAAAAGAACTTTATTAAGACAACATTGAACACTTCTCTCATAAAAAAGGGTCAAAGAGGAAGAAGGATTCTTTTGAGAAAGAAGTTCAAATTAAAATTAAATAAAAGGAATCGAGAAGATTCTAAAAGGAAATCATCTTCCGAAATTTTGAAAAATTTAGAACATCTGCACGCTCAAATTTGAATAGAAAATTTTTAAAGCGAAAAAAGAAATCTAACTGACGAACGTTCCATTTGAAAAGAACGTTATTCTAAAAATATAAAACACTTTCACCATAAAAAAGGATCCAAGAGGGAAAAAGGATTCTATTTGAGAAAGAAGTCCAAAATAAGATTAAATAGAATTGATCTAGGATGTATCGACAAGATTCTAGAAGGAAATCAACTTCGGAAAATTTCAAAAGTGTAGAATATCAGCACGTCCAAATTTGAAAAGTTTCTACAAAATTTGGAAAGCAAGAAAAACATTCGAAAAAAGATCTAACTGACGACAAGAAAGATAGAAAGATTTGGAATTCAAAGCGAAAGATAATTAATGTCAAAAATAAACAGGTAAAAATGTTTGGAAAGTGCCATTTGAAAAGAACTTTGTTCTGACAACATACAAAAAAGGATCAAAGCGGGAAAAAAGATTCCATTGGAGGAAGAAGTTCAAAGTAAAATTAAATAGAATTGATCAAGCACTTATCGAGAAGATTCTAGAGGGAAATCAGCTTCCGAAAACTTCTAAAGTGTAGAATATTAGCACGCTCAAGTTTGAAAAGTTTCTAGAAAACTTGGAACGCGCAACTGACGTTTGAAAGGAAATCCAACTGACGATAGGAGAGATAGTAAGATCTGGACTTCAAAGCGAACGAAAACTAATATCATAAGGAACAGCAAAGAAATTTTAGAGCGTTTAATTTGATCAGTTTCTAGAAAACTTGAAAAGGGAAACTGACATTCTAGGAAGAATTTAATTTAATTGATGAAAGGAACGTTATTCTGACAGCACAGGATTCTTCCACCATAAAAAAGATCAAAGAGGGAAAAATATAATCGAGAAAGGATAGAAGAAGGATAACTCACGTCAAAAAAAACAGTTAAAAAATTTTGGAAAGTTCCATTTGAAAACAACTTTGTTTTGACAACATAGAACATTTCCAGCATAAAAAAGGATCAAACAAGGAAAAACGATTCTATTTCAGAAAGAAGAAGAATTTAAGGAAAATTAAATAAAGTTGATCTAGGACGTATCCTGAAGATTCTAGAAGGAAATCAGCTTCGGAAAATTTCAACAATGTAGAACACCTGCGCGCTCAAATTTGAAAAGTTTCTTGAAAATTTGAAAACGAAATTAACATTCGAAAAGAAATCAAACCGACAACAAAGAAGACAGTCAGATTTGTACTTCAATGCGAAGGATAACAAATGTCAAAAAGAATAAATAGGAAATTTTAGAATTATTAATTTGAAATGAACTTTATTGTGACAGCATAGAATACCTCCACCATAAGAAGATCCAATAAAGAAAAGATTTTCGGGATTCTGTTATCGGTCAGTTTCTCAACGTGATTTGTGCATTCCGTCTTCTGTTTCTTATCCATCTTATTTCTTCGTTTATTTTCTGATTAGTACACTTATTAGTGTAGATTAGTGTCTACATTTCTGTTGATTTTAACCTTCCTTCTTCAAATCTGGAGGACATCCCATAGGAATTCAACCTTCGGGTTTCTCAGACAGAGTCCAAAAAATTAGCTGTCCATTACTTCCTTATTATGGTTTATAGCCAGGTGTAAGGCAGTCCTGAGTCTGTCTTTATTCAGTTCCTAACCTGAAGGACATAACGTGATAGCCTCTGTCTTTCGTTTTGGAGTTACCCTAAGAACTACTACTTCTCTAATCCGTTCAGCTTATTCGGCAGAAAGATAAGTGTGTAGAATGTTAAGAATGGCTGGTATTTTCTCCGGTCTGAAACTATTTGTAATCCATCCATTGTTACGCCAACGTCACACTACTCACAAAAAAAGAAGAAAGGCATTAGTTCATATACTTAATTCTGTTATCACCTAGAAAAACATTGACTTAGACTTAGATTAAGCACGCACTACAAGATTTACAAAAATAAGAGGAAAAGCAACGATTTCCTTCAAGAGGAGAATATAGCAACACAGTGTTTTTTAATCACTTTAGCATTGCTATAATTATTATCTTGGTTTTTTAATCTGTTCATTATTAATATATTAATTATCAGATTCTTGCAGCGGTGTTGGCAGCCTTAGCGAGAAATTTAAAATTTTGTGGGAAAATGTAATAAAAATTCTCTTTAAAGTATACGAGCGTTTTATTACACAGTATTTTGGGTGTATAAAATTTTAAAAACATCGTTTTTATCACATGTGATTTATGTATCAGTGTGTCACCAGTGTGACAGTATCAGTGTGACAATTCCAAGTTTGCCCTTAAATGCAGGCCACACGAACCAACATCAACGCTAAAATCTGGCTGTCCGTTCTTTACCGAGTTCATTCCATATTTTATGGACACGTATTATAAGCTTATTTATCCCGTAGGTTCAATGGATTCAACGGGTTGTTAATTTGCGCCATTCAGGCGTTTTCGCCGACAAAGAACAGGAGCACAATGCGATAATGTGCCGATTTATTGTGTCATAAAAGGCGTCGAAAATTTTATGGGCTTCGACACTACCTATCCTGATAGGAATTGCGCAGTTTACTTTCCTGCTGTGCGGTCCTGTTGATCCAGAGGAAAGTTATTACGTTTCCAGACATGTTTAAACAAGATAAATATTAGGCTTCGCTTTCCGAGGAAAATTTATCCTAACCGCAAATACCTTTAAGCAAAACATCCGCTTTTCCTATGGGGAGGACGAAGTCGGCAACCGGCACCTCTTCGACGGCCGCTCGATAAAGGGCCTTGGGTTCCAAAATCAGACAGGGATCGGGGTCCCGAACGCAGGCCAGGAGGAGGCCTTTCGCCTTGATCGGACCTCGAGGTACGACTATCTGAAACGACAAGGAATATTTGGGTTGCCTAATATGATGTCTTAAAAACTAGGAGTACAATTATTAATAATAGTTAGCAAGTTAGCTTAAGTGTAAGCGAAAAAATATATTGTGTGCAGAATTTTTCACGGTTTTTTTTACGCTTGATGTAATGTTTAGCTGCTTCCCAAAGGCTAAAATCCAGAATTTTATAAAGCCTCTGTGTATACCCATTAACATTCCAATCACTCTCGCATCTCCAGAGATGTTCCGGCCTGTTTTAAAATAAATCTTACGGTTGTTTAGCTCGGCCAATATTTTATAAAGAGTGTCTATAAACAATTGCCACTTAAAACTACAAGCGGAAAGTTAAATTCGTCTTTACAAGGACATTTGCTATTCATTATAAATTGTTTTATGACAACAGTTTGAAAACTTGATTGCAGGCAACAAAAGCAAACACCCACTTTCATTCGAGATTTATTGATGTTCCGTGTAGAGTGTGTGCCGGATGTCCAAATTTTGTGTAATAAATATATGTATATGTGTCGCTTATCAAGAGAGATACTGACAAAAGGACGAACGAAGCCTAATGAATAGAAAACGTGCAAAAATGACGTCCAAAGTGGTAACTTAATTTACTAATTATTATTGTAAAAATTACAATCATTAATTATAGTACAAATGGAATTGTTATCTAGATTATTAAATTTTTAAATTGTTGTTAGTTTTCAAGAATGGACTGAAAAAGGAAGATTCTAAAATTCGAGTATATTTCTAGAAAAAAGTCTTTTCATTTGAAAATGAACTAACACAGATTACTAAACTTAATTATAGTAATTCTGAAATATACTCAAAAAGAAGTCTCCCTTACTGTCAAAGAGAAACACCTAGAAATTTTGAAACGTTCCATTTGAAAAGAATTTTATCAAAGACGAAAAAAAGATTCTATTTGAAAAAGAGGTCCAAAGTAAAATCCAACAGAAGATTCTAAAAGAAATACTTCAGGAATTTTCAAGGATGTACGGTCAAATTTGAAAAGGTCTAGAAAATTACAAACGTGAAACGGACATTCGAAAAGAAATCAAACTGACGATAAGGAAGTAGTAAGATTTGGACTTCCAAGCGAAAGACAACTAACGTCAGAAAGAAACTATGGGAAATTTTGGAACGTTCCATTTTAAAAGAACTTTATACTGACAGCACATAAGTCCAAAATAACATTAAATAGAATTGATCTAGGATGTATCGAGAAGATTCTAGAAGGAAATCAACTTCGGAAAATTTCAAAAGTGTAGAATATCAGCACACTCAAATTTGAAAAGTTTCTACAAAATTTCGAAAGCGAAAAGAACATTCGAATAGAGATCTAAGTGACGACAAGAAAGATAGGAAGATTTGGAACACAAAGCGAAGGATAACTAATGTTAAAAAGAACAATTTGAAAATTTTAGGACGTTCCATTTGAAAATATCTTTTATTCTGACAGCATAGAACCCTCCACTATAAAAACAAAATCAAAGAGGGAAAAGGGATTCCATTTGAGAAAGAAGTTCAAACTAAAATTACCATAAATAGAATTGACCAAGGACGTATCGAGATGATTTAAAAGGAAATGAGCTTCGGAAAATTTCTAAAAGCAAGATCTCAATTTGAAAAGTTTGTAGAAAATTTGGAAAGCAAAACTGACAAGACTTGAATTCAATGCGAAGGATAATTAATAGCAAAAAGAAGAGCTAAAAATTTTGGAAAGTTCCATTTAAAAAGAACTTTTTCTGACAACATAGAACACTTCCAGGAAAAAAAGGATCAAAGAGGAAAAAAGGATTCTATTTGAGAAGGAGTTCAAAGTGGAATTAAATAGAGTTTGTCAAGGACGTATCGAGAAAATTCTAAAAGCAAATCAGCTTCGAAAAACTTCTAAAAGTGGAATATCGTACGCTCAAATTTAAAAAGTTTCTGGAAAATTTGGAAAGTGAAACTGACATTCGAAAAGAAATCTAGGTGACCAACGTTCCATTTGAAAAGAACTTTATTCTGAAAATATATGTTTGAACACTTCACCATTAGATCGAAAAGGGAAAAAGATTTATTTGAGAAAGAAGTCATAATAAAATTAAATAAATTGATCTAGGATGTATCGAGAGAAGATTCTAGAAGGAAATCAATTTCGGAAAATTTCAAAAGTGTAGATATCAGCACACTCAAATTGAAATTTTCTACAAATTTCGAAAGCGAAGAACATTCGAATAGATATCTAGTGACGACAAGAAGATAGGAAGATTTGAATTCAAAGCGAAGGATAACTAATGTTGAAAAAACAGTTCGAAATTTTAGGACGTTCGTTTGAATATCTTTATTCTGACAGCATAGAACCCTTCACCCTAAAAAAGGATCAAAGAGGGAAAGGGATCCATTTGAGAGAGAATTCAATACATTACCTACCATAAATAGAATTGACCAAGGACGTATCGAGATGATTCTAAAAGGAAATCAGCTTCGGAAAATTCTAAAACGATGATCGATTGAAAAGTTGTAGAAAATTTGGAAAGCAAAACTGACAAGATTTGAACTTCAAGCGAAGGATAACTAATGGCAAATAGAAGACTAAAAAATTTTGGAAAGTTCCATTGAAAAAGAACTTTGTTCTGTCAACATAGAACACTTCCAGCATAAAAAGGACAAAGAGGGAAAAAGGATTCCATTGAAGAAGAAGTTCAAAGTAAAATTAAGTAGAATTGTCAGGACGTCTCGAGAAGATTCTAAAAGGAAATCAGCTTCGAAAACTTCTATAATGTGGAATATCAGGACTCAAATTTACAAAGTTTCTAGAAAATTTGGAAAGTGAAAGTAACATTCGAAAAGAAATCTAAGGTGACCAACGTTCCATTTGAAAGAGACTTTATGCTGAAAATATTTGTAAACACGGTCACCATTAGGATCGAAAAGGAGAAAGAAGTCAAAATAAGTTTAAATAGAATTGATTCTAGGATGTTATCGGAAGATTCTAGAAGGAAATCACTTCGGAAAATTTCAAAAGTGTAGACATATCAGCACACTCAAATTTAAAAGTTTCTACAAAATTTCGAAAGCGAAAAGAACATTCGAATAGAGATCTAAGTGACGAAGAAAGATAGAAGATTTGGAATTCAAAGCGAAGGATAACTAATGTTAAAAGGAACAGCTAGAAAATTTTGAACATTCCATTTGAAAATAATTTTTATTCTGACAGTATAGAACACTTCATCATAAAAACGATCAAAAAGGGAACAGGGATTCCATTTGAGCAAGAGTTGAAACTAAAATACCATAAATAGAATTGACCAAGGACGTATCGAAAAAATTTTAAAAGAAAATCAGCTTCGGAAAATTTCTAAAAAGCTGGATCTCAATTTGAAAAGTTTCTAGAAAATTTGGAATGCAAAACTGACAAGATTTGAACTTCAAATCAAAGGATAACTCATGTCAAAAAGAACAGTTAAAAAATTTTGGAAAGTTCCATTTGAAAAGAACTTTGTTTTGACAACATAGAACACTTCCAGCATAAAAAAAGGATCAAACAAGGAAAAAGGATTCTATTGAGAAAGAAGAAGAATTTAAGGAAAATTAAATAGAATTGATCTAGAACGTATCCTGAAGATTCTAGAAGGAAATCAGCTTCGGAAAATTTCAACAACGTAGAACATCTGCACGCCCAAATTTGAAAAGTTTCTTGAAAATTTGAAAAGCGAAATTAACATTCGAAAAGAAATCAAACCGACAACAAAGAAGACAGTGAGATTTGTACTTCAATGCGAAGGATAACAAATGTCAAAAAGATAGATAGGAAATTTTAGAATTATTAATTTGAAAAGAACTTTATTGTGACAGCATAGAATACTTCCACTATAAGAGGATCCAATAAAGAAAAGATTTTGTTTCAGAAAAAGTTCAAAGGAAAATTTAATAAAATTGATCTAGGACGTATTGAGAAGATTCTAGAAGAAAATCAGATTCGGAAAATTTCATAAATGTAGATTCTATTTGGCAAAAAGTCCATATTAAATCAAGTAGAATTTATCCAGCACGTTTCCAGAAGTTTCTAGAAGGAAATCTGGTTTTGGAAATTTCAAAAGTGCAGAACATCTGCATGCTCAAATTTGACGAGGTTCTAGAAAAATTGGAAAGCGAAATTGACATTAGAAAAGAAATCTCACTCATAACAAGAAAGATACTAAAATTTACACTTTAAGGTGAAGGATAACTAGTGTCAAAGAAAAGATCTAGGAAATTTTGAAATGTTCCACTTGAAAAGAATTTTATTCTGAAAAAATACAACACTTTTACCATAAAAACAAGATCAAAGAGAGAAAGAAGTTCAAAGGAAAATTAAATAGAATTGATTTAGGTCGTATCGAGAAGATTCAAAAAGGAAATCAGCTTCGGAAATTTCAAAACTTTAGAATATCTGCACGCTCAAATTTGAAAAGTTTTTAGAAAATTTGGAAAGCGAAATTAACATTCGAAAGAAATCAAACCGACTATAAGGAAGATAGTAAGATTTGGACTTCAAGGCGAAGGATAACTAATGTCAAAAAGAATAGGTAAGAAATTTTTGAACGTCCGTTTGTAAACAACTTTATTCTGGCAGCATAGAACACTTCTACCATAAAAAAGGATCAAACGGGGAAAACGGATTCTATTTGAAAAAAGTTCATAATAAAATCAAGAAGAATGAATTCAGCACGTTTCAAGAAAATTCTATGAAGAAAATCTGCTTTTGGAAATTTAAGAGTGCAGAACATCTGCATACTGAAATTTGACAAGGTTCTAGAAAATTTGGAAAGCGAAATTGACATTTGAAAAGAAATCTCACTTGTGACAAAAAAGATAGTAGTATTTAGACTTTAAGTGAAGGATAACTAGTATCAAAGAAAAGAATAGGAAATTTTGAAATATTTCATTTGAAAAGAATTGTATTTTGAAAACACAGACACTTTCACCACAAAAAGAATGAAGAGGGAAAAAGGATTGTATTTGAGAAAAAAGTTTCAAGTAAAATTAAATAGAATTATAGCGGACGTATCGAGATTCTAGATTTAGAAGGTAATCAGTTTCAGAAAGTTTCAAAACTATAGAACATATCCACGCCCAAATTTGAAATGTTTCTAGAAAATTTGAAAAGTAACATTCTAGGAAAAATTTAACTGATGAAAAGGAATAGGTGAGTTTTTAAAGCAAAAAGTAACTAGTGTGGGAGAGAGAAGTTACAAAATTTAGCAACGTTCAATTTAAAAACAACATTTCCGTCATAAAAAGGGTCGAAAGAGGATCTCTGGAGGTTTGCATAAAATGTCGTGGATGAAGAGACTACGGAAGAAGATCTAAGAGTTAATTTAGGCAAGACTTACAAAAGATGTCCATCTTATTATTATTATTATTAATATTGTTCTTTAGAGGAGAACTATTGACACTTAAAATTTCTGGAAATTTCTGTTTACCAAGGAAAAAACAAACAATTTCTCGAAAAGTTCAGTGTTCGAAAAAATGAGTGTACACCTGAAAGAACTGGAAAATTTACAACAGTGTAAACAAAAATGAATCGATAAATACAAGAACAAAGTAAAAAACATATCGAATAAAGTTAGAAATTAATGATATAGGATAAACAGAAGCCGATCGGTTAAATAAAGAAAAGGACGAACCGACAACGAGAATGAATGAACAAAAATAATACTTCAAGAAATAAAGGTTGAACATCTGGAAACTGGCTGTGATTTAACACCAATGATGATCTAAAGTTAATGATTGTTTGATTAAAGCATCAGAATCTGGATTAGATCGATCAGTTGATCAGTTGTTGCCAAAAGAACATGATTTCAGGCTGTCTAGTTTGGTCCATGGTTGCAATTTTAAAGAGATGGGGTTGAATAGAAGTGTGACCATATCTAGTGAACGGGAAAGTTGAAGGTAGCTAGAAACGATTAGAATGGAAAAAAATTTAGTGATCGCAGACTCGAGAGAGGAAAGTATTCCACAAGGGATAGTCTTATACTTAAGTATGTTTGTAGGCTAAAAAGGCAGGCCGGTGGTGTATTTGGGTAGAAGAAGAGAGTCACGGAGGAGAGCTGATCTATTAAGTAGAAGGGTAATTGATAAGAACTGTAATAAAATTTTTATAACTGAAGTGGCACTAATTTTCTGCAATTTATAAAATAAGTAGTTACTGACACCTAAACACTCTAAGTCATTTTGATATCATAAAGGACTGTTAGTTTGTAATCTTGTTTCACATCAAAGGAACGTTTTATTGCTTAGCAAATTATTTCTGCTCCATGGTTTTCAAGATTAATGATAATAATTTAAAAATGTAAAACTATTACCACAGAAATATTTATATCGTTAAACCAGAAACAGTGTAAATGTTTATCTTTCATAAATGGACCGTTTCTTTAACGGGGTGACATAAAATAAAAAAAAAACAATTTGGAAAAAGGAGAGATTATTATAGATTCTTTTTCAACATTACACAACACACCTGCCTATTAATATTTGATAGGCACCATTTTTGTATCAATTTTTAACGAAACGCTTCCGATATATTTGCTGCAGTTCTTGTAAAGACTCCGATTATAAACCATAAAAATTCCGCTCGTGTTCATTTTAAAGAGACAATAAATTCGCATCACGTCAGCCGACTTTAATAAAAGCCCCAGCCGTTTAAAACCCCGTAAACACGAAAAATACCCCAAAATACGCCAGTTATCTTTCGATCCGCAACCGCACATCTGCAGTTTGCTTTAAAACCTCGACAGCAAGATTAGCCAGCTTCGACAAGACTGGATGAGACGTGTTAAACGAACCTTTAATCCCGGCGTATGTGCAAAATACGCCTCTGGGCTCTGTGAATGGTAAAGCGCTCCATGTCCAACGGCTCCGCAGGGCGCCCTGACAGTTAATTTTCCGCAATCAAACTGCCCCCCGCTTCGGTACCTCATTTTGGCTGCTTCGTTGACTAACTGCAATCTGTTTTGTCAAACCAAATTATGCTGAAACTATGCCCGTTAGACCTGGTCGAATGCCGGAAATATGTAATCGGCGAATTGAATTTCAGCTATTGCTGTCGAACCCATGTTGGCGGCGCCGATGGCGAAGCCGACAATGCCTTGTTCGCACAAAGGGGTGTTGAATACGCGGCCAGGACCGTACTTGGCCTGGAGGCCTATCGTGCAGCGGAACACCCCCCCGAAGGCCACGTCTTCGCCGAAGACCAGGGCGCTCTCGTCGGACTGCAGGGCCGAATCCAGGGCGTTGTTGATGGCTTGGAACATGTTCAGCTTCGTGGTTTCTCCTGAAAGACAGTTCTAATCAAATATTTGAAAATATTTTAAATACTAAAACCGCGTAAAGGTTAATACAACATCCTTCAAGATCCTCCTACACTACTCTGATCGACTTGTGCTAAGCTCTCTGACTGGCTGAAGTTATTATTTTTTTCGATATTTCCACAAAACTTGACCGTTCACTACGAACCTCTAAAAAGTTTAAATATAAACAATACATTTTTTCAACCATAATGAAAACAGTGAAGTTTGAAAAGCTTAAGATAAAGGAAAACAAAAGATTAAAATAAACATTGTTAGGGGTAATTTTGCCACATTTTTAATTTTATAAAGTCTTTCCCTTGTTTGGCGAAAAAATCGTTATTCTAGAATTCAATTTGGGGCTTTGAGGTGCAAGTGTCTAGCCCCTGAACAAGTTGGATTTTGGAATTAGGTTTTAAAGCAAAACTCTAGACGAGATTTGAAATTTTTCGGAATGAGTTATTCGGAAAGATTCTGATGAAAATTTAAGGATTTAGAAATGAAAAAACTTTCCTTTCGATTTCAAAATATATTATTCATTTTGTTTGCTTGCCACAAAAAATGTGGTTTTAGATTTGGATTTAAGACTTTGAGCTTTGGAGTTTTTGGAAATGAGTTATTTGGAAATATCTTCATGAAAATTTGCGGATTTCAAAAATAAGGAACCTTTTCTTTTGATTTTAAAAATAAATTATTGATTTTGTTGACGGATTTTTAAAGTATTTGAATTGAGGATGGCATTCCACTTTTTTCCGGAAAATCGTGATTTCAGAAATTGATGTGAGACTTTGAAGAGCAAATTTCTCACCTTTGAACAGATTGGATTGAGATTTGGTCTTAAGACAAAACTTTGAATTTTTGGTAAATTTGAAAGTTTCCGAAATGAGTTATTTGGAATTTTTTTCGTGAAAATTTGCGGATTTTGATAATGAAGAAGTTTCCCTTTCGATTTTAAAATAGGTTATTGATTTTACTGACGAGTTTACAAATGCTTAAATTGAAAATGGCATTTCCTTTGTTTTCGGAAAATATCCTGATTTTAGTAAAGAATTTGAGGGTTTAAAGGGCGTATTTCTCGCCTTTCAATAGGTTTGATTTTGGAATTAGGTTCGAAAAGAAAATTCTGTTTGTGAATTTTTGGAAGACCATGTAGACCAGGTTTTAATGTTTCGAAATAAGTTATTTGGAAAAATATAATTGTGAAAATTGGCCAATTTCGACGAAGAGACTTTTCTTTCGATTTTAAAATAGGATATTGATTTTGTTGACGTATTCAGAAGTTCTTAAACTGAAAATGGCATTTTTCCTTTGTTTGGTGCAAAAAATCGTGATTCTAAAATTCAATTTGAGGCTTTGAGATGCAAATTTCTCGCCTTTGAACAGGTTGGATTTTGGAATTAGGTTTTAAAGCAAAACTCTAGACGAGGTTTGAAATTTTTCGGAATGAGTTATTTGGAAAGATTCTGATGAAAATTTAAGGATTTAGAAATGAAGAAACTTTCCTTTCGATTTCAAAATATGTTATTGATTTTGTTTGCTTGTCAGAAAAAACGTGGTTTTAGATTTGGATTTAAGACTTTGGGGTTTGGAGTTTTTGGAAATGAGTTATTTGGAAATATCTTCATGAAAATTTGGGGATTTCAAAAATAAGGAACCTTTTCTTTTGATTTTAAAAATAAATTATTGATTTTGTTGACGGATTTTTAAAGTATTTGAACTGAGGATGGCATTTCACTTTTTTCCAGAAAATCGTGATTTTAGAAATTGATATGAGACTTTGAAGAGCAAATTTCTCACCTTTGAAAAGATTGGATTGAGATTTGGTCTTAAGGCAAAACTGTGAATTTTTGGTAAATTTGAAAGTTTCTGAAATGAGTTATTTGGATTTTTTTTCTTGAAAATTTGCGGATTTTGTTAATGAAGAAGTTTCGTTTTCGATTTTAAAATAGGTTATTGATTTTACTGACGAGTTTACAAATGCTTAAATTGAAAATGGCATTTCCCTTGTTTTCGGAAAATATCCTGATTTTAGTAAAGAATTTGAGGGTTTAAGGGCGTATTTCTCGCCTTTCAATAGGTTTGATTTTGGAATTAGATTCTAAAAGAAAATTCTGTTTGTGAAATTTTGGAAGACCATGTAGATCAGGTTTTAATGTTTCGAAATAAGTTATTTGGAAAAATATAATTGTGAAAATTGGCCAATTTCGACGAAGAGACTTTTCTTTCGATTTTAAAATAGGATATTGATTTTGTTGACGTATTCAGAAGTTCTTAAACTGAAAATGGCATTTTTCCTTTGTTTGGTGCAAAAATCGTGATTCTAAAATTCAATTTGAGGCTTTGAGATGCAAATTTCCCGCCTTTGAACAGGTTGGATTTTGGAATTAGGTTTTAAAGCAAAACTCTAGACGAGTTTGAAATTTTTCGGAATGAGTTATTCGCAAAGATTCTGATGAAAATTTAAGGATTTAGAAATGAAGAAACTTTCCTTTCGATTTCAAAATATATTATTGATTTTGTTTGCTTGCCAGAAAAAACGTGGTTTTAGATTTGGATTTAAGACTTTGAGGTTTGGAGTTTTTGGAAATGAGTTGTTTGGAAATATCTTCATGAAAATTTGAGGATGTCAAAAACAAGGAACCTTTTCTTTCGATTTTAAAAATAAATTATTGATTTTGTTGACGGATTTTTAAGGTATTTGAACTGAGGATGGCATTCCCCTTTTTTCCGGAAAATCGTGATTTTAGAAATTGATATGAGACTTTGAAGAGCAAATTTCTCACCTTTGAACAGATTGGATTGAGATTTGGTCTTAAGGCAAAACTGTGAATTTTTGGTAAATTTGAAAGTTTCCGAAATGAGTTATTTAGATTTTTTTTCGTGAAAATTTGCGGATTTCGATAATGAAGAAATTTCCCTTTCGATTTTAAAATAGGTTATTGATCTTACTGACGAGTTTACAAATGCTTAAATTGAAAATGGCATTTCCTTCGTTTTCGGAAAAAATCCAAATTTGAGTAAAGAATTTGAGGTTTAAAGGGCGTATTTCTCGCCTTTCAATAGGTTTGATTTTGGAATTAGGTTCTAAAAGAAAATTCTGTTGTGAATTTTTGGAAGACCATGTAGACCAGGTTTTAATGTTTCGAAATAAGTTATTTGGAAAAATATAATTGTGAAAATTGGCCAATTTCGACGAAGAGACTTTTCTTTCGATTTTAAAATAGGATATTGATTTTTTGACGTATTCAGAAGTTCCTAAACTGAAAATGGCATTTTTCCTT
Organism: Zophobas atratus; assembly: GCA_022388445.1. Taxonomy (NCBI): domain Eukaryota; kingdom Metazoa; phylum Arthropoda; class Insecta; order Coleoptera; family Tenebrionidae; genus Zophobas; species Zophobas atratus. The sequence goes on along the minus strand of CM039442.1, from coordinate 49,966,383 downwards.
TGTTTGGTGCAAAATCGTGATTCTAAAATTCAATTTGGGGCTTTCAATGCAAATTTCTCGGCTTTGAACAGGTTGGATTTTGGAATTAGGTTTTAAGGCAAAACTCTAGCGAGATTTGAAATTTTTCGGAATGAGTTATTCGGAAAGATTCTGATGAAAATTTATGGATTTAGAAATGAAGAAACTTTCCTTTCGATTTCAAAATATGTTATTGATTTTGTTTGCTTGCCAGAAAAAACGTGGTTTTAGATTTGGATTTAAGACTTTGAGGTTTGGAGTTTTTGGAAATGAGTTATCTGGAAATATCTTCATGAAAATTTGAGGATTTCAAAAATAAGGAAACTTTTCTTTCGATTTTAAAAATAAATTATTGATTTTGTTGACGGATTTTTAAAGTATTTGAACTGAGCATGGCATTCCTCTTTTTTCCGGAAAAATCGTGATTTTAGAAATTGATATGAGACTTTAAAGATCAAATTTCTCATCTTTGAACAGATTGGATTGAGATTTGGTCTTAGGCAAAACTGTGAATTTTTGGTAAATTTGAAAGTTTCCGAAATGAGTTATTTGGATTTTTTGTTCGTGAAAATTTGCGGATTTTGATAATGAAGTAGTTTCCCTTTCGATTTTAAAATAGGTTATTGATTTTACTGACGAGTTTACAAATGCTTAAATTGAAAATGGCATTTCCTTTGTTTTCGGAAAAAATCCTGATTTTAGTAAAGGATTTGAGGATTTAACGCGCAGATTCTCGCCTTTGGATAGGTTTGATTTTGGAATTAGATTTTAAATCAATATTCTAGTTGTGAATTTTTGGAAGACCATATAGATTAGGTTTTAAAGTTTCGGAATAAGTTATTTGTGGAAGCAACCTTGTGAAAATTGACAAATTTCGACAATGAAGAGATTTTTCTTTCGATTTGAAAATAGGATATTGATTTTGTTGACGTATTCAGAAGTTCTTAAACTGAAAATGGCATTTTTCCTTTGTTTGGTGCAAAAAATCGTGATTTTAAAATTCAATTTGAGGCTTTGAGATAGAAATTTCTCGCCTTTGAACAGGTTGGATTTTGGAATTAGGTTTTAAAGCAAAACTCTAGACGAGATTTGAAATTTTTCGGAATGAGTTATTCGGAAAGATTCTGATGAAAATTTAAGGATTTAGAAATGAAGGAACTTTCCTTTCAATTTCAAAATATGTTATTGATTTTGTTTGCTTGCCAGAAAAAACGTGGTTTTAGATTTGGATTTAAGACTTTGAGGTTTGGAGTTTTTGGAAATGAGTTATCTGGAAATATCTTAATGAAAATTTGAGGATTTCAAAAATAAGGAAACTTTTCCTTCGATTTTAAAAATAAATTATTGATTTTGTTGACGGATTTTTAAAGTATTTGAACTGAGGATGGCATTCCACTTTTTTCCGGAAAAATCGTGATTTTAGAAATTGATATGAGACTTTGAAGAGCAAATTTCTCACCTTTGAATAGATTGGATTGAGATTTGGTCTTAAGGCAAAACTTTAAATTTTCGATAAATTTGAAAGTTTCCGAAATGAGTTATTTGGAATTTTTTTCGTGAAAATTTGCGGATTTTGATAATGAAGAAGTTTCCTTTTCGATTTTAAAATAGGTTATTGATATTTCTGACGAGTTTACAAATGCTTAAATTGAAAATGGCATTTCCTCTGTTTTCGGAAAATATCCTGATTTTAATAAAGAATTTGAGGGTTTAAGGGGCGTATTTCTCGCCTTTCAATAGGTTTGATTTTGGAATTAGATTCTAAAAGAAAATTCTGTTTGTGAAATTTTGGAAGACCATGTAGATCAGGTTTTAATGTTTCGAAATAAGTTATTTGGAAAAATATAATTGTGAAAATTGGCCAATTTCGACGAAGAGACTTTTCTTTCGATTTTAAAATAGGATATTGATTTTGTTGACGTATTCAGAAGTTCTTAAACTGAAAATGGCATTTTTCCTTTGTTTGGTGCAAAAAATCGTGATTCTAAAATTCAATTTGAGGCTTTGAGATGCAAATTTCCCGCCTTTGAACAGGTTGGATTTTGGAATTAGGTTTTAAAGCAAAACTCTAGACGAGGTTTGAAATTTTTCGGAATGAGTTATTCGCAAAGATTCTGATGAAAATTTAAGGATTTAGAAATGAAGAAACTTTCCTTTCGATTTCAAAATATATTATTGATTTTGTTTGTAACGGATTTTTATTTAATTTTGAATTGATTTGCATTCGAAGTGGTGGCGCATCTATCACGCGTAGTGTTGGTGCGAGCTACGGGAAAAAACGAGGAGAAAAAGGGAGATAAGAACAAGAGAGGAGATAGCGGGGCGGGAGCGAGTGAGGAGCTCGGGAGGAAGACAATCAAGTTCAGGGGCTTTTCAAGGAAGATTTTCGGGAAGAGACGGGACCTGAGAACCGAAGGAAGAGTCAGGAGCCTCCGCCGCCTACGCTGAGGAGAGAAGAGGTGCCCTTCCGCATATTTTAACAGTGATTGGCTTATCGTATGTAATATCTTTAATAATATCATTTGTCGTAAACGTAGTTTTATTGGGCTCGGGTTGAAACCCACTTCGTGAGGTAACAATAAAGTAGCATTTATTTGAAATCCGGTAAGTAGGTTACATGTTTGCTTGCCAGAAAAAACGTGGTTTTAGATTTGGATTTAAGACTTTGAGGTTTGGAGTTTTTGGAAATGAGTTGTTTGGAAATATCTTCATGAAAATTTGAGGATGTCAAAAACAAGGAACCATTTCTTTCGATTTTAAAAATAAATTATTGATTTTGTTGACGGATTTTTAAGGTATTTGAACTGAGGATGGCATTCCCCTTTTTTCCGGAAAATCGTGATTTTAGAAATTGATATGAGACTTTGAAGAGCAAATTTCTCACCTTTGAACAGATTGGATTGAGATTTGGTCTTAAGGCAAAACTGTGAATTTTTGGTAAATTTGAAAGTTTCCGAAATGAGTTATTTGGATTTTTTTTTCGTGAAAATTTGCGGATTTCGATAATGAAGAAATTTCCCTTTCGATTTTAAAATAGGTTATTGATCTTACTGACGAGTTTACAAATGCTTAAATTGAAAATGGCATTTTCTTCGTTTTCGGAAAAAATCCAAATTTGAGTAAAGAATTTGAGGGTTTAAAGGGCGTATTTCTCGCCTTTCAATAGGTTTGATTTTGGAATTAGGTTCTAAAAGAAAATTCTGTTTGTGAATTTTTGGAAGACCATGTAGACCAGGTTTTAATGTTTCGAAATAAGTTATTTGGAAAAATATAATTGTGAAAATTGGCCAATTTCGACGAAGAGACTTTTCTTTCGATTTTAAAATAGGATATTGATTTTTTGACGTATTCAGAAGTTCCTAAACTGAAAATGGCATTTTTCCTTTGTTTGGTGCAAAATCGTGATTCTAAAATTCAATTTGGGGCTTTCAGATGCAAATTTCTCGCCTTTGAACAGGTTGGATTTTGGAATTAGGTTTTAAGGCAAAACTCTAGGCGAGATTTGAAATTTTTAGGAATGAGTTATTCGGAAAGATTCTGATGAAAATTTATGGATTTAGAAATGAAGAAACTTTCCTTTCGATTTCAAAATATGTTATTGATTTTGTTTGCTTGCCAGAAAAAACGTGGTTTTAGATTTGGATTTAAGACTTTGAGGTTTGGAGTTTTTGGAAATGAGTTATCTGGAAATATCTTCATGAAAATTTGAGGATTTGAGGATTTCAAAAATAAGGAAACTTTTCTTTCGATTTTAAAAATAAATTATTGATTTTGTTGACGGATTTTTAAAGTATTTGAACTGAGGATGGCATTCCTCTTTTTTCCGGAAAAATCGTGATTTTAGAAATTGATATGAGACTTTAAAGATCAAATTTCTCATCTTTGAACAGATTGGATTGAGATTTGGTCTTAGGCAAAACTGTGAATTTTTGGTAAATTTGAAAGTTTCCGAAATGAGTTATTTGGATTTTTTTTCGTGAAAATTTGCGAATTTTGATAATGAAGAAGTTTCCCTTTCGATTTTAAAATAGGTTATTGATTTTACTGACGAGTTTACAAATGCTTAAATTGAAAATGGCATTTCCTTTGTTTTCGGAAAATATCCTGATTTTAGTAAAGAATTTGAGGGTTTAAAGGGCATATTTCTCGCCTTTCAATAGGTTTGATTTTGGAATTAGGTTCTAAACGAAAATTCTGTTTGTGAATTTTTGGAAGACCATGTAGATCAGGTTTTAATGTTTCGAAATAAGTTATTTGGAAAAATATAATTGTGAAAATTGGCCAATTTCGAGGAAGAGACTTTTCTTTCGATTTTAAAACAGGATAGTGATTTTGTTGACGTATTCAGAAGTTCCTAAACTGAACATCGCATTTTTCCTTTGTTTGGTGCAAAAAATCGTGATTCTAGAATTCAATTTGAGGCTTTGAGATGCAAATTTCTTGCCTTTGAACAAGTTGGATTTTGGAATTAGGTTTTAAAACAAAACTAGACGAAGTTTGAAATTTTTCGGAATGAGTTATTCGGAAAGATTCTGATGAAAATTTAAGGATTTAGAAATGAAGAAACTTTCCTTTCGATTTCAAAATATGTTTTTGATTTTGTTTGCTTGCCAGAAAAAACATGGTTTTAGATTTGGATTTAAGACTTTGAGGTTTGGAGTTCTTTGAAATGAGTTATCTGGAAATATCTTCATGAAAATTTGCGGATTTCAAAAATAAGGAACCTTTTCTTTCGATTCTAAACTTAAGTTATTGATTTTGTTGACGGATTTTTAAAGTATTTGAACTGAGGATGGCATTCCCCTTTTTTCCGGAAAATCGTGATTTTAGAAATTGATATGAGACTTTGAAGAGCAAATTTCTCACCTTTGAACAGATTGGATTGAGATTTGGTCTTAAGGCACAACTGTAAATTTTTGGTAAATTTGAAAGTTTCCGAAATGAGTTATTTGGATTTTTTTTCGTGAAAATTTGCGGATTTTGATAATGAAGAAGTTTCCTTTTCGATTTTAAAATGGGTTATTGAACTTACTGACGAGTTTACAATTGCTTAAATTGAAAATGCCATTTCCTTTGTTTTCGGAAAATATCCTGATTTTAGTAAGGAATTTGAGGGTTTTCTCGCCTTTCAATAGGTTTGATTTTGGAATTAGGTTCTAAAACAAAATTCTGTTTGTGAATTTTTGGAAGACCGTGTAGATCAGGTTTTAATGTTTCGAAATAAGTTATTTGGCAAAATATAATTGTGAAAATTGGCCAATTTCGACGAAAATACTTTTCTTTCGATTTTAAAATAGGATATTGATTTTGTTGGCGTATTCAGAAGTTCTTAAACTGAAAATGGCATTTTTCCTTTGTTTGGTGCAAAAAATCGTGATTCTAAAATTCAATTTGACGCTTTGAGATGCAAATTTCTCGCCTTTGAACAGGTTGGATTTTGGAATTAGGTTTGAAAGCAAAACTCTAGACGAGATTTGAAATTTTTCGGAATGAGTTATTCGGAAAGATTCTGATGAAAATTTAAGGATTTAGAAATGAAGAAACTTTCCTTTCGATTTCAAAATATGTTATTGATTTTGTTTGCTTGCCAGAAAAAACGTGGTTTTAGATTTGGATTTAAGACTTTGAGGTTTGAAGTTTTTGGAAATGAGTTATCTGGAAATATCTTCATGAAAATTTGCGGATTTCAAAAATAAGGAACCTTGTCTTTTCATTTTAAAAATAAATTATTGATTTTGTTGACGGATTTTTAAAGTATTTGAACTGAGGATGGCATTCCCCTTTTTTTCGGAAAAATCGTGACTTTAGAAATTGATATGAGACTTTGAAGAGCAAATTTCTCACCTTTGAACAGATTGGATTGAGATTTCGTCTTAAGGCAAAACTTTGAATTTTTGGTAAATTTGAAAGTTTCCGAAATGAGTTATTTGGAATTTTTTTCTTGAAAATTTGGGATTTTGATAATGAAGAAGTTTCCTTTTCGATTTTAAAATAGGTTATTGATCTTACTGACGAATTTAGAAATGCTTAAATTGAAAATAGCAGTTCCTTTGTTTTGGGAAAAAATCCTGATTTTAGTAATGGATTTGAGGCTTTTTAGGGAGTATTTCTCGCCTTTCGATAGGTTTGATTTTGGAATTAGATTCTAAAAGAAAATTCTGTTTGTGAATTTTTGGAAGACCATGTAGATCAGGTTTTAATGTTTCGAAATAAGTTATTTGGAAAAATACAATTGTGAAAATTGACAAATTTCGACGAAGAGACTTTTCTTTCGATTTTAAAACAGGATAGTGATTTTGTTGACGTATTCAGAAGTTCCTAAACTGAAAATCGCATTTTTCCTTTGTTTGGTGCAAAAAATCGTGATTCTAAAATTCAATTTGAGGCTTTGAGATGCAAATTTCTCGCCTTTGAACAGGTTGGATTTTGGAATTAGGTTAAAGCAAAACTCTAGACGAGGTTTGAAATTTTTCGAAATGAGTTATTTGGAAATATCTTCATGAAAATTTGCGGATTTCGAAATGGAGAAACTTCCCTTCTGATTTCAAAATACGCCACTAATTTTGTTTGCTTGCCGGAAAAAAACGTGGTTTTAGAATTAGATTTAAACCTTTGAAGAGCAAATTTGTCACCATAGGCCAGGTTAGATTTTGGAATTAGGTTTTGAAGCAAAATCCTATTTGTGAATTTTTTTTTTGAAGACCATGCAGACAAGGTTTGGAAATTGTTTCGCCCACCCACCCTCTCTTAAGACTAAGGTTTTGGTAAATGTAGTACCTGCTAAGATAAAACTGGTTTTGGCAAATGAAGCTTTGAAGAGCAAATTTCTTACCTTTGAACAGATTGAATTGAGATTTGGTCTTAAAGCAAAACTCTGAATTTTTGGTAAATTTTGGTGCGGGATAAACGGAGAAATTTTGTTAATGATTTATCAAACGGACGATAAGATTTTGTAATATTTCAAAGCATTCGGTTTTGCAGGTCACACTAATTTTTTTCCAAAAATCTGGATATCTCCGACCAAAATTCAACACAGATTCATAAACTATACGTATAGGAGTACATTATTTTATAAAATTTAAAACATATTTACTATTACCCACACTATGTACAATTTTGAGGTGACGTCATTCCATTTTTGGTGGGAATGAAACAACACATTTTGTAAATCTTAAGATAAGGAAAAAAAATCTGTTAATAATAGAATAAGCTTTATTAAACAGTCATTTTGACGTATATGATATTTTCTTAATCGAAAACGATTTTCCGTTTCTGTCGTATGTCTGTTCCCAATATTATTACTTGTTAGAATGACGGTTAAAATTAGTTGTTTATGAATAATTTAAGTTTCACCAAGACATTTTCCACGAACAGGTAACATGATAAAGCCGACGTCATACTCGTCTGATAAAATAAAGGAAATGGAGCGAATTTATCCCTTAAAACCTATCACAACAAAGAATTATTTAAGGGTCAGCGGACTGTTCACACAGACGAAGATCGGTGGCCAGTCGGATGTGCAACGAAAAACGATACAGTCGAAAGGTAGGCGATGAAATAAAAATTTGTGATACGGTATGAATGAAAAGGAAACATATTTGTTAACCGCTAACCAATATTTGTCTGATCGTCCCCACCAAAAATTAGGTGACGTCATCGCAAAATTTGCTAAGTAATCCGATTTGTCTTTAACCTTACGCAAGTATAAACTGTAAAACCAGTTATTCTGAAGTACGTTTTAACTTGATGGTGAACATAATAGAATTCATTGATTAAAGTCACAAACGGTTTATGTAATTATCTCCAACTCTGGGAACACAGCAATCTTTGCATTAGCTTTCTAGCTTTCTAGACCATTTTTTTATTATATTTTTATAGAAACTGCAAATCTGCCGAATAATTTGTATTCCAGTGACATTCTGCACCTAAAGCAACTGCTTTCCTCGTCTTCGTCATTTCCAATAATTTAATTGCTTATTTGGTTTAATTATAATTTTGCACCAAAATTTAACTTTGAAATGTTTTATATTTAATTAAAATATTTATTAATAAATATAAATAATGAAGTTGTAATTAAAAACATAAAAAAAACTTCAAAGCAGTAAAACGAAATTTTGCACGCCTCCTTAAATAATTTCTGTGCAATTATACGCACATCAGAACCTTGAGAATCTTGTTTCCACCTGGAGAAAGAAAAGGTAAAATTAGACTCTTGATGGGTTCAAGGTCAGTTTGAGCGCACGCGTTTCTCGATGACGTCGTAACTGTCATAATTACGTCTGTTGATTTCTAGTATATTTTTTAAAGGCCAGTGCTCCACACGTTTGTTGCAAGTCACGTCAAACATTTAACATTCATATCCGTTTTTAAATAAAAATAATCCGTTGACAATGTAGCGATTTATCTTTACAACTGATCGCACTCTGCACGGTTCGGAAGAAAACAAAAAGAGTCCGTTTACCTTTAACAGGCGATTCTGCATCGGCTGTATAAACAAAATGGTTCCGTTTATTGATCAGGTTATTTAAAATGCGCAGCTCACGGCTATTCTGTCTCAAACATAAAGTACAAATCTTGTTCAGAGCCATTTTAACAAGCCCAATTCAAAAACAACACCACTTCACCAACTCACGTTGTACTACTGTTATCTGTTTTGGTTAAAATTACGAAAACTTGTAGCCTATCGACCTTGGTGAACTCACATTATCATCGTATAGCTACCTACTTTAGCCGGCGACTAGAAAGAAGATGAAGAGATAGTGACCAGTTACGAAAGCGGAATGGATTTCGTCAAGAGTGGCGTCATCACAGTCAACCGAAGAAATGTTGTTTTCATGGTATCTGCTATCGTGAAAGTGGATAAACAATTAGCGATAAAATCCCGTTTTGCTGGACGGTTGGTCACCTAAGTCTGGGTCTACGTTCGAAAGCGAATGCCACTGGTAACGTAAACAAGATAATGATTAGATAAAGGGGATCTATTTGTGTTCGGTGTAACTTACTACCAAGAGCCACAAAGCGGAATAGCCTAATAAATTCCTTCATTCATATTGTTCGGCTCCAAAGTCAAGTACGCAATTAAGTGCAGCAATGAACTTTCCGATAAAGCACGACGCGGAACTTTGAATTGAGGCAGAAGCGTATTCGGATTATTAAAATGGTCAAATCAAGAGTATTTGTTTTGTCTCGAAGTAGTGTGCAAGGAAATTAGTGATATTTATTAGTGCAGAGTTTCTAATTCCGGAAGACTGACAACAACAGAGTAATTAACGGCTGGAAGTTTCCCAAAGCGGCGATTGAGGATAAGAGATCACTTTCGACAAGAACGGGAGCTTGTGGAAAAATTCAAGCTATTTTTTGCTGCATTGGCTGTCGAATTTTATTATTTTATTTGTATTTCCTCACTTAAAAATTTCTTCCATTTAAATGTCACACTTTACAGTCAGTCACGGTGGAAAAAATTTAACATTAGTTGATATTTTGTTTTGTCAGTTGAATCTCCTCACAGCGAATATTCTCGTCTACAACAATGTCTAGTTTCTCAAGTACGTCTAGAACATCATAGTTGTCACAGATTATATGATTATTTTAAAGACTCGAGATTAATCATCTACTTTAGAGTCTCCACTCATGATTGATGACTAAAAAGCCAAATAAGTGTGGTATCTATTTCCAAACTTTCCAGTTTGTTTACTTTGTGTGTAAATTAAATATCTTTCCCCTTAAGGAACCAAGTTTTGTAATAAAAATTCAAGCAAAAGATTTTCCAAAGCCACGTGTTATCAGTTGACTTCTCTGCAAGTTACTATTTCTAGAGGGTTTAGTCTTAAGAGGTCGTTGATTCCAAACTGGTTGAAATATATCAACTATTCAGTAAGTGTGGATGTGAGACAAAATATTTTCAATTCAACACGTAATTTTTCCGGTCGTGTGAATGAATCGTGCATTGTTGATTTTTTCTTTCTTGTATTAAACAGGTTTTAGTTTGTTTCAATTGTTTCAAATGTTGAAAAAATGTATTTGAAAGCTGTAAAAAAATATAAGCATTCTGTATATTAAAGTCTGATTTCATTAAAGTGCGTACCTGTGTTTATTTTTCCGTAAAATATTTTTTGTAAACCCTTTACATTACTAAAAAAATTCAAAGAAATTGGAATAAAATAGCACCGTCGAATCAGTATTTAAAAAATAAACTATGGTTATTTAGCCTAAGAAGAGACTAATGAGAGTATTTAGAAACATATAGGATGTTCTATCTAAAACAACTAAGTTATGTACTAGGCTTCAAGAACAAAACACTCTGTATAGTCGAAAATAATTTTAAACTACACTTTTCAAAGAACGATACAAATTTGACATTTTCCCATTGACCCCCATGACAAGATATTGAAGACAGAAAGGATGAATTCTACAAGAGATGAAAAGGTAAGCTAAATATGTATTGTAATAGGGCCTATCGGGTGAAGGGCTACTTTCATGTTTTTTGAACGCTTCATGACCTCTAGAGTACGAAAAACTGCTATCAACAATTTTATGACTTCAGCTCAACACTTTCGCCAGTAAACGACATTTAAATTTTATAAAATAGTGTACTGCCGTACTTGTGGTTTATGAATCAACTTTGATTTTGCTTATAACTATCATAATTTTTATTGTTTCATTTTTCCTCTATTTTAGATACATAGTACGAACTTGGTCAAATGGGTCGGAGCAGGAAATGCGCGCCCATTTTGCAAATAAATGTCCAGGTTCCTACTCGAGAATGGTTCCTAAAAATCTTAAAGATCCCATTAATCAGAAGATTAAATAAACTCCAAATTGTAAATCAACTGAAGTCTAAGATTGTACATATAAGAAAGATCTAACAAAATTCTACAAATTTTAAAAATTTTGAGGGTTTTAAAGTTCCCAAAAATTCTAAAGAGCTTTAGAGAGCCTGAAAATTCAAAACTTTTGATAATTCCAAAGAGTCCAAAATGTTCAATGATTTTAAAGATTCCAGACCTAAAGACTAAAGACCTTAAAGATCCTATAAATCAGAAAGATTAAAGAAATTCCAAATTGTAAATAAGAAATATTCAACAAAATCCTAAAAATTTTCAGTGATTCCAAAAGCTACAAATATTTATTTTAACGACCTGAAAGATGCCATAAATCAGAAAGATTAGAGAAAATCCAAAATGTAAATAAACTGAAATTCTAAGATTCCACATACCAGAAAAATCCAACAAAACCCTTAAAATTTTAAAGATCCGAAACTTCCCAAAAATTCTAGAGAGCTTTAGAGAACCTGGAAATTCTGAATTTTGATAATTCTAAAGAATCCAAAATGTTCAATGATTCTAATGACTTCAGACCTAAAAACTAAAGACCTTAAAGATCCTATAAATCAGGAAGAGTAAAGAAATTCCAAATTGATCTAACTAAATCCTACAAATTTTAAACATCCGAAAGTTTCCAAAAATTCTGAAGGGCTTTAGAGAGCCTGGGAATTCTAAACTTTTGATAATTCTAAAGCGTTGAAAATGTTCAATCATTCTAAAGACTCCAGATCTAAAGACTAAATAAAGACCTTAAAGATCCTATAAATCACGAATATTAAAGAAATTCCAAATTGTAAATAAGAAATACTTATTCAACATAATCCTAAAAATTTTGAAGATTCTGAGGTTCCTAAAGACCCTAGAAATCTAAACTTATAATAATTCTAAAGCGTCCAAAATGTGCAATGATTCTAAAGACTCCAGACATTCTAAAGACTTTAAAGATCCTGGAAATTCTAAACTTCTAATAATTCCAAAGTGTCCAAAATTTTCGGTGATTCTAAAGGCTTCAAATATTTATTCTAAAGATCTGAAAGATGCCATAAATCAGAAAGATTAGAGAAATTGCAAAATGTAAGTAAATTGAAGTTCTAAGATTCCACATACCAGGAAAAATCCAACAAAATCCTTAAAATTTTAAAGATCCGAAAGTTCCCAATAATTCTAGAGAGCTTTAGAGAGCCTGGAAATTCTGAATTTTGATAATTCTAAAAAATCCAAAATGTTCAATGATTCTAAAGACTCCAGACCTAAAGACTAAAGACCTTAAAGATCCTATAAATCAGGAAGATTAAAGAAATTCCAAATTGATCTAACTAAATTCTACAAATTTTAAAAATCCGAAAATTTCCAAAAATTCTGAAGAGCTTTAGAGAGCCTGGAAATTCAGCATTTTTGATAATTCCAAAGAGTCCAAAATGTTCAATGATTCTAAAGATTCAGATCTAAAGATAATAAAGACCTTAAAGATCCATAAATCAGGAATATTAAAGAAATTCCAAATTGTAAATAAGAAATATTTCAACATAATCCTAAAAATTTTGAAGATTCTGAGGTTCGTAAAGACCCTGAAATCTAAACTTATAATAATTCTAAAGCGTCCAAAATGTGCAATGATTCTAAAGACTCCAGACATTCTAAAGACTTTAAAGATCCTGGAAATTTAAACTTCTAATAATTCCAAAGTGTCCAAAATTTTCGGTGATTCTAAAGGCTTCAAATATTTATTCTAAAGACCTGAAAGATGCCATAAATCAGAAAGATTAGAGAAATTCCAAAATGTAAGTAAACTGAAGTTATAAGATTCCACATACCAGGAAAAATCCAACAAAATCCTTAAAATTTTAAAGATCCGAAAGTTTCCAAAATTCTAGAGAGCTTTAGAGAGCCTGGAAATTCTGAATTTTGATAATTCTAAAAAATCCAAAATGTTCAATGATTCTAAAGACCCAGACCTAAAAACTAAAGACCTTAAAGATCTATAAAGTCAGGAAGATTAAAGAAATTCCAAGTTGATCTAACTAAATCCTACAAATTTTAAAATCCGAAAAGTTTCCAAAAATTCTGAAGAGCTTTAGAGAGCCGGAAATTCAACATTTTGATAATTCCTAAAGAGTCCAAAACGTTCAATGATTCTAAAGATTCCAGACCTAAAGAATAAACACCTTAAAGATCGTATAAATCAGAAAGATTAAAGAAATACCAAATTGTAAAGAAATATTCTACACAATCCTAAAAATTTTGAAGATCTTGAGGATCCTAAAGACCCTAGAAATCTAAACTTATAATAATTCTAAAGCGTCAAAATGTGCAATGATTCTGAAGACTCGAGACAATCTAAAGACTTTAAAGATCCCGGAAATTCTAAATTCTAATAATTCCAAAGTGTCCAAAATTTTCAGCGATTCTAAAGGCTTCAAATATTTATTCTAAAGACCTGAAATGCCATAAATCAGAAAGATTAGAGAAATTCCAAATGTAAATAAACTGAAGTTCTAAGATTCTACATACAAGAAAATCCAACAAAATCCTTAAAATTTAAATTTAATACATAGAAATTCAGAAGATTCTTCAACAATAATTCTAGGAAAACATTTCTAGAGAGTCTGGAAATCAGAAGTTAGAAATTCTAAAAGAATTCACACAAATTTTCAATGATTCCTAAAAAAGATCCAGTACCATTAAAGAGCTTAAGACCTAAAAGATTCTACCATTAAATCAAAGGGAAGAGTAAAGAAATTCCAAATGTAAATAAACTGAAATTGTAAGATTCTACATAATAAGAAATATTTAACAAAAGATCTAAAAACTAAAGACCTTAAAGGTCCTATAAATCAAGAAGATTAAAGAAATTCCAAATTGACTAACTAAATCCTGCAAATTTTAAAGATGTGAAAGTTTCCAAAAATTCTAAAGAGCTTTCGGAGCCTGGAAATTCTGAACTTTCGATAATTCGAAAAGTCAAAATGTTCAATGATTCTAAAGACTCCAGACCTGAAGACTAAAGACCTTAAAGATTCTATAATCAGGAAGATTAAAGAAATTTCAAATTATAAATCAACTGAAGTTCTAAGATTGTACATATAGGAAGATCTAACAAAATCCTACAATCTAAAATTTTATAAAAGTTCGTTAAGGAGAGGCCTAAACTAAATGATTTAAACTGAAATCATGTTCTAACCGCAAAAATTCCTAAAGATCTATAATCAGAGAGAAACCTGGAAAAATTCTAAACTTTTTCAATTAAATTTTAAAGACAAAGTCGAAAATAATCCAATCGATGATTCTAAAGACTCCAGATATTCTAAAGACCTGAAAGATGCGATAAATTAGAAAGATTAGAGAATTCCAAAATGTAATGTAACTGAAGTTCCAAGATTCTACATATGAGAAAGGTTCAACAAAATCCTTAAAATTTTAAAGATATTGAGGGTCCTAAAATTCCTAGAAATTCTAGAGAGCTTTAAAAATCCTGAAAATTCTACACTTCTAATAATTTCAAAGTGTCCAAAATGTTCAGTGATTCTAAAGGCTCCAGACATTCTAAAGACAAAAAGGCGATCAATCAGAACGATTAAAGAGAAATTTCAAATTGTAGAAAAACTGGAGTTCTAGGATTCTACCTACATATATGAAAGATGCAATAAAATCCTAAAAATTAAAGATCCTAAGGGTCCTAAAGATTCTAGAAATTCTAGAAAAGACCTTAAATTCTAAACTTCTAATAATTTTAATGTGTCCAAAATGTCCAATAATTCTAACGATTCTAAAGACCTTAAATCAGTCATAAAAATTAGAGAAATTACAGATATTATAAATAAATTGAAGTTATAAGTATAAGAAAGATCCTAAAATTTTAAAGATTTGTATTTAAAAAAAATGGTCTTAAGTTATGACATTTTCTATAAAATATAAGAATAAGCGATGTGCCGTTCGCCTGTGTTAATAATATAATAATTTTATTATTATAAAAAAATTTACGAGTGTCGACCGCATATTACGAACCCGAGGTCCTTTTTGCAATATCTTTTTAAATAAGCGAGAAAAGTGAGAAAAATTTGTCGTAATTTCTAAAAATGTTTTGTTTGAAACAGTTAAAAGTTTGACCCACGAAAAATAGTTCGCTAGATAATTTTTCGTAGATCACGAATCTAAAATATTTTTTACGAAAAATCCCCAAAACCGTTCCCAATGGCTTTGATGAAAGGAAAACATTGAGTTTCTAGTTATATAGAGTATTAATCGCAAATTTATCATATGAAACCCTAGCCCGCCCACCCACCCTCTATTTTCTTAAAAAGTATGTAATTTGCCAAAAATTCTCTCCCCGCTCTCTCTTTCCTTGTAGGATATGTCATTTATCAAAATCAGTGCTACCGACGTGTATTTTTCCTAGGAGGTATGTCATTTGCCAAAATCAGTCTTATCTTAGCAAGTACTATATCATATATTGAAATGGCAAAATAAATTATTAAACAATAATTAAATGGTACTTGTCAAGACAATACTGATTTTGGCAGATGGCATATCCTTTAAGAAAATAGAGGGTGGGTGGGTAGGGCTAGTATTCGATAAGATAAAACTGATTTTCGCATTTTTGACATTTTCGACTATTTTTCAACTATTTCCGAAAATTAGCGAGAAAAGTGCGAAAAAGTTTTCATAATTTCCAAAAATTTTTTGTCTGAAACACTTAAAGACGATCTGACCCAACGGAAAAAGGTTGGCTTATTGATAATTTTTCGCAGATTACGATTCTAAAATATTTTGACGATTTGTCTTCAAATAAGTGAGAAATGCGAGGAAAGGACTCCAAAAATCCCCAAAATTTCCAAAAACTTTGAAACCGTTCCAAATGGCTTTATTTGAGAGGAAAACATTGAGTTTCAAGTTTTATAGAGTATTAATCGCAGATTTATCTTATGAAATACTATACCCGCCCACCCATTCAACCTCTATTTTCTTAAAGAATATAATATGTGTCATTTGCCAAAAATTGTCTTATTTTAGCAAGTACTAGCACCGCCGACCCCCCCTCTCTTTCCTTGTAGGATGTTATTTATCAAAATCAGTCTTACCTTAGCAAGTACTAGCCCCGCCCACCCGACCTGTATTTTTCCTAGGAGATATGTCATTTGCCAAAATCAGTCTTATCTTAGCAAGTACTACATTATACATATATTGAAATAGCAAAATAAATTACTCTATTAAACAATAATTAAATAGTACTTGCTAAGATAATACTTTGAGCAACACGGTACTCAAAATCATATTTTTAATTTCTTGTAAAGAAATAAGTACTTTACAGATAAGCTCTGCCCCTTGGTTCACGGCCAATAAAAAAATCATCACAATTGAGATAGGGCGGGTGGGCGGGCTTACCTTTGCATTTTTTTTTTAATATCATGTAAACTTCTTTTCACAATATGAAACTTAAAACATGTTTAAAATTTGTATAAGAAAATATCGATTTTGTAATTAGGCTCCGCCCCATAATTGGTAAATCCATATTTGCTTGCAAAAATGTATCATGCTCAAAGTTTCTTGTTGTGAAAAGATGGTTATGTATATTAAGAAAAAAAAGGCTAAATATAAGCCCCGCCCACCCGCCCTATCTCAATTCTGATGATTTTTTTTATTCGTCTTAAGCCGAGGGGTAAAGCTTAATTGTAAAATCCCTATTTAATTAAAACTAAATTTATTAGAAAAGAAAACCAGAAGAGAAGCCCCACCCTCCCGTCTCGATCTCAATCGCGATGAATTTTTCATTCGTTGTTAGACCGAGGGGCGGAGCGTAGTTGAAAAATCGATAATTCCGTATACAATTTACCATTTTAAACATGTTTTAAGTTTCTTATTGTGAAAAGACGACTACACATTAAGAAAAAAAGGCAAAATGTACCTAATCTTCGCCCTAAAAATTGCTCATCTCGAAAGTCACCCCAAACATATTTTTGTATGTTGTTATTCATTTTCGACTTTGAAACATTTAGGTAATGTTTTTCTCAATATACTTTTAATTTCTTCCATTATTTGTAATCGTGATTTGGATATTTTATTTATTTTATTTCTATTTCTCTCTAGCTTCTTGACTCTTCTTCGCTACTTATTATTATACTTTTCTTTTTATTACCTACCCTTATTTTATATAAATTTTCGTACCAATAACTTACATTAGTTAGAATTGCTTTCCATTATTTCCACGTCCTTGCATTTTATTCTTAATTTTTTGTATATTTTTAATTTATTTTTTCGTTAGAACAGCTGAAGTTAAGCATGTACTCAGAATATTTTTTTCTATTGGTAATCTGATGTGCGTTAATAACCTTACCTGTACTTTGACAATCCAGAGATATTTTAATTTTATAATTTTTCGGAAAAGTTGTATTTGTTCGTCTGTTCATTAGGGGCGAGGAAAGTTCCGTCTGAGACCTTTTTTTTAAACCTCAACAGGTTTTAATATTTCAATTAAAATGCTTAATTATACTAATAAAAGTCATTTAAGTGTATTTATTACTAGAATAAACTCTTATAATTCGTTGCAATTAAAATTACACCTGACGAAAAAATGTAGTTACAGGAGTAATAACATATAATAAAACGACTTTCATTTTGTATTTACTTTATTAAAAAAATATACAAAAATGTGCACTTATTTATTCCTGAAATTAGATCTGTGTAATATTTAATAAGTTAAATGAGATATGACTGATATGGGTAACTGCATCCTCTAGCTACAATAATCTTGTTTATTGTAGGTCCTATTGATTTTCGCCCGGCTTGGATTCCTGCGTTCGCAGCTTCAGCACCTCTAGCTATAAAACAGAAAAACCTGAAAACAGAATTGACTCGCCCCCCTAATTATTTACCTCCTGCAATAATGCCTTTTCTTTTATCGCCGCTCGCTGCAATAAAACTTTAACTTTGTTCAACAACTGCGTCTTCTGTTCCAATTGTTCCCTAACTTGCGCCAGTTCATCCGATAAAACGGCTACACTATCACTAACAGGTTTGTTTTGGCCGGTTTTCAGCGTTTTAACCTCTTCTTCCAGCTTGCCAACCTTTTGGACGCTCTCGCAGTATTGCTCCTTTAGTCTCTGATGGTCCCTCTTTAATTTATCTTCGGAACCCTATAAAAACCGCCGGAGTAGAGTGCGATCCGGCACACTATTACGAGCAGCGAACTTTCAGAAAGGAGCTTTTAAGCTTCCACCAAAGCGAATAAAACCCGGCAACGGTCAATGTTGTAACTGAATTAAAATAATAATAAAAAATCGATTTAAATTTGCTCGGACACCGTTTCGGATTTCGAACGCTTTGGGGAAAAAGCTCCGATTCATTACCGTGCGATCGGAATAAAAACGTTTTCCGGTCAATAACCTCTTGTTTTCCGCTTGTAGCTTTTCCACCACTCGCTTCAGCACGAAAATCGTCCTTTCCAACTCGCTGATTTTTTTCGCGTCCGTTTTTGGGTTCGCGCCCACGTCGGGATTTGCGGTTTCCACGTTTTCCTTCTTTAATACCTCGATGTAGCTGGAAATAAAACGCGATGATTGCGGAAGCGGCGCGGTGGATAATTACTTCTCTAAATGCTGGATTTGTTCGCGCAAATGAGGAAGTTCTTTTGTGGATTTTTCGAGGTCTAATTTCAGCTCCAGATTTTCCGCTTCTAGGCACAGGTTGCTCTTCTGGAGGTTCGATACGGTGTTCTGGAGGCGGTCCAGCTCGGCGCGGACCTCCACGCTCCCCTGGAAAACGATTTCAGGTGGAATTGATCAATCAAGTGATATTTCTAATTTATTAAATGAGATGCAGTTAGAGTGTGTGCTCATTAAAGTGTTTATGCTCTACAAATTTTATTAAATGGAGCTTGCAATCGCGGATTGTCCACGAAACCCACAAACAGGTATTGTGCATTAAGAGGCACAGGTTATTAAGTCAATTGAATGGTTTCGTCATTGCGGTGTAAGTGTTTTGAAATAATTCATACGATTTCATAATTGTTTCATATCTTGTTAACAAGAAATCGGTTACTTGGTCAGTGAATTTTACTTGGTCAGTGAATTTAACTCGACAAATTGATCTGTAAATTAAAATGTTGCTGCAATAGATGAGTGAATCCAGTTTGATGATTTCTGAGTGTCATGTGTGCTTACTTTATATTTTGAGGTGATTCCATTAAAATAGGACGGTAACACTCAGTGAGTGCATCTGAACACATATCTCATTATGTTATTTCACAAGGTTATATGGACTTTCTAATTATTTCATCTGTGGCTTTTTAAATTATGTTGAAGCTTTTGAGAATATTTAATCGTAAAAATTGATCAAGATTATATGAAATACACAGACAGACGTAATATAATGAAATCGTAAAAAAATCATTTGTAAATAAGTGTTGTCAAACTCTGTTTAATAGTCCCCATGAACAATTTGATTATTCAACCTCAAAATTTTGTATGACAAATGCTATTTAAGTTTTAAACTATACTTCTGTATTTGTATTTGTACTTTATGAATGCGCCTTGACTTTTTATCCTAGGCATTGTATAACAACCTGTTATGGTTTATATAAGAGGAATCGGTCGTATAATTCAGTTGGCTTGCGCTGTGCTGTTCTTTCATATCTTTTAAAAAAGACTTTAGTCCCTATTTTTTCAAAATCTTTCAAAAACAGAACAAAAGAGATCTTTAAGGTTCTTTCACGTATTTAAAAAGATTTTGGCAGACGACTTATTATTTTAAAAAATAAAAAAATAAAAAATCGACAAATTGAAAAATCGGATAAATTAGAAATCGGAAAATTGTATTACTGTATGGAAAATCCAAAATTGAAATATCGAAAAACTGAAAAAAAAAACAAATCTTATAAAATGGAATTGGGAATTCCAGTTTTCATTTTTTTTAGTTTTTAGATTTTTCAACTTTTGAATATCTGAGTTGATAATTTGTTTGACAATTTTGCATTTTTTAATTCCAGTTTTTTAATTTTTCAATTTTTAACTGTCGATTTAAAATTTTTCCTTTCCACGATTTGTCATTTTTCGATTTTTTAACTAAAACAACAAATTTATCGAACCGAAATTTTGAAAAATCGAAAAATTCAAAAATTCAAAATGTAACTGCAAAATCGAAAAATAGAAAAATTGGAAAACCTAAACCCGAGAAGTCGAAAAATCAAATCACCAAAAGTTAATACTTGTCAAGGTAGTAGCCCCGCCCACCCACCCTTTAGTTTCTTAGAAGAATAGGTCATCTGCCAAAAAACAATCATATCTTGGCAAGTATGAGACTGATTTTTGCAAATGATATATCCTTTAATAAAATAAGGGTGGGTGGGCGGGGCCAGTGCTTATCGGGATAAAACTGATTTTGGCAAATTACATATACTTGAAGAAAATAAGGGTGGGTGCGCGGGGCTAGTACTTGCCAAGATGAGATTAATTTTGGCAGACGACTCATTCTGCTAAAAAAATAGAAAAATTCAAAAATCAAAAATCGACAAATTGAAAAATGAGATAAATGAGAAATCGGAAAATTGTACAACTGTATAATCGGACAATTAGAACTTGAAATATCGAAAAATTGAAAAAAAAACAAACAACAAAACTTGTAAAATCG
Source organism: Zophobas atratus (assembly GCA_022388445.1). Classification (NCBI taxonomy): domain Eukaryota; kingdom Metazoa; phylum Arthropoda; class Insecta; order Coleoptera; family Tenebrionidae; genus Zophobas; species Zophobas atratus. Next base: position 49,945,921 of record CM039442.1, on the reverse strand, counting down.
ATTTGGAAATTCTAGTTTTAATTTGTTTTTTTTAGTTTTTAGATTTTTCAACTTTTGAATATTTCATTTCATTATTTTTTTGAGAATTTTGCATTTTTCAATTCCAATCTTTTGATTTTTCAATTTTTAACTTTACAATTTTGCAATTTTTATTTTCAATTTTTCAAGTTTTCAATTTAAAATTTTTAATTTTTAAATAAATAGTTTATTGATCATCCAACGGGCAAATCGCCCACATATGACATAATAATAACTAATAGTAAACTTAACCCAAAATTTTTTTAATATAATGCTAATTTAACGCCAGCAATAAATTTTTTGACACTCTACAAATATATCACTTAGGTGTTGTATGCTATTGTATATTCTGCACATATTGTTAACTGGTGAATAATAATGTTGATTAGAAGAACAAATTTATTCGAGCCAAAATGTTGAAAAATCGAAAAATCCAAAAATTTAAAATGTAACTACAAATTCGAAAAATTGAAAAATTGGAAAATCTAAAATTTAAAAAATCGTGAAATCAAAATGTCGAAAAAATGAAGAAAGATCGGAAAATCCAGAAATTAAAAAAATCCCAAAATTGAAATGTTGAAAAATAAAAATCGAAAACTTGAAAAGTCGACAAATCGAAAACTGGAACAATTTAAAAAATCGAAAAACCGAGAAGTCAAAAAATAATAATTCCATTTTGAATATTTGATTTGATAATTTGTTTGACAATTTTGCATTTTTTAATTCCAATTTTTTGATTTTCAATTTTAACTTTACAATTTTGTAATTTTTTGATTTTAATTTTTCAAGTTCTCGATTTAAAATTTTTCCTTTCCACGATTTGTCATTTTTCGATTTTTTAACTAAAAGAACAAATTTATTCGCACCGAAATTTTGAAAAATCGAAAAATTCAAAAATTCAAAATGTAACTGCAAAATCGAAAAATAAAAAAATTGGAAAATATAAACCCGAGAAGTCGAACAATCAAATCACCAAAAATTAATACTACTTGTCAAGGTACTAGCCCCGCCCACCCACCCTTTAGTTTCTTAGAAGAATAGGTCATCTGCCAAAAAACAATCATATCTTGGCAAGTATGAGACTGATTTTTGCAAATGAATATCCTTTAATAAAATAAGGTGGGTGGGCGGGCCAGTACTTATCGAGATAAAAGTGATTTTGGCGAATGACATATGCTCTAAGAAAATAAAGGTGGTGGGCGGGCTACTACTTGTCAAGATGAGACTGATTTTGGCAAATGACATATACTTGAAGAAAATAAGGTGGGTGCGCGGAGCTAGTACTTGCCAAGATGAGATTGATTTTGGCAGACGACTTATTCTGCTAAAAAAATAGAAAAATTCAAAAATCAAAAACCGACAAATTGAAAAATGGGATAAATTAGAAATCGGAAAATTATACAACTGTATAATCGGACAATTAGAATTTGAAATATCGAAAAATTGAGAAAAAACAACAAAACTTGTAAAAACGATTTCGAAATTCTAGTTTTAATTTTTTTTTTTAGTTTTTAGATTTTTCAACTTTTGAATATTTCATTTCATAATTTGTTTGAGAATTTTTGCATTCTTCAATTCCAATCTTTTGATTTTTCTATTTTTAACTTTACAATTTAGCAATTTTTATTTTTAATTTTTCAAGTTTTCAATTTAAAATTTTTATTTTCATAATTTGTTATTTTTCGATTTTTTAACTACAAGAATAAATAAATAAATAGTTTATTGATCATCCAACGGGCAAATCCCCACATAGGACATAATAATAACTAATAGTAAACTTAACCCAAAAATTTTTTAATATAATGCTAATTTAACGCCAGCAATAAATTCATTTTGACACTCTACAAATATATCACATAGGTGTTGTATGCTATTGTATATTCCGCACATATTGTTAACTGGTGAATAATAATGTTGATTAGAAGAACAAATTTATTCGAGCCAAAATGTTGAAAAATCGAAAAATCCAAAAATTTAAAATGTAACTACAAATTCGAAAAATAGAAAAATTGGAAAATCTAAAATTTAAAAAATCGTGAAATCAAATCAGAATCAGAAATTAAAAAATTCTCAAAATTGAAATGTTGAAAAATTAAAAATCGAAAACTTGAAAAGTCGACAAATCGAAAACTGGAACAATTTAAAAAATCGAAAAACCGAGAAGTCAAAAAATAAAAAAAATTGAAAAACTGAAAAATCGAGAAATTAGAAAAAATCGAAAAACCTAAAAAAAGGAAAATCGAAACTTAGAAAAATTGAAACATGAAAAGATCGAGAAATCGAAAATTAAAAAGAATCGGTAAATTGAATAGTCGAAAAATTGGGAGATCGAAAAATCATTAAAAAACTGAAATATCGAAAACTGTATAAATCCAAATGTTGAAAAATCGTAGACCTTAAATATCGAAAAACCGAAACATCGAAAGCTCTACATAGGTATTTAGAAATCGAAAAATTGAAAAATTGGAAAATCGAAGAATTAAAAAATCGAAAATCAAAAATTTTAAAAATCAAAAAATCGAAAGATCGAGAAATTGAATCACGAAAAATTAAAAAATCTAAAATTTAAAAGTTCCAAAAATTGAAAAATTAAATAAAAAATTGGAAAAATAAATGTCGAAAAAATGAAGAATCGAAAAAATTGAGTAATCCAGAAATTAAAAACTGAAATGTTGAAAAATTGAGAAATCGAAAAATTGAAAAATCGGAAAGTGTGTAAAAACGAAAAATTGAATCTAAAATGGGTAAAACGAAAAATTGAGAGAAGTTCAAACATCGATAAATTACAATATCGGTAAATAGAAAAGCCAGAAGGTCATAAACTTGAAAAACCTGGAAATCGGAAAATCGAAATAGCATAAAATCTAAAAACCATAAAATTGAAAAATGGAAAATTCGGGAAATTGAACAATCGAAAAATAAAGACATCGAAATCTCCATAAATCCAAATCTTGCCAAATATTAACCCCCACCCACCCGCCCTTTATTTTGTTAGAGGGTATGTCATTTACCAAAGTCAGTCTTACCTAACCAAGTACTAAGGTCGTGACCCCTCATGGGCATTTTATTTTTTTAAGGTGTCATTCATAAAACATCTGACTAACAATAAAAAAGTATTTTTTTATACCGGCGTAATACAAACATACACATAAAATGTCAAATGTTAACTAGATGAAACTTTTAGACGATTTTCAAAAACCAAATTTTCAACAATTTTCTAAATTTAAATAAATACATTTTCTTGGGCATTTCGGGCCACAGATGTGACCTTTGTCCTCATTTCTTCGATAACTCCAACCGTTTTACAGAATCGCCCATTGAAATATCGCGGTTTTTTAAAATTTCGAAAAATTCGAGTTTCACTCGAAATAATTCGAAAATATTACTCCGTCATCCTAAACACGCTATATTTTTGGAATTAGCACGTCAAGCGCCCTGAAATTTTTGAGAATTTTTAGACGATTTTTAACGAAATACATTTTCTTGAAAATTTTGGGCTGCAGAAGTCACTTCCGGCCTCATTTCTTCGATAACTCTAACCGGTTTACCAGAATTGCTCAATGAAGTATCGCAATTTTTTTAAATTAAAAAAAATGGAATTTCACTCCGAATAATTGGAAAATATTCTCGGTGACTCTAAACACGCTATATTTTTGGAATCAGGACGTCAAGATCTATAACCTTGAATTTTTTAAGAATTTTTAAACGACTTTATCAAAAATGAAATTTTACACAATGACTCTTATGCAAATTTCGAACCATTTTTGACGATTTTCGAAATTTAAATGTACACATTTTCTTGTAGATTTAGAGCCACAGACATCACTTCCCGCCTCATTTCTTCGATAACTCCAATCGTTTTTCCAGAATCGCCCACTGAAATATTGCAATTTTAAAAAAATTCAAAAAATTCGAATTTCGCTCTGAATATTTCGAAAATATTGCTGCCGGACCCTAAACAAGCTATATTTTTGGAATGAGCACGTCAAGATTTATAACCCTGATTTTTTTGAGAATTTTTAAACGACATTATCAAAAATGAAATTTTCCACTATGACCCTTAAGCAAATTTCGAACCATTTTTGACGATTTTCGAAATTTAAATAAACACATTTTCTTGTAGATTTAGAGCCACAGACATCGCTTCCCGCCTCATTTCTTCGATAACTCCAACCGTTTTCCCAGAATCGCCCACTGAAATATCGCAATTTTAAAAAATTCCAAAAAATTCGAATTTCACTCTGAATATTTCGAAAATATTGCTGCCGGACCCTAAACAAGCTATATTTTTGGAATCAGCACGTCAAGATTTATAACCCTGAATTTTTTGAGAATTTTTAAACGACTTTATCAAAAACGAAATTTTCCACTATGGCCCTTAAGCAAATTTCGAACCATTTTTGACGATTTTCGAAATTTAAATAAACACATTTTCTTATAAATTTAGGGCTACAGAAACCACTTCCCGCCACATTTCTTCCATAACTCCAAACGTTTACTCAGAATCGCCCACTGAAATATCGCAATTTTCAAAAATTAAAAAAAAATTACACTTCGAATATTTCGAAAACATGGCTTTTGAGCCTAAACACGCTCTATTTTTGGAATCAGCCCGTCAGGATCTATAAACTTGAATTTTTTTGAGAATTTTTAAACGATTTTTTTCAAAAATGAAATTTTCCAATATGTATGCAAATTTCGAGCCATATTCGACGATTTTCGAAATTTAACTAATACATTTTCTTGTAGAATTAGGGCCACAGAACTCACTTCCCGCCTCATTTCTTCGTTAATTCTAATCGGTTTTCCAGAATCGCCCAATGAAATATCGCAATTTTTTATAATTAAAAAAAAAATCGAATTTCACTCCGAATAATTGGAAAATATTCTCGGTGACCCTAAACATGCTATATTTTTGGAATCAGGACGTCAAGATCTATAACTCTGAATTTTTTGAGAATTTTTAAACGACTTTATCAAAAATGAAATTTTCCAAACTATGACTCATGCAAATTTCGAACCATTTTTGACGATTTTCGAAATTTAAATAAACACATTTTTTTGTAGATTTAGAGCCACAGAAGTCACTTCCCGTCTCATTTCTTCGATAACTCCAACCGTTTTTTCAGAATCGCCCACTGAAATATTTAAAAAATTTCAAAAAATTAGAATTTCAATCGGAATAGCAGCACGTCAAGATCTATAGATCTATATCTACCTATATATATATATATATATATATAACCCTGAATTTTTTGAGAAGCTTTAGACGACTTTTTCAAAATTGAAATATTCCACTATTCCCTCAGGCAAATTTCGACCCATTTTCGACGATTATCTAAACTTAATGAAACACATTTTCTTGTAGATTTCGGGCCCCAGAAGTCAATTTTGGTTAACATTTTACCATCTGGACAGTATTCCTAAAACACATCTAAAATCTTACAACAATCGGTCCAGTAGTTTCGAGATTATCGTCTGGTAAATATTGACACAGACGACAGACAGACGGCAGACAGACCCCAAACAGACAGACGACAGACAGACGACAGACAGACGGCAGACAGACCACAAACAGACAGACGACAGAGCAACGACAGAGAGACGACAGAGAGACGGCAGGCAGACGAAAGACAGACGGCAAACAGACGAAAGACATACGACAAAGAGACGACGGAGAGACGACAGACAGACGAAAGACAAACGACAGACAGACGACAGACAACGACAGACAGACGATAGACAGACGACAGACGACAGACAGATGACAGACAGACGACAGACAGATTACCGACAGACGATAGACAGACGATAGACAGACAGACAGACAGACGGACAGACGACAGACGGACGGCAGAACGACGACGCACATACAGACAGACGGACGAGAAAACATTAAATTAGCAATTCGCCGAGGAAAAAAATTTCCGAAAATATTTTCGATTTATTATGTTTTTAAAGGACGTATTTGAAACAGGAATTTGTCGTAAGGGATCAATAAAACTTTAAAAACGTATTTAGTATTAAGGAGACTTCAGAAAGTTAAAAAAGGATTTACAGTTATTTTGGCTGACTTTCTCCTAGTCTTCAAGCACAATTAATCTAATTAAGCAAGTCCAGTGTCTTATATACACAATTTATAACATTTTTAGTTAGTTTTTAGTTAGGTGACAGGCAGACTACAGAGAGACCACAGACAGACAGATAGACGACAGACGGAAAGACCACAGACAGACGACGTAAAGACGACAGACGGAAGACAGACAGATAACAGGCAGATGACAGACAGACGACAGATAGATAGACGATAGACGACCGATAGATTACAGACAGACGATAGACAGACAGACAGACAGACAGACAGACAGACAGACAAACAGACAGACAGACAGACAGGCAGACAGACGACAGACATACAGACAGACAGACGACACACAGACAGACGACAGACAGACGACAGACAGTCGACAGACGACAGACAGTCGACAGACGACAGACAGTCGACAGACGACAGACAGTCGACAGACGACAGACAGTCGACAGACGACAGAGAGTCGACAGACGACAGACAGTCCATAGACGACAGACAGTCGATGGACAGACAGACAGACAGACAGACTGACGGGCAGACAGATAGACAGACAGACGATAGACAGACATACGACGAACAGACAGACAGACGGAATGACGAGAAAACATTAAATTAGCAATTCGCCGGGGAAAAAAAAATCCGAAAATATTTTCGATTTATTACCTTTTTGAAGGACGTATTTGAAACAGGAATTTGTCGTAAGGGATCAATAAAACTTTAAAAACGTATTTAGTATTAAGAAGACTTCAGAAAGTTAAAAAAAGATTTAAAATTATTTTGGCTGACCTTTTGCCACCCTTCAACCACAATTAATCGAGTTAAGCAAGTCCAGTGTCTTATATACAGAATTTATAACAGTTTTAGTTAGTTTTTAGACAGACAGACAGGCAGACGACAGACAGACTACAGACAGACCAGAGGCAAACCACAGACAGACCACAGACAGACGATAGACGGACAAGTGACAGACAGACGACGTAATGACGATAGACAGATGACAGGCAGACGATAGACGAACGACAGATTACAGACAGACGATAGACAGACAGACACAGAGAGAGACAGACGGACAGACGACAGACGGACGACAGATGACAGACTGACAAACGACAGATAGACGACAGATAGACGATAGACGACCGACGGATTACAGACAGACGATAGACAGACAGACAGACAAACAGACGACAGACGGACGACAGACAGACAGACAGACAGACATACGACGAACAGACATACAGACGGACGGACGAAAAAACATTAAAGTAGCAATTCGTAGGGTAAAAATATTAGCGAAAATATTTTCGACTTTTTTTGAAAGACGAATTTGAAACAGGAATTTGTCGTAGGAGATCAATCAAACTTTAAAAACGTATTTAGTATTAAAAAGACAAAAAGTTAAGTCAGGATTTAAAGTTATTTTGGCAGTCCTTTCCCCACCCTTCAAGTACAATTAATCGAGTTAAGCAAGTCCAGTGTCTTATATACACAATTTATAAAATTTTTAGTTCGTTTTTAGTTTTATTATTCCCAGTAATCCCTACATTTAAAAAAAAAACGTTAGAAGTGGGTAATTAAAGTACAGAAAAACTAATTTTCTTTACAAAATTCTGTCATGAGGTTTCCAACCTCTTATTAAACACAAATAAATCTATTTGGATAGTTATGTGTAACACTAAAACAACAAATTCCCAAAATTAAAAAAAAAACAATTCAATCAAAATATCCTGCATAAGCAATTTTAAAAAATAAAATACTTAAGGAAAATTCGTGAATGGAAGCATGTTATTCCCCTCATCTTATACGGAAACATGGTATTCTTCTCATTTCAAGCCAGAATTAGTATCCAAAATTATGAGATGACGTCATCAAATTTTTGGAAAGGATGAACAGATAAATTTCGATCAACGATTTACCGTGTTCACGATAACTTTCGAGCCTATACACTTCAGTGGATTCAGTGTTGTAGTGGTTAACATATATTGTAAAATTTTGTTGTAGATACCTATAATTGATTTTTTTTTTTTTTAACGGACGTAAATATAAAAGAAAACATCAAAGAAGATTGCCGATAACTAATAAAAAATAACAATAAAAAATGACACACAGAGAGAAGAACAAAAGAAGACAAACATACATATTTAAGTCACTGAGATAAAAACACTATTGAGACGAGAAAGTAGAAGGAATACAAGAATTTCGTAGGATCGGAAGCAAAAATAAGTTAACAACTACGTTAGAGTAAATCTGTGTTAGAACCTTGAGAGATTTTAAATATTTCAAGGTTCTAAAACAAATTTGCCCTTTCGGCTATATAAAAAACTAAACCTGTAGTTTCTGCGTTGCACTGATATTTGTACAAAATTTTCACAAGAACTAGTGTGTCAAATTTTGAAAATAAATAAACAGCCATCTAAATATTACTAGTAAAAAGGCAGTACAGGAACAATTATATACATATAAAATGGCCACATAACTTGTCAAAAAGTCTAATTTTAGCGACGATGGCAAAACAAACTAAAATCAAATAGCACGGTTAAATGTTACTTGACTAGTCTCAATTTACTGTGGCGATCAGAGAAACTGTGTTATCAGTGGCACGAAGGTGATCTTTCACTAAAATTTGCTACGCTTATTATGGTAAACTCGTATTAATTACAAATAATGGTAGTAGTACCTAACTAAAAGCAGTGAAATGTGTACAAACATACTAACTAGTGTCGATGATAATAAAAAGCGCATACGTCATATTTTTGTAGCTTTAATTCATTGTGGCCCACTTGACTGTACACTTTGGGCACTACCTTCAATAATTCTCGACAAGAAGTTTATCATTGCTTTTACCTGTCATGTTCGGAACTAATAACGGCAGTCGTAACTGCATTTCCTACAAACCCAGCGAAGCAGCGTGATGTAACGTCCTCGTAGAAGCTATTCTTCACGGTTTATTACCGGTCGCTGGATGGGGAAAGTTAAAGAAGAGAAATTTCTCCGGCGGTTTCTTACGACAGTTCAGTAAAACCTTTCAATCCAAAAAGAACAAACCCATCAAGTTCAAGAGCAGAGTGTCCACTAAATAGTAGGAGTGCCGGTGCATTACATGAAGTGTTAAGTGAGTTACAATGTCCCAACCATGATCCTGTATGCCCTCCTGGACCTCCTCTACGTGTTCATTTATTTATTCTGTTACATAATGTTCAACGTGCTAACATACATGCTCTACGAGGGCAACTTCATCGAGGGTTTATCCCGATACGCCTCAATCATAAAAATCTTCCTGTAAACCCGCGTGTCATACCAGTGAAAGTGCTCTTTACCGACCTAACCCAACGCCAGAGAAAAGTTCGCGGTTCATCGACTGCACAAAACATTAAAAATGGAAAGTGGTTTCGTCGGGATTGTCCTCTTCCTCGTCATCCTCGTGTACTTATATTTCAAACACGCCTACACGTACTGGAAGTCCCGGGGCGTCCCGCAGCTCGCTCCCTCGTTCCCGTTCGGGGACATGGCGAGCGTCATCTTCAGGCGCCAGAACATGGCCAACAAAATCAAAGAAATTTACGACCTGATGAGGGCGCAGGGACACAAGTTCGCGGGCTTGTACTTTTTCAGCAGGAAGGCGTTCCTGCCGCTGGATCCGGTGCTGATCAAGAAGATACTCGCTCAGGACTTCCAGCATTTCCACGATCGGGGAATATATTACGATGAGGAGAACGATCCGATAAGCGCGCATCTGTTCTCGTTGGCCGGACCTAAATGGAAAAATCTGAGGGCTAAATTGACACCGGCGTATTCGCCAGGCAAATTGAAATATATGTTTCAAACTATACTGGACTGCGGTGAGGAAATGGTTGCGAGATTGAAGGAGATAGCGGAGAGTGACGGAAGAGTTGAGATTAAGGAGATATTAGCAAGGTAACGTGAATGGAAATTTTCTGTAGAAATCCGACACAAATTTAAAGTTATAAATTTGACCGGTCTGTTTATTAAAAAATTCATTCGCCTGAATATGTCTGCAACCTATTGAACTCTTGCACAACGGATAAGTTTCGCATCAATGTTTTGCAACGAGGAAATAGGTTTAACAAAGAGTTAGTTTCTTAAATAATTCGCAGTCCCTGGTGAAACACTTAAAGCGACTTAAAGTTATGCAATCTCATGCAGTACATAATTTTCCGTTTATTGAAATAGCAATGAAAGTTAAAAATTGAAAATAAACATGGAATTATAACTTGCACAATCTACAAATTTTGACGGCATTCACTTAAATCATTTTTTACTTCCCTTGGGTATATAATTATTAAAGTACACTTTTTATTAAACACACATTATAAATGTATTATGGTGGGTATTACACCTTTCATCTCTTGTTACAATGTTTCAAAATGAAAACGCGTCTAATGAAGGTTACCTCAATTATTTGCTTGTCTTTTTTGCAGCGAAAGTGATGCAACGAAAAAAGCTTTATTAGACGTCCCACTTCAACAGAGCATTTATTATTAACATATTAATACTTCCAATGTTGTTTTCTCCGGGGTAATTAAACAAATGTCTTGCCAGGAGTTTTATTTTGTACTTAATTCACTGTCCCAGCTTTAAATATCATCAATTTGGCACTTTTCATGCCCTCTAGAGTATGAAAAAATGGGTCCCGCTTCCGTCTATTTGTCGTCTGTCTGTCTGCAGTCTGTGTCGATTTTTATTAGACAGATAATTCCCGAAACTTATGGACCAATTGTTGTTAAACTTTAAAGGTATTCTAGGAATATCATGTAAATGCTAAAACGCTATACAATTTTTTTTTAAATAACATACTCCTGTATTTGTGGTGTATGAATCCACCTTAATTCTTATCACAATTACTTTACAACAATGTTTGTGACGTAATTGCCACATGTTTCACGTAGCCAATACTTAGTACGCACGTAACAAATACATTGTAATCAAGTGGATAAAGCTTTGGACTTGAACTACGTCTTGATTTCTTAGCCAGAAGACACGAATTTTGTTCAGTATTTTTGTCAAAATGTTTTTTTCGAATCGAAGTTTTCTAAATCTCAAATTTTCAGTGGGAAGTTCTGGATTTTTTCCCAAATGTATGAATGTTACAAAATTTCTAATCAGAAAGGTTCACGTGAAAAATAGATTTCATAAAAAAACTCAATCGACAAAATTTTTCCAGGTTTTTGATTTTTCAATTTCTTAATTTTTCGGTGCTTCAGGTTTGAGATTTTTCAGTTTTTCGAGTCTTCTATTTTTGGTCCATTTTTCAATTTTTCGATGTCAGTTTTGGAATTTTTTAATATTTCGATCCTTCCATTTTTCGATTTCTCGATTTTTTATTTCTTCGATTTTTCACTTTTTCGTTTTTTAAATTTTAGATTTACCCATTTTTCAATATTTGAAAGATTCGATTTTTCGATTTCCCTATTTCTCGATTTTTCGATTTTTGAGTTCTTTGGTATGATATTTTTATTTTAAATTTTTGCTTTTTCAGTTTTTTGATGATACGTTTTCTTGATCTTTCAATTTTCCAGATATTAGATTTGATTTATAGTTGTTTTTTAATTTAAATTTTTTCAATTTTTCGGTTTTTCGAGTTCTGGACTTTTCGATTTCTCGGTCTTTTGATGTATCGATTACTCGATGTTTCAGGTTTTAAATGTTTTAAAGTTTCTTAATTTTTTAGTTTCTAAATTTTCAATTTTTCGTTTACTCAATTTCTCGATTAATCGATTTTTTAATTTCCCGACCTCTCAGTGTTCCGTTTTTCTGTTCAATTTTTCGATTTTTCAGTTTTTCGATTTTTAGAATTTACCATTTTTAGATTTTTCAAGTTTTCGGTTGTTAAATTTTTGGATTTCTCGTTTTATCGGTTTCTTGATTTATCGAGATGTTTCGATTTTTTATTTGTTCAGTATCTCAGGGTTTCATTTTTTTTTTTGGATTTATCGATTTTTTTAATTTAAAATTATTGAAAGCTTAACTTTTCTATTCTTCAGTTTGTCAATTTTTCATCTTCTCGACTTTTCGATTTTACGATCTTTTGATGTCTCGATTTTTCGATGTTTTTTATTTAGGGATTTTAAAATTATTCCTCAATTTTTCAACATATCAGTTTTAGGATTCTAAATTTTCAATTTATCGACTTTACAATTTCTCGATTAATCGATTTTTTGATTTCCCCATTTCTGGACTTCTCAATGTTTGGATTTTTCAGTTTTTCAGTTATATTTTTAGATTTTTTAAATTTTCAATTTTCCGATTTCTCGTTTTATCGATATCTGATTTATCGAGATTTCCATGTTTCAATTTTTTTAATTATTTTATTATTTCGATTTCCTAATTTTTGGATTTTTCGACTTCTTGATTTCTCGATTGATCTTTTGATATTCCTATTTTTCGATGTTTCAGTTTCGGGATTTTTAAATTTTTCAATATTTCAATTCTTCTATGTTTCAGTTTTGGGATTTTTAACATTTCGATGCTTCAATTTTTCGAATTTTTCGATTTTTCGATTTGAGGATTTTTTTCTTTTTTCTCAACTCTTTGCTTTCACGATCTTTTGATGTCTCAAATTTTTGGATTCTTCAAATTTTCATCCATTTTTCAATTTTTCGATATTTCCGTTTTGGGATTTTTCAATATTTCGATTCTTCAATTTTTCGATGTTTCGTTTTCTCTATCTTTCGACTTCTCGCTTTTAGATTTTTCGGTTTTTCAATTTTTCCATTTATCGAGATTTAGGCAATTCGATTTTTTGTTGTTCAATTTTACAATTTTTTATTTTTTTTTTTAATTTTTCATGTTTTAATTTTTGGATTTTTTGGTTTTGTTCTATTTCGACATCTCAAATTTTCGATTGTTCTACTTCTGGATTTCTCAACCTTTCCATGTTTCGATTTATTGATGCCTCATTTTATGAATTTTGGATTTTTTTCTATTTCTCTATTTTTCAATTTTACAAATTTTTCGATTTTTGCTTCGGTTTTAGGATTTTTCAGTACTTTTATTCTTCTTTTATTCTCAGTTTTTAAAATTTTCGATTTTACGATTCCCCGACTTTTCGAGTTCTAGACTTCGATTTCTTCCAGTCTTTTGATGTTTTCATTTCTCGATGTTTCAGTTTTTTAAATTTTTAGATATTTCAATGTTTCTTCATTTTTGAGATTCTAAATTTTCAATTTATCGACTTTTCAATCTCTCGATTAATCGATTTTTTGATTTCCCGATTTCTTGAATTCTCAATATTTGGATTTTTCAGTTTTACAGATATATTTATAGATTTTTTAAATTTTCAATTTTTCGATTTCTCGTTTTATAGATTCCATGTTTCAATTTTTTAATTGTTCAATACCTCAGTTTTTCGATGTTTCAGTTTCGGGATTTTTAAATTTTTCGATTTTTCAATTTTTCCTCCATTTTTCAATTTATCCATATTTCAAAACTGAAATTTTCAAGATTTCGATGCTTTAATTTTTCAAACTTTTGATTTTTCGATTTAAGGATTTTTTTTCTTTTTTCTCGACTCTTTGCTTTCACGATCTTTTGTTATCTCAAGTTTTCGATGTTTTATTTTCGGAATTTTTCAGTTTTTGGATTCTCAAATTTTCATCAATTTTTCAATTTTTCGATATTTCCGTTTTGGGATTTTTCAATATTTTGATTCTTCAGTTTTTCCATGTTTCGTTTTCTCTGTCTTTCGACTTCTCGGTTTTAGATTTTTTGGTTTTTCAATTTTTCCATTTATCCAGATTTAGGCAATTCGATTTTTTTATTGTTCAATTTTACAATTTTTTATTTTTTTCATATATATATATTTTTTGAATTTTTCATGTTGTAATTTTTGGATTTTTCCTTTTTTGGTCTATTTCGACTTCTCAAATTTTCGATTGTTCTACTTCTGGATTTCTCAATCTTTTCATGTTTTGATTTATTGATGTGTCATTTTATGAATATTTCGATTTTTCAGTTTTTCGTCATTCCAGTTTTAGATTTTTTTCTATTTCTCGATTTTTCGATGTTTTAGTTCCTCGATATTTCTGTTTTTCAATTTTTCAAAATTTTCGATTTTTGCTTCGGTTTTAGGATTTTTCAGTACTTTTATTCTTCAATTTTCGATTTTCCGATACTTTAATTTTTCAGTTTTTAAAATTTTCGATTGTTCGATTCCCCGATTTTTCGAGTTCTAGACTTCGATTTCTCGAGTCTTTTGATGTTTCAGTTTTTGAAATTTTCGATCTTTCAATGTTTCTTCATTTTTGAGTTTCTAAATTTTCAATTTTTCGACTTTTCAATTTCTCGATTAATCGATTTTTTGATTTCCCGACTCTCGACTTGTCAATGTTTGGATTTTTCAGTTTTTCAGTTATATTTTAGACTTTTTAAATTTTCAATTTTTCGATTTCTCGTTTTATCGATATTAGTCCAGTCAAATTAGCGATCAACCTCGGAATGAGAGATAATAAGCTGAATTTTCGTATATACCTTCATTTTAGCGTTCTAAAAGTTGTCTCAAAAGTCTCATAAAATCTCGTGTCTGCGTCGTAAGTTATTCAAGGTCAAATGTGAAGAAAAACAGTTTTTTGTGATTATCTCGGTTTCTATTGCTCCAATGATGTTAACATCTATTATCGTAATTGTAGAGCACAAAATTTGGGACAAATTTTATTTGAAACATTTTTTCATGCGCCCAATCGTTTTTGAGATAGAGGGCAGTGAGCGCGCAGCGCTCATCCATACGTATTGTAACGCAATCAACCGTGAATATCTGTGAATCCTACCTTTAATTTTGAATAATTTGTATTATTTATCAGTTAATACATTGCATTTAATAACATTTTACATATTTTCAATACATTCATTTAATCATAATGATACTTACCTACTTTGTGGAATTAAAAACTCTTTAAATGAAATACTTATTGTATGTATATCTTAATTTATTGAAAGTAGATTTTAAGTAGAAAAATAATTAAGTACTTTATCTTTCAAATGTGTAAGTTTTTATATATTAGATAATATATTATACTTGTTATATTATTATATATCTAAAAGTTATATTAATTTTTTCAAAGTAAAAATTTAAGGAAGTATTTAAAACGAGTTAATGTATTTTAATTTTATCTTTGTTCAGTACCTGTACATTTCTTACGATTGAAATTGAATTGCAATGAAAATCTAGAAATCTTTAATAATTTAAAGACAAAAAGTATTAATTTTCTTCTTCTTCTTCACCGTCATCTTCTGGACGTTCGGGAATTTCTGTTTCATCGTTATCATCTTCGGTGCCCTGAATCGTTGTTTCCAGACCTTCCAGTTATAATCATGATAGAAAAATAAGTATTTAAAACCTTACACATTTTAAAGATATAAATAAATTGAGATATACAATAAATATTTCATTAAATGCGTTTTTAATTACACAAAGTAGGTAAGTATTATTCAATCAATATGTTGAAAATATGTAAAATGTTTAAATACAATGTATTAATTGATAAATAATACAAATTTTTCAAAATTCAAGGTAGTATTCATAGATATTCACGGTTGATTGCATTACAGTACGAATGGATGAGCGCTGCGCGCTCACTGCTCTCTATCTCAAAAACGATTGAGCGCATGAAAAAATGTTTCAAATAAAATTTGTCCCAAATTTTGTGATCTACAATTATGATAATAGATGTTAACATCACTGGAGCAATAGAAACCGAGATAATCGCAAAAAACTGTTTTTCTTCATCTTTGACCTTGAATAACTTACGACGCAGACACGAGATTTTATGAGACTTTTGACACAAGTTTTAAAACGCCAAAATTAACGTATATACAAAAATTCAGCTTATTATCTCTCATTCCGAGATTGATCCCTTTTCTATCCTAAAATGACTGGACTATATCTGATTTATCGAGATTTCCATGTTTCGATTTTTTAATTGTTCCGTACCTCAGTTTTTGGTTTCCTCGATTTCTTTTATTCAAAATTGTCAAAATGCGTACTTTTCGATTTTGGCCCATTTCAATTTCCTAATTTTTGGGTTTTTCGACTTCTCGACTTTTCGATTGATCTTTTGATATCTCGATTTTTCGATGTTTCAGTTTCGGGATTTTTAAATTTTTCGATATTTCAATTTTTCCTCCATTTTTCAATTTTTCCACATTTCAGTTTTAGGATTTTTCAACATTTCGATCCTTCAATTTTTCGAATTTTCGATTTTTCGATTTCAGGATTTTTTTCTTTTTTCTCGACTCTTTGCTTTCACGATCTTTTGATGTCTCAAGTTTTCGATGTTTCATTTTCGGAATTTTCCAGTTTTTGGATTCTTGAAATTCTCATCCATTTTTCAATTGTTCGATATTTTCGTTTTGGGATTTTTCAGTATTTCGATTCTTCAATTTTTCGATGTTTCGTTTTCTCTATATTTTGACTTCTCGGTTTTAGATTTTTCGGTTTTTCAATTTTTCCATTTATCCAGATTTAGGCAATTCGATTTTTTTATTGTTCAATTTTACAATTTTTTATTTTTTTCATATATAATTTTTTTTTTATTTTTCATGTTGTAATTTTTGGATTTTTTGTTTTTAATCTATTTCGACTTCTCAAATTTTCCATTGTTCTACTTCTGGATTTCTCAATCTTTCCATGTTTCGATTTATTGATGTGTCATTTTATGAATATTTCGATTTTTCAGTTTTTCGTCATTCCAGTTTTGGATTTTTTCTATTTCGCGATTTCTCGATATTTATATTTTTCAATTTTTCCAATTTTTCGATTTTTGCTTCGGTTTTAGGATTTTTCAGTACTTTTTATTCTTCAATTATCTATTTTCCGATATTATAATTTTCCAGATTTTAAAATTTTCGATTTGTTGATTCCCCGATTTTTCGAGTTTTAGACTTCGATTTCTTCGAGTTTTTTGATGTTTTCATTTCTCGATGTTTTAGTTTTTGAAATTTTCGATCTTTCAATGTTTCTTCATTTTAGAGTTTCTAAATTTTCAATTTTTCGGTTTTTCGATTTCAGGATTTTTTTTCTTTTTTCTCGACTCTTTGCTTTCACGATCTTTTGATATCTCAAGTTTTCGATGTTTTATTTTCGGAATTTTCCAGTTTTTGGATTCTTCCTATTTTCATCCATTTTTCAATTTTTCGATATTTCCGTTTTGGCATTTTTCAATATTTCGATTCTTCAATTTTTCGATGTTTCGTTTTCTCTATATTTTGACTTCTCGGTTTTGGATTTTTCGGTTTTTCAATTTTTCCATTTATCGAGATTTAGGCAATTCGATTTTTTATTGTTCAATTCTACAATTTTTTATTTTTTTCATATATAATTTTTTTTTAACTTTTCATGTAATTTTTGGATTTTTCGTTTTTGGTCTATTTCGACTTCTCAAATTTTCGATTGTTCTATTTCTGGATTTCTCAGTCTTTCCATGTTTCGATTTATTGATGTATCATTTTATGAATATTTCAATTTTTCAGTTTTTCGTCATTCCAGTTTTGGAATTTTTCTATTTCTCGATTTCTCGATATTTATATTTTTCAATTTTTCAAAATTTTTCGATTTTTGATTCGGTTTTTGAATTTTCAATTTTTTGATGTTTCGATTTCTGGATTTCTTGATTTTTCAAGTTTTCAATTTATCATTTCAATTGTGGAAATTTTTCAAACTTTTTGGTGACTCATTGACTGATTGATTGGCTGACTGAGTGACACTGACTGATTATCTTACCGATTCTCTGAATGACTCAGTGATTAACTGAGTGAGTGAGTGACTGACTGAGTGGCTGACTGACTGTAACAATGTCCTATTGCAAAACTCCTAATAAAATTCAAAATGGGTCAAGAACGGCTTTAAATTCAGACAAAACCAAACACAAATTCCAAAACTACCCCTCCAAAGGTCATCAAAATTTTCTAATGCACCTTTTCACTTTTACGTAGGTACAGCACCGACGTGATCGGCTCCTGCGCATTCGGCATCGAATGCAACAGCATGCGGAACCCGGACGCCGAATTCCGCCTCATGGGGAAGCGCGCCTTTACCCAGACCGTCGGCGACGTCCTCAAGATGACCGTCATCCGCAGCTTCCCCGCCCTCGCCAGACTCCTCGGCCTCGGCGTCTTCACCCCCACCGTCACCAGGTTCTTCCAGGACGTCGTCAACGAGACCATCCGCTTCCGCGAGGAGAACGGGGTGGCCCGCAGCGACTTCCTGCAGCTGCTCATCCAGCTCAAGAACCGGGGCAGGCTCGAGGGCGACGGCGACGAGCGGGAGGCGGCGCCCGCCGTCGGGACGTCTTTGACGCTGGACGAGGCCGCAGCGCAAGCCTTCATTTTCTTCTTGGCTGGGTTCGAGACGACGTCCACTACAATCAGCTTCGCCTTGTTTGAGATGGCCCAAAACGAGGGCATACGCAACAAAGCGCGGGCTGAAATTAGCAGGGTGCTGGAGAGGCACAGCGGAAAATTGACTTATGACGCAGCGATGGAGATGGAATATTTAGATACGATTATTTCAGGTTCGTTGTTTGGTTTGGGGAATAGTGAGGGTTAACTGGGGCTCAATGCAACTCGGTCGTGAAATTTGATTCAAACTAGCAGGGTTGCGTTTGTGGGGAAATTAGCAAAGGTGTCGGAGTAACGTAGTAGTTATTTTTAGCTACAATTTCGTTTTTATTCGTCTATGGTGAAAATTCCGGACGAGGGTTTTTACCAGGACCGAAAACTGGTGGACGAACTACATTTTTGTACGGGATTCCCCTGTGTGGACCATTTGAAAAGCACTCATGCCCACTCATCTGGAATAACCTGTTTTATCTCCTCTGCTCTCCTTCCTTCCCACTGATTCTTGTTCTCTATAAATTCTTCACACTCCCCCTTTACAGTCAAAATAAATTTATCCTTTCAGTTCCCTCGTCGTCCAACTTCTTTCCTGTTTTGTCTACCTTAATTTCCTGGAAGTGTCGCTTTGTCGACCTGACACGATCCCATCCCGGACAACGTCTTGTTAGAACTTATAGTTTAAATATTCATTGAGAATGTTAAACCCGTTTAGGCGGAAGAGGGTCATCAACTAGTCGGTTTAAGTACAGTCGTACGAACAATTAGATTTAAAAACTGTAATGTCAATTTCTTGGAGCGGTGAACTAGATCTCTGAATTGTTCGTTGTTTACTTTGTACGCGGTGAATATCGAACGTTAGCCGGATTAAACAAAAGCTCTTCGTACTCGACCCCAAAACAATCAAAACGTGATCAATTCATTGAAAACTTCGAGTGAAATGTTTGTTTACGTTAAAAAAAATAAATTCAGTGTGACAGTAGTACACAATGGGCGTCACTGCCTACTAGTATCAGATTTGAAATATTTATTTTATATATATATTTTTGAGCTTAAACTTCAAGGTGTTACGCGAAAGTCTGACAAATTTGTGGTTAATCAAGTCTGCCTTGCAAACGAAACGAAAAATTGAAAAATCAAAAATCGAAAATTACAAAACTGAAAAATTGATAATTTTGAAGTCGAAAAGTTTTAAAAACGAAAAATTGAAAAATCAGATAATTGTAGAATAGAAAAATCACAAAATTTAAAAATAAAAAATTGTGAAATTATTAAATTGCAAAATCAAAAACTGAAAAATTGAAAATCGAAGCAATAAAATTATCGACAAATCAAAAAATTAAAAATTAAAAAAACGAAAAATTTAAAAATCCAAGAATATAAAATTGGAAATTGCAAAAATGTAAAATTGTAAAAGTAAAAAAGTGTAAAAATTACACCGAAAATTAAAAACTTAAAAAATTAATAGAAATTTTGGGCAATTAAAAATCAGAAAATTGGAAAATTATAAAATTACAAAATTGAGAAATTGAATATTTATAAACTCGAAAATTTTATTGAAATGCAAAAATGAAAAATTGCTAAATTATTAAACTGAAAAATCGAACTGAAAATTAAAAAACCTAAAAACTGAAAATCGAAGGGTACCAAAACCAAAAAATTGAAAAATCGAGGAATTGGAAAACATACAATTGAAAAATTTAAAAACTTCAAAATTATGACAATGAAAAATCAAAACATTGGAAAATTGGAAATCGAAATTTCGAAATATTGAAAATCAAAAAATTAGACACCTTTAAAAATTGGAAAATCTGATAACTGAAAAATAAAAATTGTAACCTGATTCATTAAAAACCGGATATAATTGAGAAATTGAAAAAAAAAAAAGAAAAATATATAAAACTGAAAAGTAAAAAAAATATAAAAACAAAAAAATTAAAAAATTGATAATTTTGAAGTCGTGAAGTTTTAAAAAAGAAAAATTGAAAAATCAGATAATTATAGAATAGAAAAATTTCAAAATTTAAAAATCGAAAAATTGCGAAATTACGAAATGGCAAAATCAAAAACTGAAAAATTGAAAATCGAAACAATAAAATTATCGACAAATCAAAAAATTAATAATTAAAAAAACGAAAAATTTAAAAATCTAAGAACATAAAATTGGAAATTAAGAAATTGATTAATTAAAAATCGAATAACTGAGACATCCAACAATTGCAAAATGTAAAATTGTGAAATTAAAAAAGTGTAAAATCGATAAATTGAAAAATCGGACATCTTGAGAAACGAAAAATTGTAAAATAATTAAACTGAAAAATAAAAAACTTGAAAAATTAATAGAAATTTTGAGCAATTAAACATCACAAAATTGGAAAATTATAAATTAACAAAATTATGAAATTGGATATTTGTAAATTAGAAACTTTATTTAACTGCAAAAATGAAGAATTGCTGAATTATTAAATTGAAAAATAAAAAACCGAAAAACTGAAAATCGAAAGGTACCAAAACCAAAAAATTGAAAAACGAGGAATGGAAAATCTGATAATTGAAAAATTGATTCATTAAAAACGGGACAACTGGGAAATTGAAAAATTTAAAAATATCAAACTGAAAAATCAAAAATTGGCGAAATTACAAAACAGAAAATTCAGGTAACTTTAAAATCGAAAAACCATAGGATTGTAAAATAGAAAAACTATAAAATTGACAAATCGAAAAATTGCAAAATTATGAAAATGAAAAATCAAAAAACTGGAAAATTGGAAATCGAAATTACGAAATATTGAAAATCAAAAGACTAGATACCTTTAAAATGCCAGGTTTTTTTATTGCTCGAGATTTTAAAGTCGTTCAGCCGCAGAGTTGTAAATTATAGTCCAAAATAATTTTTGTAATAACAAATCGAGAAATTTGGAAACGAACAACTGAAAAATCAAAAATCAAATAATTGGAAAATCTGATAATTGAAAAATCAAAAATTGAAAACTGATTTATTAAAAACCGGTTAATTGAGAAATCGAAAAAAAGCAAAAAAATATAAAACTGGTAAATAAAAAAAAAATAAAAAATTATAAAATTGAAAACGAACAGTTCTAAAAAAGAAAAATTGAAAATCGTAGAATAGAAAAATTACAAAATTTAAATATCGAAAAATGCGAAATTATGAAATTGCAAATTCAAAAACTGAAAAACTGAAAACTGAAAGTTTAAATTTTAAAATAAAAAAAATTAAAATCGAAACAATAAAATTATCGACAAATCAAAAAATGAATAATTGAAAAAACGAAAATTTTAAAAACGAAGAATATAAAATTGGAAATTAAGAAATTGATTAAATAAAAATCGAATAATTAAGACGATCAAAAATCGCAAAAATGAAAAATTGAATAATTAAACAAGTGTGAAAACGATAAATTAAAAAATCGGATATCTTGAAAAACGAAAAATTGTAAAATAATTAAATTTAAAAATCAAAAACTTGAAAAATTAATATTAATTTTGAACAATCAAAAATCACAAAATTGGAAAATTATAAAATTACAAACTTGAAAAATTTGATATTTTTTTAAATTCGAAAATTTATTTTTGCTAAATTATTAAATTTGAAAATCCAAATGAAAAATAAAAAATCGAAAAACTGAAAATCGAAGGTTACCAAAACCCAAAAATCGAGGAATTGGAAAATCTGATAATTGAAAAACTGATTCATTAAAAACGGGATAATTAGGAAATCGAAAAATTGTACAAATACAAAACTGAAAAATCAAAAATTGGCAAAATTACAAAACTAGAAAATCTGGTAACTGCAAAATTGAAAAATACAAAAATTGCAAAATTATGAAATTGAAAAAATTGGAAAATTGGAGAACGAAATTTTGAAAAATTGAAAATCAAAAAATTAGGAAATCGAAAGAATGAAATTCGGATAATTGAAAAATCAAGAATTGAATAATTGAAACAACGAAAAATTTTAAAAACGAAGAATATAAAATTTCAAATTAAGAAATTGATTAATTAAAAGTCGATTAATTAAGACAATCAAAAATTGCAAAAATGTAAAATTGAATAATGAAACAAGTGTGAAATCGATAAATTAAAAAATCGGATATCATGAAAAACGAAAAATTGTAAAATAATTAAACTAAAAAATCAAAACTTTGAAAGATGAATAGAAATTTTGAACAATTAAAAATCACAAAATTGGAAAATTATAAAATTACAAATTTAAAAAATTGGATGTTTGTAAACTCGAAAATTTATTTTTGCTAAATTATTAAATTGAGAGATCGAACTGAAAAATAAAAAATATAAAAATTGAAAATCGAAGGGTACCAAAACCGAAAAATCGAGGAATTGGAAAATCTGATAGTTGAAAAACCGATTCATTAAAAACGGGACAATTGGGAAATCGAAAAATTGTACAAATATAAAACTGAAAAATTAAAAAGTGGCAAAATTACAAAAACTAAAAAATCTGCTAACTTCAAAATTGACAAATCCAAAAATTGCAAAATTATGAAATTGAAAAACCAAAAATTGGAAAATTGGAGATCGAAATTTTGAAATGTTGAAAATTAAAAAATTAAATACCTTTAAAAACGAAGAATTGTAAAAATTATACTGAAAAATCAAAAACTTGAAAAATCAAAATTAAAATTTTGAAAAATTAAAAATCGAAAAATTGAAAATCAGAAAAATTACAAAATTGCAAAATCGAAAAATTTAAAAAGAGAAAATTGTAAAAAAGAGAGATTACAAAATTTAAAAATAAAAAAAATTGCGAAATAATGAAAGTAAATTAAACTTTTAAGGATTGAAATTTTGAAAAATTAAAAATCAAAAAATAAGAAAATCGAAAGAATGAAATTCGAATAATTGAAAAATCAAGAATTGAATAATTGAAACAACGAAAAATTTTAAAAACGAAAAATATAAAACTGAAAGTTGGGAAATTGATTAATAAAAACCGAATAATAAAATGCTGAAACTAGAAAATTGTGAAATTTCTAAATTGGAAAATCGACCAAATGAAAAATGGAAGAATTAGAAAATCTGATAACTGAAAAATCAAAAATTGAAAAACTGATTCACTAAAACCGGTACAATTGAGAAATCGAAAAATTGTAAAAACATATAGGTATTGAAAAAATAAAAAAATGCAAAATTACAAAACTAAAATATTGCATAATTTAAAAACTGAAAAAGCAGGCAGTAGTAAAACAGAAAAATTACAAAATTGAAAAACCGAAAATTTACAAAATTATAAAATTGAAAAATTAAAAAAATTAGAAAATCGAAATAATTAAATTCAGATAACTTAAAATTCAAAAATCGGTTACCTTTAAAAACGAAAAATTGCAAAATAATGAAACCGAAAAATTAAAAATTTGAAAACTGTAAAATGGTAAAACTACAAATTTGAAAAATTGGATAATCGTAAACTCGAAAATTTATTAAACTGTGAAAATGAAAAACTGCAAAATTTCTAAATTGAAAAATCGGACAAATATATATAATATTGTAAAAATATAAATCTGAAAATTGAAAAAATCGGAAAATAACAAAACCGAAAAATCGTATAATTTAAAAATTCAAAAATCAGGCAGTAGTAAAATAGAAAAATTACAAAATTGAAAAATCGAAAACTGGAAACCGAAATTAAATATTAAAAATAAAAAATTAAAAAAACCGAAATAATGAAACTCAGATAACTGAAGAATCAACAATTCAAAAATCGGATACCTTTAAAAGCGAAAAATTGTAATTAAATAAACTACAAAATCATAACTTTGAAAAATTAAAATTGAAATTTTGTACAATTAAAAATCAAAAAATTGAAAATTATAAAATGGTAAAACTACAAAATCGAAAAATTGAATAACTGTAAAATCAAAAATTTATTAGACTGTAAAAATAAAAAATTGCAAAATTCTAAATTGAAAAATCGAACAAATGAAAAATGAAAAATAAAAAATGGGGGAATTACAAAATCTGATAATTGAAAAATCAAAAATTGGAAAACTGATTCATTACAACCGGGACAATTGAGAAATCGAAAAATTGAAAAGCCGCAAAATTACAAAATTATGAAACTAAAGAATCAAAAATGGAAATTGAAATTTTGAAATATTAAAAATAAAAAAATTAAAAAGTCGAAACAATGAAATTCAGATAACTGAAGAATCAAGAATTCAAAAATCGGATACTGTTAAGAACGAAAAACTGTAAAATAATTAAACCGCAAAATCAAAAATTTCAAAAATTAAGACTGAAATTTTGAACAATAATTAAAAATCAAGAAATGGTAAAACTACAAAATTGAAAAATTGGACAACGGTAAACTCGAAAATGTATTATTGAAAAATCAAAATTTGAAAAACTGATTCATTAAAACCGGAACAATTGTGAAATCGAAAAATTGGAAAAAGAAAAAAATTGCAAAATTACAAAACCGAAAATCGTATAATTCAAAAATTGAAAAATCAGGTAGTAGTAAAATAGAAAAATTACAAAATTGAAAAACTGAAAATCAAATTTTGAAATATTAAAAATAAAAAAAAACATAGAAAATCGAAACAATGCAATTCAGTTAACTGAAGAATCAAAAATTGAGAAGTCGGATACCTTTAAAAACGAAAAATTCTAAAACCATTAAAACGAAAAATAAAAAATTTGAAAAAGTGAAATTGAAATTTTGAACAATTAAAAATAAAAAAAAGAAGATCTGGAATATTACAAAAATGAAAAAATGGATATATTATTAAGCTCTAAAATCGAAAAATGCAAAACTGAAACATCATTAATTTGAAAAATCAAGAAATTGAAAAATCTGATAAATGTAAAATAAAAATTGAAAAATTTAAACATTTTAAAATCGAAAATATTCTAAAATTCAAATATCAAGGAATTGAAAAATGAATAATTAAAGCAACTGGAAAATCTGATATTTGAAAAAACCGGACAATTGCGAAATCGAAAAATTTAAAAAAATATACAAAATTGATAAATTGATCCAAACTTATTTAGACAAAATTTCCCGAATTTTATTTGGTTTTTATGAAAATAAGTTTTATGATGATAAGATAGATATGTTAAAATAAGCTAAAATATGTGACCTTAAAGTCAAATGATGAAAAATATTTTGGGGAGATGATTAGGTATATTTTGATTAAAAATAAAAAACAAACAAATATTTTTTATTACAAATTTAAAAACATTAATTCCGTAAAAGATACAATGCTTGAATCGGTAGTGTTTGGTCATATTACAGTTAAAAACCTAAGACAGAATTTTTAATAGTTCTTGAAATATGACGTGATAGAAATCAAAAAACCCAAATTTTAAAATTTTGAAAATTCAAGAAATAATTCGATTTAATACAACATTTTAATATATAAAAATTGAATTTTAACACGAATAAATAGGTGCGGAATGACACAAACATTGTGAAAAATTAATTATGTAAGATTCATGTACCAATTTCTCCAGAAATTGATAGTTTCTTCCATATAAAATGCATTATGCGAAGAACAAAAAAAGAATGAGCTAACTTATTCACCTTTTTTTTAATTTAAAATACTTTGAATGCATAGATATATACAAAGTTGTACACTCCTACAAACGGATGTTTTTCTGCAATCTCTGACTGGCATCATCACTGAATATAAAAACTACAATCAATCGCTAGACAACGTATAATTTTTAGTTTTCATCGTTACGCGGAATTTCAATCAGTGAATCGCACTGAATATTTAACAAAGAATCGCACTGCACGTAGAACACACGTTTTATAAATGCACGAATGCACAGAATTACAATTTTATTATGAATTCTAACAAGCACGTTTGTTATTTCTGGTTAATATCCCTCATAATCCCACGACCGCAATCAAACTTAAAAAACATATTTTCACACCGTAATTAATTAAATCCGCTCCAACCACTAGACTAAAAACAACTTAAAAATGCAAAAATATGTTAATTCGATCGAGTTATAACGAGCGATAAAAAACCCTGTCATTAAAACGTATGTCTAAATTTAAATCGCACGATATGTCACAAAAAGTGGGGTTATAACGAAGTGGCGTGATGCAAACATGAATTAAAAGTAATTGCAGACAAATGATCAAAAAATCAGTATTTCCAGCACGTTTCATAATAACGACTTGAGTGTCAATGGAAGAATTTTTTTAACTACTTTCGAACATCAGTGGGTGTCATTACAATGAAACTGACTTTCGTAACGCACTTTTGCGACATCTGAAATCAGTGTTCTTTGGTAATTTGCAATTTTAAATTTTGTTCCAAATTAGGACGACATCATCTGTTGAAATTACGTTAGTAAATCACACATATAACGTCACATATCGCCTCATTCCCTATAAACAAAACACGATTATGCAGTGGAAACACGGTTTGCAATTCTCTCGTGAATATTACATAAACTCCAATAAATATTAATATCCTGTGGCTTACATGCTGTTTGGAAACGCAGCACACTTTGTTTTTAACTCATTAATTTCGTAACTGTATAATTTCGATCGCGCGAATTTTTCGAGTACCCTCGTACCACCAGCGTCGGTACTTTCCGATCACCCCTCGTACACGATTCTCACCTCCTCTTTTTTTCAGAGACGCTGCGTAAATATCCGCCAGCGCCGGTGTTCCTGAGGAAATGTACGAAAACTTATCGTGTACCGGAAACCGACGTTATTATCGAGGAGGGATTATCGGTGTTGATCCCGGCTTATGGATTACACAGAGATCCGGAATATTTCCCGGATCCCGAAAAGTTCGATCCGGGACGCTTCAACGAAGACAATAAGACGAAAATATGGGATTACACTTACATTCCTTTCGGTGACGGTCCTCGAATTTGCATTGGTAATTATCCAGTCAATAGCTTTATGGGGGACTTTCGATGACACACTTTTGTGTCGGGTGTTTGCATGTTCGATTTACTTTCGCTTGTCGATTTTTTTTTTGTAAATCGGGAAACAAGATCTTGACATAAGGTGTTTTATTTACGTTTGTTCAGTGTACGTATGAGCTGGCGGAGACTTTCTCTTACAATATGAAAACGAAGCAGTTTTTAATTGGGTTTGGAAGCTTCATTTATATTTACGTTTGTATGCAAATTGAATTAAGTGAGAAGGTGATGGGGTTAAGGTTAGCTTTTCAATATTTTTGGTAAACAGATTTCTCCACAAGCTCACGTTTCGGATCAGTTCTTGATGAGTACTTTTTTTGTAATTAATGGAATTTCACCAACAAGAACTGCGTTTATTAATTACATACAATACGAAAAGGAGGATTTCTCCGACCGTCACTAGACAGACCCCCGAAGCATTATTTTAAATTTTAAGCAGCTTTGGTCAGATTTGGAGCAGAAGAAATGTTCTAGCTTTTGGAAATACATGGACTTTTAGAGCACATACTTCCAAAACAACGAAAACGATATAAATACATGATTGTCCACTTAACTAATTAATTTTACGACTTAAAGTTACTCACTAATCAATATATTAATACACTTTCGTGCGCAGGAAAAGAATCTAACAAAAATGGTAAGTCTAGAGTAAATTTATCGTCAATACGAAGAGCTACTTTTATCCATCTTCAATTAAGAATACCCAGAGAGTAATAAAAACACGATCGAAGACAAACATGAATTGTTATTTCCCAAGCGTAAGCAAAGTAAGTATTGTAATTAAGTCCATCGGCTGAGTAGCACTTTCATGTTTTCTCGATGTTTCAAAGTATGAAAAAATCCCCGATTTCCCGTTTCGGTCTGTCTGTCTGTCTGTCCGGATTTGAATTAGATAGGTAATCTCCGAAAGTACTGGATCGATTGTTGCCAAATTTTGACGTATGTTACGAATATCATACAGATGGTAAAATGCTAACCACAATTTGTCTGCCCATCCTCACCAACAATAGAATGACGTTATCTCCTAATTTTACACTAGAAAATGTTATGTAAATTTTATAATATAACGTACTCCTTCGTTCGTGGTGTATGACTCCGTGTTAAATTTTTATCCTAGATATCGAGATTTTTAACATTTCTAAATTTTCAATTTTTCGGTTTCTCAATTTCTCGAATCTCAATCTTTTTATTCTCTTATTTCTCGATTCCTCGACTTTTCAAAGTTTCGATTTTTCAGTTTCCCATTTCTTCAATTTTTCGATTATTCAATTTTTCGATTTTACAAATTTTCGATTTCTCGATTTCTTCATTTTCACCTTTCTCAATTTACCAATGTTTCACTTTCACGATTTTTCAATTTTTTTAACTCTCCAATTTTTCGATTTTAAAATTTTTAAATTTTCAATTTTTCGATTTCTCATTTTCTTAAATGATCAAGTTTTTGATTTTCTTATTTATCAATTTCTCGATTTTTCAATGTTTCGATTTTTCAGTTTCCCATTTCTTCAATTTTTCGATTACCCAATTTTCGATTTTTCGATTCTCTCATTCTTTGGATATTTCAGTGTTGGGTTTTTTAATTCTTCAGTTTCTTCATTCATGAAATTTTCGATTTCTCGATTTCTTCATTTTAAATTTCTCAATTTTCCGATATTTCGATTTTATGAGTTTTCAATTTTTCGGTTTTTCAATTTTTCGATCTCTCAATTTCTGGATTAGTCAATTTTTTGATTTGCCGAGTTTTCGATTTCTCGACGTTTCAAGGTTTGGATAATTCAGTTTTTCATTTCTTTAATTTTTCGATATTTTAATTTTTCAATTTTTAAAATTTCCGCTTTTTCGATTCTTGATTTCTCGATTTTTCAGTTCTTCGATTTTCCAATTTTCTGTTTCGGGATTTTTCAGATTTTTTATTCAATTTTTCGATTTTTCAATGTTTCGATTGGTCAATTGTTCCATGGTTCAGTATTGAGATCTTTGACTATTTCACTTTTACAATTTCTCGATTCTTCAAATTTTTGATTTCTCGATTTTTTATTTTTAGATTTCCCAATTTTCCCTTTCAGTTTTACGATTTTTCAATTTTTTTGACTCCAATTTTTGGATTTTTCAATTTTTCAGTTTTTGACGTTTCTAAAATTTCGATTTTTCGATTGTGTACTCAATTTTTAATATTCCAATGTTGGGGTTTTTGAATTTTTTTAGCATTTCTCAGTTTTCCGACGTTTGGATTTTACGATTATAAAATTTTTCCACTCCACTTTTTCAATTTCGCAATTTCTTGAATATGAAATCGATTTTTTAATTTTCCCATTTCTCGACTTTTCAGTGTTTCAGTTATTCAGTTTTTCATTACTTCAATTTTTCGATAATTCAATTTTTCAATTTTTAAAATTTCCGATTTTTCGATTTTTTGATTTCTCGATACTTCAGTTCTTCGATATTTCAGTTTTCTGTTTTGGGATATTTCAGTTCTTTTTATTCTTCAATTTGTCGATTTTTCAATTTTTCGATAATTCAGTGTTGGAATTTTTTAATATTTCGCTTCTACAATTTCTCGATTCTTCAAATTTTCGATTTCTCGATTTCTTTATTTTTAGATTTCTCAATTTTCCAATGTTCCAATTTTTCGATATTTCAATTTTCTGTTTTGAGATTTTTCAGTTTTTTTATTCTTCAATTTTTTGATTTTTCAATTTTTCGATTAGTCAATTTTTCGATTAGTCAATTTTTCGATATGTGTTAGGATTTTTCAATAGTTGGCTTGTACAATTTCTTGATTCTTCAAATTTTCGATTTCCCGATTTCTTCATTTTTAGATTTCTCAATTTTTCAATGTTTCAATTTTTCAATTTCTCAATCTTTCGAATAATCAATTTTTTTATTGTCATATTTCCCAATTTTCCGACGTATTGGTTTTTCGAATTCTCAATTTCTCGAATAACCTATAATTTGATTGTCCCGTTTCTCGTTTGCTCGACATTTCAATGTTTCAGTTATTCAGTTTTTCATTTGTTCAATTTTTCAATGTATGTATTTTAATTTTTCAGTTTTTAAAATTTCCGATTTTTCGATTTCTTCATTTCTCGAAATTTCAATTTTCTCTTTTGGGACTTTAGTGTTTTCATTTTTCAATTTTCCAATATTTCAGTGTTGGAATTTTTGAATATTTCGCTTCTACAATTTCTCGATTCTTCAAATTTTTCGACTCTCTAATTTTTTTATTTTTCAGTGTTTGACGTTTCTAAATTTTCAATTTTTCGATTTCTCAATTCTCGAATAATCGATTTTTTCATTTTCCCATTTCTCGATTTTTTGACTTCTCAATGTTTCGATTATTCAGTCTTTCATTTCTTCAATTTTTCGAATATTTTATTTTTCAATTTTTAAAATTTCCGCTTTTACGATTTCTTAATTTCTCGATTTTTCAGTTGAGTCAATTTTCCTAAGTTTTAAATTTAGACTTTTCAGATTATTGATGTTTCGATTTCTCGATCTTTGGATTTTTCGGCTTCTCGGTTTTACCATTTTTCAATTTTTAAAATTTTTGATTTTTCGTTTTCTCAATTTTTCGGTTTTTAAACTTTTCGATTTTTCACTTTTTTGATTTTTCCAGATTTCGATGTTTCGATTTTTTATTTTTCATTTCCCGATTTTTAATTTTTTCAATTTTTAACTTTTCGATTTTTCGATCTTTTGATGTTTCGATTTTTCAGTTTTTAGATTTTTCGGCTTTTCTATTTTCTAATTTTTCGATCCTTCAATTTTGCGATTTTTTAAATTTTGGAATTTCGATTTCACGATTTTTCGATTTTCAACTTTTCAATTTGTCGATTTTTAAATTTCAGATTTTTTAATGTTTCTATTTTTTGTATTTCGATTTCTCATCGTTCAGTTTTTCGATGTTTTTATTTTTTGATTTTTTAAATTTTAGATTTTTCGATTTCTGCATTTTTCGATTTTTCTGTTCTTTCATATCTTTATTTTTCAATTTTTCGAATTTTTAAATTTTTGATTTTTTTAGTTTTTCGATTTGTTATTTTTCAATGATTAATCAATTTAAAAAAAATCGACTTTTCAACTTTTAGTTTTCTCGATTTTTCAAGTTTTCGATGTCTCAATTTTGGGAATTTTTCAACTTCTAGATTTTCCAATTTGTGGAAATCTTACTTTTCGATTGTTCGATATTTCGATTTTTCGGATTTCGACTTTTTTTCGTTTCTTCAGTTTTTGGATATTTAAATTTTTTAATTTTTTAAATTCCTAGTTTTTTATTATTCATTTCTCGATTTTCCGATTTCTCATGTTTTCAATTTTTAGTTTTTGGCCTATTTCGACTTCTCGATCTTTAGATGGTTCCATTTTTCAGTTTTTCGATTTTTCGACCTTTCGATTTTCCAATTTTTCAATGTTTCGATTTTTCAATTTTTGTTATTTCAGTTTTGAAATTTTTCGGTTTCCCAGCTTTTTACTTTTTCGGTCCTTCAGTTTTGCGATTTTTAAATTTTGGGTTTTCGATTTTTCGGTTTTTCAATATTTCGACTTTTAAATTTGTCGATTTTTAAATTTCAGATTTTTGAATTTTTCAATTTTTTTGATCTTTTGATTTCTCGATGGTATAATTTTACGATATTTTTATTTTCTATTTTTTTAATTTTAGATTTTTCGATTTTTCTGTTCTTCCATATTTAAATTTTTAGAATTTTTAATTTTTGATTTTTCAGTTTTTGGATGTTATTTCTCAATTTTTTTGATTTTTAGAGTTCCCAATTTTTCAAGTTTTCCTTGTCTCAATTTTTCAACATTTCAATTTTGGGAACTTTTCAGCTTCCAGATTTTCCAGTTTTTAGAAATTTTAATTTTTAGATATTTACATGTTTCGATTTTTCGAAAAATAATTTTCCCGTTGATTCTTTGCTTTAAATATGTCATTAAAAAAAAATCAGTTTACATTGCGAAAAAAATTACTTCCCGTTTTTATTGAACACAACTGTACGTCGTACGCTATGTCAAAAAAGTGAGGTTATAACGATGTGACAGATGTCAATGAATAATCGCACAGATAGCGACCTACCTTCCCGAAAAAAAAAAAAACAAACCTAAAAAACGAACACAAGAAAAAATAATCTCCGTTTAATTTTAATGTACATAAGAGCTAAAACCTACACTAAAAAACCCTCACTAATTCAGTTTAGAAGCTTTATTCATATTTACGCTCAAATGCAAATCGAATTAAGTGGGAAGTTGTTGGGTTTAGATTTAGCATCGATATTTACGGTAAACAGATTTCAACACACTAGAGGCAAAATTAATGTTCTCTGATAATAATTAATAATTAACAGTTACTAACACACTGCTAATACCAAATTTTTCCAGAATAATTGCTTGACTTAGGTTAACCAAACGAACTACTGATGCTTATTAGGCCGCAGCGGCAAATTTTAAGCGATTAGTGGTTGAGGTACATTTTCGTCAAATTAAGAGATAAGCTGTATTTAAAATAATTGGAAAATTAATGGTTTATAATATGATTTCGCTACGGCAATCTTGTGAATGAGCGAACCGTAAAGCAAATCATTTCTTGTGTGGGAAGAGCCGAAATGTTTACTCAATATGGATTGAAATTTATGTGAATGTCACAGTACTTAGGGAAGATTAAATTGTCGCATGCTTAATTTTAGTCTGCGACACATTTAGCTAAATAAAGTTGTTTTCTTCTTACACCTACACTTAATAATCTTTCTTGTTTTTGCTTAGCTAATTTTGAAAATACTTAATCCGACTTAGCGTAAAGTGTATTATTAAAGTTGTATCCATATTTCACAATTTAACTACTAATTGTCCGCAATATTCGTGGGCAGCGATATATAAATGGAAAAACTCACAATTAAGTATTTGTAAAAATCAATCGTTTATTTTTGTCTTCATAAAATTGATTGCTTTCAATTTGTCTGATACAACTGTCCTTAAGTTTGAAATACCCAGAAAGAAGTTTCACTCGACTAAAACAATACTGAGCTTGAAAACTAATTGGTTACAAATTACCAATAAGCCGCCTACAGATAAGGTTCGCAAAAAATTAAAATTACTTCGTATTTTTATTGCCTGTACTGTCGAAATCTGTATGGAGAAAAAATTGTGATCGTAAAAAAAATTAAAATTGTAATCAACCCACGGAGAAGACTTTTATTCGTGTTCTAAATTAATTAAATTTATTCGAACTACCAAAAAACATTTTCATAACTTTCTTGATAATATTCTGAAATCCAAAATTTCGAAAAATTATACTATGTAACTGCAACGAGACCTACGAAATATTATTTCGAGATGACGTCATCAATTTTATGGGGGGAAATGAAGACACAAATTTTACGGTCAACAATAGCTGTCGATGCGACCAAATGTACAAAAAAAAATGATAGCATAAAACTTAAAAATTCATTGTAAGTTAAGTTCCCGAGTAAAAAAAAATTGATGGAAGATCACTTAGACAGAACTTCTCCTGCTCCGAGTCCAACAAATCCCGCTCCCGTAAAAAATTTTCGTTTCCCGGAAAAATCAGAAACTAGAAAACAGAAATCGAAAAATCGAAAAACTGAAGTATGGAATTGAAAATTCGAGAAATAGAAAATTAAAAAACTTGTAAATTCTAAAAAATCGAAATTTAGAAAGATCGAAAATTCGAATATCGAATTCGAAAAGTCGAGAAATCAAAAATCGAAAAGTAAAATTATTGAAACAGAAAAATTGAAGAATGCAAAAATTGAAAAATTCAAATCGAAAATTCAAAAAATCATCGAATTGAAAAGCTGAGAATTCGATTCAAAAATTAAATAATCGAAAAAGAAACAAACGGAAAGTTCGAAAATCGAAAATATAGAAAAATCTCCTGGAAAGTTAAAAAATCGAAAATGGAAAAATTGACAAATCGAAAAACTGAAGAATGGAATTGAAAATTCGAAAAAACAAAAAGTAAAAAAATTGTGAAGTCTATAAATCAAAAATCGAAAAATCGAAAATTAGAAAGATTGAAAATTCGAGTATCGAAAATCAAAAATTCGAGCAATCAAAAAATCAAAGGTAAAATAATTGATACATCGAAAAATTGGAGATTGTAAAAATTGAAAAACCGAAGAAAACTCGAAAATTCAAAAAATCAAAAATTTGAAAAATCAGAGAATTGCAACATTGAAAAATGCAAAAAGAAACAAACTGAAGGTTCGAAAATCGAAAATATAGAAAAATCAACCGGAAAAATCGAAAATTGAAAAATCAAAAATTGAAAAATCCGAAGAATGGAATTGAAAATTTGGGAAATTTAAAAGTAAAAAAAAATGTAAAGTTGAAAAGCTAAAAAATCGAAAAAGAACCAAAATGGAACTTCGAATATCGAAAAATGGAAAATTCGATGAATCAAATTCGAAAAAACGAAAATTTGAGAAACTACAAAACCTAAAATTCGAAAATCGAAAAATCGAAAAACTAAAGAGTGGAATTGAAAATTTGAGAAATTACGAAGTTAAAAATTTATAAAATCTAAAAATCAAAAATCGAAAACTAGAAAGACAGAAAATTCGAGTAACGAAAATAAAAAATTCGAGAAATCAAAAAATCGAAACTAAAATAATTGAAAAATCTAAAAACTCAAGAATGGAATTGAAAATTCGAGAAAACAAAAAGTAAAAAAATTGTAAAGTCTATAAATCAAAAATCGAAAACTCGGAAAACTAGAAAGATTGAAAATTTCAGTATCGAAAATCAAAAATTCGAGCAATCAAAAAATCAGAAGTAAAACAATCGATAAATCGAAAAATCGGAGATCGTAAAAATTGAAAAACCCGAAAAATCGAAAATTCAAAAAATCAAAAATTTGAAAAACCAAAGAATTGCAAAATTAAAAACTCGAAAAAGCAACAAATTGAAAGTTCAAATAGCGAAAAATTGAAAATTCGATGAATCAAATATTCGAAAAAACGAAAATCTGAGAAACCGTACAACCTAAAATTCTAAAACTTAAAAATCGATAATCGAAAAGTAAAAAATTTGAAAAGCGAGATTTCGAAAAACTGAAAATTCAAAAAATCAAAAATTTGAATTATCAGAACTGAAAAGCTGAAAAAATCGAAAGAAAAGCAAATTGAAACTTCGAATATCGCAAAATTTAAAATTCGATGAGTTAAATATTCGACATAACGAAAATCTGAGAAACTGGAAAACCTAAAAATCGAAAAATCGAAAAACTAAAAAATGCAATTGAAAATTTGAGAAGTTAAAAAGTTAAAAATTTGTAAAATCTAAATATCAAAAATTGGAAACTAGAAAGATAGAAAATTCGAGTAACGAAAATAAAAAATTCGAGAAATTAAAAAATCGAAAGTAAAATAATTGAAAAATCGAAAAATTGGAGAAAGCAAAAATTGAAAAATAGAAAAACTGAATATTCAAAAAACAAAAATTTGAAAAATGCGACATTTGAAAAATTAGAGAATACACAAATTGAAAAAGAAACAAGCTAAAAGTTCGAAAATCGAAACTATAGAAAATCTCCTGGAACGTTAAAAAATCGAAAATTGAAAAATCGAAAAACTAAAGAATGGAATTCAAAATTTGAGAAATCAAAAAGTAAAAAAATGTACAATTTAAAATCAAAAATCGAAAAATCGAAAACTAGAAAGCTTGAAAATTCGAATATTGAAAATCAAAAATTCGAAAAATCAAAAGTAAAATATTTGAAAAATCGAAAAATTGGAGATTGTAAAAATTGAACAACCGAAAAATCGAATATTAAAAAAACAAACATTTGAAAAATCCGACATTTTAAAAATCAGAGAAAAAACAAATTGAAAAAGAAACAAGCTGAAAGTTCGAAAGTCAAAACTATAGAAAAATCTCCCGGAACGTAAAAAAAACGAAAATTGAAAAATGGAAAAACTAAAGAATGGAATTCAAAATTCGAGAAATCAAAAAGTAAAAAAAATGTACAATTTAAAATCAAAAATCGAAAAATTGAAAACTAGAAAGCTTGAAAATTCGAGTATCGAAAATCAAAAATTCGAAAAATCAAAAGTAAAATATTTGAAAAATCGAAAAATTGGAGATTGTAAAAATTGAACAACCGAAAAATCGAAAATTCAAAAAATCAAAAATTTGAAAAATCGGAAATTTGACAAATCAGAACTGAAAAATTGAAAAATCAAAAAAGAAACGAACTGAAAGTGCAACAATCGCAAATACAGAAAAATCTCCTGGAAAGTTAAAAAATATAAAATTAGAAAATCAAAAACTGAAGAATGGAATTGAAAATCTGAGAAATCGAAAACTAGAAATATTGAAAATTCGAGTATTGAAAATGAAAAATTCGAAAAATCGAAAAATCAAAAGTAAAATAATTGAAAAATCGAAAAATTGGAAATTGTAAAAATTTGAAAAGTCGAAAGATTAAAAATTAGAAAAATCTAAAATTTGAAGTCAGAGAATCAAAAAATTGAAAAATTGCAAAATCGAAAAAGAAACAAACTGAATGTTCGAAAATCGACAATATAGGAAAATCTCCCGGAAAGTTAAAAAGTCGAAAATTGAAAAATTGGAGAATGGAATTGAAAATTTGAGAAATCGAAAA
This sequence comes from Zophobas atratus, assembly GCA_022388445.1. Lineage (NCBI taxonomy): Eukaryota > Metazoa > Arthropoda > Insecta > Coleoptera > Tenebrionidae > Zophobas > Zophobas atratus. The sequence goes on along the minus strand of CM039442.1, from coordinate 49,908,914 downwards.
GTAAAACACTAGTAAAATCTAAAAATCGATAATTCAAAAAATCAGAGAATTGAAAAGTCGAAAAAGAAACAAATTGAAAGTACGAAAATCGAAAATATAGAAAAATCTCTCGGGAAGTCAAAAAATCGAAAATTGAAAAATCGCAAAAAGTAAAGAATGGAATTTAAAATTTAAGAAATCGAAAACTAGAAATATTGAAAATTCGAATATCGAAATCGAAATTTCGGGAAATCAACAAATTCAATGTAAAATAAATTGAAAAATTGAAGAATGCAAAATTTGAAAATTCAAAAAATCAAAAATTTCAAAAATCATAGAATTGAAAAGCTGAAAAATCGAAAAGAAACAAATTGAAAGTTCGAATATCGAAAAATGGAAAACTCGATGAATCAAATATTCGAAAAAACGAAAATCTAAGAAATTAACCTAAAATTGGAAAATTTAAAAATCGAAAAACTGAAAAACGGAACTGAAAAACAGAAAGACTAAAATCGAAAAGTAAAAAACTTGAAAAGCGAAATTTCAAAAAACTGAAAAATCAAAAATTCGAAAATTGAGATTTCGAAAATTTTAAAGTTCAAGAACCGAAATATCGAAAAAACGAAATCGAAAATTCTAAAATCGAAAAGTCGAAAAATGGAAAAATTGACAGAATTCTAAATTTCGAAAATTGAAATGTCGAGAAATCGACATACCGAAATACCTAAGATTAGAATATCGAAAAATTGAGAAATCGAAAAAAAGAAAAATTGAGAAATAAATAAACTGAAAAACCTAAAAAGCACAGAAATCAAGAAATCGAAAAATCTAAAATTTAAAAAAACGGAAAATCGAAAAATTGAAGAATCGAAAAATTGAAAAATGCAGAAATTAAAAAATCGAAAAGCCCAATAGTCGAAAAACCGGGAAAACTAAAAATTGAAACAACGAACAATTGGAAAATTGAAACATCGAGGAATCGAAACATCAAAATATCGAAAAATTGAAATGAGAAGTCGAAAAATTGAAAAATCGAGATCTATAAATTAAAAAATTGAAAAATTTAAATTTAGAAAATCTAAAAACCGAAAAATTAAAAAATCGAAAAATTGGTAAAACTGAAAAGTCGAAAAATTTAAAAACCCCAAAAATTAAATCATCGAAAATTTAAAATACAAATTGAAAAAGTGAAAAATAAAAAACAGGAAATCGGAAAATCGAAAAATCTAAAATTTAAGAAATCAAAAAATTAAAATATCGAAAAATTGAAAAATTGAAAATTTGAATCGAGGAATGCAAAAATAGACAAATTTAAAAGCCAAAAAACTGATAAATCGAGAAATCGAAACATGGAAAAGGCGAAAAATTGAAAAATTAGAAAAATTGAGATAACGAAAAGTTGTACAGTTTTGAAATTTAAAATCTCGATGTTTAGGATAAAAATTCAACACGGATTCATAAACCACAAATAGAACTATGAGTACCATTTATTCGACAAAATCGTGAGATGATTCATGAGCGAATAACTTTTGATAAGATTTATCATCCTTACGATAATCTTAAAAAATTGGAAAATGTTATAAAATATTGATTTTTTTTTTTCCAAAACTCTGGATGTTCAAGGTAAAAACTCAATCTTATTTTTAAAAAATTAAATAACATTTACTAATGCAAATTTTGGATATGACGTCATTCTATTGTTGGAGGTATAATTAGCCAAATTTGGCTAGTGTTTTATCATCCATACGATAATCCTAATACACAATTATATAAAATAAGTAGCCAGTCGACCGATGGCCTCGATTACAATATTTCCTTAGCTTACATTCAAGACGTAAAAAAATCGGTGTATAATTTTTGCGACTGTTTTTTTTTTTCAGGAATGCGCTTCGCCATGATCCAAATAAAAATAGCCCTGTCACTGATTCTGCGCCACTTCGACATACCTCTCAGCACAAAAACGCTCCTACCAATGAAAATGGAAACATCAGGAATAATTCTCGCCCCCATAGGAGGAATTTGGTTGGACTTAATACCGTTAAAATAAAACTATTTTGTTAAATTTGCACCTCGTTTCACTCACCTTATTCGACAACTCCAAAATGGCGATTTTCCTCTCCTGCGCCTCTAACTTCTCCTGCAACATGGCGGCCCCCAATCCCCCCGAATGGTGCTGCTGCATTTCAAGTTTCGACGTCAAAGTTTCGTTCTCCAACATCAACTTCATATTTCCCAACTTCAGCATTTCAATCTCCGCCGAGCTCTGTTGGGCCGTGCCACTTTTCAAATTGCGTATTTTAATCTCCAAATTGTACTTTTCCCTCTCTAAACGCTCAATCAGCGACCTGTACCCGGCACAAGTTTCCTGAAGTTTCTCAAAATCGCCCTCTTTCGCCTTCAGTTTGGCTTTCAGCTTCTCGGAGAGCTGTTGGTAATGTTTCTGTTTGTTCCACCTCTCGAAGTCTTGCGAAATTTTCACTCGGTGCGACTCGTTGATGGATATCTGTCGGGACAGATTCTCTTTCAGTTCGGCGACTTCGGCTTCCAGCGAATTGATTTTCTTTTGGAGCTGCTCTTTGATGGATCGCTCGCTTTTCTCACTGCGTGCCGACAGGATCGGTCTGTAATATTAAAAAATTAGAGACAGGGAAGGCTAATTAAGGGCTACGGACTTTTTCAAAAGTTTCCCTTTTAGTTCTCGGATTTCTTCCCTCGCGCTTCTCTCGCGTGTCAATAATTGATCAAATCTTTTTTAATTGCTTCATGTTCCCTCAGTAATTGTTCCTTGGTTGATTCAAGCTCGTTAACTTTACTCAGCGAATCCGGGTCGGATTTCTCTGCGTTCTTCCTCGCTTCGTTCTGCAGTGTTTAAACACATTTTAGAAACGGCGCAAGTTGGGACGGAAAATTAAGACAGTGTGGCAGAATTGGGCCAAGGACTGTCATTTATTATATTCATAATTTATATAAAACATGAACAAGGTCTCCGAGGATTAGGGTGACGAAATAGCGATGACTATTAATGTTTGAAATTTTTTGTGAGGTTGGCAACCTACTTAAAATTTTATGATGGCATACCTGACTGTCAAAGTGACATTTATGACAGCTGGCATCGTCTCAACCAATCAACACGTTTGCTAGGCGTGCGCATGTCAAATCTGACAACTGTGAATTGACGTACTAGCAAGGATACCAATCATTCACAACTGCCAACACAAAAATTTGCTTCAATCATTAATAATCACCCAGTACTTCCACAAAAAATCATTGAAAATATCGTCAAACTATTTAAATACGTAAGCAAAACGTGTAACAAAATTCTAACCTAAAATTTTCTACCAAGAAATTTTCATTGCATTTCCCTTGTGTTTAAAAACGGAATTAGGAAAGTTAGTACGAGTGAACTCGAGATGGTTCTAGGAACATTTTATCCCAAAACAAGACACAGAAATTTGGACTTCGGTTTGAGAACGAGAGCAAGTCTCGGAAAGGATTATAAATATTCTATAAACTATATAAATACACAAAATATAGTATAATTAGTTTGGATGACAGAAACGATTTCTGCCAATAAGGGATTGTCGAAAGGGAACAGTTTCCACAAATTCTAGAACTGTCGAGTATCGAAAAGGATTGAGAAGTTGCGATTTTAGGGGAAGATTGAGATTGAACATAGGATATGAGATAGTTCTAGAAATATTCTACTTGAAATAAGAAAAAGAGACAGAAATTTGGACTTCAGTGGGGGATGTTCGTTCGAACAAGAAAGTGCTTGACGATTGGATTTAGACAAAGTAGAGAAAATAGCAAGTTTGAATAGTACAGAAGATCCATCAGCAAGAGCGAATCGAATATTGAAAGTTTTTATAAATTTTAGAACTTTTGGCAATCTAGAAAATTTTGGAATTTTCACTTCGATACAGGATGGACCTTGAAGGAAAAAAATCATAGTTAAAGAGTTAAGAAATCAATAAGACTGTAGGAAGACAGAACACAAAACGCTGTCAATTATCAAAAATATACCGATATATGAATTTGGACAATTTATCTTAAGTTTTTGTCATTCCGTTTCTATTCGTGTTAAAATTCGACTTTTTGTAGTAAAATTTCGGATTATTTTTTGAATTTTAATCATTTTCAAATTTAGTGTTTTTTGGTTTTTTATCACGTTATATTTCAAAAAATATTCAGAATTTTGTCTTAGTTTTTTAAATGAAATATAACCAGACACTACTGATTCTAAGGTAACAATGTAACTTTTACTGTACTAGTGTTTTCGAATTTCTCCCAAAAAATCTTTCTTTGTTACTTGTACAAATGGTCTCCCGTTTCCGTCTGTCTGTCTGTCTGTTTGTCTGTCTGCCGTATATCGGGTTTTTATTAGACAGATAATCTCCGAAACTACTGAACCAATTGTCAAATTTTATATATGTATTACGAATATCGTGTATATGGTAAAACGCTAAACAAAATTTGGCTAATCATCCCTACCAACAATTTGTTGACGTCATCTCCAAAATGTACAATAGTAAATACTATTTAAATTTTATAATATAAGATACTCCTGCACATGTGGTTTATGAACCCCTGTTGAGTTTTTATCCTAGACAGATTCATGGAAAAAAAATCAAAATTGTAAAAATTCGAGTTTATGTTAATAGACCACAAAGCATCGAAGAACTCCAAGAAAGAATATTAAATGTGATTGCTGATATTCCTCCTAATATTCTAACAAATTCATTTGAAAACTTTGTGCAACGTAAATATTTACTATTGTCGATTTTTCAATTTTTTGATTTTTCGATTTCTTGATGTTTTGATTGCTTAATTTTTTTAATTTTAGATTTTGCACTTTTTTGTTGTTTCTATTTCTTAATTTTTCGATTTTTTTCCTTCATTCGTTTTTAGATTTTGCGATTCTTCAAATTTTCGAAAATAATTTTTCAATTTTTCGATATTTCGATTTTTCAATTTTCGATTTTTCTCCTCCTTGTTTTTGGATTTTCCGGTTTTTCAATTTTTCGGAATTAATTTTTTACTTTTTTGTTTATCAGTTTTTTAAGTTAAAATTTTTCAATTTTGAATTTTCCCATTTTTCGACTTTTAGCCACTTCCATTTCTCAATTTTCCGATTTTTCGACTTCTCGATCTTTTGAAGTTTCGATTTAGCGATTTTTCAATTTTTCAATTTCGATTTCTCGATTTCTCAGTTTTTCCATACCTAATTAGTTTTTTCGATTTTTCAATTTTCCAATTTTTCAACGTTTCAGTTTTGGGATTTATGTATTTAAATTTTTCAATTTTTCAATTTTTGGCGTTTCTAAATGTTTGGATTTTTCGATTTCTCAATTTCTCGATTAATCAATTTTTTCATTTTCCGATTTTTCAATTTCTCACTTGTTCGATTTCTCGATCTCTCAATTTCCCGATTAATCGATTTTTTAACTTTCCCAGTTTTCGATTTCTCAATTTTTCGATTTTCAAATTTTCAATGTTTAAGTTTTGGGATTTTTCAATATGTATTTCGATTTTTAATTTTTTGAGTTTTCGACTATTCACTTATTCGATTTATCAAAATTTTGCGATTTTTTAAATTTTATACTTCTCCATTTTCCAGTGAGTCCAATTTTATCAATTTTCAATTTTTCGAATCTTTAAATTTTAGTATTTTCACCGTTTTGTTGTTTCGATTTCTCAATCTTTCGATTTTTTGCCTATTTCTTTCGTTTTTAGATTTTTCAATTTTTCGCAATTAATTTTTCAATTTTCCGACATTTCGATTTTCCAATTTTCGATTTTTCGCCTTTTCGTTTTTGGATTTTCCGGTTTTTCAATTTTTCGGAATTTATTTTTCAATTTTGAATTTTGCCATGTTTCGACTTTTAGCCACGCTTCCATTTCTCAATTTTTCGATTTTTCTACTTCTCGATCTTTTCATGTTCCGAATTCGCTGTTTTTCAATTTTTGGAGTTTCTAAATTTTTGGATTTTTCGATTTCTCGATTAATCGATTTTTTAATTTTTCCATTCCTCGATTTCTCAATTTTTCGATTTTGAAAGTTTCAGCGTTTAAGTTTTGGGATTTTTCAATATTATGTATCCCGATTTTTAATTCTTAGATTTTTCGACTTTCTGTTTTTTTGATTTTTTACTTATTCGATTTTTCAAAATTTTGCGATTTTTTACATCTTACACTTTTCCATTTTTCAGTTTCTTGATTTTTCGATCCGTTGATGTTTTGATATCTCGATTTTGTAAATTTTCAGTTTTGCGAAATTTTAAATTTTAGATTTTGCGCCTTTTTGTTGTTTCGATCTCCCAATCTTTCGATTTTTTGCGTTTTACTTTCGTTTCTGAATTTTTCGATTTTTTAATTTTTCGAAATTAATTTTTCAATTTTTCGATATTTCGATTTTTCGATTTTCGATTTCTGGCCTTCTCGTTTTTAGATTTCCCGGTTTTTCAAATTTTCGGAATTAATTTTTCAGTTTTTCGATGTTTTGATCTTTCACTTTTTGATTTATCGTTTTTTTTAAGTTGAAATTTTTCAATTTCGAATTTTCCCATTTTTCGATTTTTAGCCACATCCATTTCTCAACTTTTCGATTTTCCGACTTCTCGATCTTTTGAAGTTTCGATTTCGCGATTTTTTAATTTTTCTATTTCGACTTGTCGATTTCTCAATTTTTCGAAAATTCACCTTTTCGATTTTTCAATTTTCCAATTTTTCACCGTTTCAGTTTTGGGATTTATGTATTTAAATCTTTTGTTTTTTCAATTTTTCAATTTCTGACGTTTCTAAATGTTTGGATTTTTCAATTTCTCTATTTTTTAATTAATGGATTTTTTAATTTTTCGACTTGTCGATTTTTCGTCTTTTCGATTTCTCAATTTTTCGATTTCCAAATTTTCAATGTTTAAGTTTTGGGATTTTTCAATATTATGTGTCTCGATTTTTAATTTTTAGATTTTTCGACTTTCTGTTTTTTTGATTTTTTACTTATTCGATTTTTCAAAATTTTGCGATTTTTTACATCTAACACTTTTCTATTTTTCAGTTTCTTGATTTTTCGATCTGTTTATGTTTTGACATCTCAATTTTGTAAATTTTCAGTTTTGCAAAATTTTAAATTTTAGATTTTGCACCTTTTTCGGAATTAATTTTTCAATTTTCGATTTAACATTTTCTTTCGATTCTTCGCCTTCTCGTTTTTGGATTTTCCGGTTTTTCAATTTTTCGGAATTAATTTTTCAATTTTTCGATGTTTCGATTTTTCACTTTTTGGTGTATCGTTTTTTTTAAGTTAAAATTTTTCAATTGTGAATATTCCAATTTTTCGATTTATAGCCACTTCTACTTTTCAGTTTTTTGATTTTTCGACTTCTCGATCTTTTGATGTTTCGAATTCGCGATATTTCAATTTTTTGATTTCAATTTTTCGATTTCTCAATTTTTCGATAATTCATTTTTTCGATTTTTCAATTTTCAACGTTTTAGTTTTCAAATTTTCAATATTTAAGTTTTGGTAATTTCCAATATGTATTTCGATTTTTAATTTTTAGATTTTTTTCGACTTTCTGTTTTTTTGATTTTGTACTTATTCGATTTTCACAATTTTGCAGTTTTTTAAATCTTACACTTTTCCATTTTTCAATTCATTGATGTTCTGATTTCTCGAGTTTGTAAATTTTCAATTTTTCGAATTTTTAAATTTTAGATTTTCGACTTTTTTGTGGTTTCGATTTCTCAGTCTTTCGATTTTTTCCTTTTCATTTTTAGCTTTTCGGAATTAACTTTTCAGTTTTTTGGAATTAATTTTTCAGTTTTTCGACATTTCGATTTGTCAGTTTTTCGGTATATCGGATTTTTTAAGTTTAAATTTTGCAATGTTGATTATTCCCGTTTTTCGATCTTTAGCTACTTCAATATCTCAGTTTTTCGATTTTTTCGACTTCTCAACTTATCGATCTTATAATGTTTCGATTACGCGTTTTTTCAGTTTTTCGATTTCGATTTCTAGATTTCTAGAGAGAAATTTGGACTTCAAAAAAGATTTTTTTCCAAAAAAAAAAGCAAATGAGAAAGTTCTACAAGCATACGGCTTGGAATCACAAGGAGTACAAAAATTTGGACTTCAGCATAAGACTTCGTTCGTGAAAAAAATAACTGACGACGGCCTGAGAAGATTGTAGAATATTCCTTTGGAAAAAGTGGTACCATGGAGTCTGAATGATCCACAAGATATCTGGTAAGAAGAGCTGGTGCAAAAATTAAAAGTTTCCATATATTCTGGGTACCGAAGAAGGATTAAGATTGAAGAAAGAAGTTAATCAGTAAGCATGGATTAAGACAATTCCAGAAGCATTGTACTGGAGAAGTATGCAAAAAAGGAGAAAGAAAAGACGGTACCTTGGTCATTTTGAAAAATGTGGAGGAAGTCGAGTATTATATTCAAGATCTGAAGTCAATTACTGTGGTTCGAGGAGGTTTTAATATTCGAAATCAGAAAGATGTACTTTAGTGAATGATGAAAATTGATTGACGAAGTCTTGAGAAGATTGTACAATATTAAATTGGAAGAAGCAGTACCATGACAAGCTAAGAGAGGGTCCAAAAACGGAGTTCTCGTAAATTCTAGTACTTCTGGGCACCAACGAAAAATTGAATATGAAGAAAGAACTTTCCTAGTTGATATGGTTTTCAGTCAATTCTAGAAACAATACAGTGAGAACTAGAAACAACATAGAAATTTGGACTTCAGTAAATATGGAATTCTAATTCGAGAAAGAAAGCAATTTAAGAAAAAGAAACGATGTACAGGAAGTCGAGGACTAGATAGACTTCAGCACGAGGTTTTGACTAGGACAAAAAGTAATTGTCGAAGTCTTGGGAAGATTGTAGAATATTCATTTGGAAGAAACGGTACCATGACAAGTTTTGAATGGTACTGCTAATAAGAGAGGGTTCAAAAACGAAGTTTTCATAAATTCTAGTACTCCTGGGGGGCGACGGAGAAGGATTGAGTTTGAAGAAAGAAATTCACTAGTTTACATGGATTTAAGACGATTCTAGAAACGTTATACTGGAGAGCTATGTAGAAACGACTTTAAAATTTGGACTTCTGTGCAGTAACGAATTCTAGAAGGAATTCTAGTTCGAAAAAGAAACGGTGCTCTGGAACTTTGAATAATGTGGAAAAAGTCCAGTACTATAGGTATTTACAGTTTGAAGTTAAGTACCGTGGTTCAAGGAGGTCTTAATACTTGAAATCAGGAGAAGGATGGAGTTCAGCACGGAATTTTGTCCGCCACGAAAAGTATTAGACGAAGTCTTGAGAAGATCGTAGAATATTAAATTGGAAGAAACGGTACCACGACAATTTTTGAATGGTACTACTAGCAATAGAGGTTTCAAAAGCTAGAGGTTGCTAATGAATTGTATGAGGAACGAGATGAGATAAAAAAATTCAAATCTACCAAAGAATTGATCTTCAAAAAAAAAATTGTGGATAAAGTTAAGCGAAAGTTGTGGAATATTCTAAGAAAGACATCAGTCAGATCAGATCAGGTAAAGGACGTTATAATATTTAAAATGAGGAAGAGGTACTTAGACTTCAGCACGTGGTTTTGTCTAGGAGAAAAAGTAATTGACGAAATCTTAAGAAGATTTCAGAATTTTAAATTGGAAGAAGCAGAACCATTACAAATTTTGAATGGTACTACTTTTACGGGAGGATTCAGAAACAAAGTTTTCATAAATTCTGGTACTTCCGGTCAGCGATAAAAGATTGAGTATGAAGAGAGAATTTTGCTTCTTAATATGGTTTACAAGACAATTCTAGAAATATTGTATTGAGAACTAGAAACGTCATACAAATTTGGACTTCGGTATGAAATTCTAATTCTAGAAAGAAAGCAATCGAAGAAAAAAGAAACGATGTAGAATCTGAAGTTAAGCATTACGGTTGGAGAAGGTTTTATTACTTGGAAACAGGAAGACCTATGATAGAAATTTGGACTTTGGAGTGGACTTATAATGTGAAAGAAAAAGTAATTGACAGAAGATTCTGGAATAAAATCAAGAGTAAAAGATGAAAAATTTACAAGGATTGTAGAATTTCTGGCGGCAAAAAAAAAACAGAAACTTCTGTTTCAGTAAAGAATTGAAGATGAAAACAGAAACTAGTTATTATGGTTTAAGAAGATTGCTAATGAATTGTTTGAGGAACGAGATGAGATAAAAAAATTCAAATCTACCAAAGAATTGATCTTCAAAAAAAAGATTGTGGATAAAGTTTAGCGAAAGTTGTGGAATATTCTAAGAAAGACATCAGTCAGGTCAGATCAGGTAAAGGACGTTTTAATATTTAAAGTTGGGAAGATTTGCTTTAGGCTTCAGCACGGAGTTTTGCCTAGGAGAAAAAGTAATTGACGAAGTCTTGAGAAGATTTCAGAATTTTAAATTGGAAGAAACAGAACCATTACAAGTTTTGAATGGTACTACTATTACGGGAGGATTCAGAAACAAAGTTTTCATAAATTCTGGTACTTCTGGTCAGCGATAAAAGATTGAGTATGAAGAGAGAATTTTACTCCTTGATATGGTATGCAGACAATTCTAGAAATATTGCATTGAGAACTAGAAACGTCATACAAATTTGGACTTCAGTATGGAATTCTAATTCTAGAAAGAAAGCAATCGAATAAAAAAGAAACGATGTAGAATTTGAAGTAAATCATTACGGTTGGAGAAGGTTTTATTACTTGGAAACAGGAAGACGTATGATAAAAATTTGCACTTTGGAGTGGACATATAATGTGAAAGAAAAAGTAATTGACTAAGTTTCCAGAAGACTCTGGAATAAAATCAAGAGGACAAGATGAAAAATTTACAAGAATTGTAGAATTTCTGGCGGCATAAAAACAGAAATTTCTGTTTCAGTAAAGAATTGAAGATGAAAACAGAAACTAGTTATTATGGTTTAAGAAGATTGCTAATGAATTGTTTGAGGAACGAGATGAGATAAAAAAATTCAAATCTACCAAAGAATTGATCTTCAAAAAAAAGATGGTGGATAAAGTTTAGCGAAAGTTGTGGAATATTCTAAGAAAGACATCAGTCAGGTCAGATCAGGTAAAGGACGTTTTAATATTTAAAATTGGGAATAGTTACTTAGGCTTCAGCACGGGGTTTTGTCTAGGAGAAAAAGTAATTGAGGAAGTCTTAAGAAGATTTCAGAATTTTAAAATGGAAGAAACAGAACCATTACAAATTTTGAATGGTACTACTTTTACGGAGGATTCAGAAACAAAGTTTTCATAAATTCTGGTACTTCTGGTCAGCGATAAAAGATTGAGTATAAAGAGAGAATTTTACTCCTTAATATGGTTTACAGACAATTCTAGAAATATTGCATTGAGAACTAGAAACGTCATACAATTTGGACTTCAGTATGGAATTCTAATTCTAGAAAGAAAGCAATCGAAGAAAAACGAAACGATGTAGAATCTGAAGTTAATCATTACGGTTGGAGAAGGTTTTATTACTTGGAAACAGGAAGAGTATGATAGAAATTTGGACTTTGGAGTGGACTTATAATGTGAAAGAAAAAGTAATGACAAGGTTTTCAGAAGATTCTGGAATAAAATCAAGAGTAAAAGATGAAAAATTTACAACAATTGTAGAATTTCTGGCGGCAAAAAAAACGAAATTTCTGTTTCAGTAAAGAATTGAAGATGAAAACAGAAACTAGTTATTATGGTTTAAGAAGGTTGCTAATGAATTGTTTGAGGAACGAGATGAGAAAAGAAATTAAATCTACCAAAGAATTGATTTTCAAAAAAAGATTGTGATAAAGTTTAGCGAAAGTTGTGGAATATTCTAAGAAAGACATCAGTCAGTCAGATCAGGTAAAGGACGTTTTAATATTTAAAATTGGAAAAGTACTTAGACTTCAGCACGTGGTTTTGTCTAGGAGAAAAAGTAATTGACGAAGTCTTAAGAAGACTTCAGAATTTTAAATTGGAAGAAACAGAACCATACAAGTTTTGAATGGTACTACTATTGCGGGAGGATTCAGAAACAAAGTTTTCATAAATTCTGGTACTTCTGGTCAGCGATAAAAATTGAGTATGAAGAGAGAATTTTACTCCTTGATATGGTTTGCAGACAATTCTAGAAATATTGCATTGAGAACTAGAAACGTCATACAAATTTGGACTTCAGTATGGAATCTAATTCTAGAAAGAAAGCAATCGAAGAAAAAAGAAACGATGTAGAATTTGAAGTTAATCATTACGGTTGGAGAAGGTTTTATTATTTGGAAACAGGAAGAGTATGATAGAAATTTGGACTTTGGAGTGGACTTATAATGTGAAAGAAAAAGTAATCGACAAAGTTTTCAGAAGATTCTGGAATAAAATCAAGAGTAAAAGATGAAAAATTTACAAGGAATTGTAGAATTTCTGGGCAAAAAAAAACAGAATTTCTGTTTCAGTAAAGAATTGAAGATGAAAACAGAAACTAGTTATTATGGTTTAAGAAGGTTGCTAATGAATTGTTTGAGGAACGAGATGAGAAAAAAAAATTCAAATCTACCAAAAATTGATCTCAAAAAAAAGATTGTGGATAAAGTTTAGCGAAAGTTGTGGAATATTCTAAGAAAGACATCAGTCAGTCAGTATCAGGTAAAGGACGTTTTAATATTAAATGGGAAAAGTTACTTAGGCTTCAGCACGTGGTTTTGTCTAGGAGAAAAAGTAATTGACGAAGTCTTGAGAAGATTTCAGAATTTTAAATTGGAAGAAACAGAACCATACAAGTTTTGAATGGTACTACTATTCGGGAGGATTCAGAAACAAAGTTTTCATAAATTCATGGTACTTCTGGTCAGCGATAAAAATTGAGTATAGAGAGAATTTTACTCCTTGGTATGGTTTGCAGACAATTCTAGAAATATTGCATTGAGAACTAGAAACGTCATACAAATTTGGACTTCAGTATGGAAAGCTAATTCTAGAAAGAAAGCAATCGAAGAAAAAAGAAACGATGTAGAATTTGAAGTTAATTATTACGGTTGGAGAAGGTTTTATTATTTGGAAACAGGAAGACGTATGATAGAAATTTGGACTTTGGGGTGGACTTACAATGTGAAAGAAAAAGTAATTGACAAAGTTTTCAGAAGATTCTGGAATAAAATCAAGAATAAAAGCTGAAAAATTTACAAGAATTGTAGAATTTCTGGTGAAAAAAAAGCAGAAGTTTCTGTTTCAGTAAAGAATTGAAGATGAAAACAGAAACTAGTTATTATGGTTTAAGAAGGTTGCTAATGAATTGTTTGAGGAACGAGATGAGATAAAAAAATTCAAATCTACCAAAATCTGATCTTCAAAAAAGATTGTGGATAAAGTTTAGCGAAAGTTGTGGAATATTCTAAGAAAGATATCAGTCAGGTCAGTTCAGGTAAAGGACGTTTAATATTTAAAATGGGCAAGAGGTACTTGACTTCAGCACGTGGTTTTGTCTAGGAGAAAAAGTAATTGACGAAGTCTTGAGAAGATTTCAGAATTTTAAATTGGAAGAAACAGAACCATTACAAGTTTTGAATGGTACTACTATTACGGGAGGATTCAGAAACAAAGTTTTCATAAATTCTGGTACTTCTGGTCAGCGATAAAAGATTGAATATGAAGAGAGAATTTTACTCCTTGATATAGTTTGCAGACAATTCTAGAAATATTGCATTGAAAACTAGAAACGTCATACAAATTTTGACTTCAGTATGGAAATCTAATTCTAGAAAGAAAGCAATCGAAGAAAAAAGAAACGATGTAGAATCTGAAGTTAAGCATTACGTTTGGAGAAGGTTTTATTACTTGGAAACAGGAAGACGTATGATAAAAATTTGGACTTTGGAGTGGACTTATAATGTGAAAGAAAAAGTAATTGACAAAGTTTCCAGAACACTCTGGAATAAAATCAAGAGTAAAAGATGAAAAATTTACAAGAATTGTAGAATTTCTGGCGGCAAAAAAAACAGAAATTTCTGTTTCAGTAAAGAATTGAAGATGAAAACAGAAACTAGTCATTATGGTTTAAGAAGGTTGCTAATGAATTGTTTGAGGAACGAGATGAGATAAAAAAATTCAAATCTACCAAAGAATTGATCTTCAAAAAAAAGATTGTGGATAAAGTTTAGCGAAAGTTGTGGAATATTCTGAGAAAGACATCAATCAGGTCAGATCAGGTAAAGAACGTTTTAATATTTAAAATTGGGAAGAGTTACTTAGGCTTCAGCACGGGGTTTTGTCTAGGAGAAAAAGTAATTGACGAAGTCTTAAGAAGATTTCAGAACTTTAAATTGGAAGAAACAGAACCATTACAAGTTTTGAATGGTACTACTATTACGGGAGGGTTCAGAAACAAAGTTTTCATAAATTCTGGTACTTCCGGTCAGCGATAAAAGATTGAGTATGAAGAGAGAATTTTACTCCTTGATATGGTTTGCAGACAATTCTAGAAATATTGCATTGAGAACTAGAAACGTCATACAAATTTGGACTTCAGTATGGAATTCTAATTTAGAAATAAAGCAATTGAAGAAAAAAAAACGATGCAGAGTTTGAGGTTAATCATTATAGTTGGAGGTTTTATTACTTGGAAACAGGAGGAGGTATAGAAATTTAGACTATGGAATGAACTTGTAATGTGAAAACGAAAGTAATTGACGAAGTTTCCAGAAGATTCTGGAATAAAATCGAAAGTAGAAGATGAAAAATTTTCATGAATTCTAGAATTTTCGGCAGCAAAAGAATGCAAAAATTTCGATTTCAGTAAAGAATTGAAGATGAGAAAAAAGCTAGTTGTTGTGGTTCAAGAAGGTTGCTAATGAATTGTTTGAGGAACAAGATGAGATAAAAAAATTTCCAGTCTACTAAAGAAATTAATCTTCAAAAAAAATGATCATGGACAAAGTTTAGCGTAAGTTTTGGAATACTCTAAGATCAAGTCGAAGTCTTGGAAAATTGTAGAAACGGTACCATGACAAGTTTTGAATGATACTACTAGTAAGAGAAGGTTTAAAAAACGAAGTTTGCCTAAATTCTAGTACTTCTAAAGAGAGAATTTAACTAGATTGTAGTTCGAAAAAGAATTCAGCTAAAGAAAAAAAGAAACAATATCTTGGTAAATACTGTTAACGTAGACAATGTCCAGGACGACCTGTAAAGATTGAAGTTAATGGTGGTTCTTGAAGGTTTTACCACTTGGCAAAAGGAACAGGTGTAGAAATTTGGACTTCAAAACTGACTTGTAATGTGAAAAAGACAATAATTGACGAAGTTTTGTGATAACGATCGTGCCGGACGTGTTATTATTTTTCTTGTAAAACCGTCTCGTAATTTAATTTAAGACTTAGCCGTAAAATTTATCATTTTAGCCGTGTAGCTGATGGCAGGGAATAAACCCGATTATTTATTGTAAAATATCTCTTTTTATTTTATTTTCTTATTTTCGCGGGCGCTCACCACCTGAGATCCGTGTCTCCGGCTTAAGAGCAACCCCGGCGCTCCCTCTCCCGGAGAAAAGACTTCGACTTTGAGATATCGTCCAGTCGTAAAAAAAGGCGAATTATTAGCTTTAAGAGAATTTCACAAAAGTATAAAATGATTCCTTCAAAACGTAAAACGTCCCCTGGGCGAGATATACGATTTTTAACCGGACCAAAAAAATTACACGAAAGGTAATGTTGTACGCTCGAGAAACGAAATATTCGCAACGTAATGTTCCAGAAGGTAATAATAATTACAGAGAATGCGAGAACATCAAGAGGCAGTCATGCAGTGGACTACAATGAAGGAAAAAAATTCTGATTTTTATATTGGAGGGTTAACAGTTAAAGTTGTAATTACACTAGTCATACAAGTTGTTAATTCTTGGAAACTACGGTAATATCTGGAAAAACTGACAAAAAACTTCGTCAAATGTATCAGCATAATTACACTCCGAAGTCGTAGTTTCTGTATGAAGCTCTGTTCATTTGTAAAATTATTTAATTTTTTATGTACATATCGAAACAAAAAATTTCAATATAAATTAAAAATTCATTCGCTGGTGAACCCTTTAATAAATCGTTATTCGTTTCCATTTCCACGTTTGCCACACAAGATTCCGCCTATTAAAAAACGCGTTTGAAATTTCACTGTTGGTCGCACTGTCCTCTATTTCGATTTCCGCCCGGCTCTAATTAAATAAACCCGTTACATTACTTTAGCCTGTCGCATCAGGACGCTCAGCTCGTGGATCTTATCGTCCCTATCCTTAATCAGTTTCTGAAAATCCGATTCGTGCCCGATTTCGCTCCTGTATTTGCTGATCATTTGCTTCAAATTCGTAACCTCTTCTCTCCATTTTTCCGCCTCGTTTTTGTACGCCATAATTTCGTTACGATGCAAATCCTCCAGGCTGCAAATTGTTAAGTACAGTGTAAATAATGGATGAGCGCTCGAAGATAATTATACTCTTTGCCCAGGTTCTGCATCGTTTCCAGCCTGTCGTTAGCCAGAACGCGCCATCTGACGGCTTCCTGTCTGCTGGCCTGTAATTGGGACTCCAAACTCGAAACCTTGGTGCGTAGGTCCGACAATTCGTCCTCGAGAGAGTGGACCTGGAGGAAATACTGCTCGAGGGCGGCTTTGCTGGGGTGGACGCCGCTGATGGAGGATTTCAGCCTGGAAGAATCGGTGAAACTATAAATTATATTTTTAAGACAAGCACTTAAGTCTAGTGGACTAAATTGCTAATATTTAGAAAATGTCCACTTGAACTTCTTGACGTTCCGTCTCCCGCCGGAGACAATTCTTATTTTATTTGCAGCCATTCTGAATAATTGATTGAAACTTAACCTGAACATTCTTTCGAAATTCCTAAGCCAGGATATACTTTTTCCAATATTCAATATTTCTTTTCTTTATTTTATCCTGTGAGTTTAGTCCAATCAAGGAGTGTCGTGCTCGTCTCATCATATAGCCTAAATATTCAAGCTTCCACTTTTTAATAATTGTTCTAATTATTTCTTCTCCCGTTTCAGCTTGGAATTCACATCCAATGCGACACCGATTTCCCCAAGACAAGCAGAACATCATGTGATTTTTTTTTCTCTGTTATCTAATTGTAATGTTCAGCCTTTCGCTTTATTAATCTCTCATTTTCACCTTAAACTAACCAACTTCTGTGTCTGTGTGATTTTTGTTTTATGATGCCATCCCTGAATGTCAATTAACATTTATGACACTCTATCTAAAATTTTTTGAATATTTAATTTTAGTGAAATAAAAAAAAATTGCTTCTTTGACTAACAAAAAACCTGCCATGATTAAAAAATTCGACTCAAACTTGATTAACAATTAACTTATCACTGGAACACATTATATTAAAAAAAATCCACGATAAACGATGTACAATAAGTATTTAGTTTTACGTAAGGCTTAATCAATATTTCACTTGTGTAAATCCTGAATGTACACAAAAGCTAGTTTAATGACACATAATAAAGTAAGAGTGATGTCCAATTATACATTTAAAGACGTATTGAAAAATAATTTGAAATATCAGATATTTGGAGAAGCTCCGTACCGTATTATATTAATATATGTGCTTTGTTTCCATCAAAATTATAAATTTTTAAATAAATGTTCAAATTCAAGCTGGACATAATATTTAATTACGATGTAAAGAAATTACACATTTAACGTAACACAAATTAAACAAAAATATTCAAATTAACAGATGATAAATTAAAAAAGTCTTGAGTGAGATATTGTAGTACTAAGGAAAAAACATCCAGCTTTTTACTTATATCATTAATTTAGAATAAGTTGAGCGAATTTCCCCCATCAGTCCCAGTTAGTTTCGGAGATTATTTTTTAATAAAATAGACACCAAGACCGACAGCAGACAGACGACGACAGACGGCAGACAGACGACAGACAAAAAAACGAAAACGGGACATCTATTATATAATCCTTATTAGAAGTAAGATAATTCAGATTGGTAAATAATGAAATAAAACCAATAAATTTTATCACTTGAACAACAAATGAAAAAGAAAAAAGAAAAATACGTTGCGAAATTCAAAAATACGTGCAAATTTTTGTAATAAAATTTTGTGATGTTTTCAAGTGTATTTTCCGGAATTAACTGCGGTGTTGCCACATTTCATCTAAATCATATAACTTAATACAGAGCAACAACAATTACTATTTCAGTATTAGTAGTGTATTAAATCAATTTTGCTTGAATTACTAGAACTATCAGTACAAATTTTTGTATGATTTTAATGTCATAACCTAACTTTCTTGACTGACATTGCGCCAAGTACTTAGATCACGTTCGACAATAGCAATGCAAAAAAATTGGTTGAAAGTTGTTTCAAAATTTTGAGATGACATCAATTTTTTGAAGAGGACAAAAAAAATCACAAATAAGGCGAAAAAAAGCTGCAAAAGAGGAGATAAAAGAGGACCCAAAAAATAGGAAACAAAAAAGGCAAGAAAATGTGGCAAGAAAAAGGAAACAAGAAAGCGAATGAAAACGACAAAATAGAAAAAGGGAGAAAAAAGAGGAAGAATGCGATAAAAAGGACCTAAAAAAGGAAACAACAAAAGACTATGTAAAAAGGGGTTAAAAAAGGCACCAAAAATCGCTAAATTTAGACAAACAAGAGAATAAAATGTGGGTTACAATAAAGGAACCAAAAAAGACCAATAAAAAACCACAAAAAGGACGAGCAAAAAAGCGACAAAAAAAAGGCCTAAAAAAAGGGAACAAAAAAAGGCCGTAGCACAAAGTGCAAAAAAGCAAAAAAGCGCAAAAACGACAAAAAAGCAAAAAGGAGGCAAAAAGTACAAAAATGCGAAAAAAGGCCAAAAAAGGGAACACAAAAAAACGAAATTTATAAAAAGCGTTAAAAAAGAACCTGAAACAATCCAAAAAAGGGACTAAAAAAGGAAAAAAAAGTTCGAAAGAGGAACAAAGCAAGCAATCTAAAAAAGGAAAGACAAAAAAAGGGAGCAAAAAAGCACAAAAAAGACGACAAAAAATCAAAAACGAGGCCACAAAAGGTTAAAAAAGGAAAAATCGGTAAAAAGTGATTAAAAAAAGGCAAAAAAAAAGCAAAGGGAAGCAAAGGCACAAAAAAATCGAAAAAAGTATAAAAATCGACTACAAAAAAAGGAAACACAATAAGGAACCCGAAAAAACACCAAAAAATGGATAAAAAGCGACAAAAAAGGAATCTTCAAAGAGGAAACAAGGAAGATCTTAAAAAAGGGGAAGAAGCAAGAAAAAATGTGGTAAAAAAAGCCACAAAAGACGGCAAAAAATAAAAACGAGGCCACAAAGGTTTAAAAAGAGGGGAAAAATCGATAAAAAGTGCCTAAAAAAGGGAACAATGAAAGACTATTCAAAAAGAGAAAAAAAAAAGGCGCCAAAAAACCAAAACATTGTGGCAAAAAAATACAACAAAAAGAGACTACAATAACAGGATGGAAAAAAACCAACCAAAAGAGTGATCAAAAAACGACAAAAACAGCGATAAAAACGCGGTAAAGGCTATAAAATCAGAAAAAAAAAGCAAAAAAGGGGCCAAAAACGCGAAAAATTGAGCCAAAAATGAGGATAAAAAAGAGTCAAAAAAGGGGTTACAATGAAGGAGTCAAAAACCCAACAAAAAAGCCGTCAAAAAAGAGACGACAAAAAAGCGCCTAAAAAGGAAACAAACAAGACCGTACACAAAGTCAAAAAAGCGAAAAATGCGCAAAAAGACGACAAAAAAATCACCAAAATTGACAAAAAAAAAGCAAAGCAGGAGGGCAAAAGGCAAAAAAAAATGCGAAAAAGAGCAAAAAAAATGGAACACAAAAAAAAAGCAAATGTTATAAAAAAACGATAAAAAAAACATAATAAAGAACCCAAAAAACGTCAAAAAAGGGACTAAAAAAGCGACAAAAAAGGAATCCTGAAAGAGGAACAAAGCAAGAAGATCTTAAAAAAGGGAAAGGCAAGAAACAAATGGGGCAAAAAAAGCCACAAAATAAACGACAAAAAATCAAAAACGAGGCCACAAAAGGTTTAAAAAAGGGAAAAATAGGTAAAAAGTGCCTAAAAAAGGGAACAATGAAAGACTATTCAGAAAGAGAACAAAAAAAAGGCGCCAAAAAACCAAACATTTGTGGCAAAAAAATTATACAAAAAAAGGCTACAATAACAGGCGTGGAAAAAAACAAACAAAAGAGCGATCAAAAAACGACAAAAACAGGATAAAAAAGCGGTAAGAGGCTAAGAAAAGCAGAACAAAAAAAAAAAGCAAAAAAGGGGTCAAAAACGCGAAAAATTGAGCCAAAAATGACGGGCAAAAAAGGGTAAAAAAAGGGGTTACAATGAAGGAGTCAAAAACCCTACAAAACACAAAAAGAGACGACAAAAAAGAGCCAAAAAAGGGACAACACAAAAGACCGTACACAAAGGCAAAAAAGCGAAAAAATATGCGCAAAAAACGACAAAAAACTACCAAAAACGACCAAAAAAAGCAAAGAGCAGGAGGGCAAAAGGCACAACAAAATGCGAAAAGGGCAAAAAAATGGTAACACAAAAAAAATCGAAAATGTTATAAAAAAGACATAAAAAAGAAACATAATAAAAGAACCCGAAAAAACATCAAAAAAGGATTAAAAAGCGACAAAAAAGGAATCCTGAAAGAGGAACAAAGCAAGAAGATCTTAAAAAAGGAAAAAGGCAAGAAAAAATGGGCAAAAAAGCACAAAAAAAAACAATAAATCAAAAACGAGGACACAAAAGGTTTAAAAAAGGGAAAAAATCGGTAAAAAGTGCCTAAAAAAGGGAACAATGAGACTTCAAAAAGAGAACAAAAAAAAGGCGCCAAAAAAACTAAAACATTATGACAATAAAATACAGCAAAAAGGGACTACAATAACAGAAGTGCAAAAAAACAACCAAAAGAGTGATCAAAAAACGACAAAAACAGCGATAAAAAACGCGATAAGAGGCTAAGAAAAGCAGAACAAAAAAAGCAAAAAAGGGGCCAAAAACGCGAAAAATTGAGCCAAAAATGAGTATAAGAAAGGGTCAAAAAAAGGGTTACAATGAAGGAGTCAAAAACTCAACAAAAAAGCCACCAAAAAAGAGACGACAAAGAAGAGCCTAAAAAAGGGCAACAAAAAAGACCGTACACAAAAGTCAAAAAAGAAGAAAAATGCGGCAAGAGACGACAAAAAATCACTAAAAACGACAAAAAGAAGCAAAAAGCAGGACGGCAAAAGGAACAAAAAAAAATGCGAAAAACGGTCAAAAAAAAATGGGAACACAAAAAAAATTGAAAACGTTATAAAAAAACGATAAAAAAAACATAATAAAAGAACCCGACAAAAACATCAAAAAAGTGAGTAAAAAGCGAGAAAAAAAGAATCCTGAAAGAGAAACAAAGCAAGAAGATCTTAAAAAAGGGGAAAAGGCAAAAAAAAATTGGGCAAAAAAAGCCGCAAAAAAAACAACAAAAAATCAAAAACGAGGACACGAAAGGTTTAAAAAAGGGAAAAATCGGTAAAAAGTGCCTAAAAAGGGAACAATGAAAGACTATTGAAAAAGAGAACAAAAAAAAAGGCGCCAAAAAAACCAAAACATTGTGGCAAAAAAATACAACAACAAGAGATCACAATAACAGTAGTGGAAAAAAACAACCAAAAGCGCGATCAAAAAACGACAAAAACAGCGATAAAAACGCGGTAAGAGGCTAAGAAAAGCAGAGCAAAAAAAAGCAAAAAAGCGGCCAAAAACGAGAAAAATTGAGCCTAAAATGAGGATTAAAAAAGGGTCAAGAAAGGGGTTACAATGAAGGAATCAAAAACCCAACAAAAAAGCCACCAAAAAAGAGACGACAAAAAAGAGCCTAAAAAAGGCAACAAAAAAGGCCGTCCACGAAGGTCAAAAAAGAGAAAAAATGCAGCAAAAAGATGACAAAAAATCACCAAAAACGACAAAAAAAAACAAAAAGCAGGAGGGCAAAAGGCACAAAAAAAATGCGAAAAAAGGCCAAAAAAATGGGAACACAAAAAAAAGGGACTAAAAAGCGACAAAAAAGGAATCCTGAAAGAGGAACAAAGCAAGAAGATCTTAAAAAGGGGAAGAGGCAATGAAAAATGGGGCAAAAAAAACGCAAAAAAACGACAAAAAATCAAAAACGAGGCCACAAAAGGTTTAAAAAAGGGAAAAATCGATAAAAAGTGCCTAAAAAACGGTAAAAGAGGCTATAAAAAGCAGAACAAAAAAAAACAAAAAAGGGGCCAAAAACACGAAAATATATGGCAAAAAACACGATATAAGCAGGGTGATAAAATGAAAGGGGCCAAAAACGATGTGTCAAAATTAAATTGCAAAATGTTGTTTTATAATTCGTTTTTTTTTTTCGAAAAATCTGTACTAGTCCAGTCAAATTAGCGATCAACCTCGGAATGAGAGATAATAAGCTGAATTTTCGTATATACCTTCATTTTAACGTTCTAAAAGTTGTCTCAAAAGTCTCATAAAATCTCGTGTCTGCGTCGTAAGTTATTCAAGGTCAAAGGTGAAGAAAAACAGTTTTTTGTGATTTTCTCGGTTTCTATTGCTCCAATGATGTTAACATCTATTATCGTAATTGTAGAGCACAAAATTTGGGACAAATTTTATTTGAAACATTTTTTCATGCGCTCAATCGTTTTTGAAATAGAGGGCAGTGAGTGCGCAGCGCTCATCCATACGTACTGTAATGCAATCAACCGTGAATATCTGTGAATACTACCTTTAATTTTGAATAATTTGTATTATTTATCAGTTAATATATTGCATTTAATAACATTTTACATATTTTCAATACATTCATTTAATGATAATGATACTTACCTACTTTGTGGAATTAAAAACTCTTTAAATGAAATACTTATTGTATGTATATCTTAATTTATTGAAAGTAGATTTTAAGTAGAAAAATAATTAAGTACTTTATCTTTCAAATGTGTAAGTTTTTATATATTAGATAATATATTATACTTGTTATATTATTATATATCTAAAAGTTATATTAATTATTTGAAAGTAAAAATTTAAGGAAGTAAAACGAGTTAATGTATTTTAATTTTATCTTTGTTCAGTACCTGTACATTTCTTACGATTGAAATTGAATTGCAGTGAAAATCTAGAAATCTTTAATAATTTAAAGAACAAAAGTATTAATTTTCTTCTTCTTCACAGTCATCTTCTGGACGTTCGGGAATTTCTGTTTCGTCGTTATCATCTTCGGTGCCCTGAATCGTTGTTTCCAGACCTTCCAGTTATAATCATGATAGAAAAATAAGTATTTAAAACCTTATACATTTTAAAGATATAAATAAATTGAGATATACAATAAATATTTCATTAAATGCGTTTTTAATTACACAAAGTAGGTAAGTATTATTCAATGAATATGTTGAAAATATGTAAAATGTTTAAATACAATGTATTAATTGATAAATAATACAAATTTTTCAAAATTCAAGGTAGTATTCATAGATATTCACGGTTGATTGCATTACAGTACGTATGGATGAGCGCTGCGCGCTCACTGCTCTCTATCTCAAAAACGATTGAGCGCATGAAAAAATGTTTCAGATAAAATTTGTCCCAAATTTTGTGCTCTACAATTATGATAATAGATGTTAACATCACTGGAGCAATAGAAACCGAGATAATCGCAAAAAATGGTTTTTCTTCATCTTTGACCTTGAATAACTTACGACGCAGACACGAGATTTTATGAGACTTTTGACACAACTTTTAAAACGCCAAAATTAAGGTATATACAAAAATTCAGCTTATTATCTCTCATTCCGAGATTGATCCCTTTTTTATCCTAAAATGACTGGACTATACTTCTTGGGTAAAAACTCAACACGGAGTCATAACTATAAATCTAGGACCATGTTATACAATTTAAAACAATTTACTATGTACAATTTTGAAATGACGTCGTCACATTATTGGTTTGGTTAGTGTTTTACCATCTAGATGATATTCATAATACACATATAAAATTTGACAACAATCGATCCAGTAGTTTCGGAGAATATCTGTCTAATAAAAATCCGAACAGACGGCAGACAGACAGACAGACGGAAACGGGAGACCTATTTATTCGTACTCAAAGGGCCATGAAACGTCGAGAAAACGTAAAAGTAGAGACAAAAAAGGGTAAGAAAAAGTCGAACAAAAGGGGACCTAAAAACGGGCCATAACAAAAAGAGTCGAAAGAAAAACAACAAAAAAAGATACAAAATAACAAAAAAAACATAAAAAGTGTGCCAAAAAAAAAAGCGAAAAAATGCGGCAAAATGAGAGGATAACAAAGGGGCTTAAGAAGAGGACAAAAAATATCACAAATAAGGCGAAAAAAGCTGCAAAAGAGGAGATAAAAGAGGACCCAAAAAAAATGGGGAAAAAAAGGCAAGAAAATGTGGCAAGAAAAAGGAAACAAGAAAGCGAATGAAAACGACAAAATAAAAAAGGACAAAAAAGGGAAATATGCGATAAAAAAGGGCCCAAAAAAGAAACAATAAAAGACTATGTAAAAGGGGTTAAAAAAGGCACCAAAAATCGCTAAAAATTGAGCCAAAAATGAGGATAAAAAAAGGGGCAAAAAAAAGGATTACAACAAAGCGCCAAAAACCCAACAAAAAATGCATCAAAAAACAGACGATCAAATGAGCGACAAAAAAGAGCCTGAAAAGGGAACCAAAAAACACCCTACACAAATGTTAAAAAAGCGAAAAAATGCGACAAAAAGACGACAAAAAAAAAACATCAAAAACGACAAAAAAAGCAAAAAGTAGGAGGGCAGAAGGCACAAAAAATGCGAAAAAAGGCCAAAAAAATGAAAACAAAAAAATTCTAAATGTTATAAAAAAAGACGATAAAAAAGGAAACATAATAAATGAACCCGAAAAAACACCAAAAAAGGGTTTAAAAAGCGACAAAAAAGGAATCCTAAAAGAGGAACAAAGCAAGAAGATCTTAAAAATGGGGAAAAAGCAAGGAAAAAATGAGGCAAAAAAAGCCACAAAAAACGACAAAAATCAAAAACGAGGCCAAAAAAGGTTTAAAAAATCGATGAAAAGAGCATAAAAAAAGGGAACAATGAAAGACTATTCAAAAAGAGAACTAAAAAAGGCGTCAAAAAAAAAACGAAACATTGTGGCAAAAAAAATACTACAAAAAGAGACTACAATAACAGGAGTGGAAAAGAAACAACCAAAAGAACGATCAAGAAACGACAAAGACAGCGATAAAAAAGCGGTAAAAGAGGCTAAAAAAGCAGAACAAAAAAACAAAACAGGAGCCAAAAACAATGTGTCAAAATTAAATTGCAAAATGTTGTTTTATGATTTGTTTTTTTTTTCAAAAATCTGTACTTCTCGGGTGAAACCTCAACACAGTCATAACTATAGGTCTGGGACTATGTTTTATACAATTTCAAACCATTTACTATGTACAATTTTGAACTGACGTCATCATATTATTTTTTTTACCATCTACGTTATATTCATAATACACATATAAAATTTGACAACAATCGATCCAGTAGTTTCGAAGATTATATGACTAATAAAAAACCGGACAGACGGCAGACGGACAGACAGACAGACAGACGGAAACGGAAGACCTATTTCTTCGTACTCTAAGGGCCATGAAATGTCGAGAAAACGTAAAATTGAATAGTAGAGAGCCGACGGACTCGATTACAATACTTCCTTAGAAAAATAAATTACCGATTTATTAAAAAAAATATATTTTCAAATATTTTTTCGGAAAAAAATTGCGCTGTTGCCAAATCTTGCTAATCTAAAAAAAAAAATTTTTAACAAATCGGGCACTATATAGCATAAAAGAATTTTGGAATTGTGACTTTGGTAAAATATAGTTTTAAGATTTTGGTAATTTGTATTCGCTGACTTGTGCAAAACATGTATGTATTATGTATTATGCACCAATAAACTCAAACTCAATAAATACATATAATTATAATACGGTGATCACTGATCAACAATTACTGGTTCAGTGGTATCAAAAAATGTTGTTGCCGATTGGTAGAACTGCCATTCACGGATAACAGTAACTTTTAATAATTTTTTTTATTGATTTATTAAAGTGTTATAACCTAACTTTCTTGAGCGCTTAAAAGTGACATTGCGCCAAGCGTCTGGATCAGGTTCGACAATAGCAGCGCAAAAAATGTCACAAAATTGGACACTGTATTATTTTGAAACATTTCGCTTTTTTTTTGCTGTAAATTGACTCATAATTATAATATACTCACTCAACGACTTTCTGTTTCTCTTCGCTTAAACATTTCTGGAGAACCTTAAGTTCGTCTCTCATTAGCGACGCCGCCATGCTATGTTTATCACGATCTTCCTTCAACAACGACTGATATTTAAGAATGTCGTCTTCCTTCTGTTTCATATTGTCCTGGAAAGTTTTCAGAGAACACTGCAACAAAAAACTAACAATGTCCGAGCAAATTTGAGTAGAACATAATTAATAGCCGTTCCAACTGCTTCCGGCATTCTGCAGCCCTCGATCAATACTCTATAAACTGTTCAAAAAAAAAAGCCGACTAGAGCATAAAATCTCAAACCAAATAGCCGCGATTAGGAACCTATTCAAGACTTTCTTTTAATTCTGGACGAATTATTGCCTCGAAGTTCCAAACTCCCCCGCAAAAGAAACTACATTTTAAAACCTCATTTAAATCCACCGAATCAATGTTTCGCGAACTTCGGCCGTTATTACGCAGAAACAGCTGTAAATATTGACACACGAAGAAAAATTCCGTTTTGTGTACCTTCAGTGCCAAAACCTCTTCGTTCGTGTTCAAATCGATGCCCTCTGTGGCCGATATCTCCTTCTTGCTCTGCAGCTCCAATATATGCCTTTCATAAAACGTAATTTGGCTCTGTTTGTCTCCCAGCTGCTTTCTAAATAAACTTATATTCATTTCGTGTTCCGTTATTTTGCTTTTTAGTTGCTGGATCGTTTCTTCCTTACTGGCAATTTCATTAGTGGCTGTAATAAGTTCAGCCCGTAAATTATTGAAAGTCTCGTTTTCCTGGAGATTCTCTTGCTGAGTCACATCCGTCTGCGTCTCTTTGCTTTTGGTTATTTTTATCATCGGTGGATCGGACTTGGGAGACTTTTCCTGGAGGACGGGGGTCATCGGAGTGTCTGGTTCTAAATCAAAGGCGAAATTTTTGTGCAAGGCGAATAGTTCTTCTTCGAGTTTTATGATTTGTTCGTCTTGGATTTTTACGCGGTCGAAGACGTGCTGGAGTTGGGTTTCTTTGAGGGAGTACTGTCGACGATATTTTATTTCCTAAAATAAAGACAAACAATTTAGAGACGAGAGTGGAGATTTTAAATGGAAAGGAATATTCGAATTATTATGTATGAAGTGCTCATTAAAAGTTAAAGCTGAGCAGTTCTTTCGTTTTTACAGTTTCGTTTAGTACATGCGGAAATTATTAAAGCTGAGCTCTAATGCGAAACAGAAAAGTGAGGCGAAACTAAAACATATTCCCGGTAAAGGTTAGGAGTTCACATGTATTATGCAACAAGTTTCGTATATCAGTTTCATTGTAACATTACTGAAGAAGAATAACTAATGTGTATGTTTATTAAAGACACAATGCTACATATGACCATTTTCGGGTTTTATGGAAAGTTATTCATTTATTTTTCGTAAAGAAAGCTGGTTCGTGGCCAAACTTTTTAGCATAGAATGTATAATTTAAACTCTCGATACATTCAGGATTTTCTTCCTTTAATAATTGGTTGATGTTAGCACTGTACTGCAAATTTACTAGTATATGACCATTGTGGTAGAAATTACAGACATTCATTTTATCTAAAAAAAAAAAAGAAATAAAAAAAATTGGGAACATAAAATGGAACCACGAAGGAAACTGCGTGTTGACTTGTGTTGACTAGCAGTTCAATCGATACAAAGCGACTCTATAAAAAAGGGGGCAAAAAAGGCGTTAAAAAAGGCAAAAAATAAACAAAAAATCCAAAAAAGGGTCTGAAAAAAGAGACAAAATAAGAGACGCCAAAAAAGACACAAAAAATGTGCACCTAGAAAAGGAGGCAAAAAAAGGTAACACAAAAAATGACAAAAATACAACAAAAATGGCGAAAAAAAAAGCGACAAAAAAAGGAAAACAATTACGTAAAAAAAGGCAACAAAAGAAAGCGACAACAAAACACGATAAAACAAAGGTAATAAAAAAGGGCGACACAAAAGTACCAAGAAAAGGGACAAAAAAAACAAAGAAAGGAAACAAAAAAAAGGCGAAAATTAACACGGCAAAACACCTGAAAAACGGAAACAAGGAAAAAGACTATTAAAAAGGGCCAAATAATAATACGTAAATAAAAAAAAGGACAAAAAAGGCCCAAAAAACAAAAAAGACGATAATAAAAGAGAAAAAAGTACGGCAAAAAAGACGTTAAAACAGGGAGGTCAAACAGGCGTTAAAAAAAAAGCAAAAAAGTGATCACAAACGACAAAAAAAACAAAAAAGGGGGCCCAAAAGACACAAAAAGCAACAAAAAAAGTAATTAAAAAAGGCGAACAACTGAGGTAAGAAAAAAGACGAACAGAAAGGGGCCTAAAAAGGGGACATAACAAAAGGAGTCGACGGAAAAGCAACAAAAAAGAGAATTAAATCCAACACAAAAAGGCGCGAAGAAAAGTTCAAAAAGGAGAACATAAAAACATAAAAAGTTTAAAAAAACGACAAAAAGCGGCAAAATGAAAGGATAAGAAAGGGACTTAAAAAAGGAACAAAATAAACTGGGCCAAAAAGAACGGCAAAAAACGATCAATAAGGTCAAAAACACGAAAAAATTGCGGCAAAAAATAACTATAAAAAATAGGCTCAAAAATGGAGAACACAAATATAGCCAAAAAAAGCGGGAAGAAAAAGAAGACAAAAGACGATAAAAAGGGCCTAATACAGGGAACAATAAAAATCTATTTAAAAAGGGGTTAAAAAAGGAACCGAAAAAAACGATAAAAAAAGGACTCAAAAAAGGGAGTTATAATAAAAGAAGCCGAAAAAACTAAAAAGAGCGACAAAAAAAATATTATCAAACTAAGAACAAAAAAGGCCTACAAAAGGGAAACAAAAAAGACCATACAAAAGGAGCAAAAAAAAACGAAAAAATGTAGCAAAAAGACCACAAAAAAATGACCAACAACCGCAAAAGAATGTAAGAAAAATACGAACAAAAAGGAGTCTAAAAAGGGGAGATAACAAAAGGAGTTGAAAGAAAAGCATCAAAAAAGGCCTAAAAACAACAAAAAAAAACGCGAAGAAAAGTGCAAAAAAAATAAAAAGGCGATTAAAAGAGCCTAAAAAGGAAACAATAGAAAACTACTTAAAATGGGGTTAAAAAAGGTATCAAAAATCGCGAACAACTGAGCCAAAAAGACGATAAAAATGGAGACCAAAATAAGGGGTTACAATAACAGAGCCGAAAAACCAACAAAAAAGGGACCAAAAAAAAGAGCGACAAAAAAAGGACCCGAAATAATAAAAAAAAGGAACTAAAATGCGACAAAAAATGCAACTGAAAGAGGAACAATGGAAAAGAGCTTAAAAAAAGCGGCAAAAATGGAACAAAAACACCAAAACAAAAAAATCAAAAAACGGGGCAAATCGGAGCAATAAAGGACTATTCAATAAAGGCTTTAAAAAGGTGTCAAAAAAAATAAAAAAAAGCCACAATAAAAGAAGCAGAACCAAGACAACCAAAAAAGCGATCAAAAAACAAAAAATGTCCTAAAAAAGGATAACAAAAAAGACCCAAAAACGGGACCAAAAAAAGCGTCAAAAGAACGACCAAAAAAACGACAATAAAAAGCAAAAAATAGGGGGCAAAACAGCACAAAAAAATGCGAAAAGAGACCAAAAAAATGGGAACACAAAAATTCGAAAGTGCGGATAAAAAATGGGACTTAATAAAAGGAGCCGAAA
The DNA here is from genome assembly GCA_022388445.1 of Zophobas atratus. Lineage (NCBI taxonomy): Eukaryota > Metazoa > Arthropoda > Insecta > Coleoptera > Tenebrionidae > Zophobas > Zophobas atratus. The sequence goes on along the minus strand of CM039442.1, from coordinate 49,878,813 downwards.
AAAGAACAAAAAAGGACAAAAAGCGACAAAAATGGAACTAAAAGAGGAACAATGGAAAAAGAGCTTAAAAAAAACAGAAAAAAACGGCAAAAAATGGGACAAAAAAAACACAAAAACCGACAAAAATTCAGAAAAAGAAGGCAACAAAAAAGGTTTTAAAAGGTGAAATAAGCAATAAAAAGGGCCCAAAAATGGGAACAATAGAAGACTATTCAATAAGGGGTTTAAAAAGGTGCCAAAAAAAAAACAAAAAAATTGAGGCAAAAAAAGACCACAAAAAGGGACCACAATAAAAGGAACCGAAAGAGCGACAAAAAATGGCCCAAAAAAAGGAGAATTAAAAGACCAAAAACGGGACCAAAAAAAGCGAAAAAATGGCAAAAAAAAACGACAAAAAAAAACGACAATAAAAAAGCAAAAAGTAGGGGGCAAAAGGCACAAAAAAGGCGAAAAATTGAGCCAAAAATGATGATAAAAAAAGGGGTCCAAAAAAAGAAGTTACAATAACAGAGCCGAAAAACCAATAAAAAAGGGACCAAAAAAGACTATAAAAAAGGCAACAAAAAAAACCTACAAAAGAGATCAAAAAAAGTGGAAAAAGCGGCAAAAAGTCCACAAAAAAAAAAACGACAACAAAAAGCAAAAATTAGGAGGGTATAAAGGCACAAAAAAGGCGAAAAGAGACCAAAAAAATGGGAACACACAAAATGCGAAAATGTGGTTAAAAAAGACGATAAAAAATGGAATTTAATAAAAGGAGTCGAGAAAACAACCAAAAAGGGACTAAAAAACGACAAAAAAAATTGAACCAAAAGGGTAAAAATGGAAAAAAAGCTTAAAAAAAAGGGAAAAAAGCGTCAAAATATGGGAAAAAAAAAGAACAATAAAAAAGTAAAAAAGTTCCCAAGAAAACCAAAAAAATTGAGGGAAAAAAGACCACCACAATAAAAACAACAAAAAAGCGATCAAAAAAACAACAAGTAACAAAAACCGCCAAAAAGAGCGACAAAGATTGCCTTAATAAAAAGCGAAAAAATACGGCAAAAAACAACACAAAAAAACGACAACAAAAAGTAAAAAATTAGGGGGCAAAAGGCACAAAAAAAGGACAAAAAATGCGAACACAAAAGTGCGAAAATGCGGTAAAAAAAAACACGATAAAAAAAATGAGATTTAATAAAAGGATACGAAAAAACAACAAAAAAGGGACTAAAAAGCGACAAAAACGGTCCTAAAAGAGGAACAATCTAAAGAGAGCTTTAAAAAGGGAAAAAAGCTGCAAAAACTGGGACAAGAAAACGACAAAAAATCAAAAAACCAGGACAAAAAAGGTTAAAAAATATGAAAAAAATAAAAAGGGCCTAAAAAAGGGAACAATAGACTATTCAATAAGGGTTACAAAAGGTGCCAAAAACAATTAGACCACAAAGAGGGGCCACAACTAGAGTTACCAAAAAACAAAAAAAAAACAACCAAAAAAAGCGAGCAAAAGAGCGATAAAAAGGGAAACAAAAAAACAAAAACGGGGCCAAAAACGCGACAAAATGCGCCAAAAAAGACGGTAAAACCAGGGTCTAAAAATGGAGACAAAATAAAAGAGGCAAAAAAAAGAAACAAAAAGCTACCAAAAACGTCAAAAAAAATAGCAAAAAACGATTAAAAAGTTGCAAAAACCAACAAAAAAGCGATAAAAAAGGCAAAATAGAGCAACAAAAACCAAAAGGTGACAACAAAATTAAAAAAAAACGTCAAAAAAGGGGACAAAGAAAACGCTGACAAAAAGGACGAAAAAAGGGATCAAAAATGGCGTCAAAAAACAAGGCGAAAAAATCGGCTAAAAGAGGTCTTCAGAAAGAAAGCAAAAAAGGCGGAAAAATTATGGAAAAAGGGCGAAAAAGAACCGACAACAAAAGAGACCGGAAAAAAGAATAAACAGTCCAAAGCAGGTGAAAAAATATTCGTCTCCCAGTTTTTTCAAATAAAATATCCTGAATTTTATTGCTGAATCTTACTCTGCTGCTTAATTTCTGTTTTTGGAAATCTGAATGAAATTAAAAAAACTATGAATTTTAGGAAGAGAGATTCAAAAATTGTGAACTCGATCTACTTTTTGCTTAATTTTTTATAGAAAATGAAAGTACCAGTAATGGAAAATAACAAACAACGACACTTCATTAGGTGAAGTTTGCTAATAATCCCTTTTTTACAAATATTATTGCAAGTACTGTTTCTGAATAACACTGAAATGAAAAGCAAGCATTTTATTTTTCTATTATTTTGTTTTTCTTGTAACATTTTATATATTTTTTTTTTATTTTTTTGTTAATATAATAGATACCATGCGATCGAAAATAAAATTTACATCGGCAGTGGTACAACCCAAAGCTTGACAGGCAACGCCAACTCTAATTAATTTTATTTGTCATCGCACGGAAGTTTTCTGAAAATTTGCCACTGTTTTCTTAACCTTACAACAGTTTTATGTTTGAATTGTAAAATTTACTTGTAAGTAAATATTTAGTGGATTCAGCTGAAATCTAGCACAAGTTACAATATATTTATCACTGGAACAACTAATTACAAAATTTTTCATGTCAGTCAGTAATAGTTACTGACCTAGAGTGTACTAAACAGTAAAAATAATTTCAATATCTAGTGACCTTGGATATTTATCCAAGTGTCTTTAATTATTTAATCAAAGATACAAAAAATTGTTTCTTCAACGACAAATAAAAATACCTCAAAATATTCTCAGTTATTACAAATAATTAACACACCTTGTAAAACGGCAGTTTAAAAATTGTAGATTTTAATTCTCAAACACAAAAGAGAGAAAAACCTACACAAAGCAAAAAACCTACATTAAACTGCGACATCTTTTTCTCCTGATGCCCCACCATAATTTCCTTTATGCTTTCAAAATCAGCCCCACTCGTCTTCAGCACCTGCTCAACACTCGCCAGCTCCTTCTCATAATGCTCCTTCAAAACCATACTCTCACTCGCAACAATCTGCGCATTATACAAATTCAAAAACGCCTCATGCTTATCATTAACCGCCCTCTGAATAGTATTCACAAACTTCTCCTCCGACGGCAGCGGCACGCACCCCAAATACTGCAGCTTCGACTTGAGCAACAACTCCCGCAGGACACTGCAACAAAAAAAATCATTCAAATTCATGATCATTCAAACACGGAATACGCATTTCACGCGACAGATGGCTCTCGCCGCTACGACTCCCTACGAACTCGTTTCGCGCACGCTACAAAACCGGCTTCCCCCTCCACCTCGGCCTTCCTTGTCTGGGGGAGCAGAGTGTTCAATGATCAATAAGTGAGACCACTCCTGCTAGCACCCAATCAATTTAAATGATCGCACCCGCAGCCCTGCGAGTGCAATTTTTGGAAAGCCTCCTTACTTTATAGGAGGCACTCAACAAGAAAAAACACCAACCTGACTTTTCGTTTCAGTTCGTTGTCTCTGTCTGTGGCTTCAGCGGCTTTACGTTGCATCTCTGTCACTAGTTCGGCGTTTTTGTCGTTGGAGATTCGTAATTCTTCGGATAATTGCTCCATTTTGGGGGTGCAATCGGCTTCTTGCAGTCGCGAGTGTGATAATTCGCTGCTTAAACGGGCGATTTGCATCTTGTCGTCCGAAACGGCTTGCAAATCCACCAACTGATGCTTCAAACTGAGGAGTTCTTGTTCACGTTGGGTGTTATGATAACTAGCGACTTTGGTGGAGTTTTTCAAAGACGATAATTCGTGTTGGAGATCGGTTATAGACAAGACTAGCTTATCATTATTTTGTAGGAGAGCGTTGTATTTCGACTGAAGTGATTTATGGGCTGCCTGATCCACGAAACTGACTAGCTTATTCTCCGCATCTTTTAACTGTTCTTGAAGAACTAAATTCTTTTGAAGAACCTCGGTGTTGTATTTGTCGATCTGCTTAAGCCGCTCTTCTGACTTCTGCAGCTGTTCCTTAACTAACTCATACAAGTTATTAGTATGATTCGCCCTCTGTCTTTCACTAATTTCGCTAGCTTCCACTTTAGCTAACTTCGTAGCTAAAATTTCTAAATCCCCGTTACTTTCACCGTTACTACAACAATAAAGCTTTTCGCACAGATTTACTACTTTATTTTCCAGTTCGTTTTTCTCGTTTTGCAAATTCTTCCTCATTTCTTCCAGCATTTTCACCTGGAAGTCTCTATCGCGTCCCATTTGTCCAAATTTGTGCAACAAATCCCTATACTTGACGGTCAAACCCTCAAAATTGCCCTTCAGTTCTGCGTAATCACTGGAATCAACGCCAAATTTCACCTGATTTGTCAAAACTTCGACTGAATTGATCAGCGATTTGTTCTTCTGCGACAAATCGTGAATCTTTTTCAAACAAGTGGCCTCTGCATTAGTTAGATCGTTTTGTAAATTAGTAACCTGCAAAGTTAACCTCGTTATGTCGTTTTCGAGGTAAGCACGTTTTCTATTGAGAACGATATTGTCTTCAGCCAGTTGAAGCGACATTGTGACTAAAGCGTCATCTGCAGATGCTTCTGGTACAACTAAAGCTAGTTTTTTCTCTTTAATACTGTTAGCTTCCTCCAAATCCATTATTCGTTCTTCGTATTCCGAAAGTTTGTCAATTAAGTTTTGTTTTTCGTTTAGATATTCTTGATATAGTAAGTCGATTTGTAGACGAATTTCTTCAAAATTGTTCTGATAGGTTACAAGTTTGGCTTCAATTTCTGCATTGTTCGTCGTATCGTCTTCCAGTTTCTAAAAAATCAACGTTAATTCTGAAATTTAGGAAATTCGTAATTACCATAAAAAGATCTTGGAGGGTTTGGTGAATACTGTTAATAGTGGCAAGATCAGCCCCTGAAATCGTGTTGGCAAGACTGGTGTCCACCACGTCTCCACTTCTCTCAGACAGGCTTCTAGCTGATAACGATTCTAATCTAACCAATCGCAGTTGTTCCCTAAGTTCGGCATTAACTCCTTCTTGGTTGTGTAGTTCCGCTTGAAGTCTCATTGCAGGGTGGTACCACCCCGAAATGTGCTTAACGTCCAAAGCCCTCAGTAATTTCTCAAAAGTTTCAGACTTCACTTCCTTTAAGCTCGATTCTAGAAAAAATTGTTACTTTAGGAAGACACAAAGCCCAAAGTACCTTTTCTCGTGTTGAGACTATCCATAATTTCGTGCATTCCTTTTCTCAAAGCTTCATTCTCTTCCACTAAAACCTTAATCTGATCCTTAGTGGAAACGTCATCGTCCTGCGATCTATAACTGTCAACAAGTTTGTCGTCACTTTGTTCCGGTAGCCGTTTCTGCTCATGAAGTTTCATCTTCAGTTCAAGTTTGTCTTCTTCTAGTTTTTGTACCAATTTTTTCAGCGACTGGAATTCTTTCTTTTGTTGTTTCTGTTTGGCCGAGACACCGCTAGTACTGACGACGTCATCCGCTGCAATTCCCAGTTTATCCCTACAAGAGTGACATTACAAGTTCGTGACCGGACAACTCGCGACCAGTGTATACCTCAGCGCTTCGTTTTCCTTCTCATACAAGTCACACGAATCTTGCAGCTTATTGGACGCCTTAACTAAATTCATGATTTGTTTTTCGTGGACTCGATTCTGACCCTTCAGTTGTTGAACTTCCTCGAAAACGTCTGACAACTCCGTCTGACCTTTCTCCTTCAATTTGGTCAATATTTGTTGGATCTGAAGCATAAACACTGAATAAAATATAACTAGAGTGAAGATATACAAACTCACATCGTTTTCTTTCTTGACAACTAACTGTTCAGCGTGTGTCAGATCGTTTTGCAAATCTTGACACCGCTCGTGGGTCGATTTTAGCTGTTTTTTCAATTCTTTAACCGACTCTGATAAGTCGTTAATTTTTCTTTCGTTTTCTGTTTTGTTGTCTTTGAGTTGTTGCATCGACGCTGTTGTTTCCTCCATCTCTTTGACAGCTTCCTGGAGCTGCGTTTTCACTTCGAGTAGTTGTTTCTCTCGTTCTAGTAAAACTTTGGTGAGGGCGGAAACTTGCGTCTGTTCGTTGTCTTGAGGGATGCTGGACATGGAAGAGTGGTGGCTTGGTGGTATCTGACGTGAACGAAGATCGTTTATTTCTTTTTCTTTTTCTTCGAGTATTTTCTACAAACAAAAACGAGAAATGAGAGATAATATAAGTGTTAAATTTTTAAATCACCTTCCACTCGTCCACTCTGAGATTGACTTCTTCCGTGAATTCCTCCATTTCTTGTTCAAACTGACGTTTCTGTTCCAAAATGTCTCGTATTTCTTCTTGTAAATTTTCATTCTCGGCAGTCAGTTTCTTTACGTTTTCTGTTAGAAAATAGCGTTTAAATCACATATTGTGTTTATTTAAAAACACCAGGCCACTTTTGGCGCGAAAATTTGAAGATGACAAGCTCTAGCGACTCACTTCAGTACTAAATAAATACACTAACATTTATTGAAAAATCAAGTGATCGGAAAACAGCACGGTACGACTTTTATAAAAGTTTCGTCTATCTAGTGAGCTGTGGAATTTACAAATGCTGCAGATTTGCCGCTTCTTACTAATTAAATTTTACTTCCCGAGCATACACTAAGGAAGTATTGTTTTATGGTACGTCCATCTAATGAATGGCTACTTTCATGTTTTTTCGATGTGTCATCAAACTCCCACACGTGTAGTTTACGAATCCGCTTGAGATTTTTCTGAGATATTCAGATTTTTGGAAAAAAGTCAAAAGTTTAATTTTTCCAATTTTTAAATTTTACATTTTTCTCATTTTCAATTTCTCGATTTAGGTACCGATTTTTCGATTTCTCTATTTGCCGATTTCTCAAGTTTTCGATGTTACAGTTTTGGGATTTTTAAATTTTTCGGTTTTTCGACGGTTTAATTTTTAATTTTTTCGATTTTTTAAATTTTAGATTTATCGAAGTTTCAATTTTTCAATTTTTTGATGTTTTGATTTCTCGATTGTTCCAAATTTCTGATTCTTAGTTTTTCAATATGTATTTCAATTTTTCGAAGTTTTAAATTTTAGATTTTTTACTTTTTTGATGTTTCGATTTCTCAATTTTCGGATATTTTAGTTTTATGAGATTTTGATTTTACGACTTTTCGATTTCTCAACTATTCGATTTTTTGACTTTCCGATTTTCCGATTTTTCAATTTTTCAATTTGCCGATTTCTCAAGTTTTCGATATTATGGTATTCCGTGGATTTGAGGATTATCGTGTTTTGCGAATTTTAGGATTATAATATTTTGGGAACTTCCTGATTATCGTGTTCTGAGGATTTGAGGATTATGGTGTTCTGAGGATTTAACGATTATCGTGTTTTGAGGATTTAAGGATTATGGTGTTTTGAGGATTTGAGAATTATGATGTTTTGGGGATTTGAGAATTATGGTGTTCTGAGGATTTGGGGATTATGGTGTTCTGAGAATTTGGGGATTATAGTGCTCCGACGATTTGGGGTTTTTGTTTTTAGGATTTGAGAATTAAGGTGTTCTAAGGATTTGAGGATTATTCGAATTTTTGATGTTTGGATTTCTCGATTGTTCAGTTTTTTGTTTCTATATTTTCGGATATTTTAGATTTATGATTTTTCAATGTTTGGTGTTTCTAAATTTTCGATTTTAGTCGATTTTTTGATTTTTCGACTTTTCAATTTCTCAACTTCGATTTTTCGGCTTTCCGATCTCCGAATTCTCTATTTGCCAATTTGTCAAGTTTTCGGTGTACATATCAGTTTTTGGATTCAATTTTTCAGTTTTTCAACTTTTTCATTTTTAATTTTATCAATTTTTTATATTTTAAATTTTTCGAATTTTCAATTTCTCGATTAATCGATTTTTGGTTTTTCAACTTTTCGATTTTTCGACTTTCTGATTTCCCAATTTTTCGATTTCTCTATTTGCTGATTTCTCAAATTTTCGATGTTTCAGTTTTGGGATGTTTTAATTTTTCGGTTTTTTAAATTTTAGATTTTTCGAATTTTCAATTTTTCAGTTTTTTGATGTTTTGATTTCTCGATTGTTCAATTTTCTGATTCTTTAGTTTTTCAATATATATTTCAATTTTTCGAATTTTTCACTTTTTTGATGTTTCGATTTCTCAACTATTCGATTTTTCGACTTTCCGATTTTTCAATTTTTCAATTTGCCGATTTTCAAATTTGCGATATTATTATGGTGTTTTGAGGATTTAAGGATTATAGTATTTTGGGAACTTCATGATTATTGTGTTCTGAGGATTTGAGGATTATCGTGTTTTGAGAATTTTAGGATTAAAATATTTTGGAAACTTCCTGATTATCGTTTTCTCAGGATTTGAGGATTATAGTGTTCTGAGGATTTGAGGATTATCGTGTTTTGAGGATTTAAGGATTATGGTGTTTTGAGGATTTGATAATTAGGGTATTTCGAGGATTTAAGGATTATGATGTTTTGAGGATTGGAGGATTATGGTATTCTGAGCATTTGAGGATTTTGCTCTTTTGAGGATTTAAGGATCATGGTGTTTTGAGGATTTGAGAATATTTTCTTTTGAGGATTTAAGGGTCATGGTGTTTTGGGGATGTGAGGATTTTGCTGTTTTGAGGGTTTGAGGATTATCGTGTTTTGGGGATTTGAGGATTAAAATGTTCTGAGGATTTGAAGATTTTAGAATTGTGGTGTTCTAAAGATTTGAGAATTAAGGTGTTCTAAAGATTTGAGGATTATGGTGTTGTGAGAATTTAAAGATTATGGTGTTCTGAGGATTTGACAATTATGGAATTTTGAGAATTTGAAAACCATCATGTTTTGAAAAATTGAGGATCATGGTGTTTTGAGAATTTGAGGATTATGGTGTTCTGAGGATTTGAGGATAATGGTATTCTAAGAATTCGGTGATTATGGTGTTCTGAGTGTTCTACCGTAAAGATGATAAAACGCTAACCAAAAATAAGAACGTTTACGGATGAATTGTCAATGAGATTACTTAGGTTTGTTTTATTATAATAATCCTATAGGTATCCCTGTGAAGCTAATTTATTTTGCAAAGACAGTGAGCATATACAAGTTGGTGGAGTCTCACCTTTTTTTACTTATTTTATACGTAGAATTTTTTTATACACTGCCTCGCAAAATTAACGCAAAATTTTAAAATTTTATTTTTTCTAGATAATCTTGTTATTTTTTTCCACTCTGGTCCCTAATTCGTAATTACTAAATCAAATATAGAAATTCTAGAAAAAAAATCGACAAAAACAACAAACTAATAATGATTTGGAACCAAAATTGCAAGAAACCAAAAAATAACATTTTTTTTATCACTATCACCTGACCTGACCGAACCTGACCTGGGAAGTACTGTATAAGTTTTCAGACCGATTTTTTTTAAGTTGTAATTAATATAATTAATGGATGCGCATGCGCAGTAATTCAAAGAAAACACTTATTCCATTACACGCATGCGCAGGAATTCAAATGATTGGGCCAAAGTGGCATCAAACCCCACTACATAACTACTTTTAACACTTTACTAACCAAGAGATTCTTCCTGATCGATTTTAGAAGCTTTAAAATTTTCAGTCAGCGACGTCAGTTCTTTCGTAGCTGTGGAAAGTTCGTCTCTGACAGTCGTCAGTTTTTCGCGTAAAATTACATTGTCTTGTTCAGTTGCCTACAACACAATTATCATTTTTGAACCAATCTGACGAACTTACCTCACCTCTATATCCCGCAACAAATCAGAAATTTGCTTGTTCTTAACATGCACAGTATTCACCAGCTCTTTATGTTGTTCCTTCACGGTTTCTGACACATCTGACCGCGTATCATCCTGACTGGCTACCTGTAACTCGCTAATTAAGCGATTCTTCTCTTGTTCTAAATTAGTAACCTTCTTTTGAAGCTACAAAATTATTTATAACAAAATACAAACCCCGAAAACGCTTTCCTAAATTCATACCTTACTAATTTCGTTCGAATTTTTCTCATTTATGCGCCCTTGCTTCTTGTATTTGCTTTTCAACTCTAGATATTTTTGTTCTAGATCTAGAAAACAAGCCAATTAGGGTGACGCAAATCCTCCAACAATACTCACTTTCAAGCTCTATAGAACTCGATTTTCGTGACCTGCTACTTCTTACTTCTGTATCAGACTCAATTCTTCTACCTTCTTCCTCCCCTTGTTGTGTCGCCAACTCGTCTAACTTGTGCAACAAAACCTCCACTTGCTCCCCTTTGTACTTGAGCACTTCCTGTGTAATTTTAATAACCGTGACGCACTTCTTCACACTTAAATCTTCACCGTCGCAGTTAAACCAGGTCACTGTGTTGTACAACCCGTCTTTTTCTTCCTCGCTGAGGTCTTCAGGAGTTAGCGAAAAGAGGTAATTCCAGTCCATTATTAAACGTAACGATGAAATATGGCTCAACTTTGACAATGTTGTCTTTGTTTATATGCGTTGCTAGGAGACTCGGGACAATACAAACAAAACGAAAATTTTTATTTGGAGGGAAATTTGACTTTGTCTAAGTCATGTATTGTGTTCTAAAATACATCGGTGAGTATTTTCGGTGTCTTTGGGTTTGCTAAATTCGCTTTTTGTAGATTATCTGCATTATAAGAGATACCTGAATGAGTCAGTTTCGACTTTAAAAAGCATACGGTCTACAGAGGCCGATCCGTATAACACGAAGCTGTACTTTAATCCGAACTGCATTCTTCAGCTGATACTGGATTATATTTGCACTGAAGCGCATATAAATATAGACGGTGAGCTAAAACGGTGTCGGGGTACGAAAAGTACTGTTTTCCTCCCTAATGTGGACAATAATTTTTGCAGGTGACCATTATGACTTGTGTAATATAAACGGCGAATTGTTGCATATTCAGGACTACAAACCGACAATCAACGGTTTGACTATTTTTCATCCACGAGAGAGATACTTTATTGTTGTCATCAGACGTAAGTAGATATTTAAAAAAAATTGATCTTTGATATCAGGTTAGGAAATGAGACTAAGACCGAGATTGAAGAAATCGCACCAATGTTGAACCCAAATAGTGACATTTGCGCCATACTTGTTAACAACATAAAAGGGCAAAATATTACTAGGAGAAGGTCAACTACACTAAGGGTAGCTCACACTTGTGAATCATTATTATTATTATTATTGATTTTTTTTTTTAGCCAAAAAGCAGTACCGCCAGCAAACGCTCGCACGGTTCTAAAACAAGCAATAGTTCCAAAAGTAAAAGACCTCCCAGTGCAAATATTTAAAACAGTACTTTTTATTCCTTACACTATTTTTCATATTTACAAATAAATTTTACAGCTTGCTTTTAGTTTCAAACTCCTTTTCCCACGTCTTTAGATCTTTTTCTCTTAAATTGGTAGATTTCCCGTGCCGTCCTATTCCACTCACGAACTTTTTGGCTCCGGGAATCGACTCAGAAGCAACCACTTTTAAGCCATTGGTCTGCTCATACTTAAGTAGATCATGATAAGCGGAATTAAAAGCCGCGTTGTAAGTGGAAGTTCTGTCAGTCAGCATACACTGCTGCGGAAATTTAGTCAAGGAAGCGGCGAGTTGAATCGCCTGTCCTAGAGCTAACCACACCACGTTAAAAAAATAAAACCACAACTACAATCATAGAAAAAATTACCTGTACCGCAAGCGACAATCCTGTTTGCAACCCCCCACTCCAGCGCTTCTTTGGCACCGAGGGAGCGACCCGTCAAAATTAAATCCATCGCTCTGGACAACCCCACCATGGCTTGCAGTCTAACGGTGCCCCCGTCCATCAAAGGCACCCCAAATCTTCGACAATACACACCCATGACGGCGTTCTCTTCCATCACGCGCAAGTCGCACATTAAAGCCAACTCTAAACCCCCTGCCACTGCATACCCGCTCACCGCAGCCACCATCGGTTTTTTAATATAGCGAAGCGTTGGCCCCTTTAACACAATATTGTTCAATATTATAAAAATGCGTGGTCTGCAGCTACCATTTGTCCCTCTTCGTGAATACCGGCGTCAGGACTTGCGTCCATTTCGGACAACGCTTTCAAGTCAAACCCAGCGCAAAAGTTGCCCCCGTTTCCGTAGAGAACTGCCACTCGGAGGCTGTCATCGTTTTCGAAGTCTTCGATAGCTTTGCTGAGCTGTCTCGCGGTGCTGGGGTCCACGCAGTTGCGTTTCTCGGGCCGGTTTATGCCGATTGTGACGATTTCGCCGAGTTTTTCGGTCAGGATGGCTAAAATGATAAAGTGAGGTTAGGTTGAACTGTTATTTTGAAATATTGTAATACTTTTGGGGGCTGTGCTGTATTGTCGCATCATTAAGGTGGTGATTCTTCGAGCCATTCAACTGCTTTATCACATAGTTTTTAGATATTCAAGAACTTTGTACTTTTATCACTTGTCACTTTGTTTGCAAAACATAACCTCCAGATTAAGTTGTTTTTGTTTGGGGCTGTTGAACTAAAAATACGTTTGAAGGATAAACGAAACTAATTGTTTTTTAAAACTCGGTCAGAAAAGTGTAATTTTGTTAATTTTGACCAAAAATAAAAAAATTACAACGTATTGATGTATTACGTAAAATTTGATTTTCCAAAAAAAAAGGTGTAATAACGTGTTTGTCTCCTAGGTTTAGTTGGAGATGGCAGGAGATGAAAAAAAATCAACTTCAAAAAATCGTGAAAATTCAAATTGATTACATTAATTTCCCCATCCGTGCCGACCAATCACAACAAAGTACATTGGCGCTAAATTCAAACTGGCCGAATATTATTGCTTTCACCTGTGTGGTCTGAGCATTTTTTTAAATTCGCATCGATTTTTGAAGTTTTTAATATTCTTAGCTTTTCGATTTTTGGATTTCTCAGTTTTTCGATTTTTATTTTCGAGTTCTAGCTTTTTTTAATTTTTTGTTGTCGATTTTTCAGTTTGTGGATTTTTATTTCTTCAGTTAAATTTTCAGTTGTTTTTTGTTCTTTTCCTGTAAGCAAAGTGAGTAGACATTATATAAATTCCAATGAGAGTGAGACAACATCGCGCAGGCGAAGTCAGATTTTTAGAGCGCCAAGTTAAAATTAACCAATGAGCGACCGATTACGCATTTGTAGCCGCTTGCATTCTGTCAAAGCGGTTTGTTGTCACAGGCCTTTGCTCTAATGTGACTCGATCTTGAAATGTGTGGCAATTAGTAACTTTTATGAAATAGAAATATATCTGTGTCCTTGTTATGCTCCGTCTTTTCGACAGCAGGTATTTTTTGCTTCCAGTATGGCGATCCTGTTACTGTCATTTGGTCATCAATTGCCTTGGTGGTAACACGTTTTCCACGACTGTTTGCTGGTTACCGGTGACACTTTCTCGTTGAATAGGGCTGGAGTTACTTTGGGACTGGAATAGTGTTCTTTCCGGTCCGTTAACTCGATAATTCTAGTACAGTCTGTCGTAACCTCAAATCGTAAACACATCAACCTTTCGTTGACAGATAGCGAAAATTACTAGCCTCGCGCTATCTTTGTTTAACACATAGGTTAGGTTCCTCTCTGTCGAATTCCGACCACAGGCAGTTTGCCGTACTTTCTAAAAGTAATAGTAGATCTAGTGACTTTACTTTGCTCTGCTGCCGAAGTACCGGATACTATTTCCAACGTGGTGTTGAAGATGCGTGCGCACGGAAAGTCACTATGGAAGTTTTACGATCTTACAGGAAAAGGGTCAATTACCGAAGTTTTCAGTTTCTCAAGTTTTGAGATTACAATTTTTAAATTTCTCGGTGTTTCAAGTTTCGTTTTTTCTATTTTTGATTTTCAATTTTGCAATTGTTCGATTTTTCTGTTTTTTAAGTTTTCTGGGTTTTCATTTTTAAGGTTGCAATTTTCCCTTTTCCAATCGTTGACCTCTTATTTATTCGATTTTGAGTTTCTTTATTTTTTTAATTCTTCGATATCTCAATTTTTAAGTTGTTGGATTTTTCAGTGTTTCTTTTTCGGTTTTCCAGTTTTTTAATTTTTTGATTTTTCAATTATTCAGTTTTAATAAATTTGCCCGTTTGTTGAAACATTAAAAAACGAAAAATTGAGAAGATGAAAAATTAAAAATAAAGTACTTCTAAGTGGGTAATTCCAAATTATTTTGTTTCTTCGATTTTTTGATTTCGCAATTCGAGATTTTTACATTTCTCATTTTTTCGATTTTCATAATGAAATTGTTGGATTTTTCAGTAAATTTTTTGTATTTTTCGATTTTTTGATTTGTAGAGATTTTAATTTTTCGATTTTCTAATTTGTTTTTTAATTTTTCGATTTTCTATCTGTTGAATTTTACAATTTTTCGTTTTTTTCGATTTTTAGTTAATCACTTTTCAGGTTTCAATGTTACAAATTTTAGATTTTACAATTTCTATCTTTCTCTCAGTTGTTCCATTTTTTAATAGCTTTTCGTTACACAATTTTTTCAATTTTCCGATATTTCAAGTTTGGTTTTTCAATTTTTGATTTTCAATTTTTCATTTCTTCTTTTTATTATTCAATTGTACAATTCTTGGCTTTTCCATTAACCGATTTTTCAGTTTCTGTATTTTTTCAATTCTTCGATTTCTCAACTTTTAAATTTTTCGGTTTTTCAGTGTTTCGTTTTTCAATGTTACAATTTTTTAATTTTTCCATGTTTCGTTTTTAGAATTTCTTAATTTTTTACTTTTCCGGTTTTCATTTTAAAATTTTTGGATTTTGAAATAAATTTTTTTCTGTATTTTTTATTATTTAATTTATAGAAATTTTTGGTTTTCGTTTTTTCAATGTTTCACTTTCTTGATTTTTAATTAATCAAGGTTTTCAGGTTTGAATATTACAATTTTTCGATTTTTCAATTGTTTTTTTCAATTATCCCATTGTTCAATTTCTCATTTTTTTCATTTTTCAGTTTTTAACTCTCATTTATTCGATGTTTTCAAGTTTTCTTTATTTTTTCAATTCTTCGATTTCTCAATTTTTTGATTTTTCAATTCAATTCAAAACTTCGGTTTGAATAAATTTGTTCTTTTGTTGAAAATTAAAAAATGACAAATCGAAAACTGAAGAAATAAAAATCGAAAATTCGAAAAATTTTATATCGAAAAATTGCAGAATTTTCTTTTTGTCGATTTTCAATTTATCGATTTTAAATTGTTTTGTTTTTTGATGTTTCAGTGTTACAATTTTTATAGTTTTTCAAAAGTTCAATTTCAATAAATTTATTCTTTGTTGTACAATTAAAAAATGAAAAATCGAGAAAATGAAAAATTAAAAATCGAATTTCAAATTTCAGTTTTTAAGTCTCATTTTCTCGGTTTTTTCAAGTTTTCTTTATTATTTCAATTCTTCGATTTCTCAATTTTTTGATTTTTCAGTTCAATTCAAAATTTCGGTTTGAATAAATTTGTCCTTTTGTTGAACAATTAAAAAATGAAAAATCGAGAAAATAAAGAATTTAAAATTGAGAATTTGAAAAATTTTATAACCAAAAAGTGCAAAATTGTTTCGTTTTGTCGATTTTTCAGGTTCTCGATTTTTAGTTGTTGTATTTTTTAATGGTTCGGTATTATAGTTATTCGATTTTGTAAAATTTCATTTTGATTAAAATTGGAAATTTTAAAATTGAAAAATTGCAAAATTGTTTAGTCTTTGGATTTTTTCATCTTTCAGTTTCGGGATTTTTTATTTTTTCGTTTTTCCAATGTTTCAATTATCCGATTTTGCAGTTTTATTTTAATTTTTCCATATTTTTACAATTTTTCAATTTTTGGTGTCTCCATTTTTTTCGTTTTTTCGATTTTCATTGTGAAATTGTTGGATTTTTCAGTAAAATTTTTGAATTTTTCTATTTTTCCATTTAAAGATATTTTTATTTTTTGATTTTTCAATTGCTGATTTTTTTCGTTATCCGATTTTTTTAATTTGTTCAATGTTTCGTTTTTTTAATTTTTCAGTTTTCGATTTTTTATTTTACAGTTTTTCCATGTTTATTTTGTCATTTTTGGATTTTTCAATTTACATTTTTTGTATTTTTCGATTTTTTAGTGTCTAGATATTTTAATTTTTCGATTCTTCAACTTTTGAATTTTACAATTTGTCGATTTTTCTATTTCTAGAAAACTTTGTTTTTCGATTTTACAGTTTCTTGTTTTTCAATTTTTCAAATTTGCAGTAGTTTTTTCAATTATCGAAGTTTCCAGTTTCTCAAGTTTTAAGATCGCAATTTTTAAATTTCTAGATGTTTCAAGTTTCGTTTTTTCTATTTTTGATCTTCAATTTTGCAATTGTTCAATTTTTCTGTGTTTTAAATTTTCAGGGTTTTCATTTTTAAAGTTGCAATTTTCCCTTTTCCAATTGTTGACCTCTTAATTGTTCGATTTTGAGCTTCTTTATTTTTTCAATTCTTCGATATCTCAATTTTTAAGTTGTTGGATTTTTCAGTGTTTCTTTTTCGATTTTTTCAGTTTTTAATTTTTTGATTTTTCAGTTTTAATAAATTTTCCCTTTTATTGAAAAATTAAAAAAAAAAAATTGAGAAAATGAAAAATTAAAAATAAAGTACTTCTAAGTGGGTAATTCTAAATTATTTTGTCTCTTCGATTTTTTTTTCTCGATTCGAGATTTTTATATTTTTCGTTTTTTTAATTGATAATTTTTTCGATTTTCCCATGTTTCGTTTTTACATTTTTACATTTCTCCGTTTTTTAGTTTTTCGATTTTCATTATGAAATTATTGGATTTTTCAGTAAAGTTTTTGTATTTTTCGATTTTTCCAATTAAAGATATTTTTATTTTTTGATTTTTCAATTGCTGATTTTTACGTTATCCGATTTTTTTTATTTGTTCAATGTTTCGTTTTTTTTAATTTTTCAGTTTACGATTTTGTAATTTTACAGTTTTTCGATGTTTATTTTGTCATTTTTGGATTTTTCAATTTAATTTTTTTGTATTTTTAGATTTGACAGTTTCTTGTTTTTCAGTTTTTCAAATTTTCAGTTGTTTTTTCAATTACCGAAGTTTTCAGTTTCTCAAGTTTTGAGATTACAATTTTAAATTTCTCGGTGTTTCAAGTTTCGTTTCTTCTATTTTTGATTTTAAATTTTGCAATTGTTCGATTTTTCTGTTTTTTAAATTTTCAGGGTTTTCATTTTTAAGGTTGCAATTTTCCCTTTTCCAATTGTTAGTCTTAGTTATTCGATTTTGAGTTTCTTTATTTTTTCAATTCTTCGATATCTCAATTTTCAAGTTGTTGGGTTTTTCAGTGTTTCTTTTTCGATTTTTCAGTTTTTAATTTTTTGATTTTTCAGATTTTCAGTTCTAATAAATTTGCCCTTTTGTTGAAAAATTAAAAAACGAAAAATTACTTCTTAGTGGGTAATTCAAAATTATTTTGTTTCTTCGATTTTTTGATTTCTCAATTCGAGATTTTTATATTTTTCGATTTTTCCGTGTTTCGTTCTTACATTTTTACATTTCTCATTTTTTTTATTTTCATAATGAAATTGTTGGATTTTTCAGTAAAATTTTTGTATTTTTCGATTTTTTGATTTGTAGAGATTTTAATTTTTCGATTTTCTAATTTGTTTTTTAATTTTTCGATTTTCATCTGTTGAATTTTACAATTTTTCGTTTTTTCGATTTTAAGTTAATCACTTTTCAGGTTTCAATGTTCTTTGTTGTACAATTAAAAAATGAAAAATCGAGAAAATGAAAAATTAAAAATCGAGAATTTGAAAAATTTTATATCGAAAAATTGCAGAATGGCTTCGTTTTGTCGATTTTTCAATTTCTCGATTTTTAATTAATCAGGGTTTTCAGGTTTCTGTCTTACAATTTTTCGATTTGTCAATTGTTTTTTCAATTATCCTCTTGTTTAATTTTACATTATGTTCATTTTTAGATTTTTCAATTCTAAAATTTTTCGAAATTTCAAGTTTCATTTTTCAATTTTTGATTCTCATTTTTTCGGTTTTTTCAATTTTTCTCTATTGTTTCAGTTCCTCTACTTCTCAATTTTTAAATTTTTTCATTTTTCAATTTTATAATTCTTAGACGTTTCAGTGTTACAATTTTCTGATTTTTAAATTTTTTAATTTTTCAAAGTTCGGTTTGAATAAATTTGTCCTTTTGTTGAACAATTAAAAATGAAAAATCGAGAAAATAAAAAATTAAAAATTGAGAATTTGAAAAATTTCGTTTTGCGATTTTTCAATTTCTCGATTTTTATTTGTTGCATTTTGTAATGGTTCGGTGTTTCAGTTATTCGATTTTTCAAATTCCATTTTGATTAAAATTGAAAATTTTAAAATTGAAAAATTGCAAAATTGTTTCGTTTTCGGGATTTTTTCTTTTTCGTTCTTCCAATTTTTCAATTATCCGATTTTGCAGTTTTATTTTTAATTTTCCATATTTTTACAATTTTTCAATTTTTCGGCGTCTCCATTTTTTAGTTTTTCGATTTTCATTATGAAATTATTGGATTTTTCAGTAAAATTTTTGTATTTTTCGATTTTTCCATTTAAAGATATTTTTATTTTTTGATTTTTCAATTGCTGGTTTTTTGGTTATCCGATTTTTTTATTTGTTCAATGTTCCGTTTTTTTTTAATTTTTCACTTTTCAGTTTTTTAATTTTACAGTTTTTCCATGTTTATTTTGTCATTTTTGGATTTTTCAATTTACATTTTTTGTATTTTTCGATTTTTTAGTGTCTAGATATTTTAATTTTTCGATTCTTCAACTTTTGAATTTTGCAATTTGTCGATTTTTCTATTTCTAGAAAACTTTGTTTTTCGATTTTACAGTTTCTTGTTTTTCAATTTTTCAAATTTTCAGTAGTTTTTTTCAATTATCGAAGTTTTCAGTTTCTCAAGTTTTGAGATTACAATTTTTAAATTTCTCGGCGTTTCAAGTTTCGTTTTTTTCTATTTTTGATTTTCAATTTTGCAATTGGTCGATTTTCTGTTTTTTAAATTTTCAGGGTTATCATTTTTAATAAATTTGCCCATTTGTTGAAACATTAAAACACGAAAAATTGAGAAAATGAAAAATTAAAAATAAAGTACTTCTAAGTGGGTAATTCTAAATTATTTTGTCTCTTCCATTTTTTGATATCTCGATTCGAGATTTTTATATTTTTCGTTCTTTTGATTGATAATTTTTCGATTTTCCCGTATTTCGTCTTTACATTTTTACATTTCTCCGTTTTTTAGTTTTTCGATTTTCATTATGAAATTATTGGATTTTTCAGTAAAGTTTTTGTATTTTTCGATTTTCCAATTAAAGATATTTTTTATTTTTATTTTTCAATTGCTATTTTTCGTTATCCGATTTTTTTATTTTTCAATGTTTCGTTTTTTTTAATTTTTTCAGTTTTCAGTTTTTTAATTTTACAGTTTTTCCCATGTTTATTTTGTCATTTTGGATTTTTCAATTTACATTTTTTGTATTTTTCGATTTTTTTTTAGTGTCTAATAAATTTTAATTTTTCAATTTTCAGTTTTGAATTTTACAATTTGTCGATTTTTCTATTTTTCTAAAAACTTTGTTTTTTTCGATTTTACAGTTTCTTGTTTTTTCAATTTTTCAATTTTCAGTTTGTTTTTTCAATTATCGAAGTTTTCAGTTTCTCAGTTTTTGAATTTACAATTTTTAAATTCCTCGTGTTTCAGTTTCGTTTTTTTTTTATTTTTCAATTTTGCAATTGTTTCGATTTTCAGGTTTTCATTTTTAAGGTTGCAATTTTGTTTTTCCAATTACTGACTTTTAATTTCGATTTCGAGTTTCTTTATTTTCAATTCTTCGATATCTCAATTTTTAAGTTGTTGGGTTTTTTCAGTGTTTCTTTTTCGATTTTTCAGTTTTTTAATTTTTTGATTTTTCAATTTTTCAGTTTTATAATTTGTCCTTTTGTTGAAAAATTAAAAAACGAAAATTGAGAAAATGAAAAATTAAAAAAAAGTACCAAGTGGGTAATTCCAAATTATTTTGTTTCCTTCGATTTTTTGATTTCTCAATTCTAGATTTTTTATATTTTTCGTTTTTTTTTCTTGATAATTTTTCCGATTTTTCCGTGTTTTCGTTTTTTTTATATTTTTACATTTCTTTTTCCATTTTTTAGTTTTTCAATTTTCATTATGAAATTGTTGGATTTTTCAGTAAAATTTTTGTATTTGTCGATTTTCTAATTTGATTTTTAATTTTTGCGATTTTCTATCTGTTGAATTTTACAATTTTTTCGTTTTTTTGATTTTTAGTTAATCACTTTTACAAATTTTTCGATTTTAAGTTTTTCTATTTTTCCTCAGTTTGTTCCATTTTTTAATTGCGTTTTCTTACCCAATGTTTGCAATTTTTCGATATTTCAAGTTTTTGGTTTTTCAATTTTTCATTTTTTCAATTTTTCCATTTTTAAATTTTTTTTTCAAATAATTATAAGTTTTTAATATTCAGTTTTACAATTCTTGGCTTTTCCATTGTCCGATTTTTCAGTTTTCTGTATTTTTTCAATTCTTCGATTTCTCAACTTTTAAATTTTTCGGTTTTCAGTGTTTCGTTTTTCAATGTTACAATTTTTTAATTTTTTCCATGTTTCGTTTTCACAATTTCTTAATTTTTAGTTTCCCTGTTTTCATTTTAAAATTTTTGGATTTTAGAATTAATTTTTTTTTGTATTTTTGATTATTTAATTTTATAGAAATTTTTGGTTTTCGTTTTTTAAATTTTTCACTTTCTCGATTTTTAATTAATTGGGGTTTTCAGGTTTGAATATTACAATTTTTTCGATTTTTCAATTGTTGTTTTCAATTATCCTATTGTTCACTTTCTCAATTTTTTCGTTTTACGATTTTTCAATTTTTAAATTTTTCGAATTTCAAGTTTCAGTTTTTTAAGTCTCATTTTCTCGGTTTTTTTCAAGTTTTCTTTATTATTTCAATTCTTCGATTTCTCAATTTTTTGATTTTTCAGTTCAATTCAAAATTTCGTTTGAATAAATTTGTCCTTTTGTTGAACAATTAAAAACTGAAAAATCGAGAAAATAAAGAATTAAAAATGGAGAATTTGAAAATTTTATAACCAAAAATTGCAAAATTGTTTCGTTTCGTCGATTTTTCAAGTTCTCGATTTTTAGTTGTTTGCATTTTTTAATGTTCGGTATTATAGTTATTCGATTTTGTAAAATTTCATTTTGATTGAAATTGGAAATTTTAAAATTGAAAAATTGCAAAATTATTTAGTTTTTGGATTTTTTCATCTTTCAGTTTCGCGATTTTTTATTTTTTCATTTTTCCAATTTTTCAATTATCCGATTTTGCAGTTTTATTTTTAATTTTTCCATATTTTTACAATTTTTCAATTTTTGGTGTCTCCATTTTTTAGTTTTTCGATTTTCATTATGAAATTTGTTGGATTTTTCAGTAAAATTTTTGTATTTTTCGTTTTTTTTCCATTTAAAGATATTTTTATTTTTTGTTTTTTTTCAATTGCTGGTTTTTTCGTTATCCGATTTTTTTTATTTGTTCAATGTTTCGTTTTTTTGAATTTTCCAGTTTTCGATTTTTAATTTTACACTTTTTCCATGTTTATTTTGTCACTTTTGGATTTTTCAATTTACATTTTTTGTATTTTTCGATTTAATTAGTGTCTAGATATTTTAATTTTTCGATTCTTCAACTTTTGAATTTTACAATTTGTCGATTTTTCTATTTCTAGAAAACTTTGTTTTTCGATTTTACAGTTTCTTGTTTTTCAATTTTTCAAATTTTCAGTTGTTTTTTTCAATTACCGAAGTTTTCAGTTTCTCAAGGTTTGAGATTACAATTTTTAAATTACTCGATGTTTCAAGTTTCGGTTTTTCTATTTTTGATTTTCAATTTTGCAATTGTTCGATTTTTCTGTTTTTTAAATTTTCAGGGTTTTCATTTTTAATAAATTTGCCCATTTGTTGAAACATTAAAAAACGAAAAATTGAGAAAATGAAAAATTAAAAATAAAGTACTTCTAAGTGGGTAATGCTAAAGCTATTTTGTTTCTTCGATTTTTTGATTTCTCAGTTCGAGATTTTTATATTTTTCGTTTTTTTTGATTGATAATTTTTTCGATTTTTCCGTGTTTCGTTTTTACATTTTTATATTTCTCCATTTTTTAGTTTTTCAATTTTCATTATGAAATTGTTGGATTTTTCAGTAAAATTTTTGTATTTGTCGATTTTCTAATTTGATTTTTAATTTGCGATTTTCTATCTGTTGAATTTTACAATTTTTCGTTTTTTCGATTTTTAGTTAATCACTTTTACAAATTTTCGATTTTAGTTTCTATCTTTTTCTCAGTTGTTCCATTTTTTAATTGCTTTTTCTTTACCCAATGTTTGCAATTTTTCGATATTTCAAGTTTGGTTTTTCAATTTTTGATTTTCAATTTTTCATTTTTTCAATTTTTCCATTTTTAATTTTTTTTTTCAAATAATTATAAGGTTTTTAATATTCAGTTGTACAATTCTTGGCTTTTCCATTGTCCGATTTTTCAGTTTCTGTATTTTTTCAATTCTTCGATTTCTCAACTTTTAAATTTTTCGGTTTTCAGTGTTTCGTTTTTCAATGTTACAATTTTTTAATTTTTCCATGTTTCGTTTTCACAATTTCTTAATTTTTTAGTTTCCCGGTTTTCATTTTAAAATTTTTGGATTTTAGAATTATTTTTTTTTGTATTTTTGATTATTTAATTTATAGAAATTTTTGGTTTTCGTTTTTTGAATTTTTCACTTTCTCGATTTTTAATTAATCAGAGTTTTCAGGTTTGAATATTCCAATTTTTCGATTGTTCAATTGTTGTTTTCAATTATCCTATTGTTCAATTTCTCAATTTTTTCATTTTACGATTTTTCAATTTTTAAATTTTTCAAATTTCAAGTTTCAGTTTTTAAGTCTCATTTTCTCGGTTTTTTCAAATTTTCTTTATTATTTCAATTCTTCGATTTCTTAATTTTTTGATTTTTCAATTCAATTCAAAATTTCGGTGTGAATAAATTTGTCCTTTTGTTGAACAATTAAAAAATGAAAAATCGAGAAAATAAAGAATTAAAAATTGAGAATTTGAAAAATTTTATAACCAAAAACTGCAAAATTGTTTCGTTTTTTAGTTTTTCAAGTTCTCGATTTTTAGTTGTTGCATTTTTTAATGGTTCGGTATTATAGTTATTCGATTTTGTAAAATTTCATTTTGATTAAAACTGAAAATTTTAAAATTGAAAAATTGCAAAATTGTTTGGTTTTTGGATTTTTTCATCTTTCAGTTTCGGGATTTTTTATTTTTTCGTTTTTTCCAATTTTTCAATTATCCGATTTTGCAGTTTTATTTTTAATTTTTCCATATTTTTACAATTTTTCAATTTTTCGGTGTCTCCATTTTTTAGTTTTTCGATTTTCATTATGAAATTATTGGATTTTTGAGTAAAATTTTTGTATTTTTAGATTTTTCCATTTAAGGATATTTTTATTTTTTGATTTTTCAATTGCTGGTTTTTCTTTATCCGATTTTTTTTTATTTGTTCAATGTTTCGTTTTTTTTTAATTTTTCAGTTTTCGATTTTTTATTTTACAGTTTTTCCATGTTTATTTTGTCATTTTTGGATTTTTCAATTTACATTTTTTGTATTTTTCGATTTTTTAGTGTCTAGATATTTTAATTTTTCGATTCTTCAACTTTTGAATTTTACAATTTGTCGATTTTTCTATTTCTAGAAAACTTTGTTTTTCGATTTTACAGTTTCTTGTTTTTCAATTTGTCAAATTTTCAGTAGTTTTTTCAATTATCGAAGTTTCCAGTTTTCTCAAGTTTTAAGATCGCAATTTTTAAATTTCTAGATGTTTCAAGTTTCGTTTTTTCTATTTTTGATCTTCAATTTTGCAATTGTTCGATTTTTCTGTGTTTTAAATTTTCAGGGTTTCGTTTTACATTTTTACATTTCTCATTTTTTCGATTTTCATAATGCAATTGTTGGATTTTTCAGTAAAATTTTTTTATTTTTCGATTTTTTAATTTGTAGAGATTTTAATTTTTCGATTTTCTAATTTGTTTTTTAATTTTTCGATTTTCTATCTGTTGAATTTTACAATTTTTCGTTTTTTTTCGATTTTTAGTTAATCACTTTTCAGGTTTCAATGTTCTTTGTTGTACAATTAAAAAATGAAAAATCGAGAAAATGAAAAATTAAAAATCGAGAATTTGAAAAATTTTATATCGAAAAATTGCAGAATGGCTTCGTTTTGTCGATTTTTCAATTTCTCGCTTTTTAATTAATCAGGGTTTTCAGGTTTCTGTCTTACAATTTTTCGATTTTTCAATTGTTTTTTCAATTAACCCTTTGTTTAATTTTTCGTTATGTTCATTTTTCGATTTTTCAATTTTAAAATTTTTCGATATTTCAAGTTTCATTTTTCAATTTTTGATACTCATTTTTTCGGTTTTTTTCAATTTTTCTCTATTTTTTCAATTCCTTTACTTCTCAATTTTTAAATTTTTTGATTTTTCAATTCTATATTTCTTAGACGTTTCAGTGTTAACAATTTTCTGACTTTTAAATTTTTAAATTTTTCAAATTCAGTTTGAATAAATTTGTCCTTTTGTTGAACAATTAAAAAATGAAAAATTGAGAAAATAAAGAATTAAAAATTGAGAATTTGAAAAATTTTATAACGAAAAACTGCAAAATTGTTTGGTTTTGTCGATTTTTCAATTTCTCGATTTTTATTTGTTGTATTTTTTAATGGTTCGGTGTTTCAGTTATTCGATTTTATAAAATTTCATTTTGACTAAAATTGAAAATTTTAAAATTGAAAAATTGCAAAATTGTTTCGTTTTTCGGTTTTTTGATCTTTCAAATTCGGGATTTTCAATTTTTTCGTTTTTCCAATTTTTCAATTATCCGATTTTGCAGTTTTATTTTTAATTTTTTCATATTTTTACAATTTTTCAATTTTTCGGTGTCTCCATTTTTTAGTTTTTTGATTTTAATTATGAAATTATTGGATTTTTCGGTAAAATTTTTGTATTTTTCGATTTTTCCATTTAAAGATATTTTTATTTTTTAATTTTTCAATTGCTGATTTTTTCGTTATCCGATTTTTTTTATTTGTATAATGTTTCGTTTTTTTAATTTTTCAGTTTTCGATTTTTTAGTGTCTTGATATTTTAATTTTTCGACTCTTCAACTTTTAAATTTTACAATTTGTCGATTTTTCTATTTCTAGAAAACTTTGTTTTTCGATTTTACAGTTTCTTGTTTTTCAATTTTTCAAATTTTCAGTAGTTTTTTCAATTATCGATGTTTTCAGTTTCTCAAGTTTTGAGATTTACAATTTCTCGGTATTTCAAGTTTCGTTTTTTCTATTTTTGCAATTGTTCGATTTTCTGTTTTTTAAATTTTCAGGGTTTTCATTTTTAATAAATTTGCCCATTTGTTGAAACATTAAAAAACGAAAAATTGAGAAAATGAAAAATTAAAAATAAAGTACTTATAAGTGGGTAATGCTAAATTATTTTGTTTCTTCGATTTTTTGATTTCTCAATTCTAGATTTTTATATTTTTCATTTTTTTGATTGATAATTTTTCGATTTTTCCGTGTTTCCTTTTTACATTTTTACATTTCTCCATTTTTTAGTTTTTCAATTTTCATTATGAAATTGTTCGATTTTTCAGTAAAATTTTTTTATTTGTCGATTTTCTAATTTGATTTTTAATTTTGCGATTTTCTATCTGTTGAATTTTACAATTTTTCGTTTTTTCGATTTTTAGTTAATCACTTTTACAAATTTTCGATTTTAGTTTCTATCTTTTTCTCAGTTGTTCCATTTTTTAATTGCTTTTTCTTTACCCAATGTTTGCAATTTTTCGATATTTCAAGTTTGGTTTTTCAATTTTTGATTTTCAATTTTTCATTTTTTCAATTTTTCCATTTTTAATTTTTTTTTCCAATAATTATAAGGTTTTTAATATTCAGTTGTACAATTCTTGGCTTTTCCATTGTCCGATTTTTCAGTTTCTGTATTTTTTCAATTCTTCGATTTCTCAACTTTTAAATTTTTTAATTTTTCCATGTTTCGTTTTCACAATTTCTTAATTTTTTAGTTTCCCGGTTTTCATTTTAAAATTTTTGGATTTTAGAATTAATTTTTTTTTGTATTTTTGATTATTTAATTTATAGAAATTTTTGGTTTTCGTTTTTTGAATTTTTCACTTTCTCGATTTTTAATTAATCAGGGTTTTCAGGTTTGAATATTACGATTTTTCAATTTTTAAATTTTTCGAATTTCAAGTTTCAGTCTTTAAGTCTCATTTTCTCGGTTTTTTCAAGTTTTCTTTATTTCAATTCTTCGATTTCTCAATTTTTTGATTTTTCAGTTCAATTCAAAATTTCGGTTTGAATAAATTTGTCCTTTTGTTAAACAATTAAAAAATGAAAAATCGAGAAAATAAAGAATTAAAAATTGAGAA
The DNA here is from genome assembly GCA_022388445.1 of Zophobas atratus. Lineage (NCBI taxonomy): Eukaryota > Metazoa > Arthropoda > Insecta > Coleoptera > Tenebrionidae > Zophobas > Zophobas atratus. The sequence goes on along the minus strand of CM039442.1, from coordinate 49,852,265 downwards.
TTTGAAAAATTTTATAACGAAAAACTGCAAAATTGTTTCGTTTTTCGGTTTTTTGATCTTTCAAATTCGGGATTTTTTATTTTTTCGTTTTTTCCAATTTTTCAGTTATCCGATTTTGCAGTTTTATTTTTAATTTTTCCATATTTTTACAATTTATCAATTTTTCGGTGTCTCCATTTTTTAGTTTTTCGATTTTCATTTCGAAATTTTTGGATTTTTGGTTTGAATAAATTTGTTCCTTTGCTGAAAAATAAAAAACACGAAATTGAAAAGCTAAACAACTAAAAGTTTAAAACTCAAAAAATTGTAAAATAAGAGAACTAACAAAGTCAAAAATTTGCCAATCACAAATTTTGATTTGACGATATCATTAAATTTTTGAGGGGGATGGCTAGACAAATTTTGGTGAATGTTTACGATCCACACAATATTTTTAAAATTTAATTTCATTACAACCTGTCTAACAGTTGCGGAGATTATTTGTCTAATATAGTTGCCAGAAGACGACAGATAAGTGGAAATGGGAAACTATTTTTTCATATTCTAGGATGTACGAAAGTCGACAGTTAAATTAAAGAAAACATTCTGAAAATCCTTGTAGTGTGATTATAACAAAATTTTGCACGGACCTCGCACGTGAGAGTAATCGGAAATACTGTTTTCAACGAAGTAGAAAAAAACAACTAAAAACTACAGGTGCAAGTTGGTCTTTTACTCACAAAAAGCAACAAGAAACCATCAGTTGTGGCTGTTCTACCAACGAATTTTATTAATTTGCCACGAATAGATCGAGTTCAGTAAATAAAATGCCAGAGTCTACGAGTAGTGCCATAACGGAAGACTATATAGATGACAACTGGTCGGTGTCAATCGCCCCAACCACCCCGTTGATAGCTTTCGACGACCTAATAGAAGAATACACCAAGGTAAATACCATCATTCTTTGAAAATTATTTATTCGTGTCTTTTTTAGGAAGGTTTCTTGATAGGTGAATTGAAAGGACTACAAGAGGTACCGATTAGTGATGAGGCTGAAAGACCATACACCCGTTGCAAAACTCTGGAAATCAAAACGTTCTTGAAGTCGTTGAACTATCAACCTTTCTACGACAGATACGGGAGAGTCATTCCTGAAGTAGTGAAGAAATTGCTGGGAAATTTGCTTCCAGTCACAGTTGGCTGGTACCGATGCAGATCATTCCGTGGCACCAAGATAACTCAAAAGGAGAATATGATTCACAGAGACCTTATGAGTTTGGTGCCCCTGGCAAAATATTTTGTTTTTTGTATAATAAACAAACCGACCGAATATTACAGCTCATTTAATTTTGGTGGGATGTTCTTCCAGTACAACGACTCTTTGTTCGAGCCAGTGCCTTCCAAGTTGGAAGGCGCAGGGCCGTCAGATTTGACAGAAAACGTGAGTAGAGAAATTTTTGACAATTTTGATACACGTCTAACCCAGGTTGTTCAGGAGGTTCTGTCGGTGGAATCAGGTGTGCATGAAGTGTACAGTCAACCCCCTGTGCTGTTGAGGGACCAGAATGGTAGAACTAATTCGCTAGATTTCTACAATAATCTTATCCCGTTAAATTTAAGTCTAAAAGAGTAAGTAGTTTTAAACTGTTCAAAATTTATCATAATGTTGTTGTCGTTTTTGTCACATTTACTTGTCATGTTTTTTTTTCGTCGTTGAGTGCTCATAGACAAATAGTCCAATCATGGCCATGGTCCAATAAATTCTTACTTTTATTTTAAAATATCGTTAGGTGATTAAAATTTTAAGAATGGATATCTAAAAGGGTTTTTTAACATATTAAAAACGGTCGCTAAAAATTTGAAATTGGCAATTTTGGGAAAATAAAAAATTCCTCGTCTATGTTGTATTATTTTATTTGTTTATATTACTATACTAGATATTTTTCTAAATTTTTCGCTGTAAAGATTTTCTACTATTAGGCAAAATGGTTTTATTTTGGAAAACTCCTTCTCATGCCATATGACGCGATAGGAGTTTGCAACCAATGGCACGTAAAAAGTGCAGACTTGATTTTGTAAAACAAGAAATTCCAAAATAGTTGGAATGAAGATAATGAAGACATTGAGTTTTCTTTTCATAGCATAAGATATTTCGTCGTCTGAGAACTTGTTTGATGTACAGACCAGAGCGCACTCAGGCCAATGTCGACTCTAAGCGTTCGGAAACGATTTGATTTATAAGCCATGACTCGTGATCTGATACACATCCCAACCGGTTTCGACCATAATTTCTTGCTGTTTCAACTTTCGAATTCTCAGTTTTTCGAAATTTTAGGTTGGGGACTTTTCAGTTTACTCTTCAATTTTACGATTTTAAAATTTTTCGATTTTTCAATTTTGACTTTTATAAACTCTTTTTCAGTTAATTCATTTTTCAGGTTTTTTAGTTTTTCAATTTTTCTATTTTTTTAGGTTTCGATTTTTCAAGTTCACTTTTTTGATTTTTCAGTTTACTTATTATTCTTATTATTCTATATTTTTCGATGTCTCAATTTTTCGATTCTTTGGATTCTGAGTTTTTGGGTATTTCAGTTTTAGGATTGTTCAGTTTTTCGATTCGTCAGTTTTTCTTTCATTTTTCAGTTTTTCGATATTTCAGTTTTGGGATTTTTCAATATTTCTATTCTTCGACTATTTTTGACTTCTGGATTTTTCGATGTGTCGACTTTTTACTTTTTCGATCTCTCAATTTTTTGGTATTTTAATTGTTCAATATTTAAAATTTTAGATTTTTCGATTTCTCGATTTTTCATTTCAGTTCTTCGTTTTTCAAATATTTTAATTTCTTAATCTATCGATTTTTCGACTTCCCGGTTTTAGATTTTCTGTTTTTCAATTGTCGTTTTTTCAAATTTTCGCTTTTTCAATTTTTCAAATTTGACATTTATAAACTGTCAATTTTTCGATTTTTTAATTAATCGATGTTTTGATTTTCAAGGCTTTCGATATTCCTGTTCTCCAATTCTTTAATTTAACGATTATTCAGGTTTTTGATTTTTCATTTTTTAGTTTTTTTAAGGTTTCGATTTTTGACTTCTGGAATTTTCGATGTGTCTATTTTTTTGCTTTTTAGATTTATCAATTTTTCGATTTTTAAATTTTAGGTTGTTTAATTTTTAAAATTTTAGATTTTTCGATTTCTCGATTTTTCTTTTCAGTTCTTCGATATTTCAATTTTTCAAGTTTTCGAATTTTTCAAATGTTTCGATTTTTTTCATAATCTTTTGATTTTTCGACTTCCCGGTTTTGGATTTTCTGTTGTCAATTGTCGTTTCAAATTTTTCGATTTTTCAATGTTTTGATTTCCCGATTTAGTTTACCATTTTTGGTTTTTCTTTCATTTTTCAGTTTTTCGATATTTCAGTTTTGGGATTTTTCAGGATATCGATTCTTCGATTTTTCGATTTTTGACTCTTGGATTTTTCGATGTGTCGATTTTTTTACTTTTTAGATTTTTCAATTTTTCGATTTTTAAATTTTAGATTGTTTAATTTTTAAAATTTTAGATTTTTCGATTTCTCGATTTTTCATTTCAGTTCTTCGATATTTCAATTTTTCAAGTTTTCGAATTTTTCAAATGTTACGATTTTTTTCTTAATCTTTTGATTTTTCGACTTCCCGGTTTCGGATTTTCTGTTTTTCAATTGTCGTTTTTTCAAAATTTCGCTTTTTCAATTTTTCAAATTTGACATTTATAAACTGTCAATTTTTCGATTTTTTAATTAATCGATGTTTTGATTTTCCCATTTCTTGACTTTCGAGGCTTTCGATATTCCTGTTCTTCAATTCTTTAATTTTTCGATTTTTCATTTTTTAGTTTTTTAAGGTTTCGATTTTTCGACTTCACTTTTTGGATTTTTCGATTGTCCAATTTTTCGACTTTTTAGGTTCTCAGTTTTTGGATATTTCAGTTTTGGGATTTTTCAATATTTCGATTCTTCGACTTTTCGATTTTTGACTTCTGGAGTTATCGATGTATCGATTTTTTTACTTTTTCGATTATTTAATCTTTGGATTTTTCGACCTCCCGGTTTTAGATTTTCTGTCGTCAGTTTTCTGTTTTTCAATTGTCATTTTGTCAAATTTTCGATTTTGTTAATTTTTCAAATTTGACATTTATAAACCGTCAATTTTTCGATTTTTTAATTAATCGATGTTTTGATTTTCCCATTTCTTGACTTTCAAGGCTTTCGATATTACTGAAAATCTGAAAATCCTTTTAGTGTGATCATAACAAAATTTTACACTCATACGTGAGAGTAATCGGAAATACTGCTTTCAACGAAGTAGAAAAAATTGGTCTAAAGAGTTTAGACAGTACTTCCCTCGCTGTCGGAAACTTGACGACTGCATGCCTATTGTGTTTTTTTTTTCTCATTACATTTTTGTAGTGGGAATTTAAAAAAAAATTGTGATGACGTCATCAACATTTTTGCAAGGACACGTATATCGGTTGGGATAGGTGTAGTGTAATACTAAGAATAAAATTATTGTATTCCCAAATTTTCGGGAAAATGAATTGGGTCGTTTTGAATATTGATTTCTTATAATCAATAAAATAACGAAACAATTTACTCACGTATACGGCGCCGGTGTGTAATATCTAGAGAGCGGATTTCTGTCGGGCTAGGCAAGGCCAAACTCGGTACGGCTCGTACGGGATGCGAATTCATTGCGGTTGCGGACTGCACTTCGTTTATTTGAGATTAGAATAACGCTGTTTCGTTGCACTCTGCTGTTAATTCCCGTTCTCATTTACTTAGCCGTTTGATTAATAAATCGTTAATTATATTTATGGAATTAGTACCGATTAAACGTGACGTAGCCCGACAAAAATCCGCTGTCTAGTAATATGAAAGGCAACTGAAAATCGTTTATGTATAAACATTCTTAATTTAAGATGACAAGCGTAACAGCATACGTGAGAGTCAAACAGAGAAACTGTAAACAAAACGACCATCGGTTTTATTGCTTCGACTTCCGCTTATTATATAAAACATTGGGTTTTATTTTAATTCTTGACGGTGAAATTCACAATTGGTTGATTATAAACATGTCTATTTCACATTCGCGGAACCAAGTGAGCGCATAAAACAAATGCAGGTCTGTAATGTTAAAGTCGATGTAAATAAGCGTGTTACCAAATTGGGTTGGTTGGGGTGTAATACTAATAATAAGTGTTGCCTTTAATTTAATCAATAAAATAAATTGACTTCATTAATTTTTTTGAACCACCTCTTAAGAAAATCTAAAAAATATGAATGGAATAATAAATCACAAGTACAAACTCATCATATTTTTTGCATTTTAGATAGGATTTATTCAGCAAAATTTAAGGGTGACGTCATCAATTTTTTTAGGAGGGATGAACAAATACATTTTGAACAAAAGTTTACCATGCTTATGATAATTTTAAAATATCTTCAAGATTTCGAAGCATTCGGTTTTGTAGTTCCTGAGTAAATCAATAAAATAAATTTACGCTTTCATTTATTTTCTTGAATCACCCTGTATATGCAAATCCAAAAAATATGAATGGAGTGATAGATCACAAGTACAGACTGATCATATTTTGTACATTTTAGATATGATTTATTCGGCAAATTTTCGAGCTGACGTCATCAAGTTTTTGGAGGGGATAAGCAAATATATTTTGACTAAACATTTATTATGCTCTTTATAACCTTAAAACATCTGCAAGATGTCAGAACATTCCGTTTTGTAGTTCCTGATTAAATCAATAAAATATATTTACGCATTCATTAATTTTTTTGAGTCACCCTGTATATGCAAATCCAAAAAATATGAATGGAGTGATAAATTACAAGTACAGACTCATCATATTTTTACAGTTTAGATAGGATTTATTCGGCAAACTTTCGAGCTGACGTCATCAATTTTTTGGAGGGGATAAGCAAATATATTTTGACTAAACATTTATTATGCTCTTTATAACTTTAAAACATCTGCAAGATTTCAAAGCATTCGGTTTTGTAGTTTCTGAGTAAATCAGTAAAATAAATTTACGCATTCATTAATTTTTTTGAGTCACCCTGTATATGCAAATCCAAAAAATATGAATGGAGTGATAGATTACAAGTACAGACTCATCATATTTTGTACATTTTAGATATGATTTATTCCACAAACTTTTGAGCTGACGTCATCAACTTTTTGGAGGGGACAAGCAAATATTTTTTGACTAAAGATTTATGATGCTCTTTATAGCCTTAAAACATCTGCAACATTTCAAAGCATTCTGGTTAGCAGATTAAAAATTAAATTTCAAAATGTTGTTTTATAATTTTGATTTTTTTTTCCAAAAATCTGGACGTTTCGGGTGAAAAGTCGATTCAGAGTTGTAAACTACATGTGTAGGACTATGTTATTTTATACAATTGAAAACCCATTTACTATGTACAATTTTGAAGTGACGTCATCGTATTAGTGGTGGGGATGATTAGACAAATTTTGGTTAGCGTTTTACCATCTACATGATATTCTTAATATAAGTACAAAATTTCACAACAATCGGTCGAGTACTTTCGGAGATTATCTGTCTAATAAAAATCCGGGACGGCAGACGGACAGACGGACAGACGGACGGACAGACGGACAGACGGACAGACAGACGGAAATGGGAGACCTATTTCTTCGTCTTCTAGGGGTCATGAAAGATCGAGAAAACGTAAAAGTAGAGAGTCGGCCGACGGACTCGATTACAATACTTCCTTTGCTTACGCTCGGGAAGTAAAAACAACTAAAAACTACAGGTGTAACTTTATCTTTTACTTACAAAAAGCAACAATTTTGGTTATTCTACCAACGAATTTAATTAATTTACCATTTTAAGTAAAAAGACAGAGTCTACGGAAGTAGATAACAAGTGGTCGGTGTCCATGGCCCCAATCACAGTCCCGTTGTTAGCTGTCGACAACCTAGCATATTACCACGTCCAGGTAAATACCATCATTCTTTGAAAATTATTTATTCGTGTCTTTTTTAGCAAGGCCTCTTGATAGGTGAAATGAAAGAAAGATCAGAAGTTGTACCGATTAGCGATGCCGTTGAAAATCCATACATCCGTCGCTACAAAACCTTGCATATTAAAACGTGCGTGAAGTGGAACACAGGTTTCTACAACAATGGGAGACTCAGAGAAATGCTGACGCGTGTGCTGGGAGATTTGTTTCCAAAGATGGTTGGCTGGTACCGATGCACAACAAGCAGTGGCGCCGGGATAACTGCAAGGGAGGCTGTAATTCACCAAAATCTTATGAGTTTGGTGCCTCTGCTTCCAGAATATTTTGTTTTTTGTATAGTAAACTTTGCACAGCCCAAAAATACATTTATTTTTAAACGGACGTTCTGCACGTACAAGGACTTTCGGTTCGAGGTAGTTCCTGAAGAGATAATGAAGCCATTCTCAACCCGTTTGGTAGGCGACGAGTTCCTACGAATGTACCCTGGGATACCTAGCGCAGAGCAGAGAGATTTTACAGAACTAAAAAGACTATCAGAGTACCGAAAAAACATGATTAGACGATTACTTGAAAATGCTGGTGCACGTCTAACCCAGATTGCTGAGGAGCTTCCGAACCTGGAAAATCAAACGAATGAATTGGAACGTCAATTGTTAGCGCAAATTATGTTATTTTGGTAATTCTGGATGTATGTGCTTGATTTACCCATGTTATGTACCGTAAAAGGGTTGTTTTAATTTATTAAAAAATTATCGTAATATTGTTCTCGTTTTTGTCATATTTACTTATCATCTTTTTTTTGGTGTCCACAAACAAATGGTCCAATAAATTCTTACTTTATTTCTTGACTCTTTTATTTTTGAAGCCCGTATTTTAGGTGGTTAATATTTTGATAATAGGGGTTTAGAATGGTTTTTTGAAATATTAAAAGTTGTCCCTAATAATTCGAAATTAGAAAATTTGAGAAAATTAAAGATTCTTCGTCTATGTTGTATTTTTCGTTTGTTTATATTGCTATATAACTAGGATATTTCTCTAAATTTTTCTCTGTAAAGATTTCTGTTTTTAGCCAAAATGGCTTTATATATATAATATATATATGACGTGAAAGAATATCTTATACAGAGTGAGTATTCTAATAACGGGACCCTAACCAATTTTCAATGCAACACAACATACATCTATCAGTTAACGCCCGTTAATCTGGCGCATCCACCATTTTGATAAAAATGTTAAATTTATCCAATTTCGTCGCGATCGCGAATCTGGATTTATTCCAGAAGGTGGAAGCAAGAAACAAAGAAATGGACGAGAAAATGAACGCAAGAATGGAAAAGAAAATTGAAGAAATCAAAGAAGAAATGAAGGACGTAAAAACAAATCTGGAAAATATGGAAAATATTGTCAGACGAAATATGATGGGAATGGACAACAATCTGGAAGATCGAATGAAAACTACAGAAGATGAGTGAAGACATTTGACGGCGTTATAGAGGAGTCAAACAGTCCATGGTCTTCGCTCGTAGTAGTAGTGACCAAAAAAGACGGATCGACGAGATTCTGCGTAGACTACAAGAAATTAAACGATGTAACCAAAAAGGGCAATTACCCGCTTCCACGAATTGATGACACGTTCACAGCATTATCAGGATCCGCCTGGTTTTCCACGTTAGACCTAATGCCTTTTGGACTCTGTAACACTCCGGCTACTTTTGAGATACCAGTGGAGATGGTATTACGAGGACTAACATGGAAAACATGTTTGGTTTATTTAGACGACATCATGGGAAAGACATTTGAGGAGCACTTGACCAACTTGGAAGAAGTATTTAGCCGAATGAGGGAGGCAAATTTGAAGTTGAAACCGCAGAAGTGGCTCCTCTTCCAAAAAGAAGTAGAATTTCTGGGACATACTGTTTCGGCAAACGGGATCAAGACTGCGGGAACAAAGATCAATGGGATTCGCGACTAGCCAAGACTAAGAGTTTCTTGGGATTATTACCGACTGACGGATTTGAAGTCTCAGTTTAACTGGACTGCTGAATATGAAGCAGCCTTTAAAATATTAAAGGACGCACTAAGCTCTAGTCCTATTCTGTCCTATCCTCAATCATCAGGAATGTTCATCTTGGTCATCGACGCGAACAACATCGGAATAGATGTTGTATTGTCATATGCAGATAGGGAAATCGGAAAAAGGGAAGCTGGTACAAAAAAATTGGTCTAAAGAGTTTAGACAGTACTTCCTTCGCTGTCGGAAACTTGACGACTGCATGCCTATTGTGTTTTTTTTTTTCTCATTACATTTTTGTAGTGGGAATTTAAAAAAAAATTGTGATGACGTCATCAACATTTTTGCAAGGACACGTATATCAGTTGGGATAGATGTAGTGTAATACTAAGAATAAAATTATTGTATTCCCAAATTTTCGGGAAAATGAATTGGGTCGTTTTGAATATTGATTTCTTATAATCAATAAAATAACGAAACAATTTACTCACGTATACGGCGTCGGTGTGTAATATCTAGAGAGCGGATTTCTGTCGGGCTAGGCAAGGCCAAACTCGGTACGGCTCGTACGGGATGCGAATTCATTGCGGTTGCTGCACTTCGTTTATTTGAGATTAGAATAACGCTGTTTCGTTGCACTCTGCTGTTAATTCCCGTTCTTATTTACTTAGCCGTTTGATTAATAAATCGTTAATTATATTTATGGAATTAGTACCGATTAAACGTGACGTAGCCCGACAAAAATCCGCTGTCTAGTAATATGAAAGGCAACTGAAAATCGTTTATGTATAAACATTCTTAATTTAAGATGACAAGCGTAACAGCATACGTGAGAGTCAAACAGAGAAACTGTAAACAAAACGACCATCGGTTTTATTGCTTCGACTTCCGCTTATTATATAAAACATTGGGTTTTATTTTAATTCTTGACGGTGAAATTCACAATTGGTTGATTATAAACATGCCTATTTCACATTCGCGGAACCAAGTGAGCGCATAAAACAAATGCAGGTCTGTAATGTTAAAGTCGATGTAAATAAGCGCGCTACCCTTATGTTTCAACCGAGTTTTTCCTTTAACAAATTTTGTGTCTACCAAATTGGGTTGGTTGGGGTGTAATACTAATAATAAGTGTTGCCTTTAATTTAATCAATAAAATAAATTGACTTCATTAATTTTTTTGAACCACCTCTTAAGAAAATCTAAAAAATATGAATGGAATGATAAATCACAAGTACAAACTCATCATATTTTTTGCATTTTAGATAGGATTTATTCAGCAAAATTTAAGGGTGACGTCATCAATTTTTTTAGGAGGGATGAACAAATACATTTTGAACAAAAGTTTACCATGCTTATAATAACTTTAAAATATTCCCAAGATTTCAAAGCATTCGGTTTTGTAATTCCTGATTAAATCGATAAAATAAATTCACGCCTTCATTAATTTTTTTGAGTCACCCTGCATATGCAAATCCAAAAATATGAATGGAATGATAAATCACAAGTACAGACTCATCATATTTTGTACATTTTAGATATGATTTATTCGGCAAACTTTCGAGCTGACGTCATCAAGTTTTTGGAGGGGATAAGCAAATATATTTTGACTAAACATTTATTATGCTCTTTATGACCTTAAAACATCTGCAAGATTTCAGAGCATTCGGTTTTGTAGTTCCTAATTAAATCAATAAAATATATTTACGCATTCATTAATTTTTTTGAGTCACCCTGTATATGCAAATCCAAAAAATATGAATGGAGTGATAAATTACAAGTACAGACTCATCATATTTTTGCAGTTTAGATAGGATTTATTCGGCAAACTTTCGAGCTGACGTCATCAATTTTTTGGAGGGGATAAGCAAATATATTTTGACTAAACATTTATTATGCTCTTTATAACCTTAAAACATCTGCAACATTTCAAAGCATTCTGGTTAGCAGATTAAAAATTAAATTTCAAAATGTTGTTTTATAATTTTGATTTTTTTTCCAAAAATCTGGACGTTTCGGGTGAAAAGTCGATTCAGAGTTGTAAACTACATGTGTAGGACTATGTTATTTTATACAATTGAAAACCCATTTACTATGTACAATTTTGAAGTGACGTCATCGCATTAGTGGTGGGGATGATTAGACAAATTTTGGTTAGCGTTTTACCATCTACATGATATTCTTAATATAAGTACAAAATTTCACAACAATCGGTCGAGTACTTTCGGAGATTATCTGTCTAATAAAAATCCGGGACGGCAGACGGACAGACGGACAGACGGACGGACAGACGGACAGACAGACGGAAATGGGAGACCTATTTCTTCGTCTTCTAGGGGTCATGAAAGATCGAGAAAACGTAAAAGTAGAGAGTCGGCCGACGGACTCGATTACAATACTTCCTTTGCTTACGCTCGGGAAGTAATTAGGAAAAAAGGGGTGATTGTACTGTTTTGGAATGTCCAAGGGGGGAATAGTAATGGGAATACGAAAAAAAATGCAGGAATTGGAAAAGGAAAGTAATAACAGAAAGTAATACAGCTGGATAATAATCGATGGGAAATAATAACCGTTTATAGCAAGAAAATGGAAGAAACCAAGATAAACATAGAAAAGGAAACGAAAGAAAAAGAAGATGAAAAAATACTTATAGGAGGGGATTTTAACGCAAGAGTGTGTGATAAGGGGACAAGAATAATAGATAAAGAAAAGGGAGAGAAAACCTCTTCAAAAGACAAAGCAAATAACAAAGAAGGGAAAATATTATGGAAGATAATAATAGAAGAAATGGAATGTGAAATTTTGAATGGAAACGAGGAAGGAGATGAAGAAGGCGAATAGACGTACGTAGGGGGTAGGGGAGAATCAATTATAAACCATGAGATTGTCAACGAAGAGGCGTGGGAAGAAATAGAAAGTTGCAAAGTGGGGGAAAGGGTAGAATCAGACCAAATGCCACTCGAAATAAAAATCAAAGGAAAAGAGCAAGAGTACGAAAAATAAGAGAGAAGAAACGAAAGAAAAGAAATAGAAACAAGAATATGGGATGTATAGGGAATTCAAAGATACAGAAGTAGACTAGAAAAAAAGAAATTCGAAGTAAAAGAAGAAATAGAAGCTATGATAGCAGAACTGATCAATATTTTAGACTATTGGGGACCACTTGTGTCCTTTTCTATAGAATTTAAGAAAATACCGAAGTCCCCTACTGGTTTTTATAGAATTTAAAACAATCTAGCGGACTTCTAGTGTCTTTCTTTATATAATTTTAAGAGAAAATCGAGTCCCTTAGTGACTTTGGTATTGTGCGTAATTTTTTATACAGAATTTGAGAGGATCTTGGAGGCTCCTTTGTCGTTTTATTTTATTTAATAACAATCTCGGGTCCCCCTAGTATTTTTCTTATATAGATTTCAAAAGAATGTCTGGGTCTTTCCATGTAGAATTTAAAAGACTATTGGGGACCACTTGTGTCCTTTTCTATAGAATTTAAGAGAATCTCGGGCTTCCCTAGTATCTTTTTTTAAGAATTAAAAGAACCTTCGGGGCCTCGAGTATCTCTTTCATAGAATTTATAAAAATCTCGGAGTCTCCTACTGCTTTTTATAGAATTTAAAACAATCTCAGGGACTTATAGTGTCTTTCTTTATATAATTTTTAGGATCGAGACGGATGGGGGCTTCTTTTTTAATTAATAAGTACATTTAGTTTTCTTTGCATAACACGATTACGATTAGGTATTTTAAACGGTAATTTGTCAAGGAAAATTAGGGATTTTACAATCAAGCTCCACCTCACCGCTTACAACGAATAAAAAAATCATCAGAATTGGGATGGGGCGGGTGGGCGGGGCTTATATTTTGTCTTTTTTTTTCTTAATATACATAGCCATCTTTTCACAACAAGAAACTTAAAATATGCTTAAAATGGTACAATTTTACAAGGAAATATGGATTTTGCAATTATGGGGCGGAACCTAACTGCAAAATCGATATTGCCTTATACAAATTTTCTATTTTAAACTTGTTTTAAGATTCATGTTGTGGGAAGAAGTCTACACATATTTAAACAAAAAGGCAAAATTTAAGCCCGCCCACCCGCCCTATCTCAATTGTGACGATTTTTTTTCATTCGCTGTGAACCAAGGGGGCAAAACTTAACTGCAAAATACTTATTTCTTTGCAAGAAATTAAAAACATGTTTTCGAGTATCGTCTTGTTCAAAAAATACTATGTATAATGAGAAAAAAAATTAACCCCGCCCACCCACCCCATCTCAATTGTTATGATTTTTAATTCTTACATACTTACGTTTAAAATGGTACATTTTTGTAAGGAAATATGGATTTTTTAATTAGGTTCCGCCCCTAGGTCTACCAACGAATGAACCCTTCATTATTATTTAGATTAGGGCAGCTACGGGTGGGCCTTAATCTATGGCTTTAATTTTTTCTTAATGTACATAGTATTCTTTGAATAACACCATACTCAAAAATATGTCTTACATGGTAATTTCTTATGGGACGGAGCTTGATTGCAAAATCGATATTTCTTGATACAAATTTTCCATTTTAAACATTTTAAGAAAAAAAGGCAAAATGTAGCCCCTCCCACCCGCCCTATCTCTATTGTGGTGATTTTTTTTTATTCGTCGTGAGCCAAGAGGGCGGAGCTTAACTGCAAAAATCCGTATTTCTCCACGAGAAATGAAAAACATATTTTTGAGTATTCGTTGTCAGACCTAGGGGCGGAGCCTAATTGCGAAATTCTTATTTTCCCAGAAAAATTTACCATTTTAAACGTGTTTAAGTGTTCAGGAATAAAAAAAATCATGACAATTAAGATGGGGTGGGTGGGCGGGGTTTGGGGTTTATATTTTGCCTTTTTTATTTTAATATACATAGTATTCTTTGAACAACACGATGCTCAAAAACATGTTTTTAATTACTTGTAAAGAAGTAAGTATTTTGCAGTTAAGGTTCTCCCCCTTGCTTCACGATGCATAAAAAATCATCACAATGGAGATTGGGTGGGTGGGCGGGGCATATATTTTGCCTTTTTGTTTTAATATTTGTAGACTTCTTTTCGCAACATGAAACTTAAAACGTGTTTAAAATGAAAAATTTGTGTACCATTTCAACCATCTTTTAAGTTTCTTGTTGTGAAAAGATGTATATTAAGAAAAAAAAAGGCAAAATATATGCCCCGCCCACCCACCCTATCTCAATTCCGATGAATTAAAAACTGCAACGTCAAAATTGACCTGAGACGAGGAGAAAGTACCTCGAAATAATGAAAAAAAAAAGTGGGATGAAACGTACCATTTTACTTTCCAGCCTTCCACTGATTTCAGTTTAGAAATTTCATCTAAAACGTCCGATAATCGAGTCCTTAAACCCAAGTCATTCAGATGAGAATTGGATTTGATAGTAAGAGACACGATTTAATCCCGAAAGTGGAGATAAGTAACCACTTGAGGGATTTACATCGCATTTTCGCCTTGTGGTGTATATACTATTTTTTGCCGTCTCCGGACTATAGGTACTAAATTTTAAATTGGGAAGAAAATATTCGAAATTACCTATCATCAGTTGCGATAGGATTTTGCAATTAAATTCCGCTCCTTTTGCTCTTGACTATTAAAAAAAACTTGACTTTATTTTTTCGGAATATATATATAACTAATATTCTTTGAACAACACGATACTCAAAAACATGTTTTTAATTTTCCATAAAGAAATAAGGATTTTGCAGTTAAGCTCCCCCTTCTTGGTTCACCACGAATAAAAAAAATCATCACAATTGAGATAGGGCGGGTGGGCGGGCCACATTTTGCCTTTTTGTTTTAATATTCATAGACGTCTTTTCACAACATGAAACTTAAAACATGTTTAAAATGGAAAATTTGTGTACCATTTCAACCATGCTTTACGTTTCTTGTCGTGAAAAGATGGCCATGTATACTAAGAAAAAAAAAAAGGCAAAATATAAGCCCCGCCCACCCACCCTATCTCAATTCTGATGAATGGAAAACTGCAAAAATTGGCCTGTTTGCTTAAAACATGAGAAAGTTCCTCGAAATAATGAAAAAAAAGTGGGGTGAAACGTACCATTTTACTTTCCAGCCTTCCACTGATTTCAGTTTAGAAATTTCATCTAAAATGTCCGATAATCGAATCCTTAAACCCAAGTCATTCAGATGAGAATTGGATTTGATAGTAAAAAAGCAACGTCAGCGGGAACAGCAACTGCAACGTCAACAGCAAATTTAGAAATCCCAGTTTAAGGAGAATATTTAAAATAATAAATTTTAATGGGTTTCATTTTTATATCTTTTTCTACATTTTGGCTTTGTAATACCTTGCTGACAACCTTAGAAGCTCCGGAAACAAGAAAGATATACATATGGCAAGGGAGGAATAATGGATGCAACGAAGAATATACCGAGTTGAAGAGAAAAGCAAGGGAAAAATTAAGAAAATGGAAGAATAACAGGGGAAGGAAAGAAAAGTACTTACAAGCAAGAGAGAATTATAGGCGAAAATGTGGAGAAAGAAAAAGAGAAAAAAGAAGAAGAAGAGAAGACAGTAAAGTCCCTGAAAACAGAAGAAGTATGAGGATATATAAACAAGGAACGGAGAAGGAAGACAGATTGAAAGACTGAAAAGAGGAAAAGCACCAGGAGGGGATGGAATCCAGAACGAAGCGTGGATGTTCGGGATAGAAGGAGGGAAAGAAAGGGATATGAAGAACTACCGAGGAATCATCTTGCTCAATACGGCGTACAAGATATACGCAATGATACTAGAAGAGAGGTTACGAAAGGAGGTGGAAGCAAGGAGTATGTTACCAGATGGTCAGGCAGGGTTTAGGAAAAGAAGAGGTACTGTGGACAATGTATACATCCTGCGGCATTTAGTGGGAAGAGAAATAAGGAAAGAGGGTGAATGAATGTACGCATTGTTCGTAGATTTCAAAGCAGCGTTTGATAGCGTGAACAGAAGAAAATGTGGGAGTATTTGAGGAGAAAGGGAGTAGATGCATACTTGGTAACGAAAATGGAAGAAATATATGAAGTAATGTGAGAGTGAATGGAGTAGAGAGCGAGAGTTTTTATACCAATAGAGGAAGTGAGATAGGGATGCACACTCAGCTCCGCATTGTTTGCAGCTTATCTAGGAGATATAGATGAAATGTTCAGGAAAACACAGACAGGAGGGGTGGTAGTCGGCAAAGAGAAAGTGTGGTCGTTGGCGTACGCAGATGATTTGGTGATTTTGGCAAAGAAAAGGGAAGAAGTGAAAAGAATGAGTAAAAGTTTCGAGAATTGTGTAAAAAAAAGGAATTGGAAGTGAATGTGGAAAAAACAAAAATGGTGGTGTTTAGGAAGAAAGTAAGAAAGGAGAAGGAAGAGTGGGCATTGAACAGGTGAAAGAATTCCAGTACTTATGGTGTACATTAAAGAGCAATAACTCGGATAGACCGCATATTCATGAAATGGTCCGAAAAGCGAACAAAGTGATAGGAATTGTATGGGTAATAGGAGAGAGAAAAATTGGACATGATTATAAGTGAAGAATGATGATGTTTGGTAGTTTGATCAAAAGTGTATTTATGTACGGAGCTGAGATTTGGGGATGGAGGGAATATGACGAAATAGAGAGAGTGCAAGAAAAATACTTAAAATGGACATTGGGATTGGAAAAGTATACGCCGGGGTATATAGTGAGAGAAAAAACAAAAAGGGAAAAAATGAGAGTGGAAGCAGGTAAAAGGGCAGTTGGATTTGAAGAGAAGTTTAGTGAGAGAGGTGAATATTGCAAGAACGTTGGAAAGAAATAAGAAAGGAAGGGGGAAAACATGTTTGGAACGAAATAGACAAGTATTATGAAGGAAAGGGATATATGCATGTGAAGAAATTGTATGAGTATGAAAGCAGAGACAAGGATATAGATAAGCAAGTACGCAGATCCATAATATCGGAGTCTAAATATAATGTAAAGTACTGAAAAATAGTAAAGGATGAAGTGCCAAAGTACATACACAGAGAGAGTATAAAGGAGAAAAGAATGATGGCGAGATTTAGGTGTGGAAATGAAGAGAAAGAGAATAATTTTTGGATGGACGAAACTGACAGAAGGTGTAGGATATGTTGGAGAGAGGGAGAAACAATATAGAGCATATTATGCTGGAAGGATGTGAGGGATTGAGAGAATCGGAGGAAAGTAGGGAAAAAATGCTAAACGAGGATGGAAGAGGACTGGGCTGGATGAAAGAAGTACGGAAGGGGTGGACAAGCAGAAAGAATAGAACAATTACTAATATTTTTATATAAAACTCGAATATTAATTTAATTTTATTTAATTTATTGATTTATTTGTATGATGTAGATTAAGTTAATTTGTACCCCTACTGGGAATCTTATTAAGCCTGTAAGGCAAATAATAAATTAATTGGAAATTGACACAACGCGTTGACGACATCGTCGAAACAATATTTTCAGTTCCCCGCAACTACGACCCAGGTTTGCACCCATTTGAAGCAGCCCGTGAGTACACAAGAGCCCTAAACGCAGTCAAACTAGAAAAAGTCTTCGCTAAACCGTTCGTCGGAAATCTGGATGGCCACAGGGACGGAGTTTCGTGCATCTCCAACCACCCCAAACGGTTATCAGTTTTAATCAGCGGAGCTTACGACGGCGAGGTTCGGGTTTGGGACTTGCCCCAGAAGCTGTGTCTTCGTAATTTTGTGGCTCACGAAGGTGTGGTTCGTGGGGTTATTTATAATCCTGCAGGAAACCATTTTTTAACGCTGGGGGATGATAAGACTATCAAGACGTGGAAAACTGCAGCTCCACAGTTTGGAGAGGAGGAGGAGCCGGTGAATACGGTCATAAGTAAAACTGTTCTGACGGGTATTAGCCACCATGTTACGGATCCTGTGTTTGCCATTTGTAGTGAAATTTGTCAAGTGTGGGAAGAGACGAGGAATGAGCCTGTAAGGACGTTTGAATGGGGGGTTGATAGTTGCATGATATTGCGTTCAATCCTCTCGAGCCGAATTTGTTAGCGTCGTGTGCTAGCGATAGAAGTATAATTTTGTATGACACTAGGGATTGTGGGCCACTGAGAAAAGTCGTCCTAAAATTGAGAACTAAGAAAATCTGTTGGAACCCTATGGAGGCCTTTATCTTCACAGCAGCCAATGAAGATTACAAGTAAATTTAGTTTTGTTTACAAAGAACAAACAAATTTTTAATTTTTATTTGTAGCTTGTACACATTTGACACCAGAAATCTCAAAAAACCAGCTACTGTTCACATGGACCACATAGGCGCTGTGACTTACGTTGATTATGCACCAACTGGTCGAGAATTTGTTAGTGGAAGCTATGACAAAACTATCAGGATTTTTGAAACAAGTAAAGGCCACTCGAGAGAAGTTTACTACACTAAAAGAATGCAGCGTATTACTTGTGTCCAGTGGTCTCTTGATAATAAATACATTTTGAATGGTTCTGATGAAATGAATATTAGAATTTGGAAGGCTCGCGCTTCTGAGAAGCTGGGACCGGTAAGATTAATTATTATTATTATTGTTGTTATTAATAGATTGTTTAATTTCAGTTAAAACCACGTGAAAAAGCCGCTCTGAACTATAGTGAAGCTCTGAAAGAAAAATATGCTGCACATCTAAAAATACGGCGGATTGCTAGGCACAGGCACGTGCCTAAACATGTATATAACGCGCAAAAAGAATTGCGCACTATTAGGGATAAAGGGAAGAGGAAGGACGCTAATCGTAGGGCGCACTCTAAACCTGGTGAAGTTCCACGTCAGCCAGAAAGGGAGAAACATGTGCTCAAGGAAGATCAATAACGTCTGTATTTACATATTGAATATTAAAGTACTTTTTTACAACAAAGAGTGTTTTTTCTCAATTATGTGTTTCCAAAATAAAAACATCCGAAGCTTTATAATAAATAACGAAAACTGGCAAACTGTGATCCTAGATTACTATTTACTCTCGATTCCATTGTTTGTATAATTGGTTGCATACCTAAAGTACCTACTTGAATGGTCGTTTCATTTATTAGAGTGGTATCGAAAAAATTATTCTGACAAAAACCAAGGGGCCTAATTAGAACAAATTTGTGCAACTTTAACATTTTGCTAAAAATTTGTCTGAGATATTGTGGTATTAATCTTGACATTTAAATTTCGCGTTGATAAAAGAACGCCGCCACAGCGCATTTGAAAATTTAAAAATAAGAAAAATCATTCAAACGTGGGCAATCACGTGTGGAGCGTTTAGGTAATCAGTGGATGCCACCCTATGGGTTAGTAGTGGTTAGGGTGGGAAAGTACAGCAGGTAAAAAATTGGAAGATCACTCGACCTAAGGCTAGGGTAGAGACAAACCAACAAAGCTTTGTTGGTTTGTCTATGCTCCGTGGATCCTTTAGTTATTGGTACTCGTGCAAGTTCATCTATGTGTGTAGTTGGTTGCCTACATAGGTTGCCTACATGTGGCGTAACCACAGTATAGATATCAATCAGTAGAGACAACTCGCTATTTTTACTCACCCGTTTTCATGGGTGGTCGTTTGTCTTGTGACCGTATGAGGGCGCGCAACGCAAGGTACTTCTCTTTCTTACACATTGGGACATTGAACTGCGATACTTTGGTTATCTAGTGACTTTAATGTGAAATATTTGGAATTTGGCAGTTTAGTTGCATCGGTTTTGATGATGATTTAAGGCTGATCTTCGGGTGTAACTGCCCATTCACAATAGACATAAGACATAAGAACCAGCGCATAACATAATTTACGTTTTTGGTTTCTGTCTGGCTTATGCTTATCTACGTTCACAGTGGACAGAGTGAACTCTGTAAGAATTGTTAAACTGCGCAAACGCAGAACGGAATAACTCCTGGCTAAAGATAGAAACGGCTAACCTAAAACTGAGTCAATCAAAATATCTAACCTACAATTTCATACGATATTCGAACTTGACAACTCGCAGTACAGAACACACTCGCAGTGTGAAGCTTTGATTATAATTTATATAATATAATCAAAGGTGTGAAGTGCCAAGTGCCAACTGTCAAAGGGAATTCAATAGCAGCATTCAAAAGTCCCTAGATTTTAACATAATTTTGACATAATTCGTGCACAAAGTTGAACTTATTTCAACTTTGTGTAGGCACACAAGGATTACATAAAACGTTCATTAGCATAAGAATTACGTTCGTCCACTGTGAACAGGGGTACACGTTTTCCATCGTTTCAACTTTATGTATTTATGTAAGCTTTATGTACTTGTTATGCCTTATGTCCATTGTGAATGGGCAGTAATTATTGCAGTTAAGTGTAATTTTCACAGAGACATTTTAAAAAGCGTTGTTCACGTTTTCATAGGACCATTGTTTACTGTTTAATTTTTTTGTAAAAAAATTAAATGTTATAGTGAACCAAGACCTATAAGGTTATATGGCCATCATAAAAGTAGTTGACCGCAAATAGATACCCCCTTTGTGTGGTTCGCACTAAGCTTACCGGTTGGCAATAAATCATCTTCTAAACATTTCTTGCTCATATTTAACAGGGCCGGCTTTCAAAGCAAGTGGTTATTTCGGAACCCTCAGCGGCTGCAGGTAGTAAAGAAATAGTGGAGAGGTGGATTTTCATATTTAGTGAAAGCCGCCCCTGAACGAAACCACAAGAGCCGGTCGAGCTGCAGTGGACACGTTATTTACGACCCTAAAACCTTTTCTATTGTAAACAACTTAACTTCGACACAATGGGATGATTTTATGATGGCCATATAACCTTATAACTCTTGGTTCACTATACATATATTAGCGTTTTCTAATAATGTTGAATTTTACAACCATTTACAGCCATCATGAAAAAGAAATTAATGAAACGTAAAATCGTAATCAGAGAAGCGGGCCACATCTAAATTTCAACACGGCCTTTCAAATTTATTATAATAAATTGTGTGGTTTCTAAGATCAACTAGTTACAAAATGTTATTGTTTTTACACTATTTTTAAGTCTTTTCCAAAAATTCATTTGCACAAAGTGTAGTAAATTGTGTACACGAATCAATTTTAAAATGAAGCGTTTGTGATCCTTTTTAAATTGGGTGGCGACATCTAGAAATATTTTGGGCAACGACCACCGGTGACGGCTTAAAATTCGGGTCAGAAAGATCAAAGGCACCGACACGAGTTGTCTCTACTGATTGATTTCTATACTGTGGCGTAACTAATAGGGTGCAAAACTGCAAACCATAGGGCGAACACTTATAAATATTTTTTTCTGACACAAGGAAGCATTTCCACAACTTTTGAAGGTAAGGAACGTGATCAGGGGGTAATGTAGAAGAGTTTTTGCGCAAACAGTTTGTGCGAAATCGTGAAGTGTCCTTTGTAAAATTTCACCCCCTTTGTAAAATTTCACCACGAATTTTATTAATTTGCCACGAGTAGATCGAGTTCAGTAAATAAAACTAAAATGACACAGTCTACAAGTAGTGCCACAACGGAAGACTATATAGATGACAATTGGTTGGTGTCCATCGCCCCGTTGATAGCTCAGTCAATCACCGAAGAGAGGAAAACACCAAGGTAAATACCATCATTCTTTGAAAATTATTTATTCGTGTCTTTTTTAGGAAGGTTTCTTGATAGGTGAATTGAAAGGACTACAAGAGGTACCAATTAGTGATGAGGTTGAAAGACCATACACCCGTTGCAAAACTCTGGAAATTAAAACGTTCTTGAAGTCGTTGAACTATCAACCTTTCTACGACAGATACGGGAGAGTCATTCCTGAATTAGTGAAGAAATTGCTGGGAAATTTGCTTCCAGTCACAGTTGGCTGGTATCGATGCAGATCATTCCGTGGCATCAGGATAACTCAACAGGAGAATATGATTCACAGAGACCTTATGAGTTTGGTGCCTCTGCCAAAATATTTTGTTTTTTGTATAGTCAATAAACCGACCGAAAATGACAGCTCATTTAATTTTGGTGGGATGTTCTTCCAGTACAACGACTCTGTGTTCAAGACAGTGCCTTCCAAGATGGCAGGCGCAGGGCCGTTAGATTTGACAAAAAGTGAGTAGAGAATTTTTTGAGAATTTTGATACAGGTCTAACCCAGGTTGTTCAGGAGGTTCTGCCGGTGGAATCAGGTGTGGGTAAACTGAACAGTAAACCCCCTGTGCTGTTGAGGTACCAGGCTGGTAGAAATAATTCGCTAGATTTCTACAATCTATCCCGTTAGATTTAAGTCTAGAAGAGTAAGGAGTTTTAAATTGTTCAAAATTTATCGTAATGTTGTTGTCGTTTTTGTCACATTTACTTGTCATTTTTTTTTTTTCGTCGTTGAGTGCTCATAGACAAATGGTCCAATAAATTCTTACTTTTATTTTTAAAGATCGTTAGGTGGTTAAAATTTTGAGAATGGGTATCTAAAATGGTTTTTTCACATATTAAAAATCGTGGCTAAAAATTTGAAATTAGCAATTTTCGGGAAATAAAAATTCATGTAGCGGTCATTTCTACGGAACCACTCGATAAAAAGTCAAGTTGGTAGCCCTGTCACCTAGTACTTTACGCCGAACGCGGTTGGTAGCGGTAGTTGACATGGCAATCGAAACTAGCACAACACGCAAAGTCATTTAATAGATAAGGTTGCCACATTGGGATGCCATATTGATACGTCACAAGGGGATCTCAAATGGCGCGAAAATTGCCCGTTTTAAATACTCGAGTAACGCACTAAAAACGGAAACTTTTAATCAAGTGACCGCTTCTACTTCGCAAATTTCAATCCTGTGTAAAGAACAATTTAATAAACCTCAAGAAAAATGTTTTGCTGCCAGTGGAACTTGAAAATAACAAATGCGACACTACTAACTGATTTTTTTTATGCAAAAAAATCTGAAAATCTGCATTTACTGGTTTACTTTTCCCTTTCTAGTAATATATCAAAACATTTCATTTTAGCTTAAACACAAATAGATTTAATTTTTTTTGTTATGCAAACACCACTTTAATTCACTGTAATATTAAACTTGTGAAAATATTACAACTAAACATTAACACTACGTACTAGTAAAAATACATAAAATTTTATAATAATTTTTATTTACATACATCAAACAGTTTTAGCTAATTTTTTAAATTTTTTCGTAGCAGTACTAACACCAAACGTCAGAATTAGCGGTACAGATCGTACAGATTAAAGGCATCAGCTGATCGGTCACACCAACTCAAAATTACAAGTTACTAAAAATTCCCAAGTAATACCAACCTCATTTTGACGTCACATAGGGCTGACACCTCTCCTCCCCCGTAAGCGATTTTGCCCACATACTCGTTTATGTGGTAACCTGTTCTCTATTAACTAACCTTGCACAACACGAATGTTTCGGTTGCCCTCAGCTATGCCGCACTGTATCTCGTGCAGACTGTATGTTCTGTTCATCTATTTATTAAAATAAAATATCTACATTGACAATGGGGCCATCTAACCTGTCAAATTTTTGACACATATGTTTTCCCCCAGAAACCCGTCAAGGTCACTTACACCAAACAAATTTTGAAAATTTACACTAGGGAGTGGTTCTATAGAAAAGATCGCGACTTTATGTTGTATTTTTTTATTTGTTTATATTACTATACTAGATATTTTTCTAAATTGGTCGCTGTAAAGATTTTCTACTGTTAAGCAAAATGACTTTATTTTGGAAAACTCCTTCTCATGCCATATGACGCGATAGGAGTTAACTTATCTATTGGGAATTTATAATAATAATAATAATAATAATAATAAGACACACAACTGGAAATCACCAGGACCAGACAAAATCCATAATTTTTGGATAAAAAAATAATCCTCCTTTCCAACATTCTTATGTCATGGTATAACATACCTAAAACCTAAAGATAACGACACAAAAAATCCATCAAAATACAGACCTATCACATGTTTACCCACAATCTATATAATATTAACCTCATGCATTACACAAAAAATCTATCAACACTGTTTTAACTCTGACATCATTAATGAAGAACAGAAAGGATGTATTAAAGGATCCTTTGGTTGCAAAGAGCAATTAATCATAGATTCCATCATCTGTGAACAAGATAGAAAAGAAAACCGAAACATATATACTGCTTTTATTGATTATAAGAAAGCTTACGATTCTGTCCCTCATTCCTGGCTATGCAAAATTCTAGAATTATACAAAATTGATACTAAAATCTGCACTTTTCTCAAATGTTCCATGGAATTTTGGAAGACCACCCTCCAAATAACCTTAAATGAACAAACAATTCAGTCAGACCCAATAATAAATAAATAAATAAATAAATAAATAAATACGTTTATTGCCCAACAGATCTCTCCAATTACAGGACAACTATATCTAAATTAAATAAGTAAAATAAGTAAAATTAAATTAAATTAAATTAAATTAAATTCGATTAAATGAACATTTCTGTAACTACATATATACATATATATTGCATGCAAGTTATCTAATCTGAAAACAAGCTCTAAATTACTGACAATTATTAACAATTTTTTCATCAATTAATTAAGTAATTATAATTTATAAAACCCCTTTAAATATTGTATTACATTTTTTAATTATAGAACCTAACTTTTCAACATATAAATCACACTGTTCACAAATCGCATTACAATTTTTACAGGCAATATATATCGGTGATTTCAACATTAAATTAGTTCGACATCGGGGTAATTGAAAATAGATTGAATAACGAGAATTTTGCCGAGGAACAATAAAACTTATGTGGTTCAAAGTTGTCATATCATCAATTACGCCATGAATTAATTTATGAATAAATGCTATTGATTGCATAATTCTTCGTTGCCTTAAAGATTGTATATCAAATTGTATTAATAATTGGTTTTGATCAATATGATGCACGGGATATTGAGAGTAAATTTGATAATGCAAAAATTTTAGGAATCGTCTCTGTACATTTTCCAACAATGTAGATTGATAAGCATAATATGGAAAAAATATTAGTGAACAATATTCCAGTTTCGACCGTACAATTGCGTAATATAAACATTTTAATGCAATTATGTTATTAAAAGATTTACAGTTGCGGATTATAAAACCGAGAACTTTAAGTGCGGAAGTAACAATTTTATCTACATGCTCCTTAAAGCTAAGTTTGCTATCAAAAACCACACCCAAATCTTTGACTGTTCTAGAACGCGATATAACTCTGTCATTTATAATGTAATCATGCTGAAGTTGCAAGTTCTTCTTACTAAATGACACCACCAAGCATTTATCCTTATTTAGAAGAAGGCCATTTTGTTCTCCCCACTTTAAAACCTTGTCTATATCCTCTTGTAGTAGTTTTACATCTTCATATGTTGTAATACTTAGTTCTATAGATTTTCAAATCATCAGCAAACAGTGCACACTCAGAGTGTTTAATAATGATCCGAAGAGGAATTTTTCAAGGCGATTCTCTTAGCCCGTTATGGTTCTGCTTAGCAATAAATCCCCTCTCCGATATCCTGAACAGCTGCAATTATGGGTTCAATATAAGAATTCACAAACAAAGAGAAAACAGAATAAGTCACTTGCTGTATATGGATGACATAAAAATATATGCAAGTACACAAAATCAGTTAACAAACCTATTAAATCTGACTGAACAGTTTTCCGGTGATATTGGTATGTGTTTTGGTATTGAAAAATGTAAGACCCAAGCAATCAGAAAATGCGTCCAACATCAAGTACCACATATAACCCAGAACAACGAAATACTTAATCGAAGCCCAAGAACGAAATGATACATACAAATATCTGGGTTTCTGTCAATCCTCCCACACCAATCATACCAAAACGAAAACACAGTTGAAAGATCAATACCTAGCGAGATTAAAATTAATATCGAAGACACAGTTAAATGGAAAAAATTTAATGAAAGCAGTAAATACATTCTGCGTTCCACTGCTAACATATTCTTTTGGAGTCATTAAATGGTCCAAAACTGATCTTGAAAATTTAAACATCGCAACAAGGAAAATCTTCACACAGTATAGAAGGCATCATCCAAAATCGTCCATTGAAAGATTCTCATTACCAAGACAGAATGGAGGAAGGGGTTTCCAGAACCTAGAAAACTTATATCAGAGACAAATCTCAGATCTGAAGAAGTATTTCTTGAAACGAGCAGAAAGAAATGAAATGTTTCACACCATCACAAGGGCAGATTTGAACCACACACCCTTAAATCTGTCGAACACCGAAGAAATCCACACCCCCCACCAAATAGACAAAATAATAAGTGGGCTAAAACAAAAACAACTACATGGAAAATTCTACAAAGACTTAGAAGAAACTCATGTCAACAAGAATATGTCATTGATTTGGTTAAAAAATCAAGTTTGTATACCGAAACAGAAGGATTTGTGTTTGCTATTCAAGACCAAGTAATCAATACCAAGAATTACAGAAAATACATCATCAAAGATCCGAATATAAGAAACGACTGCTGTCGCCTCTGCAAAGCAAAACCTGAAACTATCCAGCACATAATCTCCTCCTGCAGCATCCTGGCACAAACTGACTACAAAGCTAGACACGATAACGCAGCCAAAATTATTCACAAAGAATTAGCAACACTTATGAACTTAATCGAAGATACGACACCCTATTACACTTACATTCCATATCCGTTCCTTGAAAATAACAAATACAAATTATACTGGGATCGCACAATACTTACAGACTTAAACATTACAGCTAACAGACCAGACATCATACTTATAAAAAAACACACGAACGAAGCCATTCTCATTGACATTGCTATTCCTAACACAAACAACATTATTCAAACATACCACACGAAGATTTCAAAATATCTACAATAATTATCGGTAGAAATGAAATCCATATGTTGAATCTTAAAAAAATTTCAATTCTACCCTTAGTTATCTCTAATGTAGGTGTAGTCCCAAATAGCTTAGTTGAGAATTTAAAGACTTTGCATTTGAATGATTCAATAATTGTCAAAATTCAAAAAGCTGTTTTGTTAGGAACATGTCATATTGTTCGTAAGTTTCTCGAACAGTCTGATCATGTCAGTCAGATTAGATTAGCATCAGTAGGTCCGAATTGTGTAGGTCACTTTCCAAGTGATAAATGATCGGTAGTTACGCTAGACTTTTGGGGATGGGGTGAGATTAGAGAATAATAGCAGACTAATTTGTATGCTGTAATTCTAGAATCTCGAAAGTTGTTTTGTTAATCTAATCAATGCATATCATTACTTGGTCTTAGTACCCGTAATGATAGAAGTCTTGCCTGAATGCCGGTCATTTCCAAGTCAGTGGTGGGCCTTAATAATAATCCTTTATTATCCAACAGTTATTACAACTCATTACAGGATAATATTACAGCAAAAAAAGAAAGAAAGAAACGCGAAATTAAAGAAATAAAAAAAAAAGAAAAAGAAAACAAAAATTCCTAAACTAAAAACTGGAAATAATATATTTTTTTAATCTATCTAAACTAACTGCAAAAATCTCAATTTCAGTGCAAAACTGATCAGATATACTACCTGTGAGTTGAGATCGCAAGAAATTATAGACAAAATTGTTTTGGAGGGGGGGATACGGCACCCCCTCACAGGAGGAAAGACGCTGCGAAGATTTACTCCTCTGTGCAAAAACCCCCTTTGTTTTATTCCCGGACATATTACATTTCAAACACCTTAAGATATATGAAAAAAGGACACTCGCGAATTGACAGACATACACATATGAAAAACGAACAAACGGAAAATGCTATACATCTGTTTGGAATCAATGCAAATACTTGAATATCACAAATTTAATAAAACAAAGCAAAAACTGAATCAAGTAACTGGATGCAAATACACAAGTTATTACAGGCGTGTGGCGGCAGATCTTTTTTTTAAGTTACGGCAGTTAACAGGAGCACAACAAAAGTACCCCTGGGGCGTTGTAGCATAAGCGGAGTTTGAGCTACCGGTCGGGAGCTGTTCTCCCCCCATGACGGTGATTCTATCTATCGCAAAGCCTACCTCACACGCATATCTCCATTACGAACGTGCCCTGCGGAACTAGGCCATTACAGTCGTCCGACTCGCAAGAGATCTCGACTATTGGGCCACGTCGAGAAATTTACAACATCGGCGGCCGCCCCTGAATCTATCCAAACCTGTGGATTTGTACAGGTGACACGATAAATCTCGCCAGCTCGACTAGGAACCGAACCTCGCTTCTGCCACGTTTTCTGTGTTATTTAACCTCAATTCCATTTTAAAATATTCAATCTCTTATAACTCTGATGTTAACAACAACTGAACAAGTGTTAAAGTTTCAAAGAGCAATAAACAACGTTTAGATTCGCCATACAATCTTGTACAATTTTAAACAACAAATAATTCTTACGTGAGATTAAAGTTGAACATCAAATAATTTATATGATAGAAACATTCATCAACAAAGTATTTACAAAACAAAACTTAGCAACGATTTATGGAACAAAAAATTTGGTGTGAAATAAACTTGTACAAATAGAAATATTATGTGAGGTTAAAACTGTCGAACATGAAATTTACGTTCCATTAAAATTATACAACAAATAAAATTACTGAGGTTAAAATTGTGAGGTTAAGAAATATAGTATGAGCAAGGAGGTTTTAAATGTATAGAGAGAGTACTGGGCTCGTTGTTTTGTGTCGCACATATACAAACCCTTTCTGCTGTTCGTATGGTGTTCGTACACATTCGTGAATTGACGCATAAGCAATTGAACGAATCAGTGGCGGAACTAGATTTTACTGCTGTCTATTAGTTTTAACACATTTGTCATTGTTCTAGATTTTAGTGGATGTTTGCAAAGACCAGATACGTGAACGTGTGGGAAGTGCATTAACCACACATTTTGTTTAAAAACCAATATTTTTTGTTTTTCTTGAAATTGTATGAAATTGAAACTCGTCAGCCACTGTACTGGAGTACAGTAAACCTCTCGCGCCTCATTCCTCTCACCCGAGAGATGTTGGTCACACTTTGATATATGGAAGGTACACGGCATACTCTCTCTATACATTTAAACCTCCTTGAGTATGAGCAAGAGGTGGTAAAATTGCAAGTTAACAAAATTTACAGGAGATTACTTTAGCAATGATTCAAACAAAGAGTTTACATTATGTCAAATTATATCATGAACCAAGTGATTGGTTACTTAAAAAAAAAACAATTTACTTTGAGAGTTTAAAATACCGCGAACTGGTTACCCCAACAAAACACATAATAAACAAACACAAAAATATCCAATCATCGCTCCGAGGGAAAAAGTGTCTCGGTGATGCAAATTTTAAAATCGTTGCGAGGAAAAAGCGTCTCGGTAATGTAATCAATCTGTAGCGTCGTGAGGGCATGCCTTGATAAATTAATCAATCTGTAGCGTTGTGATGGCATGCCTTGATGAATTAATCAATCTGTAACGTTGTGATGGCATGTCCTGATGAATTAATCATGAGAACGATGATAAGCGCCTAAGGGAAGAAAACATTTTAAACCCCTCCCGCCAGTTCGCAGTATACTGAACTTGTTTAACTGCCGTAAATGAACTATTAGCAATCTTGTGTGAAGAATTTAGAAGTGTTATAATGTAACTTTTACGTATATGCACCCAGAGACCTATTCGTAATTAAAAATAAGGTCTTTTTCCTGACTAAGTGAATTTCATGAAATCTTCTAGCAAGTGGTTTATTTAAATAATCCTGATTGTTAAATTGTGTTTGCACTAGCTGACTATTAAGAAAAACTAACTTGATTGGTGAATTTACAGACAATAGAACAAATTTACAGCACGTGGTTTCTGCTAACCGGAAGTCCGCATTTCTCCGATTAAAAGGTCGTAAGAATTAACCGCGCGGGTTGGGGACAACTGTATCATTATGAAAAATACGTTTGATTGTCGTTAAACAAAGGCTTCCTCCCATTTTATTAACTACCAAACCAACTAATTTAAACCTAGCGCTTACCACGTGGTTACACTCACACAAGCACATTCATAATAATTCTACGCCATGCATTTTCTCTACCAACCCTCTAACTGAAATCACCCTAGCCATACGTGCTGCCATCTAACCCAATGATCATG
The DNA here is from genome assembly GCA_022388445.1 of Zophobas atratus. Classification (NCBI taxonomy): domain Eukaryota; kingdom Metazoa; phylum Arthropoda; class Insecta; order Coleoptera; family Tenebrionidae; genus Zophobas; species Zophobas atratus. The sequence goes on along the minus strand of CM039442.1, from coordinate 49,822,021 downwards.
CATTAACCCAGACATGTCTATTTGGTTGCCTATGTTTAACGATTCCCTTTTCGTGATTGAATTTTTTTTTTTCAAATTCAAATTATTCAAATGTGATTTCGCGACGCTGTTAATTAATTTCAGCGCAAAAACTTTGATTTAAATTCGGTCACCACAACCCCTACTGGGAATCTTATTAAGTCTGTAAGGCAAATAATAAATTATTTGGAAATTGACACAACGTGTTCACCAGTGCCCTAGCTGCCCTAGCCCTAGGTCGTGTGATCTTGCAATTTTTTACCTGCTGTACTTTCCCACCCTAACCACTACTAACATATAGAGTGGCATTCACTGATTACCTAAACGCTCCACACATGGTTGCCCACGTTTGAATGATTTTTCTTATTTTTAAATTTACAAATGCGGTGCGGCGTTCTTTTATAAGCGCGAAATTTAAATGTCAAGATTAATACCACAATATCTTAGACCAATTTTTAGCAAAATGTTAAAGTTGCACAAATTTGTTCTAATTAGCCCCCTTGGTTTTTGTCAGAATAATTTTTTCGATACCTCTCTAATAAATGAAAAAACGACCATTCAAGTAGGTATTTTAGGTATGCAACCAATTATACAAACAATGGATTCGAGAGTAGTAATCTAGGATCACAGCTTGCCAGTTTTCGTCATTTATTATAAAGCTTCGGATGTTTTTATTTTGGAAACACATAATTGACAAAAAAAAACACTCTTTGTTGTAAAAAAGTACTTTAATATTCAATTTGTACACACAATTAGTGATCTTCTTTGAGCACATGTTTCTCCCTTTCTGGCTGATGTGGAACTTCACCAGGTTTAGAGTGCGCCCTACGATTAGCGTCCTTCCTCTTCCCTTTATCCCTAATAGTGCGCAATTCTTTTTGCGCGTTATATACATGTTTAGGCACGTGCCTGTGCCTAGCAATCCGCCGTATTTTTGGATGTGCAGCATATTTTTCTTTTAGAGCTTCACTATAGTTCAGAGCGGCTTTTTCACGTGGTTTTAACTGAAATTAAACAATCTATTAATAACAACAATAATAACAATAATGAATCTTACCGGTCCCAGCTTCTCAGAAGCGCGAGCCTTCCAAATTCTAATATTCATCTCATCAGAACCATTCAAAATGTATTTATTATCAAGAGACCACTGGACACAAGTAATACGCTGCATTCTTTTAGTGTGGTAAACTTCTCTCGAGTGGCCTTTACTTGTTTCAAAAATCCTGATAGTTTTGTCATAGCTTCCACTGACAAATTCTCGACCAGTTGGTGCATAATCAACGTAAGTCACAGCGCCTATGTGGTCCATGTGAACATTAGCTGGTTTTTTGAGATTTCTGGTGTCAAATGTGTACAAGCTACAAATAAAAATTAATAATTTGTTTGTTCTTTGTAAACAAAACTAAATTTACTTGTAATCTTCATTGGCTGCTGTGAAGATAAAGGCCTCCATAGGGTTCCAACAGATTTTATTAGTTCTCAATTTTAGGACGACTTTTCTCAGTGGCCCACTATCCCTAGTGTCATACAAAATTATACTTCTATCGCTAGCGCACGACGCTAACAAATTCGGCTCGACAGGATTGAACGCAATATCATGCAAACTATCAACCCCCCATTCAAACGTCCTTACAGGCTCATTCCTCGTCTCTTCCCACACTTGACAAATTTCACCACAAGTGGCAAACACAGGATCCTTAACATGGTGGCTAATACCCGTCAGAACAGTTTTACTTATGACTGTATTCACCGGCTCCTCCTCCTCTCCAAACTGTGGAGCTGCAGTTTTCCACGTCTTGATAGTCTTATCATCCCCCAGTGTTAAAAAATGGTTTCCTGCAGGATTATAAATAACCCCACGAACCACACCTTCGTGAGCCACAAAACTACGAAGACACAGCTTCTGGGGCAAGTCCCAAACCCGAACCTCGCCGTCGTAAGCTCCGCTGATTAAAACTGATAATCGTTTGGGGTGGTTGGAGATGCACGAAACTCCGTCCCTGTGGCCATCCAGATTTCCGACGAACGGTTTAGCGAAGACTTTTTCTAGTTTGACTGCGTTTAGGGCTCTTGTGTACTCACGGGCTGCTTCAAATGGGTGCAAACCTGGGTCGTAGTTGCGGGGAACTGAAAATGTTGTTGCTGAGTTGGTCATGGGGCGACGGGTGTTTACCTTTATGGATGTCGTGTTTGGTCTCACGTAGGTAGTCATCGGGGTTTCTGCTAATCACTTTTACTTTCATTTTGTGGCGGTTTTTAAAGACGGGTTTAATAACACATGCTGTAAATAATGATACGGCCTAACCTAACTTTTTGCAGCGTGTGACACTTGAATTGACAGTTGAGCGGATGCGGTAACTTTGTGTGGTTACAGTGCCAGAAACGGGAAATAGGGATGGGCAGATTCGGTCATCACTACGAACGGATCGTTCATCGTTCGGTCGTTACGAAGACCCGGTCGTCAAATGTCGTTCATTTCGTTCACTTCGTTCACCGTTCACTTCGTTCTTAATCATTCAAGGCTCAGGGAACTATTGATGAATCATTCGGTCTTTCGGCTGTTCGGTCAATGGTCTTAGTTTCCTTTTTGGTTGAATCCGATCACTTTATAGGGAAGGTCATGCTCAAAACTATCGCATAGGTATTCGAAAAAAAAAACCCCGCCCCATTGGTGTCTTTTTTTTTTCGAATACTGCATTGTGTGATACGTCAAATTAAATCGTTTGAAATATACTATGATCTAATTCGAAAAATTAATGACTTAACGTTTATTTGGTTTTGTCTACATTTAATTTTTTTTAATGCCTCCCATTTTTTTAGAGATTCATGTAACGATTTTTTTCTGAATTATGTGATGTATAAATAATAATTTAATATTTAAAAAAAGTAACTTGAATTTGTGGACGCAAATAATTGTGTTAATAAATACATCAATAGCACTTTTGACACAAAAATTAAATTCGTTTTTATCACAGCTTCTAAGCAACTTTTGAGTAAAATATGGCATATGCTAAATCAAAGAATTAAAAAAAAACTAGAAGAATCTCTAAACAATGTATACGGTGTATTAAAAAAAAAGTTGAATGTCATAGACAAAAATAAATATTCTTAATTATCAGGTCGTAGCATATTTAAAACGATTTAATCTGACGTCACACAATCCTGTATTCTAAAAAAATAACACGGATTTTGTGTTTTATTAATAATCATTACAATAGTAATAATAATTCTTAATTTACATTTATTTTTTTAGTTTCTAATGTTCAGACGTTTATGAACATTGTATATTAGTTATCGTCATAAATTGTCATTTTTGTTCCCGGTTCCTAATTTAAATTCATACCACTGGAATTAATCTGTCTGGAAAACTTACGTTCTTAGTTAAGTCCATAAATAGCATAGCATGTGCTCCTAGTATTGGATACAGAACATAGAACTGTGCTGGAGCCATGATTCAAAGATCCAACGGAACCAAGATCCAGTCGAGACAATGTGAACGGTGAACGAGTGAACGAGTGAACGAAATGAACGAAAGAACGACTAGTTTGCGTTGGGAACGATTTCGGTCACTCGTTCATTCGAACGACCCGTTCAATTTGATTCGTTCGTTCGCGAACGACACATCTCTAACGGGAAAATAACAAGATTAGTAAACATGGCGGCTGTGCGATATTTTCTTTTCGTCACTAAATTTAATTAAATCTAGTTTAAGACTGGTCTAAGATGAGTAAATTTATGTTCAACGAATTATTATTGTACTTTAACTAATTTATTCAACAAATCTCGACTTTATTCCAATATTGTCCTTTAGTAGACCAGTTTTTAACATTTCTGTTGATAAATTCATGGTATATATTTTTTATATTTTATCGTATATTCATCATTATCATTAATACTATGACTACGTCTTTAAACCGCAAAGAAAGGTCGTGTCACACTACTAAGAATTTCAAATTAATTTTATTTCCAGTTTCAAAATGACGTCATCAAGGTTTTGGAACGGATAAACAGATGAATTTTGATTAATGATATACCGTGTTCATAATATGTCTATTTCAAGGGTGTGTAAAGTTTCAGAGTAAGCGGTTGTGTAGTTTTTAAATCATTAATCAGTCATTAAAAATCTAAAAAGAGTTAAAGATGAAAGTTATGCATCATCTTGAACACCATATGCTAAAATTATTTAAACTATGAAGTGTTCTTTCTTGAGGATATTTTTACATATTCTGATTTGCCCCCTCTTAGGCTTTAATAAAACCGTAATTAATTTTTGAAAATTCGATGCGACATTGCCACGTTATTCTAGTTTTTTAAATTACTTTGACAGTACACAGATTCTCAAAAAATCATAATGGGGTTATTTTTAACAGTTGTCGTTTGGTGTTTTGGCGATTGCTTGTGGTTTATTTGGTGTAAGAGTAAGTAACCACGTGGTGAAAATAAGGCTAGGTTAAATTTAGTTTGTAATTTTATAAAATAGCAATTGTTTAAACGAAAATTATAAGCGTAATTAATTCCTATCTAACGATTTTTTAATCTGAAATGTTGTGAAGTTTCGCCGATGTCAACACGTGGTGTCAATTTCATGTTCAGATTTTCACTGTTCTTGGTTCTAATACAATTTAATGCTCATGTAAATATTCAGATAAACCACGTGTAAAGTAATTATCTTATGCAGATTCACTCTTTTATTCATGACAATATTTCAAACTTCTGGATTTTGTTATCTAAGGTTATTACTCTAACACAATTTTTGATTTCTTACTCTAGCCTGCATCTAAACGTTGGTTTATGTTGAGGAAACGGACATGGAAGTGTTGTAAAGTACCTCTAAGTGTTGATTTCTCGATTCGAGATTTTTATATATATATATATATATATTTTAAGTGATAATTTTTCGATTTTCCCGTGTTTCGTTTTTACATTTTTACATTTCTCCGTTTATTAGTTTTTTCGATTTTCATTATGAAATTATTGGATTTTTCAGTAAAATTTTTGTATTTTTCGATTTTTCCAATTAAAGATATTTTTATTTTTGATTTTTCAATTGCTGATTTTTTCGTTATCCGATTTTTTTTATTTGTTCAATGTTTCGTTTTTTTTAATTTTTCAGTTTTCGATTTTGTAATTTTACAGTTTTTCGATGTTTATTTTGTCATTTTTGGATTTTACAATTTAATTTTTTTGTATTTTTAGATTTTACAGTTTCTTGTTTTTCAGTTTCTCAAGTTTCGTTTTTTCTATTTTTGATTTTAAATTTTGCAATTGTTCGATTTTTCTGTTTTTGAAATTTTCAGGGTTTTCATTTTTAAGGTTGCAATTTTCCCTTTTTCAATTGTTGACCTCTTAGTTATTCGATTTTGAGTTTCTTTATTTTTTCAATTCTTCGATATCTCAATTTTCAAGTTGTTGGGTTTTTCAGTGTTTCTTTTTCGATTTTCCAGTTTTTAATTTTTTGATTTTTCAGTTTTTCAGTTTTAATAAATTTGCCTTTTTGTTGAAAAATTAAAAAACGAAAAATTACTTCTTAGTGGGTAATTCAAAATTATTTTGTTTCTTCGATTTTTCGATTTCTCAATTGGAGATTTTTATATTTTTCGATTTTTCCGTGTTTCGTTCTTACATTTTTGCATTTCTCATTTTTTCGATTTTCATAATGAAATTGTTGGATTTTTCAGTAAAATTTTTGTATTTTACGGTTTTTTGATATGTAGAGATTTTAATTTTTCGATTTTCTAATTTGCTTTTTAATTTTTTCGATTTTCTATGTGTTGAATTTTACAATTTTTCGTTTTTTCGATTTTTAGTTAATCACTTTTTCAGGTTTCAATGTTACAAATTTTAGATTTTACAGTTTCTATCCTTTTCTCAGTTGTTTCATTTTTTAATTGCTTTTTCCTTACCCAATTTTTTCAATTTTTCGATATTTCAAGTTTGGTTTTTCAATTTTTGATTTTCAATTTTTCATTTCTTCTTTTTATTATTCAATTGTACAATTTTTGGGTTTTTCCATTAACCGATTTTTCAGTTTCAGTATTTTTTCAAATCTTCGATTTCTCAACTTTTAAATTTTTTGTGTTTTCAGTGTTTCGGTTTTCGATGTTACATTTTTTAATTTTTCCATGTTTCGTTTTTAGAATTTCATAATTTTTACTTTTCCGGTTTTCATTTTAAAATTTTTGGATTTTGAAATTAATTTTTTTCTGTATTTTTGATTATTGTTTATTTTATAAAAATTTTTAGTTTTCGTTTTTTCAATTTTTCACTTTCTCGATTTTTAATTAATCATGGTTTTCAGGTTTCAGTATTACAATTGTTCGATTTTTCAATTGTTTTTTCAATTATCCCATTGTTCAATTTCTCAATTTTTTTCATTTTTCAGTTTTTAACTCTCATTTATTCGGTTTTTTCAAGTTTTCTTTATTTTTTCAATTCTTCGATTTCCCAATTTTATGAGTTTTCAATTCAATTCAAAATTTCGGTTTGAATAAATTTGTCCTTTTGTTGAACAATTAAAAAATGACAAATCGAGAAACTGAAAAAATAAAAATCGAGAATTCGAAACATTTTATATCGAAAAATTGCAGAATTTTCTTTTTATCGATTTTTCAATTTCTCGATTTTAAATTGTTTTGTTTTTTCATGTTTCACTGTTACAATTTTATGATTTTTCAAAAGCTCAGTTTGAATAAATTTATCCTTTGTTGTACAATTAAAAAATGAAAAATCAAAAATCGAGAATTTGAAAAATTTTAAATCGAAAAATTGCAGAATGGCTTTTTTGTAGAGGGTTTTCAGGTTTCTGTATTACAATTTTTCGATTTTTCAATTGTTTTTTCAATTATCCCCTTGTTTAATTTTTCATTATGTTCATTTTTCGTTTTTCCAATTTTTCCTGATCCGATTTTGCAGTTTTATTTTTAATTTTTCCATATTTTTATAATTTTTAAATGTTTTTCGATTTTCATTTTGAAATTTTTGGATTTTTGTTTTGAATAAATTTGTTTCTTAACTGAAAAATAAAAAACACGAAATTGAAAAACTAAAAAACTAAAAGTTTAAAACTCAAAAAATTGTAAAATAGGAAAACTAACAAAGCAAAAAATGGAATAATTGAAAAATCGTAAAATTGAAAACTGGAGAATCTGTAAAATTAACAGCTGAACAAACGGTCATTCAAGTATTGTAACCTCTTTTGACATACACCTTGTAAAACTGTTATGACTTAAGTGGCTTAAGCTAAAGCAGCCTTATAAGTCAAACTGGCTAAAAGTTTCAAAATGACGTCATCAAGTTTTTGGAACGGATAAACAGATGAATTTTGATTAATGATATACCGTGTTCATAATATGTCTGTCTCAAGGGTGTGTAAAGTTTCAGAGGAAGCGGTTGTGTAGTTTTTAAATCATTAATCAGTCATTAAAAATCTAAAAAGAGTTAAAGATAAAAATTATTTAAGTTATTATATTAACACAATTTTTGATTTCCCACTCTAGGTTGCTAATAATTCATTTATTGTATTTAAACTCATCTAAACGTTGAATTATGTTGAAGTATGTGGTTAAATTCATACGCTCGTAGACTGAACGAGAGGGCTTTAATATTTCCTTACAGATTTAATAGTTCGTTTCAGATCTAACTATTTTCTTGCAGCTTTAATAATTTTTTTGCTCCTTGAATTCGAACATTTATTCTCGAAGTACCTCGAGTGTTCCCTCAGGCTGCATTCTTGAAGTACGCCAAGCGTTTCCGAGATTAGGTGTTTGTGATTTTGATCGAATTGAACATGTTATTTTTTGTATGTGATGTGGGAGTTTTGTCCACGGCATAATCGGTGAACTCATTGTGACTTAACATCATACAAATTCTTTGTTGGTTGAAATTTTTGATAGAGTGTGGCGTAATTAGTTTAAGTAAGTAGTTTTAATACTCATTTAGTCATCGATAAAATTTGAACTTAATTGAAATAAAACAGTGCAGTTGTTGCGGAAGAAAGAGAACAAATAAATCAAGGACAAGAGCCGTTGATGGAAATGATGAAACAACTAATGGAAGAAATGAAACAACTGAGAGAAGAAAATAAAGGGGTAAAAAAAGAATTACAGACAATAAATGGAATACTGGAAAGAGAAAGAGAAGAATGGAAACAAAAGGAGAGAAGCTTCGAAGAAAGAATCAATAATTTAGAGAAGAAGGTGGAAAAAAAAGAGAGGCAAGAAAGAAGAAACAATTTCATAATTACGGGTATGGAAATAAGGGAAAGAACAGATGCAAAAGAAGTAGAGGAATTTTTGAAAAAAGAAATTGAGGTAGAAGTAAAAGTGTTGGAAAAAATAATTATAGGGAAAGAGGCAAGCAAGAAAATACTGGTTAAGACGTTTTGGGAGGAAAAACAAAAGGTGATGAAAAATAAAAATAAACTGAGAGGAAAGAGAATATATATCGATAATGATTGGACAGTCCAAGAGCAAAAAATTCAAAAAGGAATTAGGGAAATAGCTAAAGAGGAAAGAAAAAAAGGATACACAACAAGGGTAGGATATAAGAAGCTGGAAGTAGGGGACAAAATGTATATATGGAATGAAAATAAAGGAAAATTGGAAGAAAAATTTCTCAAATCAAGTCAACACTAACCGAAGAAAGAAACACAAAGGGGAGGGATAGTAATGATGGGACAAATAAAGACTTTAGGTTTAAGAATGTAGATTTTGTGCATAATAGGGGAATGGGAAAGAAGAATGGGGAAGATAAAATTGGTTTAAAATTACTCTTTTGGAATATTGCGGGTTTGAAAAAGAAAGATAACTTATTTTGGAACTACGTGAAAAATTTTGATTTTGTGGGACTAACAGAAACATGGATACTAGAGAGAGACTGGAACAAACTGAAAGACGTGTTGCCAAAGGAATTTCAGTGGAAATTGCAAGGGGCAAAAAAAGAAAAACGCAAGGGTAGAGCAAAAGGTGGAATCATAACAGGAGTGAAGAAAGATAGAAAAGAAATAGGAGAGGGGGCAATAGAAATGGAAGGCTTAGTTGAAAGAAAACTGATTGTAAATAAAAAAGGATGGAGAATCTGCACAATATATAGTAGAGGAATGAGAAACACGAAACAAGAAATACAAGAAAAAATCAAAGAGTCCGAAGAAGAATTTCTATTGTTAGGAGGGGACTTTAATGCCAGAATGGGGAACAAAAGCAGGGAAAAAGACGGGGAAAACACACGAAAATCGAAAGATAAAGTAGAAAATAAAGACGGAAAATTGCTAGGGGAATTAATTGAAGAAAGAGGTTGGGAAGTCTTGAATGGGGCGAAGGAAGGGGACAAGGAGGGGGAATTTACCTGGATAGGTAAAAGAGGGGAATCGGTAATAGACTACGTAATAGTAAACGGATTAGCAGAAGAAGAGGTAGAAACATTCAAGATAGGAGGAAGAGTAGACTCCGATCACTTGCCACTAGAAGTAAAAGTGAGGGGCATAAGTAGAGGGAGCGGATGCTTAAGGAATGAAGTAGGAAAAGAGAAGAAGATATGGGTATGGAATGAAAACGGAATTGAGCATTATAAAAAAAAAATGTTGGAAGTGGAATTTAAAGAAAAAGGAACTGAAAAGAAAATGGAAGAATTAAAAAGAGAAATTGAAAAAGCAGCCATAAGAAAAGAAATTGTAACGACAAATTCAGAAAAGAGAAACAGATGGTGGGATAGCAGATGCAGAGATTTAAACACAAGAAGCAAGGAAATGTTTACGAAGGTGGAAAAAGGGGAAAGGTATAAAAGAAGAGTACTGGCAAGCAAAAAATAATTATAGAAAAAGATGCAAAGAAAAGAAAGAAGAGATACAGCAAGAAGAAGAAGAAAAAATTAAAGCCATAAGAACTGAGCAAGAGGTATGGCAGTATATAAATAAAGAACGGAAGAACAAAATAACGATTAGTGAAGACATACCTATAATACAGTGGAAGAAGCATTTTATGAAACTGTTGAATGGAAAGGAAGAGAGAATTGTAGTGCAAGATAGTAAAACCGGGATTGGGGGTAGAGAAAGGGAAGCGGAGATTCGAGTAGAGGAAGTAGGAAAACAAGTAGGAAGACTGAAAAGGGGAAAAGCACCGGGGAGGGATGGGTTGGTAAACGAAGGGTGGATATTTGGGATGGATGGGATGGTTGAAAGATTGAGCGAGTTAATGAATGATGTGTGGACGGGTAAAGGTTTTCCCAGGGAATGGAGAGTAGGACAAATATGCCCAATTCATAAAAAGGGTAGTAAAGAAAAAGTAGAGAATTATCGGGGAATAACTCTTCTAAATACGGCATATAAACTGTACGCAATGGTGTTAAATGAAAGGTTGGTGACAGAGATGAACGAAAAGAGTATATTACCGGAAAGTCAAGCGGGATTTAGAAGAGGTAGAGGGGCTATGGACAATGTATATATCCGGCATCATCTAATAGAAAAAGAGTTGCTAAAGGAAGGAGGTCGGGTATATGCACTGTTTGTAGACCTAAAAGCCGCGTTTGATACGGTGGACAGAGTGTTTGTGGGAATGCATGGAAAGAAGAGGACTGAGTGAAAAGTTAATTGTAGCAGCAAGAGAGATTTATAGAGAGACAGTGACTAGTGTGAGAGTGCGAGGAATAGAAAGCGAAATGTTTTGGACGACGAAAGGATTGAGACAGGGATGCCCATTAAGTCCCAGTCTGTTTGCTTGTTACATAAGCGATATCGAGGAAATGTTTAGAGGAGTACAAGCGGGAGGAATTGTGGTGGGGAGAGAAAAGGTATGGTGTTTGGCATTTGGAGATGATTTGGTAATATTGGCGAAGGATGAATGTGGAATGAATGAGATGAAAAAAAATCGGCAAAGATACTTTAAAAGAAAGAAACTGGAGGTAAATGTAGAAAAAACAAAAATGATGGTGTTTAGAAAAAAAGGGAGAAAAGGGGAGGAAAAAGTGTGGCTCTGGGAAGATCGAATCATAGACACAGTAAAGGAGTTTAAATATTTAGGATTTAAGTTTACACGGTAAAAGCACACATAAGAGAAAGAAGGGTCAAAGCAATGCAGATAATGGGAATGGTGTGGAGTATAGGTGAGAGAATATTTGGACATGACGTAAGAAGAAGGATGAAAATGTTTGATAGTTTAGTTAGGAGTATATTAACGTATGGAGTGGAGATATGGGGATGGAAGGAATATGCAGAGATTGAAGCAGTACAAGAAAAATATTTGAGGTGGATGTTAGGGCTACGGAAAGAGACGCCAGGCTATATAGTAAGAGAAGAATGTAAACGAGAGAAACTAAGAGTATACACTGGGAAAAGAGCTGTAAAGTATGATGAAAGGTTGAAAGAAAGAGAGGAATGTAGGATATTGTATGAATGCTGGAAGGAAAAAAAAAGGAAGCAGGGAAAGAACATCACAAGGGTAGACAAGGATATTATGAAAGACTGGGATACGCATGGATGGAAATAGAGAGAAAGAGAGAAATGGGGGTGAGCATGAGAGAAGAGTTGTGTATGCGTGACAGAGACATAGATAAACAAGAGAGAAGAGCGAGTGTAAGTAATTCTAGGTACAATGCAGACTATAGAAAGATAATAACAGAAACAATACCAAAGTACCTAGACAGAGAAAGCGCGAAAGAAAAAAAAATAATTGCGAGATTTAGGTGTGGAAATGAAGAAAGAAATAATAAGTTTTGGGTAAGCGAAGGTGAGAGAATGTGTAGGATGTGTGGAGAAGAGCGAGAGACGATAGAGCACATGCTGCATGACTGTGAGGAGAGCAAAGAAAGAGAGGAGAGTGTGACAGAGATATTGAATGAAGACGGAAGAGGGATGGAATGGATGAAAGAAGTGGAGAGGACAAGAGTACGGCTGGGGCAAGGGGGGGTGGGGTAAAGGAAAGAAAAATTAGTTATTTAGTTTATAAAATGTATTTATTTGGTTTTTTGTTAACTAGGGAAAAAATTGTAGTGTCAAGAATCTTTTTAAGCCCGTAGGGTAAAAAATAAACACTTACTACTTACTACTACTACGGTAGTTGCGAAAGCGGAACTCACGCTGATTATTTTGCGAAGACGAGGTAAAGAGTATAATATGCGCCAGGTTTTTTGGCATAGAAAATTTCCACCTGAGTTGACGATCACAATTCAAGACTAAGTTTTGAATTTTTCGCGGATTTTAAAAGCTTCATACTTATGTCAAATTTTGGCGATATGTTTAGGTTATCACACAGTTATATCTCAGTTTTTTTAATATATATCTTATTGTGTTTTTATTCTCTTCCTTTATTGTTAAGTATACTTTGTATATTGAAAGTAAAAAGTGTCTAATTTTTCATTTTTTAAGGAAAAATGTCAGAGCACGAAAAAATATGTAGGGTGTTCTGTTAAAAAAATCTAACTTGTATGTTGCGCTTCAAAAACAGAAAAAATGGAATTTGCCTATCACAAATTTTGACATGACGATATTATTAATTATTTTTGAGGGGGATGACTAGACAAATTTTGGTGAATGTTTACGATCCACAAAATTTAATTTCATTACAACCTATCTAATAGTTGCGGAGATTATTTGTCTAATAGAGTTGCCAGAAGACGAGATATAAGTGGAAATGGGAAACTATTTTTTCATATTCTAGGATGTACGAAAGTCCACAGTCAAATTAAAGAAAACATTCTAAAAATCCATGTAGTGTGATTATAACAAAATTTTGCACGGACCTCGCACGTGAGAGTAATCGGAAATACTGTTTTCAACGAAGTAGAAAAAACAACTAAAAACTACAGGTGCAAGTTTGTCTTTTACTCACAAAAAGCAACAAGAAACCATCAGTTGTGGCTGTTCTACCAACGAATTTTATTAATTTGCCACGAATAGTTCGAGTTCAGTAAATAAAATGACACAGTCTACGAGTAGTGCCGTAACGGAAGACTATATAGATGACAATTGGTCGGTGTCCATCGCCCCAGTCACAATATCATTGTTAACTTTCGACACCCTAAAAGCGGACTACTTCAAGGTAAATACAATCATTCTTTGAAACTTATTTATTCGTGTCTTTTTAGGAAGGTTTCTTGATAGGTGAATTGAAAGAAATGTCAGAAGTGGTACCGATTAGCGATGACGTTAAAAAACCATACATCCGTCGCTACAAAACCTTGTATATTAAATCGTTCTTGCCGTGGCCGACATTTCTTCGTTTCTACGACGGTTACGGGAGAGTCGTTCCTGAAAAGGTGGCGAGTTTGCTGGGAGATTTGCTTCCAAATGTGGTCGGCTGGTACCGATGCAGACCATTTCCTGGCACCATGATAACTAACCGCGAGACTATGATTCAGCAACATCTTAGAAGTTTGGTGCCTCTGCTTCCAAAATATTTTGTTTTTTGTCTAGTAATCAAAAACGAGGCCGAAAATGGCAATCCACTTTCTTTTGATCATAAGTTCTTCAACTACGACTCTAGGTTCGAGCTAGTGTCTCACAAGATAATAAACTTACTCTCAATCTGTTTGGTAGGCGACGAGTTCCTACAATTGTACCCTGGGGTAGTTAACGCAGCGGAGCTAGGTGTTGGAGTACAAGAAATAATATCAGAGTTAAAGAACCGAAAAAAGATGAGAAAAATGCCTCTATTCTTTGATCCACGGCTAAACCAAATTGCTGAGGAGCTTCTGTCGGTGGAATTAGAGGCGAATCGACTGGAAAATGAACTCCGGCGTACCCGCTAACTATAGTACTAGATTGATGGATTTCTACAGATAAAATAATCCACAGCGCACGTACCCAAAACGATGTGAACAATGTTAAATGTAGGTTTTTTTTTGTAATTCTGAGTGTATGTGCTTGATTTACCCATGTTATGTATTTTTACCCTAAAAGGGTCGTTTTAATTTATTCAAAATTTAAGGTAATGTTGTTCTCGTTTTGTCACATTTGTCCAATAAATTCTTACTTTATTTTTTGACTCTTTTATTTTTAATAATTTTAAAAAGTTAGTCATCAGTACTTACTAAGATAAAACTGACCTTGGTAAATGACATGCCCCTTAAGAAAATAGTAACTAGTAAAAATGAAAAATCAATAATAGATTATTTTTACTTCTTGAGCGTAAGCTAAGGAAGTATTGTAATCGAGTCCATCGGACGTACGTAATTGTAGTCGAATTATTTCAGTATAAACATAAATGCTCGAAGTTGATCATATAATTATTAAGAATTTTCCCGTTGCTTCTCTGGTTCAAATATATTTTCTATCGATCGCACTTGTGCGGACCACGGTACCTTGCAATTTGTGTCCCCGCAGCTCAGGGACCGCCTTTGGTGTTTACTTTATAGAGCTTATCACAAAAAATCGTAAAATCAAATTTTGTGGAATTTGTTTCAGGGGCGACCAATTTTTTTATATTTTGGGGGTTATGATAACGAAACGTCGATAAAACATGAAAGTAGCCAAACGGAAGAAATAGAAAAAATAGTAAGACTACTTTTAATGTATAGTAGTGAAACATGGCAAGACTGGGCGATAACGGGACAAGAATAATAGATAAAGAAAAGGGAGAGAAAAGAGGAACAAAAGACAAAGCAAGTAACAAAGAGAATTGAAGAGAAAAGCAAAGGAAAAATTAAGAAAATGGAAGAAGAACAGGGCAAGGAAAGAAGAGTACTTACAAGCAAGAGAGAATTATAGGAGAAAATGTGAAGAAAGAAAAAGAGAAAAACGAGAAGAAGAAGAGAAGACAGTAAAGTCCCTGAAAACAGAAGAAGAAGTATGGAGATATATAAACAAGCAACGGAGAAGAAAGACTGAAGTCAGTAAGAAAATCAAAATATATACATGAATGGAAAAGACACTTTATGGAATTATTGGGACGTTGTCAGGAAAAATGCTGCAAAATAAATAAAGGAATCACAACGACGGAAGAAATGTGGAAAGGTTCGGAAATAACAGAAGATGAAATAAGAAGACAGATTGAAAGACTGAAAAAAGGAAAAGCACCAGGAGAAGATGGAATCCAGAATGAAGCGTGGATGTTCGGGATAGAAGGAGTGAAAGAAAGGATATGGGAAGTGGTAGATGGAGTTTGAAAGGGAAAAGGGTTTCTTCGGCAGTGGAGAGAAGGTATAATAATTCCATTATTTAAAAATGGGCAAAAATGTGATGTGAAGAACTACCGATTGATCACCTTGCTCGATACGGTGTACAAGATATACGCAATGATACTAGATGAGAGGAAGGAATATGCATGTGAAGAAATAGGGAGAATGAGAGAAATGGGAAGGTGTTGAAATTAATTATTTTATACATCTAGTGGTTAGTATGTTTGTAGGTGAGTGAGAGGACCAGATAGAAATGAGTAATCAAAATGCCGGTATAGTCTTGATATTTATTGAAGATATTGAAAGCAAAGTCTATGAGGGTCCGTCATTTTATTAATAGTATGTGAATTGTCAGGAATGTTTCTTTAGTTACAAGGCGCCTTTTTGTTCAATAAAGAAACCCGAAGAAAACTTAACATTGTCTGACTTGAAATACAAAGAAAGTTTAACAGAAGGAGTATGAAAGAAGAACTGAGTGTAAGAGATAAAGATATAGATAAGCAAGAACAGAAATGATGAAGTACCAAAGTACACACACAGAGAGAGTATAAAGGAGAAAGGAATGATGACGAGATTTAGGCGTGAAAATGAAGAGAAAGAGAATAATTTTTGAATGGATGAAACTGACAGAAGGTATAGAATATATTGAAGAGGTGGGCAAGCAGAAAGAATAGAACAATTATTGTTATATAAAACTCGAACATTTAGTTTATTTATTTTTATTGATTTGTTTGTATTATGTAGATTAAGTTAATTTGTACCCCTATTGGGAATCTTATTAAAGCCTGTAATAATAAATTAATACTATAACTACCTTAAACAAGCAGAACACGCTCCGAAATCCAAACTCGAAAATCGAGAGATATCGAGCGTCAAAAGCGAAAGAGAAGTAGTAGAAAACAAAGAAGTGAAGTGGAATAAGAGTAAGAGGCACCAAGAAGTGTAAAGACAGCAATTATTCGGGAAAGTGTGGAATCAAAAGAACCTAACCTCCGAAGAGATAGTCTGGGTGACAGTTCTTATCGCGGCACGAAGTAAACACAGGAGCGTACTAGATACACAGGAAGCAAGAAAGTCGGCCAGGGAATGCTAAACGGGAATCCTGAGCCGGAAAAAGGTCACAAACTAGCAATAGAAGAACAAGACAACCAGAAACGAAAAAGAGAAACTTCCTTTTCACCATCACCGGAAGGTCAAAGAGTACAAAGGAAACAGAAGAGGGAACAAGCAGGAGACATGGACGAAGTAAAGAATATGTTCAAAACGTTAATGGAGAAAATCGCAGAAATGAAAAGCGACCAAAGAGCATACCAAACAGAAGTAACAACACTAAGAGAAGAAAACCAAAGACTGACCGAAAGATTAGAAAGAGTGGAGCAACACTTAGAAAAACTGGAAAAAGCAGAAAGGAGAAACAACATCGTAATCAAAGGAGGGAAACTACAAGGAAGCGAAATAACAGCAGAGGTTGAAGAACTCCTAAAAAATAAGGTAGGAATCCAAACTAAGATACAAGACGCAAGATTAGTCAGCGAAAAATACGACATAGTAGTAGCAAAGATAGAGAACTGGGACACAAAAAGAGCAATCATGAAACAGAAGAACAAATTAAAAGGATCAAAAACGTTTATTGAAGACGATTACACCAAACAAGAGAGCGAGATACAGAAGAAAATAAGAGGAATAGCAGCAGCAGAAAAAGGGAAAGGAGTCGAGGCAAAAGTAGGGTACAAAAAGATGATATGGGCAGGAGAAGTCTGGTATTGGGACACTAAGTCAGACAAATTAGTGAAAGCACCGTCGCACTCCAAAGAAAATCCAAAAAACTAACAGAGGAAGAAACCACACATCGGAAAACAATGACGACGTATGCAAAGCTCAAGGATGACCCGATAGGAATTACGAAGAGAAAGAAAAACCCGAAAATTAGAATAGGAACATGGAATGTTCGAGGAACATATAGCGAAGGAAAACTCAAACAAATAGTTCAAGAATTACAAAGGTATAATATAGATGTAGTAGCTATACAAGAGACGAAACAAAAAGGCAAATTCATCACTGAAATAGACAACTACAAATTATTTAATAGCGGAATGGACAACAGAGAACTAGGAACAGGATTCATGGTCAATAATTACCACTAGGCGGAAAAGTATCTTACGGATGCAATTCCCCAGTTGAAGCAAGGTGTGTTTTACGGCGAGTAGCGGGGACGCTTTGATCTGGTCCACAAGGTCGTAGCCAGTGCGTCGCTAGGAGTGTTTACAGCTTGTTAAAAAACTACTTCTATATTACTATATTACTTCAAATAAAAATACTCGATGCCCTTTTTAATTTTTCAAACACAGGACCACAGATCTGTGATCTTGAAATGTTATATTAAGTTGATATAGTCCAAAAGAAAAATATATTTGTAATCAAAGTATCGCCGCGACAGCACTGGATCTAGCGTATGAAACACAATTCCGCGCGTTGATAATTACCTTCAAACCAATCTCAGAAAGAATGAGCTATATAAGATTGAGAACAGGAAAATAAGCCTACTGAATATACATGCACCGACTGAAAAGAAAGATCTAGAAGTAAAAACAGAATATTACGAAGAACTAGAAAAAGAATATGTGAAAATACCAAAGCATGACATTAAAATGGTTATAGGAGACGCCAACGCAATGATAGGTAAAGAGAATTGCTACAGGCCAACAATCGGGAAAGAAAGCAAACACCAAAAAACGGATCAAAACGGAGAAAAACTGATAGAGTTTGCAGAAGAAAATAAAATGGTAGTCAAAAGCACCTTCTTTGCGCAGAAAGAGATCTACAAAGGCACATGGATGTCGCCTGACGGAAAAACGGTCAACCAAATAGACCACATACTGGTAGAAAGGAGAGATGCCCAACTAATAACCAGATTAAGAAGCTACAGGGGAGCAGAAGCGAATTCAGACCACTTTCTAGTAAGAGCAGACCTCAAACAAGAAATACCGAAGAAAAAAGAAGGAAAGAAGACGCAACGTGATATAAATGTAAACAAACTTAAGAAAGCTGAAGTACAACAGGAATACGAACAATAGATGAATGAGAGAATAAGATCAACAGAGCAAGACATACCTATAGAAGAGAGGTGGGAAGAACTACAAGAGAACATATGGAAGACCTCGGAAGAAGTACTAGGGTTCGTCAAAAAAGACAACAAAAATAGAAACGAATGGTTTGACGAGGAATGTAGAAAAGCAATAGAAGCGGGGAGGTCAGCCAGACAGAAATATCTAAAATAAAAAAATGAGAAGAACCAAAAAGATTACCAAGAAAAAAGGAAAGAGTACAAGAAGATATGCAGAAATAAGAAACGAGCAAAGATGGAAGAACAAATACGACAAATAGAAGAAAACTTCAACAAGAATGAAATAAAGAACTTCTACCAGGACGTGAAAAAAGAGAAAAGAGGCTATCAACCACGAGTAATATATTGTAAAGACAAGGACGGCAACCTGATAGAAGACGAACAAGCAAGAATAAAACGATGGGCAGAATACTTTGAAGAGCTGCTAAACGAACAGGATACACAGCAAGATACGAACGAAAGAGTGAACGACTCGGATGACCCAGATGAAACAATAGAAATTGCTGAAGGAGAGATCAGAGAAACACTGAGGCAGATGAAAAACAACAAAAGTCCTGGTAGAAACGGAATAAAGGGCGAGATGCTAAAGTACGGAGGAGAAGCAGTAGCATCAGAGATACATCGACTAGTGCTAGAATGTTGGAAGGAAGGAAAAATGCCAGAACAATGGAGTGAAGCAGTACTTTGCCCGATATTTAAAAAAGGAGATATTACGAAATGCGAAAATTATCGCGGAATAGCGCTGCTAGACGTAACGTATAAGGTAATGGCCATTTGCATCAACCGAAGACTAAAGCAGCATATGGAAAAAATAGTAGGAGAATATCAAGCAGGGTTTAGGAAAAATAGATCTACTGTAGATCAGATATTTATATTGAAGCAACTACAAGAAGTACATTATGAACAGGGAATCAACTTATATCTGCTCTTCATAGACTTTAAAAAAGCCTATGACACGGTTAACAGGAAAGAACTGCTAGAAGCCATGCAAGAGCTGGGAATCCCAAGAAAACTAATAAAACTGACAAAGATGACCCTGCAGAGCACCAGAAACAGAGTCAGGATAAATGGTCTGCTGTCAGAACCATTCCAAGTAAGAACAGGACTCCGGCAAGGAGATCCAATATCAACTACCCTGTTCAATCTAGTACTCGAAGCAATAATAAGGAGAAGTGGCATCCACAGAACGAGCACGATATACGAAAAAAGACACCAAAATATAGCCTTTGCAGATGACGTGACATGTATAACGAGAACAGAAGCAGAAATGAAGAAAATGACAAAAAATCTAATCAGAGAAGCGAAACGAATGGGTTTAGCGATCAACCAAGAGAAAACGAAGTTTATGAAGATGGAAACAAAACAAACCCCAGCAAAACCAATGAAAGTAACTACAGAAGAAGGAACAACATACGAATTCGAAGAAGTAAATAGGTTCAAATATCTAGGAGTAGTAATTACAAACAAAAACGAAATGAACGAAGAGATAGAAGAACGGATCGCGAAAGCAGACAAGAGTGTAGGAAGATTAAACAGATTTCTGAGGAATAAAAATGTAACACGACGAACAAAGAAACAAGTATACAAGACAATAGTAAGACCTACAGTCCTGTACGCTAGTGAAACATGGACACTAACGAACGAAAAGGAACAGAAGTTGGAAGTATGGGAACGCAAGATACTACGAAAGATATATGGAGGTATAAAAGAACTAGACCAATGGAGAAGAAGAACAAACCGAGAGATCGAGGAAATATACGGAGAACCAACAATCACGAAGATAATCAGAGCACTAAGATGGCTAGGCCACGTCGGAAGAGCACCAGAGGAAAGGACAATTGGGAAAGTATTAGACCGCCTAAAAGGAGGAAAGAAAAAGAGAGGAAGGCCAAAACTGAAGTGGATAGACGATGTTCGAAAAGATCTTCAAAACTTAGGCATTGAAGATTGGAGATCCAAAGCAGCCGACAGGAACAAATGGAAAATTATTGTTAAAAAAGCCCAGGGCCTTTAAGGCCTGCAGAGCTGAATTATATATACATATATATAACCTTAAAAGTTTGTGGTGTGGTTTCAAAATTGTATAATTTTTGACATTTGACTGTGAAGAAACCGGTTTTAGTTGGAAAACTTCATAAATGAATAGTGTCATGACGTCATCGCTTAAATTGACGGGAAGGAAAGGTGTAAGTAACATGTTAAAATATAAATAAGTTCGAATTTATTACAAGAAATAAATAAATAATATACAAATGGAACCTGTACAGTCAGTTTAATAGTATTGCAAGCTTAGGGATTAACATGCCATTTACTTAATAAACACTGGATGAAACAAAGCAGGTAGTTATGTTACACACAGATAACAAAAGAATTAGAATAATTAACCATCTTCGTGACTAGTACATAAATGAATGAGACGTTATATAATTTAAATTTGAGTTATCGCTATAGGGTGCGTGCGTTAATTTTTGAACACTTCGTTTTAAACACTAGGATAACAAGTTACAAAGTGTAACAACAAGTACAAACAATTGACAAAAACAATGGTTGCTCTTAAAAAATAGCTCCTTGGTGGCTCTCAGAATTTCAACATTTATTTTTGTATATATTTACAAAAATTCACTGCGCATATACGACTAGGTCACTTAAATTAATTTTACAAACATTCATTTAAAAGGTTATCTCATTGGTCCAACAAATCACTGACAAAATTCTTAAGCAAAGTAAATCTCCACTACCAGCAGTAAGCAACTTTTGTCTGCAAACAACATAGATTATATAATCGAAAATAAACCATAAATTTCGCTTGAGACAGAGAAAGAAGGGAAAAAACAAGTCAGTTAATTTGATAGTTAAGTACACTACAGCAATAAATCGTGGAAACACTTTGTTAATTGTTACTTCCTTTTTCTTCAAGGTATCACAAGGTACACAAAACTGCGTCTTACTTTATTCACATTTTTAAGACTAGTTCACTGTCACTATGACACTTTTGGTTTAAACGTTCAAATCGGCCATCATTTTTCGGAAATCGGCTAAGGTGTTATAGTCTGGGTCCAAATCGATATCTGCGAAATCTCTCTTCGAGTCCGACTTCACGAAACTGGGGTTGTACCGGCTGAGGGATAGAGGACACGGCAGCAGCTCGGGCATCACAGAATGATGGGTTATCAGAGAAGTTAGCGTGGTAAACTCTTTTGTAAAGCCCTGAAACAATAAGAATCACATTAACATGAGAGAAAACAATTCTGAAAGCGTTACTCTGTTTAACGCGACCACCGCCAACATTACTTACGTTCTGTCACACCACGGAGCGAAGAAAAGAAACAGCGTTTCCGCACTTTAAGACTAATAAGCCAGTTAGCACAGAATTATATTTCTTGTGTTTTAAAGAACTTCGTAATTAATGTGTCCGCTTGAGCAGTCAGAAGAGATTGATTAGTTCATTACACGAAACGCCACTGACGATAATCACAAGTTAATAAGACAATACGAAAAGTTACAACTGTTTTCAAACGCGCCGTTAATTAAAAAAGATCTCCTTGATGAAAACTCTCCTCTTTTAAAACGTAAGTCGACGATTTAGTAGAAAAAATTATCTCTTCCAGCATTATCTAGCAGCCCCAGATAACAAAAGAATTCGGCAACTAAGTTTGTTTTATCTTCCTTTATCTGCGACTCTTTACACAGACACCGGTAATTTAAAACTTCCGGCAATCCCGGATTTGCGGGTTTTGGTGTGGAACAAGTGTGGTCGATATAACTAAAGACCAGTTTAAATAAATTTTCTTGCGGAAAGCTGAGAGAAAAACGAGAAATGCACCCACCTTGATTTTGTAGCCTTTATTCGTCCTGACAATGAGGTAATGTGCGATGCCCGTGGGCTGGAAGCTCCTCGGTACTCTGAGCGAAAGCGCGAAACATCCCGGCTTACTGGTGCTTTCTCGCACCATGAAAGCTCCCACCGGCTCTTGAGCCAGTATTTCCAAGGCAATTTCACGGGGAATTCCCGCCTGAAACCACGGAGCCGTCCTCAGCTCGCCTTCTTCTTTGTTGTTCAAAGAATCGGTTCGCTCGGGTAGGGGAGGGGGCGTTGGTGTTAACCCTGGTAAAGTAATTTGTGTTTGAGTGACATGTTTATTGTACATATTTTAAGAGTGGGTAAACTTGATTATAAAATATGTCCACGAGGTGTGATTTATGCTGGTCGTGGTATAAATTGTGCCTACAGGAAGTAGGGTAATGCACTGTGGTGCGAACGAGTTGACGTTTTATAATAAATAATACAATACCGTATGGTCAAAAAAGGTGTCCAGTAAGTTATGACATTTATTTTTTAAATAATGACGCCGGCATTGTAGTTATTTCACCGTAAATGTTAAGCTGATTAACACTAACAACGAACGCGCGGTGTCGCAAACATTAAATTCCAAAGCTTGCTAGACAACTATTTTCCTCGATGATGTAGTAAAATCCAGGTCATTTCTATGTGTCCACTTGGTTACACTGGTTTCTGGTTCTAATACAATTTTTTCCATTTTGAAAGAAACAACCTTGAACATTTCTTATAAGTTTTCTTGCGGCTTGAATTTGAACATTAACACATGAACATCGTGTAGCTTCTTTGTTGCTTGAAATTATTGATAAAGTGTGGCATAATTTAACGTCATGTAAATTCTTTGTTGGTTGAAATTGCTGATGGACTGTGGCGTAATTAATTTAAGTAAGTAATTTCAATACTTGTTCACTTCTTACACCCAGTAATTTTTTGGAGAGTGCACAGACAAAAATGCCCTGGACTTTATAATATATAGTTAAAAGATAAAGAAGTTCGTTCCATTATCGTCATATGTAGATGTAGTAGTTAATTAATGGGTGCTCAATTGAAAAAGTCACCAAGTTGCCTCGTTTTCTTGATAGAAAATAACATTACGAAAAACGTATATGTTTTATTAATCCATCCTGGACACCTAGTATACTGAAAACGTTAGCAATTTATTTGTTTTTTCTTTAAAGCATAAAAAATACGAATTATAGTACATAATTTGTAAACATATCAACGTAAAGCGTATTTTAATAATTTTTTTTACAAATTTCACTGTCACTGACACTAATTGAGGTTAAACTAATTAAACTACCCCCTAAAGCGTTCGGATATTTTGTTTCCAGAACTTCCTCTTATGTCCAATTTAAAAAATTATACAGTACAAGCTTTCAATTTTTTCCAAGTATTGTTGGTTGCAAACGCTTTTTTTTAACTTTAAAATGTGTAAGGATTTATAAACTTGTTGTTGACGTTGAAGTTCCCCTTGCAGTTGCCAAAAATTAGGCCCCACCCATACCCGCCTCGATCTCAATTCTCAAGAGTGATGAATTTTTCATTGGCTGTCAGATCGAGGGGCGGGGCTTAATTGCAAGATCCATATTTGTCTACACGAATTTACTATTTTAAATGTGTTTTAAGTTTCTTCTTCTGAAAAGACGACTACGTATATTAAGAAAAAATTAAAAGCAAAGATTAAGCTTCACCCATACCTGTCCTGATCTAAATAGTAAAGAATTTTCATTTGTTGGCAAACTTAGGGGCGGAGCCTAATTTTCCTACAAAAATTTACCATTTTAAACGCGTTTCAAGTTACTAAGCAGACAAAAAATCATCGCAATCGAGACAGGGTGGGTGGGTGGGGTATATATTTTGCCTTTTTTTCTTAATATACATAGTATTCTTTGATCAACACGATACCCAAAAACATGTTTTTAATTTCTTGAAAAGAAATAAGTGTTTTGCAGTTAATCTCTGTCCCATTGGTTCACAGCGAATACAAAAAATCATCACAACTGAGATAGGGCGGGTGGGCGGGCTTACATTTTGCCTGGAAATATCGAATTGATGAGGCTCCGCTCCATATTTGCAAAATCCATATTTCCTTGCAAAAATGTACAATTTTAACCACGTTCCAAGTTTCTTGTTGTGAAAAGATGGCTATGTATATTAAGAAAAGAAAAGGTAAAATATAAAAGTATTTCTCCCAGAAATTACCATGTGAAATATGTTCTTAAGTAATCCTGTTATACAAAGAAAACTAAAAGAGAAGTTTGGGTAAGCGAAGGAAAATGTTTGCTGCCCCGGTGGGAATCGAACCACACATCTCCCACTTGCCGGGCGGGTGCCTGGACCACTAGGCTACAGAGCGGCTTATCTTTACGTCGCTTACCCAGTTATTATTGTGCCGCCACAAGAAGCCCCACCCATCCGTCTCGATCTCAGTCGTGATGAAGTTTTCATTCGTTATCAGACCGAAGGGCGGAGCCTAATTGCAAAATCGATACTTTCCTACAAAAAGACCTAATATCTAATCTGTTTTTGGGTCGAATAGCAATAAATTTTGTTGATTTAAACGTCGGGAATGACCTTTAACAGTGCATAAGTACTTAGAGAAAGCTGCAGTGTACAAAATGATGGCAGCTATTTAAAATATGACGGTTTCGGTGAATAGGTGATTAAATAGTTTAATATTATTGGACCTCATTATCTCTATCAAAATTTGATTTTCCTGGAATTAGTTTTGTCAATCAGAAAAATGTCCCCCATTCTTCAAGGGATTTTCCTTCAAGTTGGCAGCCTTACACACTACCACAATTTCATTGGTTGAAAACCCAACGTCAACGGCGAACAGCAACGTCAGCGACAAGCTTATAAATCGGCCTGTTACCTCTCTGCAAAAAATATTGTGAATGGATAATACCCATATATCTAGTAATACTAGTAATATTAGTATTAGATATGATCGAAAAAAACTTGTCAGGTGTGCTTTGGAATTTTTTGCTTTTTTAATTGTATTGCCAGTATTGACAATTTCTGTCATTTTTTTCTAAAAAGTGTTACATTTATATTTGAGGTTATGTAAATTAAGGTCAATGATAACTCATTCTGTGTCAAACGTACCGCCAAATTGATAGATTTAAATGACCTCAGTCAAAAATAATGATACCACGCCGACTATTGTGTTAATAAATTCCAAAGCACACTTGACACATTTTTATATTGTACTTGCCACTTCGCAGAAACAAAACAAATATTCACGAAAGTAGAAACATCTGTTAATAAAACATTGTTTGATAAAAAGTTATCAAATATTTCAAAGTTTCCAAAGAAAATCTTACTAGTTTGAAAAAAGGCTTAAAACTATTTAGACAGAACCTCCCTCGCCTCTGAAACCAGATACACCACTTAAAATAAACAATACGGGTGGATTAATGAACCAAAACTACTGAGGCATATTATTTTTTGCAAAAATCCAGCAAAATTTTGAGGTGATGTCATCGCATTTTTTGAGGGGAAATACAAACAAATTTTGCTGTATGACAGTCAACAGACATACGGAAACAGGAGACTTACTTTTTCGCATTCTAGGAGAAAATATGAAATCAGTCGCTCGCCAAATGGACCCTAATGCAATAAGAAGAGAAATTTTAGAAACAGTCATTCATGGTAAAAGGGATATCAAACGGCATATTTTTTAACGGTTGACAAATATTGGTTCGATAATTCTCTAGAAGAGGGTCGTAGCTTTAAAAAAGAATGAACTTGGATGCGTGAAATATACCATCCTTGAAAGCTCTTGGTTGTTCTTTTTTCTCCCATTATCATGTATTAGGTCAACTGAAAGGAAGAAAGAAATAATTGGGTCAATGACCCAGCGGAGCTTCAAATTTTGTGAGATGTGTACGTAGATGCTACAGTGGATGAAGTATGGTCATAAAAGAAAGAAATAATGGTAGAAGAAAGCGATTATTAAAAAAATTGCAGATTTTATGCCAAAGATAACAAAAAATAAATGACAATTGTATTCCTGATGAACAGAACTGAATATGAAGACACTAAACAAAAATGCGAAGAAAAGGTGATGAAACAAAAAATCTAGGAACAAAGAACATCGATACAGACTGAGGGTTCCCGCCCTCGAAACTGAAATTATATACCGCCATTTACTGGCTGAAATCTAATGAATGTAGTCGAGAATGGGGAAACGAGGGTCGGCCGTTGCCCATAAAACGAACGGATTGAAGTTTTGGGTACGGAACTGACACGAGTCCGACCCCTTTAAAACTATCCCGGAACTTTTATGGAATTTTTCGAATCACTCACGGCGACGTTTTAAGCTAAACCTCCGAATTTTAAAAGTGTGCATTTTAGATGATGAAGTCTGACTGAGTTTTCTGACGAAATGTGGGAAAATGGGTAATAACATTTGTCTTTGAGATGGAGGGATCAACAGGAATAACTATAAAAGAAAGTCGGGGAATCTAGAGAATTACAGAAATTGATGAGGTTCGAGCTGGGAAAGTTGAATAGATCAAGTGAAGAGTTGCATGTTTGTTTCTTTGTAACCGCAGAATCTGCAGTAATTATTTAATAGAAAGGAATTATTCTCATTATAGTGTCGTCTTAGTTAACAATGATTTAAATAATTATAAAAAAAAATATGAGTATACAGGGTTGCTAAAAAGTATGGAAGCGTTGAATATCGCGAGAACGGTTTCTTGAATCTTGTTGAAATTCGGGCTTATATTTTGCTTTTTTTTTTGTTAATATACATGGCCATCTTTTCACAACAAAAAAGTTAGAATATGGTTAAAATGGAAATTTCCTTATACTAATTTTCCATTTTAAACAACTTCTAAGTTTCATATTGTGAAAAAAAGTCTACACATTAAAACAAAAAGGCAAAATATAAGCCCGCCCACCCGCCATATCTCAATTGTGATGATTTTTTTTATTCGCTGTGAACCAAAGAGGGGGCAGAGCTTAACTGCAAAATACCTATTTCTTTACAAGAAGTTAAACACAAGTTTTTCAGTATCGTGTTGTTCAAAGAATTCTATGTACATTAAGAAAAAAAAAGGCAAAATATACCCCCCCCCCCCCCCACATCTATTGTGTATAATTTTTTTATTCATAGAGACTTAAAACAGGTTTAAAATAGTAAATTTTTGCAAAGAAATATGGTTTTTGCAATTAGACTCCACCCCTAAGTCTGCCAACGAATGAAAAATTCATCACAATTGAGAATTGAGATCCGGGTGGGTATGGGTGGGGTCCAATCTTTGGCCTTATTTTTTTCTTAATAGACATAGTATTATTTGAACACGATACTCAAAAACATGTTTTTAATTTCCCGTAGAGCAATAAGGATTTTGCAGTTAGGCTCCACCCCCTTGGCTCACGACGAATAGAAAAAAAAAATCAGAATTGAGATAGGACGGGTGGGTGGGGCTTATATTTTGCCTATTTTTCTTAATATACATAGCCATCGTTTCACAACAAAAAATTTAGAATATGGTTAAAACGGTACATTTTGGCAAGGAAATCTGGATTTTGCAATTATGGGACGGAGCCTAATTGCAAAATCAATATTTCCTTATACAAATTTTCCATTTTAAACATGTTTTAAGTTTCATAAAGTGAAAAAAAGTCTGCACATATTAAAACAAGAAGGCAACATATAAGCCCGCCCACTCGCCCTATCTCAATTGTGACGATTTTTTTCCTTTCGCTGTGAACCAAGAGGGCAAAACTTAACTGCAAAATACTTATTTCTTTCCAAGAAATTAACAATATGTTTTTGAGTATCGTGTTGTTTAAAGAATACTATGTATATTAAGAAAAAAAGGGCAAAATATAAACCCCGCCCACCCACCCCATCCCTATTGTGATGATTTTTTTTATTCATAGAAACTTAAAACACGTTTAAAATGGTAAATTTTTGTAAAGAAATATGGTTTTTGCAATTAGACTCCGCCCCTAGGTCTGCCGACGAATAAAAAATTCATCACAATTGAGAATTGAGATCGGGGCGAGTATGGGTGGGGCCTAACGTAACGAAATTGCTACCATTCGTCCAGAAATTTTCATTAACTCACTACAAAATTTTATTCAGCGTCTTCTTTACTGCCAGGAAGTAAATGGAGAGTTAAGAATTATTAATTTATTTCATTTTTGTTTAATAATTTATTTTACCTTTCATTCAGAAAGAAAGTACGAATCAATGAATTCTTAAAAAAACTATTAAAAATGCATTAATTAAGTATACTCCGCCCTCTTGGCTCACAATGAATAACAAAAATCATCACAATGGAAGTCGGGTGGGTGGGCGGGGCTTACATTTTGCCTCGTTTTTTAATATACGTAGTCATCTTGTCACAACAAAAACTTAAAACAGATGACTACGTATACTAAGAATAAAAGACAACATGTCTGCCCCGCCCACCCACCCTATCTCAATCGTGCTGATTTTTTCACAAGTCGTAAGTCGTCGGGCGAAGCTTAATTGCACAATCCTTGTTTTTCTACGAGAAATGGTCTTGGTTTACGACGAATCAAACAATCAAAAATACATGTTGCCTTTTTTTCTTCATATACGTACATACAGAAACTTAAAGCAGACGACTACGTGTATATATTAAGAAAAAAAAAAAGGCAACATGTAAGAACGCCCACACGCCCTATCTCAACTGTGATGATTTTTTTTTATTCGCCGTGAACCGAGACAGCGGAACTTAACTACAAATTACTTATTTCTTTATAAGAAATTAACAACATGTTTTTGAGTATCGTGTTGTTCAAAGAATCCTATGTACATTAAGAAAAAAAGGCAAAATATAAACCCCGCCCACCCACCCCATCCCTATTGTGATGATTTTTTTTTATTCATAGAAACTTAAAACACGTTTAAAATGGTAAATTTTTGTAAAGAAGAGTGGTTTTTGCAATTAGACTCCGCCCCTAGGTCTGCCAACGAATGGAAAATTCATCACAATGGACAGTTGAGATCGGGGCGGGTATGGGTGGGGCTTAATTTTTGACTTCATTTTTTTCTTAATATAGAGAGTATTTTTTGAACAAGACGATACTCAAAAACATGTTTTTAATTTCTCGTAGGGTAATAAGGATTTTGCAGTTAGGCTCCACCCTCTTGGCTCACGACGAATATAAAAAATCATCAGAATTGAGATAGGGCGGGTGGGTGGGGCTTATATTTTGCCTATTTTTCTTAATATACATAGCCATCTTTTCACAACAAAAAAGTTAGAATATGGTTAAAACGGTACCTTTTGGCAAGGAAATCTGGATTTTGCAATTATGGGACGGAGCCTAATTGCAAAATCAATATTTCCGTATACAAATTTTCCATTTTAAACATGTTTTAAGTTTCACAAAGGGAAAAAAAAGTTTGCACATATTAAAACAAAAAGGCAAAATGTAAGCCCGCCCACCCGCCCTATCTCAATTGTGATGATTTCTTTTATTCATAGAAACTTAAAACACGTTTATAATGGTAAATTTTTGTAAAGAAATATGGTTTTTGAGACTCCGCCCCTAGGTCTGCCAACGAATAAAAAAGCCATCACAATTGAGAATTGAGATCGGGGCGAGTATGGGTGGGGCCTAACGTAACGAAATTGCTACCATTCGTCCAGAAATTTTCATTAACTCACTACAAAATTTTATTCAGCGTCTTCTTCACTGCCAGGAAGTAAATAGAGAGTTAAGAATTATTAATTTATTTCATTTTTGTTTAATAATTTATTTTACCGTTCAATCAGAAAGAAAGTACGAATCAATGAGTTCTTAAAAAAACCTATTAAAAATGCATTAATTGAGTATACTTCGCCCTCTTGCCTCACAATGAATAACAAAAATCATCACAATGGAAGTCGGGTGGGTGGGCGGGGCTTACATTTTGCCTCTTTTTTTAATATCCGTAGTCATCTTTTCATAACAAAAACTTAAAACAGATGACTACGTATACTAAGAAAAAAAGGCAACATGTCTGCCCCGCCCACCCACTCTATTTTAATCGTGCTGATTTTTTTCACACGTCGTAAGTCGTCGGGCGGAGCTTAATTGCAAAATCCTTGTTTTTCTACGAGAAATTGTCTTGGTTTACGACGAATCAAAGAATCAAAAATACATGTTGCCTTTTTTTCTTCATATACGTAGTCATATTTTCACAACAGAAACTTAAAGCAAACGACTACGTATATATATTAAGAAAAAAAAGGCAATATGTAAGCCCGCCCACCCGCCCTATCTCAATTGTGATGATTTTTTTTTATTCGCTGTGAATCAAGGCACTGGAACTTAACTACAAAATACTTATTTCTTTACAAGAAATTAACAACATGTTTTTGAGTATTGTGTTGTTCAAAGAATACTATGTATATTAAGAAACAAAGGGTAAAATATAAAACCCGCCCACCCACCCCATCCCTATTGTGATGATTTTTTTTATTCAGAGAAACTTAAAACACGTTTAAAATGGTAAATTTTTGTAAAGAAGAATGGTTTTTGTAATTAGACTCCGCCCCTAGGTCTGCCAACGAATAAAAAATTCATCACAATTGAGAATTGAGATCGGGGCGAGTATGGGTGGGAAACTGCCACCATTCGTCCAAAAATTTTCATTAACTCACTACAAAATTTTATTCAGCGTCTTTTTTACTGCCAGGAAGTAAATGGAGAGTTAAGAATTATTAATTTATTTCATTTTTGTTTAATAATTTATTTTACATTTTGCCGCTTTTTTTAATATACGTAGTCATCTTTTCACAACAAAAACTGAAAACAGATGACTACGTACACTAAGAAAAAAAGGCAACATGTCTGCCCCGCCCACCCACCCTATCTCAATCATGCTGATTTTTTTCACACGTCGTAAGTCGTCGGGGCAGGTATGGGTGGGCCCTAATTTTTTACTTAATTTTTTTCTTAATATAGAAAGTATTTTTTGAATAAGACGATACGCAAAAACATGTTTTTAATTTCTCGTAGAGAAATAAGGATTTTGCAGTTAAAAAAATCACAATTGAGATAGGGCGGGTGGGCGGGCTGACATTTTGCCTCTTTGTTTCAATATGTGTAGACTTTTTTCGACAACAAGAAACTTAAAACCTGGAAAATTTTTATAGTAATCAACTTGAATGCCTCACTTTTCTTCTACATATATCGTTCCCGATATATTCAACTGCTTCCATACTTTTTATCAGTCCTGTATATGTAGTAGTGTGCTGCAAAGTTAAGTTAGTTTGACAAGCCACAATACATCACGGTGTAAATGTATCTATTATGATGTAAAAACAATTCGTTCGTAATACGTCAATTTCTTGTTTAGAAACATTAAATGAGCATATTCTGTACAGACAAGCAAACGTCGATTCAATCTATTTATAATGACGGATTAAACAACACATGATCAGAAATATAACCAGAATCTCTTGTACCCAATTAACATATGAAACATAAAACAGTCTCCATACCGGTCTGCGGACACGAACTAGAACTGCTCGAGCTGATCTGCGATATCCTCTTCGATTTGAACTCCTGCTCGGCAGAGGCCGGTGAATTCTGCAGCAGCCGGCTGTTATCTATCTCTATATGCTTCGTTAAGTTGGAATTGATATTCTCCACGATCTCGTTCTTCAAACTGTCCATCGCGTTCGTTTTGTTCAAGTTGCGGCTATCGGCGTCGTTCGACTCGTTGACGTACCCTCCCGAGAGCGGGCGGTTCGTGGGACTCCCCGGAGTGCTGTTGCTGTCGCTGACCAGAGGGCAGCTGTCGTCGTCGTTGTCGTGGTGGTTGCCCGTCAAGCCCATGGCGATCCGCTTGATCAGGGGCGGCTTCTCCGTCATCCGCTTGTACGAGTTCATCTCGGTGGGCGAGTTGCTCTCGTCGCTGCTGGGTGTGCTCTGCTGGGACTGCGGCTTCTCCGAGGGCCCCAGCACGTTGTACTTGTGGGACGGCTTGAGGCCCGGGATGGTGGTGGGCGGCGCGAGCCGCAACGTCGACGCGTCGCTGTTCGTCAGCTCCACGTCCATGTCGGCGGGCTGGTGGTTGTTGGGGGGCTGCGCCGATTTGTCTTTCTTTAACGTGACCGATAATTCTTTCGTCTGAAACAAATGTTGACGCATTCAAAGTTGGGGCGGATTTAATGGGCGAGTTGGGAGATAGAAAGCGCGGGATGCGGCGTGGGGTTTTTCGTTTTACACGATTATCATTTTAGGTTTTTTTTGGGAGGATTCGACAAATAAACATGGGTTTGGGAGGGATGAGGTTTCGGTGGTGGAGAAAACGGAGAATTAAAGCGGGCGTGAAGGTTTCTCATTTTGATGGTTAGAGAAGTAATGGTAGCTTATAAATAGCAACAGGCCACTGAAAAAATTAAAAGATCGGTCTAAAGAATTTAGACAGTACTTCTTCACACTCACTTGTTCGGTCATAGAGGGTCCGGTCAGCTTCGGTCAGGTTAGATTATTTTAATAATTTTCATCAAAAATTAATGAATCAAGTTAAGTGATTCTATATTTTTTTAAAACAACTTCGATAAAAAAAAATCTATGACTTCTCATTTTTCGGTATGCAATTTTTGGATCTTGAAATTTTTAGTTTTTCAATTTTTTAGTTATTCGTTTTTTTAATTTTACGAGTACAACGAACATGTTAAGGTTTTATAAAAAAAATTGCCTGAAATTATAGAATTTTCAAGGAAATGGGGTGACTCGTTCTTGATTTGAGCAATAAAATCGATTAGCTCATTCACTTTTTTTTTTTAGATCACCCTTGTATAAGTAATTATAAAACTGGGTAAAGCACAAGTATGGAGTTATAAGATTTTGCTTATTTTAGATAGGATTTATTCGTGTTTCTTCAATTCTGACGTTTGGCCATTTTTCGATTTTTATATTTTTATATTTGCCATTGTTCAATTTTTCAAATCGGTTTTTAAATTTTTTCCTTGTTTTTATTGTACGCTTTGCCATTTTTCGTTTTCTTAGTTGTTCGATTTTTAATTTTTGAGTTTTTCAAATTTTGCATTACATTTTCGTTCTCTAATTTTACGATTTTGCAATTTTTCGATTTTTCAATTTTTAGATTTCTCAATTTATTAGGCATTTCAATTGTACACAGTCTGTTTTCTCAACTTTTTCAAAGATAAATTTTGCGATTATTCAGTGTTTGGTTTTTTCAATTTCTCGAATTTTCAATTTGAAATTTTCCTTTTTAATTTAATTTTTTCGCAAATTTTCGATTACTCAGTCTCCACTTATTTTAATTTTACGTTTTCTCAATTTTTCAAATTTTTCAAATTTTCGATTTCTTCAATTTTTTGGTCATACGATTTTTCGCTTTGTCAATTTTAAGATTAGATTAAAGATGTTTCTGTTTCTATATTATTTATTCACTTTCTGATGATTCGATTTTTCGTTTCGTCAATTTTTTCAGTTTTCAAAAAATTTAGTTTTAATTTTTTGATATTTGAATTTGTCGTTTCTTCAATTCTTTTACAATTGTACCCTATAATTTTTTTTTGATGTTTTAATTTCTGTTTTTTTTTAACGTTTCGATTTTTCCGTTTCTCGATTATTCAGTTTTTCGTTTCCTCAATACTCAAGTTTTCAAATTGAAATTTACTAATTTTTAGATTTTTCATCTTTTAAATGTTCCAAAGTTTTTAATGTTGCGTTTTTTTAATTTTACGATTCGGCAATTTTTCGATTTTTCAGTTTTTCCGATTCCCAATTTTTCAATTTTTCAATCTTTAGAAATTTGTATTTTTCGTTTGGGAGGTTTAGTTTTCCGATTATTATTTATCAATTTTTGTTTCCTCAATTTTTCGAGTTTTCTGTTGAAATTTTAAAATTTTTCGAATTTTGACTTTTTCTTTATTTACAATTTTGCAATTTTTCGATTTTTTAATTTTTACTTATTTTAAGTTTACATTTGCTCAATTTTTCAAGTTTCCAAATTTTTTAATTCGATTTCCAATTTTTCAATTTTTGAATATTCCAAGTTTTTTGATGTTTCTTTAATTCTATGATTCTGCAATTTTTCAATTTTTTTGTTGGTTCAATTTTTAAATTTTACAGTTCTTGGATTTACAAATTTTTCGTTTTACAATTTTTCGTTTGGGAGATTCAGTTTCCCGATTTTTGTTTTTTCGATTAATCAGTTTTTGTTTCTTGAATTTTTCATTTTAGAACGTTTGAAAAGTTCTCGATTTTTCAATTTTTTGATTTCTCAATTTATTAGATGTTTCAATTGTACATAGTATGTTTTCTCAATTTTTCAGGTTTGAAACTTAAATTTTCGATTATTCAGTTTCTCGTTTCCTCAATTTTTCGAGTTTTCAATTTGAAATTTTCCTTTTTAATTTAATTTTTTCCCAAATTTTCGATTATTCAGTCTTTACTTACTTTAATTTCACGTTTTTCAGTTTTTCAAATTTTTTAAATTTTGCGATTCCTGAATTATTCAATCTTTCCAGGTCCTCAATTTTTTGATTCGATTTGTCGTTTCTTGAATTCCGCGTTTTAGCGATTCTCCGATTTTAAATTTTTTTCGCTTCTTTAATTTTTTTATTTTACAATTTTTCGCTTGACAATTTTTTTGACATTTTAATTTCTGATTTTTTTAACGTTTCGATTTTAGAGTTTCTGGATTTTTTATTTTTCGATTATTCAGTTTTTCGCCTCCTCAATTTCTCAAGTTTTCAAAATGAAATTTACTAATTTTTCGATTTTTCATCTTTTGAATATTCCAATTTTTTTAATGTTACGTTTTTTTAATTTTACAATTCCGCAAATTTTCGATTTTTCAGTTTTTGAATTTCTTTATTTTTCAATTTTTGAATAATGCCGTTTTTCTACTATTCAATACTTGGATTTTTAATTTTTTAACTTTAATTTTTCAGTTTTTTCGGGTTACCAATTTTTCAATTTTTCAATTTTTAGAAACTTCTATTTTTAGTTTGGGAGGTTCAGTTTTTCGATTATTTACTCAATTTTTTTCGAATTTTGACTTTTCCTTTTTTTTACAATTTTGCAATTTTAAGTTTACGTTTGCTCAATTTTTCAAGTTTCCAAATTTTTTAATTCGATTTCCGATTTTTCATCTTTTGAATATTCCAAGTTTTTTGTTTGTTCAATTTTTAAATTTTACAATTCTTCGATCTGCAAATTTTTCATTTCACAATTTTTCGTTTAGGAGATTCAGTTTCCCGATTTTTGTTTTTTCGATTAATCAGTTTTTGTTTTCTGAATTTTTCGAGGTTTTCATTTTAGAACGTTTGAAATTTTAAAGTTCTCCAATTTTCAATTTTTACTTATTTAAAGTGTGCCTACGTGTTCTCAATTTTTCAAGTTTTCAAATTTTCGGTTTTTTAGTTATTCGATTGTTCCATATCGTCAATTTCTTGAATTTACGATTTTTCGCTTTGTTAATTTTCAGAGATTTTAATTTTTCGTTTTTTCAGTTCAACGATTTATTTCCGTTTCTCGATTTTTCATATTTTCAATTATTCGATTTTCGTTTCGTCAATTTTCGAGCTTTCAAAATTTAATTTTTAATTTATGGATTTTTGAAATTGACGATTTTTCAATTTTTCGATTTACAATTGTTATTAATATTAATTTCAGTTTTTTTTAATGTATCGATCTTTCGTTTTTTGATTTTTCATTTTTCGTTTATTCCTTCTTTCGCTTCGTCAGTTTTCGAGTTTTGAAATTTTGATTTTTCGATTTTTGAATTTTGCCTTTGTTTAATTTTACGATTCCGCAATTTTCCAATTTTTTAGTTTTAAGATGTGTTAAATTTTTGAATAATGCCGTTTTTCTATTTGTCAATATATACTTGGATTTTAATTTTTTTAATTTTAATTATTCAATTTTCGGGTTCCCGATTTTCCGGTTTTTAAATTTTCAATTTTTTCTGTTTGCAAATTTTTGATTTTACAATTTTCAAATTTTAGAAATTTGTATTTTTCACTTTTTCAGTTTTTCGTTTGGGAGGTTCAGTTTTTCGAATTTTCCACTGTAGACCGTTTGAATTTTTAAATTTTTCGAATTTTGAATTTTCCCTTTCTTTTATTTTATAATTTTGCAACTCTTCGATTTTTCAATTTTTACTTCTTTTAAGTTTTCAAATTTAAATTTTTTGATATTTCAATATTTACATTTTTAATTTTTAAAATTTTCGATTTTTTAATTCTCCAATTATTCCATTTTTTTCAATTTTTTGATTTTACGATTTTTCTCTTCGTCAATTTTCAGATATTTTCATTTTTCGTATTCTCAATTTAACGATATTTCCATTTATCGATTATTCATTTTTTCGGTTGTTCGATTTTGCGTTTCGTCATTTTTTCGAGCTTCCAAAATTTAATTTTAATTTATAGATTTCTGAATTTGTCGTTTCTTCAATTTCACGATTTTGCAATTTACGATTTGCAAATTTTTTTCTTTTACAATTTTTAGATTTTTCAGTTAAATATATGTATTAATTTCAGGTTTTTTGAAAGTTTAGATTTTTCATTTTTCAATTATTCAATCTTTCGCTTCGTCAGTTTTTCACGATTACAGATTTTAATGTTAATTTTTCGATTTTTCAATATTTGGATTGTTAATTATGCACTTTTTCAATTTTTCAACGTTTGAAATTGTGGATTTTTAATTTTTCGATTGATTATTCAGTTTTTGGTCTTCTCAATTTTTCAAGTTTTCGAATTGTAATTTTCTAATTTTTCGATTTTTCTTCGTTTGAGTTGTTCCAAATTTTGTAATGTTGCGTTTCTTTAATTTTATGATTTCCCAATTTTTCGATTTTTCAGTTCTTGGATTTCTCAATTTTTCAATTTTTGAATAATACCGTTTTTCTATTTTTCAATACTTGGATTTTTAATTTTAATTTTTCAGTTTTTTACGGTTCCCGATTTTTCAATTTTTAAATTTTACAATTTTTCCATTTTAGAAATTTCTATTTTTCGTTTTTTTCTATTTTTGATTTTTTCAATTTTTCGTTTAGGAGGGTAATTTTTTCGATTTTTCATTATTCGATTACATTTTAGAACGTTTGAATTTTTAGATTTTTCGGAATTTGAATTTGCCTTTTTTTATTTTAAAATTTTGCAATTTTTCGATTTTCCAATTTAATTTTTTTAATATTTCACTATTTACATTTTTCTTTTAATTTTCGATTTTTTAATTATTCCATTTTTTCAATTTTTTAATTACACGATTTTTCGATTTGTCAATTTCCAGATATTTTAATTTTTTGTATTCTCAATTTAACGATATTTCCGTTTCTGGATTATTCACTTTTTCGATTATTGGATTTTTCGTTTCGTCATTTTTTCGAGCTTTCAAAATTTAATTTTAATTTATAGATTTCTGAATTTGTCGTTTCAATTTCACGATTTTGCAATTTTACGATTTACAACTTTTTTCTTTTACAATTTTTAGATTTTTCAGTTAGATACATTAATTTCTGATTTTTTGAACGTCTCGATTTTTCATTTTTCAATTATTCAATCTTTCGTTTCGTCAGTTTTTCGTGATTTCAGATTTTAATGTTTATTTTTCCTTTTTCAATTTTTGGATTGTTAATTATTCACTTTTTCAATTTTTCGACGTTTCAATTTCTCGATTTTTAATTTTTTGATTATTCAGATTTTGGTCTCCTCAATTTTTTAAGTTTTCAAGTTGAAATTTTCTAATTTTCCGATTTTACATCTTTTGAATATTCCAACTTTTTAATGTTGCGTTTCTTTAGTTTTATGATTCTGCAATTTTTCAAATTTTCGGTTTTCGGATTTCTCAACTTTTCAATTTTTTCGTTTATTCAATTTTTAAAATTTATAATTTTTCATTTTACAATTTTTCGTCTAAGAGGTACAGTTTCTCGATATTTGTTTTTTTGGATTAATTAGTTTTTGTATCCTGAATTGTTCGCGTTTTTCATTTTAGAACGTTTGAAATTTTAAATTTTTCGAATTTTCAATTTTTACTTATTTAAGTTTGCGTTTTCTCAATTTTTCAAGTTTTCAATTTTTTTTATATTTCAATATTTAAATTTTTTGATTTCACGATTTTTCGTCAATTTTCAGAGATTTTAATTTTTCATTTTCTCAATTTAAAGATATCTCCGTTTCTCGATTTTTCATGTTTTCAATCATTCGATTTTTTGTTTTGTCAATTTTTCGAGCTTTCAAAAATTTCATTTTTAGTTTATAGATTTTGCAATTTTTCGATTTACAATTTTTATCAATATTAATTTCCGTTTTTTTTTTAATGTATTCATAATCTAAACGTTTGTAAGTTTGTAGAGCATTCCCTTTTGCAGTTTTAAAGTTAATTTGCAAAATGTTGTAACACAATTTTGATTTTTTTTTCCAAAAATCTGGACGTTTCGGGTAAAACCTCAACACGGATTCATAAACTACACATGTTATTTTGTAAAATTTAGTCCAGGAGTGTCTTAAAAACTATAAACTTTACACAAATAAATCTTTATGAAAACATAGGAATTTGTCTGTACACCCGCACCAAAAATTGAATTAAGTCATACTTTAGCAAATAAGTAACGAAAATTATGATACTTAAGTCGTGTGAATAAACGTACGTGAATGCTTGTACAGTAATAATAACAACAAATTAAGTCACGATGTGATTTACCATTGTTATTTCTAAACAATACTAAGTAGGACGAATAAACAATAGATTTTGTTATGTCAACTGATTAACAATTGGCACTGTTTTTTTTTAAAGATAAATTTAACCTGAATTGTATCCATATGTTGTCAGTAAACTCAATCCAAGTTCTTTACCCCTGAAGACCACCCACACTGACATAAAGACCAAAGTATAGTCGTAAATCTACACAACTATTATTAACTTCATTATTTGTGACAATGCGATTTTATTTAAATTTTTTTATGACTTGCATCTAAAAGTAACGACATTTGTTCAGCTTAGCGTGAAGTACAGCGAAACAACTCGTTTTAAATTTCCATTTTTAAAGTTTACTCTAAACTTTGGACTAAATAACATTTTTGCAACTATGAATCTGTTCCAGATTTAAAAGTATCCAGTTCCAAACCATGCAGCTAACAAATTATTCGCAGCAAACTTTTAAATCAAGTTGAAAAGAATTTACTGAAGCCTGAACACATTTGGAGGTCCCGTGGGGCTAAATTTGTAACACTGGAGCTCAGTTAAAAACTCTTACCCAGAGTACTTTATTCGTTTGAGTTTGATCCAATTGGGATGCAATTACGTCTTGGAAAGTGGGTTGTTTCTGCAGCTGCGCCGCGTAAGCCATCCGAAATGCATTTCCTACAATTGAGTTAAGTTCTTCAGCCTGAAACAATAAGCAACTATAAGGAAAGAGTGGAAAACGCTCTATAAATAGAGGATGGAAAACGATGTTTACGGGTGGGATTCTGCGTCCCAAGTGGGACCATCGAAGTTGTTTTTTACCGATTTCCCTTTCAAAGTTCCATTAATGGTAACGATAACATGTATTGTTCCGAGTTTGAATGTGCTTTGTGGCAAAAAATATCTTCGATTTTAGAACAAACTTTTAGGTACATTGAAATACATTTTCTACATTATAAATTAATGATTACAACAGAATAAACACAAAAATTGGTGGAAGGTTATTTCCAGAGAATTTCCCTCGCCCCTGAAGTGCAGCCAAACAAATCCCGCTTCTTTGAAAAAATACACAAATTGTTCGCGATTAACCGCTTTTTTGACTTGAATTTTTCATTTTTTTTTTGTTTCTTCAGTTTTTTTGAGTTCCAATTTATCGAGCTTTCAAGTTTAAATTTTTCAATTTTTCAAGTTTTCAACTTTTGAATTTTTTTCGATTTTGTAATTTTTTGTTTTATCAATTTCAATTTTTTCAATGTTTCGTTTCTTGGTATTTTTCGAGTTGCCATTTTTCAATTACTCTTTGAGTTTTCATTTTAAAATATTTAGTTTCGGATTTTTATTTATTTACTTTTTTTACTTTTTCAGTTTTTCGTTTCTCCAATTTCAATTTTTTTTTCTAGTTTTCATGTTAAATACCTATGTGTAGTAAAAAAAAAAATTTAAGCTTTCACTTTTTCAGTTTCGCGATTTTAGAATTTTTCCATTTTTCAATTATTGGGTTCTAAAATTTTTCATTTAAATGGAAAAGTCCAGCATTTTTTAACTATTGGATTTTAAAACTATTTCATTTACTCGACTTTTCAATTTTTCATTTCTTTAAATTTTCGATATTTCAATATTCTGATTTTAATTTTTTTCTTTTTTTCAACATGAAACTTCCCCATTTTGATTTTTCGATTTTGCAATTTCATGAATTTTCAATTGTTTATTTTTCTATTTTTCGATTTATCAGTTTTTCGTTTCGGATTTTTATTTTTTCAATTTTTCGTTTCTTCAATTTTAATTTGTAATTTTTCTAGCTTTCATGTTAAATATGTAGATAGTAGATAATTTTTTCTTAAAGTTTTCACTTTTTCAATTTTACGATTTTAGAATTTTTTTCTTTTTCAATTACAAATTAGATTTTAATTTTTTTTCATTTATTTGACTTTTCAATTTTTCGATTGTTCATGTCTTCAAATTTTTGATTAGAAAGTTTTCGTTTCGGTTTATTGTTTTGTTCAATTTTACAATTTTTCTTCTTTTCAATGTTCTGATTGTGTAATTTTGCTTTTTTTCAACGTGAAATTTTTCCATTTCTGGATTTTTCAATTTTTTGCTTTCTCAATTTTTGAATTTTTAAATTTTTTTTTTTTTCAATTTTCGATTTGCAATTTTTCTAGTATTCCCCTTTTCAATTTTTCGATTCCTCAGTTTTTCATTTCTTCAAATTTTCGACTTGTAATTTTTCGATTCGGTTTATTTTCTTTAGTTATTTATAACATTTTGATTTTTCAATTTCAATTTTTCTAATTTATCGTTTCTTTTTATTTTTCGACATGCAATTCTTCGAGTTTTCAACTGTTAGATTTTAATTTTTCATTTTTCGTTTCTATAATTTTTGATTATCAATTTGTCTATCTTTCATTTTAAATATGTAATAACAACGATTTTTAAAATTCTCCACTTTTTCAATTTTACAAATTTTGAATTTTTCAATTTTGAGATTTCGAAAATTTTTTGGTTTGAGTTTCTCGGTTCTTCAGTTTCCATTTTTTCGATTTGCGGTTCTTCGTTTCGGTCTTTTATTTTCTTATTTTTTCAGTTATTTGAATTTAATGTTTCGACTTTGTAATTTTTTGTCTTCTCAATGCCAGTTTTTTAAATTTTTCGTTTGTTGCCATTTTTCGAGTTGCAATTGTTCAATTTCTCATTTTTTTGGTTCTTCAATCTTACGATATGCAACTCTTCGAGTTTTCGTTTTTAAATTTTTCAGTGTTTTGAATTTCCAAGTTTTGGATGTTGCAGTTTTTCGATCTGCAGTTTCATGAATTTCCAATTTTCAATTCTTCAATTTTTCGATTTATCAATCTTTCTTTTCGGAAATTTATTATTTTCATTTTTTCAATTTTCCGGTTTTCAATTTTTTGATTTTTCAGTTTTTCGTTTCTTAAATTTTATATTGTAATTTTTCTAACTTTCATGTTAAACTGCAATAATAATTTTTTTTAAAACTTCCAACATTTTTTCAATTTTACGATTTTAGAATTTTTTAATTTTTCAATTATTGGATTTTAAAATTTTTCATTTATTCGACTTTTCAATTTTTCAATTCTTCGATTTTTCATTTCTTCAAATTTTCGATTTGCAATTTTTCGTTTCGGTTTATTTTCTTAATTTTTAAAATTTTTCGATTTTTTAGTGTTCTGATTTTATCATTTTCCTTTTTTCAACGTAAAATTTTTCCATTTTTGGATTTTTCAATTTTTCGTATTCTCAACTTCTAGATTTTTTAATTTTAGATTTTCAGTTTCATGATTGTTCGTTAATTTTTAGTTTCTTCAATTTTTAAATTTTACAAGTTTTTTTTTAAATATGTATCTAATAAAAATGATAATTTAAAAAACTTTTCGCTTTTTAATTTTACGATTTTAGAATTTTGGCATTTTTCAAATATTGGATTTTCGAACTTTTTCATTTATTCGACTTTTCAAAATTTAAATTTTTTATTTTTCAATTCTTGAATTCTTCAATTTTTCGTTTCGGTTTTTTATTTTTTTATTCTTACAATTTTTCGATTTTTAATGTTCCGATTTTATAATGTTTCGATTGTTCAAGTCCAAATTTTTCAATTTTAATTTTCTTAATTTTTTGTTTGTTGCTATTTTTCGATTTGCACTTTTTCATTCTTAAATATTTCAATTTTTGGATTTTCCAGCTTTTAGATGTTTCATTTTTAGATTTTGCAGTTTCTCGAATTGCAGTTTTACGAGTTTTCAGTTTTTAATTTTTCAATTTTTTGCTTTGATTTTTAATTTGTCAATTTTCATTTCTTCCAATTTTCGACTTGCAATTTTCGTTTGGGTTTTTATTTTTTTTATTTTTACAATTTTTCTATTTTTTAATGTTCCGATTTTTTACATAATGATTTTTCAAGTCCAAATTTTTCATTTACATTTTTTTTAATTATTCGTTTCTTGCTATTTTTCGATTTCCAATTTTTCAATTTTTCGTTTTTTTATTTTTCCATTTTGTTTTCTTTTGTTTTTTTTTATTTTTTAATTTTTCAGTTTTTCAATGTTCTGATATTATAATTCTTATTTTTTCAATATGAAAATTTTCAGTTTTTGAATTATTCAATTTATCGGTTTGTAAATTTTCCGTTTTCAATTTTTTAATTTTGCGTTTCTTGGTTTTTGATTTGCAACTTTTCTGGTTTTCATTTTAAATATTTATCTACTAATAATATTAATAATTTTTAAAATTCTGCAGTTTTTTAATTTTACGATTTTATAATTTTTTCATTTTTCAATTACTGGATTTTAAAACTTTTTTATTTATTCGACTTTTCAATTTTTCATTTCTTCAAATTTTTTATATATTTTTTTACAACTTTTCGATTTTTTAATGTTTCGATGTTATGTTTTTCAAGTCCAAATTTTTGAATTTCAATTTTTTTAATTTTTCGTTTATTGCTATTTTTCCATTTTGCAGCTTTCCGAGTTTTCAATTTTTTGATTTTTTAATTTTTCATGTTTTCAATTTTTCGATTTGCAACGTTTTGTTCCGATTTTTTGTTTTCTTTAGTTCTTTAATTTTTCAGTTTTTAAATGTTCTGATTTTTTGACTCTTATTTTTCTCAAGGTGAAAATTTTCAGTTTTTGGATTTTTCAATTTATCGATTTTCTAACTTCAAAAATTTTTAAGTTTTCGTTTCTTAGTCTTTGATTTGTAATTTTTCTAGTTTTCATTTTAGATATGTATTTAATAATTATTATATTTTTTTTTAATTTTTTACCTTTTCAATTTCAAGATTTTAGAATTTTTTCATTTTTCAATTATTGAATTTCAAAATTTTTCACTTATTCAATTTTCCAATTTTTCATTTTTCAATTTTTAATCTTCCGATTTTTTAATTTTTCAACTTTTCGATTCAAAAAATGGAAAATTTGTAATACTGTAACATTAAAAATCAAAAATGAAAAAAAAAACGAAAAATACAAAATGAAACCTTTGAAAAACCTAAAAACTGGAAATCAAAAACTTGAAGAAACGAAAAATTGAAAAACTTAAAAATCGAAAAAGTGCAGATTGAAAAATCGAAATATGTATTGTAATACAGAAACATGGAAAATCTCAGAAACAGAAAAATCAGATAAATTGAAATTCGAAAATTGCAAAATTGAAAAATTAAAAAATCGGAAAATCGAGGATCCAAATCAATCAAAAGATTGAAAATTTACAAAATTTAATAAAGGGGAAATTATAAAAACGAACGAAACATTGAATAAATAAAAGAAATCAAAAAACCAAAAAGTGTGATATAAAATCGAGAAAATGGAAAATAAAAAAGAACTTGAAAAATTGAGGAAATGCAAAATTGAAAAATCGAAAAATTAAAAATTGAGAAACCGAAAAATCGAGAAACTGAAGAATAAAAAATTTTAAAAACCTCAACGCTGATATACTCGTACCTATCGAAAAATTAGAACTCTGAAGTTGAAAAGTAGAGAAATCCGAAAGCCAAAAAAATCGAACAATCCAAAAATTGTTAAATATATCTATAAGTTTGATTTTTTTTCCAAAAATTTCGATGTCAATGATAAAAATTCAAAACAGATTCATAAGCCACAATTTCAGGACCACTTTTTAACATTTATAGAACATTTATTCGACAAAATTGTAAAATGAGATCATCAATTCAACATTGAAAAAATAAAGAAAACGAAAAAACGAAAAATTGTGATATAATGGAAAATAAAAATAAAGAACTTGAAAAATCGAGGGAAGGAAAAATTGAAAACTCGAAAAATAATAAACTGAGAAATTGAAAAATAGAAAAATGAAAAATTGTGATATCGAAAAATTACAGAAACGGAAAATTGAAAAAATTAAAGCTGAAAAACCAAAATTATGAAGCCGAAAAAGTAAAAAATGGAAAAACTGAAAAATGGAATAAAATGAAAAAACGAAAGTTCTGATATCAAAAAGTTGCAAAATCGAAGAAAAGGGAAAACGAAAAATTCCAATATCAAAAAATTAGTCAAGGTGAATAAATTCAGATTTTTTGGAAAA
Organism: Zophobas atratus; assembly: GCA_022388445.1. Lineage (NCBI taxonomy): Eukaryota > Metazoa > Arthropoda > Insecta > Coleoptera > Tenebrionidae > Zophobas > Zophobas atratus. The sequence goes on along the minus strand of CM039442.1, from coordinate 49,777,229 downwards.
AAGTATAGACTTTTACTGTTTTGCATATTTCAGAGGGAATTTTGAGATGACGTTATCAATGTCTTGGGAGGGGATAAAGGAACAAAGATTCATTGTGTAATTTCAAAGTTGTTTTAAATGTTGTTATAGAATTTTGATTTTTTTTTTTTTTCAAAAATCTGGATGTCTAGGATGAAAACTCAACGCGAATTCATACATCACAAGTGCAGGAGTAATCTCATTGTATAAAATAAAAAAAAATGTATTATTGTAAATTTTGGAGATGACGCCATCCCATTGGTGGGGTGGATGATTAGTCGAATTTTTGTTAGCGACTTACCATCTATATGATATTTTCTAATATACATACAAAATACTTTCGAATTTATATGTCTAATAAAAATTGATATATACGACATTCGATTACTATACATCCTTAGGCTCAGGAAGTAAAAATGCAAAAAGGTATATAATGTCTAGTGTTTACTCCAGTGGGCGATTATTCAGGACGTGTTGCTCGCTTAGCTCATGAAAAATTGTTTTGATGTTTAGCTGAAACTTCAACCGTCTTATTTATGTGTAAGAGATCAGACTATTTTACGGTCGGACACCACTGGCACTCCAAACAAGTCCAGCCGCCGACGAATAAGTAAAAGAAAAAGAATAAAAAAAATAGCGAACGCTCCTAATAAATAGCGGGAGGGAAGCACTTTTTACTACTTCGATCTCGAGTCCCAAGTGTGACCATCAGTGTTATTTTTCATCAAAGTTTCCCTTTCAAACAAGCTCCATTAATCACTTGTAATCGAAGATGTTCTCGAGTTGACGCAACGTTCGGTCAAGTGATAAATTGGCGAAATGATCGTAGCCATTCAGTACTATGCAAACAAAAGGCGGCCCTTTAGCGAAATCGACGTCATATCGACTTTCATGTCCCTCTAATATGACAGCACTCTCCACATAGTAATCATAACTCCGAGAGGGCTAGACTTCTTTATGGGCATTCTTCCGTTTGTTCGATCTGCCATCACTTGCAAGCAGATAAAAATTGAAATTACGGGACGTTTTATTAAGTAACCGTAAAATTCCGCTGCATTTAATGATAGACACAGTAAAAGGAAATTGAAATGACAGCTTTATGGTTACTGTTAGTACGTGGATTCATCTGTCTATTCCATGTTGTTATTTCATTTTTCTCTTCGGCAGGATGGAAACTGAATGAAAATAAAGCGCCGGCAGGATCCGGGCTTCGGAATTTTTGTTTTATTAAATTTCATGTTTACGTTCTAGCACGTTGGTAATCAGCAGCGATATGTAGATAGGCGCACTTGACGTAAAAAAAAAATAGAAAGGGGGTTGTTTCAGCGTATTATGATGAGGAGTTTTACAGCAGGAATTTTCTCTTGCAACCAACCTGCATGCAATGAAAGGAAAAAATTGCACATTATACTTTCAAATTCGTGACATTCTATTTAAGCAAAAGTCGTAGTTTCTATTGAAAGTAAGGTTACTTTACTTTTGTAGGCGATTACGGTTTTTTCTTTGCGGAGTATCACGCATTTATATTAGCTTCAATTTATCATAGTGATCTGAATACCGATCATTCAGCGAGAATTTTGCATATTGACCTAATTTTATTACTTTTGTTAATTGTTCGCTATTTATCTTTCAATTGGTGCATTTCTCTTACACGCTAGAAATTTAAACGGCAAAATTGCACCAAATGATTAGATAAAATTATCCTTTTTACTTCCTGAGCGTAAAAATCGAGTCCATCGGCTACTTTTGTGTTTTCTCAAGGTTTCACGACCCCTGGAGTACGAAAAAATAGGTCTCCTATTTCTCTCCGTCCGTCCGTTTATTTGTCTGTCTGCCCCAGACAAATACGTAATTTTTAAAACTACTCAACTGATAGGTTCTCGGAATTTTATGTGTGTTATAACCTAAATTAGGCTAATCATCCCCACCAACAATAGGATCACGCCATCTCCAAAATTTTATTAGTAAATGTTATTTAAATTTTATAAGACACTCTTGCAATTGTGGTTCATGAATTTTTTTTTGAAGATTTTTGAAAAAAATCAAAATTGTATAACATTTTGCAATTTTCAGTTTTTCGGTATTTGATTTTTGGGATTTTTAAAATTTTTCATTTCTCGAGTTTTTATTTTCTATTTCTCTGGTTTTCAATATTTTCGTTTTATAATCTTTCAATTTTTCGATTTTTTAATTATTCGACTTTTCGACTTCTCGAATTTTCGACTTTTTAATTTTTCGGTATGTCGGTTTTTCGATGTCTCAGTTTTGGAAATTTTCAGGTTTTCGATTCTTCGATTTTGGTCCAATTTGTATTTCTCGTTTTCGATTTTTGATTTTGAGGTTTTCCAATTTTTTGGATTTCCGATTTTCGAATTTCCATTTTTTCGATAACTGAATTTTCAATGTTTCGTTCTTGATTACCCGATTCTTCAATTTTTCAATTCTTCGATTTTTGGTATTTTTAATTTTTCGTATTTTTGGTTTTTTGATTTTTCGAGTTTTCGATTTTTGATACTGGAATTTTCAGTCCTTCTACTTTTCGATCTTTATTTGTCGATTTTTAAATTTTTCGATTTTCAAAACTCCAGGTTTTGGCGTTTCTAAATTTTCTATTTTTCAATCAATCGATTTTTCGATTTTTTTATTTTTCGACTTTTCGACTTACAAATTTTCCGATTTCTCGATTTTTCGATTTTCAAATTTTCAATTCTTCAATTTTTGGATTTTCGAGGATTTTGAATTTTCAATTTTTCAACTTTCAGATTTCTCGATTTTTCAATTTTTCGATGTTTCAGTTTTTGGATTTTTCAGTTTTTTAATTCTTCAACTTTTCTGTTTTTCGATTTTTCGATGGATTGAGATTTGTTTCGATTTTTCGATTCTTCGATTTTTTTTTAATTCAAATCTTTCAATTTTTTGATTTCTCGATTTCTTATTTTCGATTTTCAGTTTTTTGATTTTCGAATTTTTGGATTTCCGATTTTTTGAATTTTCAATGTGTCTCCTTTTCGATTTTAAGATTTTCAATTCTTCAATTTATTCGATTTTCCAATTTTTCAGTTTTTCAATTTTTCCATTTTTGAGGTTTTCGATTGATCGATAATTCGATTTTTCGATGTTTCAGTTTTGAGACTTTTCATGTTCGATTCTTCAAATTTTCTTCGATTTTTTGTTAATCAAAATTTTTAGATTTTTCAAATTTTAATTTTTTGTTTTTTCGATTTTGGTATTTCGATCTATCGTTTTCGATTTTCAATTTTATGATTTTCGAATTTTTGGATTTTGCGATTTTTTGGATTTTCATTTTTTCCATAATCGAATTTTCAATTTGTTTCCCTTTCGATTTCCAGATTCTTCAATTTTTCAATTCTTCGAGTTTTCGATTTTCGATCCTCGAATTTTCAATTTTTCTACGTTTCGATTTTTAGATTTTCAATTATTCAATACTTCAGTTTTTGGCGATCCTAAATTTTCGACTTTTCGATTAATCGGTTCTTCGATTTTGTGATTTTTCTACTTTTCGATTTCTCGACTTATCAATTTCTATATTTTTCGACTTTTCGATATTTTGGTTTTCCTATTTCTCGATTTTTCAAGTTTCAGATTTATTTCAATCCTCTTCAATTTTTCGATTTTTCAGTTTTGGGATTTTTCAGTTTTTCGATTCTTCAATTTTTCTTCGATTTTTCAATTTTTCGGTTTTTCGATTGATCGAGGTTTCGATTTTTTGTTTTTTCGACTTCTCGACTTGCCTATATAGTTTTCGATATTTTGATTTTCCCATTTTTCGAGCTTCAGATTTTTCAAAATGTCGGTTTTTCGATGATTCCGTTTTGGAATTTTTCAGTTTTCCGATTCTTTGATTTTTCTTATACATATTTTTGAATTTTTCGGTTTTTCAATTGATCGAGATTTCGATGTTCCGATTTTTCGATTCTTCGATTTTTTTTTAAATTAAATTTTTCAACACTTCAAATCAATGTTTCCTTTGCGACTTCCCAATTCTTCAATTTTTCAATTCCTCGATTTTCAATTTTTGGTTTTTGAATTTTCAATTTTTCAATTTTTTTACTTTTCAATTTTCAATTTTTCAATTTTTCGATTTTTTAATTTTTCGAGTTTTCATACTCAAATCTAAAATCTTTCTACATTTCGATCTTGAATTTTTCGATATTTCAATACTTCAGTTATTGGCGTGTCAAAATTTTCGATTTCTCAATTTTTCGATTTTCATATTTTTAATTCTTCAATTTTTCGATTTTCAAGGTTTTTAGTTTTTCAATTTTTCGATATCTCGGTTTTTCGATGTTTCAGGTTAGCGATTCTACAATTTTGCTTCAGTTTTTTGGTTTTTCGATTTCTTTCAAATTAAAATTGTTCAACTTTACAAATTTAAATTTTTTGATTTTTCGATTTTGATCTATTTCGATTTCCCGTTTTCGATTTCCGATCTTAAGATTTTCGAATTTTTGGATTTTACGAAGTACTTTTGATTTTTCAATTTTTTCATTCTTCAGTTTTTCGATTTTTCAAATATTTTACTTTTCAATTTTTTGATTTTTAGAGTTTTGTTTTTCAACTTTTACCTACATTTTTCAGTTTTTAGACTTTCTAATATTTTTACTTTTCGATTTTTCGGATTTTCATTTTTTCCATAATCGAATTTTCAATCTATTTCCCTTACGATTTCCAGATTCTTCAAATTTTCAATTCTTCGATTTTTCAATTTTTCTATTCTTCAGTTTAAAACTTTTATCTTTTTCACTTTTAGATTTTCAATTTTTCCATTCTTCAGTTTTTCGATTTTTCGATTTTGGTATTTCGATTTATCGTTTTCGATTTTCAATTTTATGATTTTCGAATTTTTGGATTTTGCGATTTTTCGGATTTTCAATTTTTCCATAATCGAATTTTCAATTTATTTCCCTTTCGATTTCCAGATTCTTCAATTTTTCGATTCTTCGATTTTTCAATTTTTCCATCTTCAGTTTAAATCTTTAATCTTTTTTACTTTTCGATTTTCAATTTTTCCATTCTTCAGTTTTTCGATTTTTCGATTTTTTTTTGTTCGAGTTTTCGATTTTCGATACTCAAATTTTCAATTTTTCTACTTTTCGATTTTTAGATTTTCAATTATTCAATACTTCAGTTTTGGCGTTTCTAAATTTTCGATTAACCGGTTTTTCGTGATTTTGCGACTTTTCGTTTTCTCGACTTTTCAACTTCTATATTTTTCGATTTTTCGATGTTTTGGTTTTTCTATTTCTCGATTTTTCAAGTTTCAGATTTATTTCAATTCTCTTCGATTATTCGATTTTTGGAGTTTTTGATTTTTCAGTTTTTCAAAATCTCGGTTTTTCGATGTTTCAGTTTTGGGATTTTTCAGTTTTTTGATTCTTCAATTTTTCGGTTTTTCGATTGTTTGTTTTTCTGACTTACCTATGTAGTTTTCGCTATTTTGCTTTTCCCATTTTTCGAGTTTCAGACTTTCAATCCTTTAATTTTTTGATTTTTCAATTTTTCGATTTTTGAGATTTTTGATTTTTCCATTTTTCAAAATGTCGATTTTTCGATGATTCCGTTTTGGAATTTTTCAGTTTACCGATTCTTTGATTTTTCTTATATTCTTGAATTTTTCGGTTTTTTAATTGATCGAGATTTCGATGTTCCGATTTTTCCATTCTTCGATTTTTTTTTAAATTAAATTTTTCAACTCTTCAAATCTTAATTTTCTGATTTTTCAATTTTGGTGTATTTTGATTTTTCGGATTTTCATTTTTCGATAATCGAACTTTCAATTCGTTTCCTTTGCGACTTCCCAATTCTTCAATTTTTCAATTTTTTTACTTTTCGATTTTCAATTTTTCACACTCAAATTTTAAATCTTTCTACATTTCGATATTTCAATACTTCAGTTATTGGCGTTTCAAAATTTTCGACTTCTCGATTTTTCGATTCTCAGATTTTTAATTCTTCAATTTTTCGATTTTCAAGGTTTTTAGTTTTTCAATTTTTCGATATCTCGGTTTTTCGATGTTTCAACTTTTCAATTCTTCGATTTCTTTTAAATTTAAATTTTTCAACTTTTTTTTCGATTTTGATCTATTTCGATTTCCCGTTTTCGATTTCCGAATTTTTGGATTTTCCTAAGAATTTTTGATTTTTCAATGTTTCCATTTTTCAGTTTTTCGATTTTTTGATAATAATAATAATAATAATTTTCAATTACATACTTTAGTTTTCGATTTTTTGATTTTTCGAATTTTCTGTTTTTCAATTTTTACATTTTTCAGTTTTAAGACTTTCTAATATTTTTACTTTTCGATTTCTCAAATTTTCTATTTCATTCTTAAATTTTTCGACTGTTCATTTTTGTTTACTTTTCGACTCTAATTTCTCGGGTTCTCGATTTTCAATTTTTTAATTTTCGATTTTTTGACTTTCCAAAAGATTTTTCTACTTTTTCGATTTTGGAACTTCCGATTTTCGGTATTTCGAATTTTCAATTTCCCGTTTTTTCCATTTATCGATTTTCGATTTTTCGGAATTATTATTTACGGTACTAATTTTTACTTAATAGAGGTAAAAACAAAAATCGCAGAATCAAATTTTATAGTTTTTCAAAGAAGTGGGTTTTATTGGGCTTTCTTCAAGAGCGGGGGAAGTTCTGTCGAAATAACCTTTTATCAGTTATTATTTTTAATGAAATTCGTGAGTCAAATTTTAAAAAAGCCATTATGAACTTTCTTAGATAAATATTAACTCCTACAATTTGGTACTGCCCAAGCGTATGCTAAGGAGGTACTCTAATCGAGTCCATCGGGTGACTCACTACTTTTATGGTTTCTCGACGTTTCAGGACCCCTACAATCCGAAAAAAGACGTCTCCCGTTTCCGTCTGTCTGTTTGTCTGCCGTCTGTCCGGATTTTTATTAGACAGATAATCTCCGAAACTACTGGACCGATTGTTGTCAAATTTTGTATACTTATGTGTTGGACCAAAAATTGTCGCCACCACCAACAATGGAACAATGTAGCTGAAAATTTTCCAATAGTAAATGAATCCGTGTTGAACTTATATACTAGACATCGAGATTTTTTATTATTATAGTGCGAAAACAAAACTGAAACGGAAAACGTTAATAGTGAATGAAAGAAAATTACCACAGAAATCAAAATTTGTCTCATAAGTTTTTGTTATTTGGGGGCGGAAAATTTGTAAATGCCCCTCTGTTGCCAATATGCTATAAATAGTTCAGTTTCTTTGGTCTTTTAGACGATTCGTTCCGAATTCATGTGTCCTGAATCTCTTCATCGGTTTCGGATATTTTGTATAAATAAAGTTTGCATTTTTGCACTTTCATCTGCCTTAAAAAAATTGTGATTGTGTAGAATTTTACGACAATTTTAAATATCTAAATAATCAAAATTGTAGTTATAAGCGCACAAATGACCTGCTAAAAAATTCAGTGATTTAGTACTACTCCGAATGAATAATAAAATGAAAACTAGATGCGTTCGACACAGTTGGCAACTTTTCAAATCCTGGTTGTCTTTGTGCAGTGTCCCTGATTGACGGAAAGTGTCTCGATGTCCCCCGGGACGTGAGTTACCTCGTCGTATAGTGGAAACCAAGCAAATAGAACAGTTTTCCGTCTGAATGCTATTTCGTGTTCGGTGATTTCTGAGTGATGGCAACACGCAGGATCCATTATCCACCTGGTGGCGGCCTTTGCCTCCACGTAATCCCACGCCAATCATTCTGTTCATTAAAGACAGCATTGACATTAAACAGATGCGGCAAGGGCACTCGCAATCAAAAATTCCGGTAACGATGATTTAGTCGCAACCGAGGAGCGAATGATGGATACTGTGCCAACAGTTCATAACCGAGCGGCCGTTTTCATATTTGACATTTGCCACGAAATTAGATTGATGTAGGGTCTCCAATACTCGTAAAGTAATTTACTTAATGCATGAGAGATGAGAAAGTTCATAATGAGAAGCTGAACGATTGTAATCAAGTTGGTAATAAAATAAACGGGACCGTTAATGTGGGAGTAAATAATCGAGTGTTTTTGAAGGTTTCATTAACCACTTCATTTGCTGAATAAATTGGAGCAGCCTCGGGAGACCGAAAATAAAATCAAGACGAGAATTATGATAAAATACACACGCCCCTTAAGAACTCCACTTCGAATAAGAATAAGCAAAGTAGTTAATTAGCTTAACGAGCTGTGGCTACTTTAATTATAAAAGGAAAGGGGAGAGGAGGAGACCGAAAACTCTTTCACAGAGAGCCAGGATTGTCGCTGAAGGACTAATTGAAGCTAAAGTGAGTTTATTTTTTGCGTTTTTCGCCAACTGACTTCGAATTTAGAACGATCATTAATTATTTATCAAACCATCAGGAGCGTAAACCAGATAGGTTTTATCTCGTACACGTTTTGATTGATTAAGACGCGGTTACCGTATACAACTAATCCCAGTGATTCGCTGCTGAGTAATGGGTGAGCGGCTGCACATTCAGTTGCATTCTAGTTTTTCCCACAGTGATTGAACTTGCTGGAACAGAAAGGTATTCGGCTCGAACGACGCAAATAAACGAGTTGATAGTTTTTAAGAATTTTAAAAAACTTTGTCAAACGACGATGTCGACAGTGGAACGTGAAAGTTCTCTTATTTTCTCGTGAAGGACTTACGGATTCTTAGTACTTTTTTTTATTAAATAGCAGAGAGTTTTAAGTGTTTTTACTACAACTTTTACTTTATCTAAGAGTTTGACGGCTTCGCTTAGATAATTCTTATAACATAAGTAGTAGCTTTCGAACTTTTGTTTTCTTAGTTTTATAAAATATGTAATAAGTTCCAGTTCATAATACATATATTTACAACACTATTTAATTCTTAGTGTCATCTATGTTACGGACGCCACAAGTCTGTTCGAATTTACATAAATCGACAGGTTGTATTAAGGAAAAGAGTGCTTTAAAACGTTTGCAAGATTTACAAACATTCGGTTTTGTAGTTTCAAAGTTGCAAAATATTGTTATAAAATTTTGAATTTTTTCCAAAAATCTGGATGAGAGTATCTTATTTTGGTGAGCGTTTTACCATCTACATGATATTTCTAATGTACGTACAAAATTTTACAAGAATCGGTCCAAAAGTTTCGGAGATTATCTGCTTAATAAAAAACTGGACAGTCGACAGGCAGACAGACAGACACGACAGACAGACAAATGAAAACGGGAGACCTAGTTCTCGGGAGTGAAAGGACGAGAAAACATAAAAGTAAAAATTTGCTTACTGCGAGAATTGAAGCTACAAATTCTAAAATTAAAACGACCTAATAATTCAGAACAGTCAATAATATTATGAAGTAACTCAAAACCAGAACGAATTTCACTTTTAAATTTTTTTACCAGTAACATGTCTAACGTATTTAACACAGAATTATTTAACTTACATGGAAATTCTAGACTAATAACTTCGAGAAAACCAATCCCTTTTGCTGCTTTTTGTAGTTTTTGTCCACGTTGTTATCGCTTTTGTCACCTTTTTTGTCACTTTTTTGGTAACTTATTTGTTGTCTTTTTTGTCGCTTCTTATTTCAGAAGCTAGTCAGCTAATTTCATTTTCTCGGTGTTTCATGATAAGATAAGATAAGATAAGTCTATATTTGTTAGAAGTAAACCGTCAAAAAAGATGTAACAACTGAAACTTAATAAATGTGTGAAATATAACAAAACATAAGCATAGCTATGTATAAACTATAGAAACATAAACAAAATATTCAATGAAAGAAATCACATGGTACAGACTTTTTACCCTTAAACTTAAAATTTTCTACATTATACAAGCATATTTCAAGAGAAAACATTTGTTTTTAGATTTTTCAAAGTTTTCATTTTATACTTTTCCGTTTTTCATTTTTGCAACTCGAAGAATCGAAGAAACTAAAAGTTGGAACATCGGAAAACTAAAAAACGAGAAACATAAAAATTGAAACAAATTGATTAACTTTAAATTTGTGCTTTTTCGTGTTTTAATAAAACGTCCCTTCTTAAATGAATTTTATCCCATATTTTTTTAATGCGATGGAAAAAGAAAATAACATTTAAGGTTTTTTTTTTATTTTTAGAAAGAATAATCAAAAGAAAAGCACTTAATTAACAAAAATTATAAATAAATCTTTCTAGTTGAGACATCAGAATATAAAAATCGATGAATTTTTCAAACTCTTGATTTACAATTTTTGGATTTTTCAAAGTTTTCATTTTACACTTTTTCGTATTTTCATTTTTGACTTTTCAGTTTGACAATTTTGCAATGTTTCCATTTTTTTATTCAAAAAGTTGAAACATCGAAAAATCGCAAATCCAAAAACTGATGAAACGAAAAATTGGAATATTGAAAAACTAAAAATCGAGAAACTTAAAAATCGAAAAAAAATTAATGAATTTAAAATTTGGAAAGATACTTTGTGTTTTTCCTTGCGTTTTAATGATAAATCGCGCTTTTTCTCTAATGAATTTTATGCCATATTTTTTTATTACGATGGAAAGAGATAAATAACGTGTCCAAAAAATTTATGGTGTTTTTTTTTTTAATTTAGAAAGAATAATCAAAAGAAAAAGCACTTAAATTAACAAAAATTATAAATAAATCTTCTTAGTTGAGACACTCAAAATATAAAAATCCATGAATTTTTCAAAACTCTTGATTTACAATTTTTAGATCTTTCAAAGTTTTCATTTTATAGTTTTTCGTTTTTTGATTTTTGATATTTCAATTTGACAATTCTGCAATGTTTCCATTTTTTATTCAAAAAGTTGAAACATCGAAAAATTGCAAATCCAAAAACTGATGAAACGAAAAATTGGAATATTGAAAAACTAAAAATCGAGAAACTTAAAAATCGAAAAAAAATTAATGAATTTAAAATTTGGAAAGATACTTACTTTGTGTTTTTTCTTGCGTTTTAATGATAAATTGCCCTTTCTCAAATGAATTTTATGCCATATTTTTTTATTATGATGGAAAGAGACAAATAACATGTGTCCAAAAAATTTATGGTGTTTTTTTTTTTTAATTTAGAAAGAATAATCAAAAGAAAAAGCACTTAAATTAACAAAAATTATAAATAAATCTTTTTAGTTGAGACACTCAAAATATAAAAATCGATGAATTTTTCAAAACTCTTGATTTACAATTTTTAGATCTTTCAAAGTTTTCATTTTATAGTTTTTCGTTTTTTGATTTTTGATTTTTCAATTTAACAATTTCGCAAAATTTCCACCTTTTGAATCGAAAATTTGAAACATCGAAAAATTGCAAATCAAAGAACTGAAGAAACTAAAAATGGAAAAACTTTCATTTGGAAAAATACTTTGTGCTTTTTCCTGTGTTTTAATAAATCGCCCCTTCTTTAATGAATTTTATCCTATATTGTTTATTACTATGAAAAGAGACAAATAACATGTGTCCAAAAAATTACGGTGTTTTTTTTTATTTAGACAGAATAATAATCAATAGAAAAAGCACTTAAATTAACAAAAATTTTAAATAAATCTTCTTTGTTGGCACACTCTCAGAATATAAAAATTGATGAATTTTTCAAATTCTTTATTTACAATTTTTAGATTTTTCAAAGTTTTCATTTTATACATTTTCGTTTTTTCATTTTTGATTTTTCAATTTGACAATTTTGCAATGTTTCCATTTTTTTATTCAAAAAGTTGAAACATCGAAAAATTGCAAATCCAAAAACTGATGAAAAAAATTGGAATATTGCAAAACTAAAAATCGAAAAACTTTAAAATCGAAAAAAAATTTATGAATTTAAAATTTGGAAAGATACTTTGTGTTTTTCCTTGCGTTTTAGTGATAAATCGCCCTTTTTCTCTAATGAATTTTATGCCATATTTTTTTATTACGATGGAAAGAGATAAATAACAAGTGTCCAAAAAATTTATGGTGTTTTTTTTTTTAATTTAGAAAGAATAATCAAAAGAAAAAGCACTTAAATTAACAAAAATTACAAATAAATCTTTTTAGTTGAGACACTCAGAATATAAAAATCGATGAATTTTTCAAACTAATGATTTACAATTTTTAGATTTTTCAAAGGTTTCATTTTATAGTTTTTCGTTTTTTAATTTTTGCTTTTTCAATTTAACAATTTTGCAAAATTTTCCACCTTTTGATTCGAAAATTTGAACCATCGAAAAATTGCAAATTGAAGAACTGACGAAACTAAAAATGGAAAAAAATTAATTTGGAAAGATGCTTTGTGCTTTTTCCTGTGTTTTAATAAATCGCCCCTTCTTTAATGAATTTTATCCTCTATTGTTTATTACTATGAAAAGAGACAAATAACATGTGTCCAAAAAATTAAGATGTTTTTTTTTTAATTTAGAAAAAATAGTAATCAACAGAAAAAGCACTTAAATTAAGAAAAATTTTAAATAAATCTTCTTTGTTGGGACACTCTTAGAATATAAAAATTGATGAATTTTTCAAATTCTTGATTTACAATTTTTAGATTTTTCAAAGTTTTCATTTTACACTTTTTCGTATTTTCATTTTTGATTTTTCAATTTGACAATTTTGCAATGTTTCCATTTTTTTATTCAAAAAGTTGGAACATCTAAAAAATTGCAAATCTAAAAACTGATGAAACGAAAAATTGGAATATTGAAAAACTAAAAATCGAGAAATTTAAAAATCGAAAAAAAATTAATGAATTTAAAATTTGGCAAGATACTTTGTGTTTTTCCTTGCGTTTTAATGATAAATCGCCCTTTCTCTAATGAATTTTATGCCTTATTATTTTATTACGATGGAAAAAGACAAATAACAACATGTGTCAAAAAAAATTGTGGTGTTTTTTTTTTAATTTAGAAAAAATAATCAAAAGAAAAAGCACTTAAATTAACAAAAATTGTAAATAAATCTTCTTAATTTAGCACACTCACAATATAAAAATCGATGAATTTTTCAAATACTTGATCTACAATTTTTAGATTTTTCAAAGTTTCCATTTTATATTTTTTGGTTTTTTCATTTTTGATTTTTCAATTTAACAATTTTGCAATGGTTCCATTTTTTTGATTTGAAAAGTTGAAACATCGAAAAATTGTAAATCGAATCATTAAAGAAGCTAAAAATCGGAACATTGAACAATTAAAAATGGAGAAATTTAAAAATCGAAAAAAATTAATTTGGAAATATACTTTGTATTTTGTCCTGTGTTTTAATAAATCGCCCTTTTTCTAATGAATTTTATTCCATATTTTTTTATTACGATGGAAAGAGACAAATAACCACATATGTCCAAAAATTTACGGTGTTTTTTTTTAGTTTAGAAAAAATAACCAAAAGAAAAAGCACTTAAATTAACAAAAATTATAAATAAATCTTCTTAGTTGATTGAGACCTTCTCAGAATATAAAAATGATGAACTTTTGAAAATCTTGATTTACAGTTTTTAAATTTTTTAGTTTTCATTTTTTACTTATTCGTTGCTTAATTTTTGATGTTCCAATTTAACAATTTGGCAGTTTCCATTTTTTTGATTCGGAAAGTTAAAAACATCGAAAAATTGCAACTCAAGGAACTGAAGAAACTAAAAATTGGAACATTGGAAAACTAAAAATCGAAATAAATTAATTGATTTAAAATTTGGAAAGATACTTTGTGCTGTTTCCTGTGTTTTAATAAATCGCCCCTTCTTAATGAATCTTATCCCATATTTTTTTATTACCATGGAAAGAGACAAATAACATGTGTCCAAAAAAATTTGGGTGTTTTTTTTAATTTAGAAAGAATAATCAAAAGAAAACGCACTTAAATTAACAAAACTGATAAATAAATCTTCTTAGTTAAGATTAGAATATAACAATTGATGAATTTTTCAAATTCTTGATTTACAATTTTTAGATTTTTCAAAGTTTCCATTTTATATATTTTGGTTTTTTCATTTTTGATTTTTCAATTTAACAATTTTGCAATGATTCCATTTTTTTATTTGAAACGTTGAAGCATCGGAAAATTGCAAATCGAAGCACTAAAGAAGCTAAAAATCGGAACATTGAAAAACTAAAAATGGAGAAATTTAAAAATCGAAAAAAATTAATTTGGAAATATACTAGATAGTTAACAACTAACCAAAATTTGGCTAATTATCCCCACCAACAATTTGATGACGTCATCTCCCAAATTTATAATTAAAAGTTTTTTAATTTTATAAGATAAGATACTCTTGTACTTGTGGCGTGTGAATCCGTGTCGAAGTTTCAACATAGATGTCCAGAATTTTTAGAAAAAATTAAAAACTGAATAAGAATATGTTGCAATATAACTTTGAAACTCCATGGTAAATCGTTAAGCAAAATTTATTGTTTATCTCCTCCCAAAAAACTGATGACGTCATTTTAAAATTTTTGCCGAACAAATCCTATCCAAAATGTGCCAAAATAAGTTCTATTTTCTCAGAGGATATGTCATCTGCCAAACTAAGGCTTATAAGTCATATAAGTACTAGCAAGTACTACCCCCTGAGGAAATAAAGGGCGGGTGGACGGGGCTAGTACTTGCTAACATCAGTCTTGTTTTGGCAAATGACATTTCCTGTGAGAAAGTAGGTGGGGGTGGGTGGGGCCAGTACTTGGTAAAATAAGATTCATTTCGGCAAATGACATATCCTCAGAGAAAATAAGGGGCGGGTGGGCGGGCCTAGTACTTGTTAAGATAAAACTGATTTTGCCCCTATTAATCTTGTAAAAACTTGTGAAGTTTGAAGATGTTAAATTGCAGATTTCCATAGTAATGAGTTAAATTCATATTTTTTAGATTTGCTTATACAGGTGGCCCAAAAAAATTAATGAATGTCAATTTATTTTGCTGGTTAAATCAGGAACGTCTCACTCCATTTTCCTAGAATATTTTGGGAATACAATACTGTTATTTTTAGTGTTACAGTGCACCAATCCAAGATGTCCTTGCAAAAATGTTGATGACGTCATCACAAAATTCTGTAAAGTAAAAACTCAACTCAAAAATGCAGGATGTTTCACTGTACTTTATGTGCGAGGGAAGTTCTGCGAAACAGTTTTCGACCAATTTTTTGATTCGAAAAGTTGAATCGAGAAACTTAAAAATCGAAACAAATTAATTTCAAATTTAAAAAGATACTTTGTGCTTTTTTCTGTGTTTTAATAAATCGCCCCTTCTTTAATGAATTTTATCCCATATTTTTTCATTACGATGGAAAGAGACAAATAACAACATGTGTCCAAAAAATGTAGGTTTTTTTTTTAATTTAGAAATAATATTCAAAGAAAAAGCACTTAAATTAGCAACAATTATAAATAAATCTTCTTAGTTGAGACACCTAAATATAAAAATTGAGGAAGCTTTAGAAAGTCCGATTATGGAAAACCTATCACTGTTTTCTTGCAACAGGTAGCATATCTATAATTGAAGCTGAATTACTGGTTGCCTATCTTTAAGGCAACGAACAAATTCACGAAATATCAAAGCCATCTTGCTGTTGAATATGGTGAAACGAAACTAAAAAATGCCGAGTTTCTTCAAGTGTCAGCCCATATCTTCAACAATATAGGTAGTAAAAATATATGAATATGCTAATCTCTAAAATTCCGCCCTCATTACTCGTGAATAATCCTTCCATTCAAAGAAACCGCACAATAAGGATCATCCTGTAACCGTGTGTAACAGAAGTAATCCCCCATGAACACCGCCACGACGGACCTTATCACTTTGATAATAGCCGTCTATCTCGAACCTAACCCACTGCCTGGGATTTATGCCGGTCATAATGTTAATCTAGCGATTTTCCGCGTCGTACGTATAATAATCATCGCATCTAATAAAAGTCTACGCGAAATTATCAACGTTTAATTTCCCTCCAGTCGTAGAAATATAAAATGTCGAACAATGTGTCCATAAAGCCATGAGAATATATCGCAGCACGCCATTGAAATTTACGAGAACGCGCAGTGCCATTTTGAAGTATATATCTTCATTGTAAGACTGTCATCAGCAGGTAACGCAATCCCACAGGTAATAATATATCATAATAAAGCAGGGGTGCTTCATTGTTGCCATTCAACAGATTCGCCAGACGGAACGCTTCAGAGAAAGCGTTCGATGCAGTCGTCAAGAGAACGAACGCCAACGGCAAAGTGAATTCAAAACTCGAGCCGGGGAAAAATTATTTAAATTGGCAAGGTGCTAAAAATAAGGGTCTTTAGAATCGACGTAAATAGGCAGCTGTTGTATTTTTTTATCGATTATTAATATTATTATTATTATTATTGTTAGGATGACTCGATTACAAATTGTCTTGATTGTTATTCAAATTGGGGGTTGTAGAGCTTTGTTGCTCTCTCTTTTTTAATATAAATTTTTATTGAGCAAGTCCCAAGCGGGACATCCATTTTTAGGCCCTGTACGTGTTTAAACGTCCGCGGGCCTTTAAAGCGTTTAATTAATTGTAATTCTCTTCTGAATCATGATTGTTATTATGTAAATGCGTTTTTCTCAAGGAAGCTGCTGAGGAAGAAAAAACCAAATTTCCTGTTTGTGTGAAACAGAGCGTGAACAATTCCCCCGATATTATTCCCAGCATTTTCTACTCCTCATAGCTAGGCTCGAAGTACAAACACAATACCACTGTCTTTGGTTCTTTTTCATTCCTCTTTAATCGCGAGCTATTATTAAATTACTCCCATGTTTGTCTAAACACGGGTACTCGCAGCAACTTCCAGTAGAATTACGAACACGTCGATCGCTGATGGAAGTTGCCAAGTTATCTGGTGATCTTCATAACTTTATTCCTACCGGTTAAACTCAGCCATAGCTAATTCTAGTAGTCTTTAATCAAGGCACTTCTTGAACTGAAATTACTTCCTCTCTTCCGTCCTAGAAAGAGAGGGGTGGTTCAATCAAATTGCTCATTAAATGATAAGGTTTAATATCCTGAATTAAGCTTGATGACTGTAAAACTAAAAGAAGCTTATGAAGTCGCGCGCTTACGAAAAGTGGAGGCTTATAAATGTGGAGATGTGTAATCAACGTCAGAGTTTGAGTAAATACGTCCGCTCTTGTACAAAGTCTACCTTGCATGTGAACGGTGATGGAATGACGAAGCACTTCATCTAGGATGCACCGTGTTATTCTCTTCGGTTTATTTGCTGCAGGGGATTAGGTGCGTTTGAATGCAGGTTTTGGTCAAATGTAGAACGACGCGTAAACGCTGCATCATGGATAATGCAAAAACAGGGAAATCATTTTCGTTTCACCTATATATGTATTTACAACCACTTATTGGAGCGTGTCACTGACGGTGCGTGAGATCGTTCTAACTAAAACATCATATTAACAATTATGTGACCCCAAATCTACCAGTTTCTAATATAATAATCGACACAATAGGACATTCTTCCGGATGACTTTTCAAACCCATTTTTTTCAAAAATGGTTCGTTTTTGTCAAAAAACTCTGCCAAAGACTGCATCACTAATTTTTCGCATTATATTCCTGTTAAATCATTTGACGTATTTTGAATATGTATGGTACATTTTGAATTTAATGAACATGTTATTATTTAAATATTGTACTACTGACAAGTATTTAATATGACAGGGGCCTTCCGAATACGTTACTTTGTCAATGTGACGATTTTCAAGCATTTGTATGATGTTTAACACACCAAAAAGAGGAAAAACAGAAGATAATCGTGCTTTTTTACGATATTTTTCTGTCTCATTTTTGGGTAATTGAATTATTTTCAGGGGCCTTGTTTAGAGGTTATGGAATATCGAGAAAATATGAAAGTACCAAATTGCCGATGGGCTCCATTACTGTACGTCCTTAGGTTATCCTCGATAAGAAAAAGAAGTTGAAAGTGTTTATGTTTATACATCGGAAGAATGTCACGTAGAAAGGATGATTAGACAAATTTTGGTTAGCGTTTTACCACCTACATGATATTCCTAATATAAATACAAAATTTGAGAAAAAACCGGCCAAGTACTTTCGGAGAATATCGCATAGACGGACATACAAACAGACAGACGGAAACGGACAGACATATTTCTACGTATTCTAGGGGTCATGAAAGCTCGAGAAAACGTAAAACAACAATTGGAATCGAATCGTCACATTCTAAAAGTTTGTCTTTGAAGGTGATAAATCTAGAGATTTATTATTACAACAAAACCTAGACAGCTTCCCTGAGATTCTTTCTTAATCAATTCTATGACACTAAAATGCAAAAAAGAATGCTCATAATGCGAGTGCAGCGAGCACGTGCAGGTGTTATTAAAAATAATTCACTACTGTTCCTGAGAAGCTGCATGATTAACAAAAAAATGTATTTGTAGTCTACAAAACAGTGAATATTCAGAATTGTGATTACTAAAGTAGAGGAGACCTGAACGTGTTCGCTGCGCTGTTATTACAAGGCTGTGTTTTTTTTTTAAATTCGGAGATTTATTATTACAATTGAACACAAAAAAACTTTGTTAAGCACGTTCTTGAATACTTCTGAGACTAAACTGTAAAAAAAGAACGTTTAGAATGCGAATAAAATTGAAATTTTCGATAATAGACAGATCATCTCCGAAACTACTGGACTGATTGTTGTCAAATCTTGTGACGCTGGATCTCAAAAACTAGTCAAGGTAAGAGTCTGAAAATATTACATGTTCTGAACCTTAAATTGTACAAGGTCTATGCAAAATTTCAGATAGTTGTACACATTTGTCAGTATTCGTTTACATTTAATTGAACTGGAGACATTTGCTGAAGTTTTAAAACTGTGTTGGAAAGTGGAAAATATTTCACGTAGGTATTTAAATTTTCGCACAAAAAATCGGAGTGTAATAAGCTTATAGGAGTAACGCATGCTAAGGAAGAATTGTAACAGGGTCCATCCGACGAATGGCTACTTTCATGTTTCCTCGACGCTTCATGATTCCTAGACCTTTTTGTTTCTTTTTTTTTTCGTTTTTTTGCTGTTCTTTTAGCATTTTTTGTCGTTTTACTTGACACTTTTTTTTATGCTTTTTTGGATTTTATTCGGTTATTTTTCGTCACTTTTTACTTCTCGAGTGTCAACTAGGAAAATATTGTAATATGGTACATCCGGTGTTTTCTTGAATTAAGAAGTGATGTCTGGAGTTTCCCAGAGGTCCCATCTGGGTCCAGTGCTTTTTCTTACTTATATAAACGACATTTAACAGGCAATTCAGAAATCGAAGTTGCGGATGACCTAAAAATTACCTATGGTAGTACTACCCTATAAGAAAATAAAAGGCTAGTATTTACCAAAACAAGACTCATTTTGACAAATCACCTACTCTTCTAAGAAACGGTACTGGCCCCGCCCACCCACCCTTTATTTTTTTAGAAGAAGTCATCTGCCAAAATCAATCATATCTTGGCAAGTATGAGACTGATTTTTGCAAATGACATATCCTTTAAGAAAATAAGGGTGGGTGGACGGAACTAGTACTTGTCAAGGTAAGACTGATTTTGGCAGACGACCCACTCTTTTTAAGAAAATAAAGGGTGGGTGGGTGGGCCTAGTACTTGTCAAGGTGAGACTGATTTTGGCAAATGACTTATTCTTCTAAGAAAACAAAAGGCGGGTGGCCCAAGCTAGTATTTGCCAAAATAAGATTCATTTTGACAAATCACCTACTTCTAAGAAAAGGTACTACTACTATTTTCTTAGAAGAATAGGTCATCTGCCAAAATCAATCTTATCTTGGCAAGTATGAGACTGATTTTTGCAAATGACATATCCTCTAAGAAACTAAGGGTGGGGGGCGGGCTAGTACTTGTCAACTTAAGACTGATTTTTGCAGATGCCCCAAGGGTAGCTCAGGCTAGTATTTGCCAAAATAAGATTCATTTTGACAAATCACCTACTCTTCCAAAAAATGTACTGGCCCCGCCCACCCACCCTTTATTTACTTAGAAGAATAGGTCATCTGCCAAAATCAATCTTATCTTGGCAAGTATGAGACTGACTTTTGCAAATGACAGATCCTCTAAGAAAATAAGGGTGGGTGGGCGGAACTAGTACTTGTCAAGATAAGACTGATTTTGACAGATGACCCAAGGGTGGCCCAGGCTAGTATTTGCCAAAATAAGACTCATTTTGACAAATCACCTACTCTTCTAAGGAAAGGTACTGGCCTCACCCACCCACCCTTTATTTTCTTAGAAGAATATGTCATATGCCAAAATCAATCTTATCTTGGCAAGTATGAGACTGATTTTTGCAAATGATATATCCTCTACGAAAATAAGGGTGGGTGGGCGGGGCGTAGTACCTGTCAAGATAAGACGGATTTTGGCAGATGACCCACTCTTTTAAGAAAATAAAGGGTGGGTGGGCGGGGATAGTACTTGTCAATGTGCGACTGATTTTGGCAGATAACTTATTCTTCTAGGAAAATAAAGGCTGGGTGGGTGGAGCTAGTACTTGCTAAAAATAAAAAAACTTAAAATCAAAAAATAATAAATTGAAAAATCGGATAAATGAGAAATCGGAAAATTGTACAACTGTTTAATCGGAAAATCAAAAACTGAAATATGGAAAAATTGAAAAAAAAAAAAAAACAAATCTTATGAAATAGAATTCAAAATTCCAGTTTTCATTTTTGTTTTTGGTTTTTTCAACTTTTAAATATTTCATTTGATAATTTGTTTGACAATTTTGCAGTTTTTAATTCCAATCTTTTGATTTTTCAAATTTTAACTTTACAATTTTGGAATTTTTTTATTTTTAATTTTTCAAGTTCTCAAGTAAAATTTTTCCTTTTCGCGCTTTGTCATTTTTCGATTTTTTAACTAAAAGAACAAATTTATTTGAATCGAAATTTTGAAAAATCGAAAAGTCCAAAAATTGAAAATTAGAAACAAAATTTTCAGATGTTTTAACGTTACGGTAAACATGGCAATCTCCGATCAAAATTACTTTTTACTCCATTCCAAAAATTCGATGACAAAAAATCAAAAATCGAAAATTAAAAAAATAAACATTTATTTTCTCCGTATTTTTAAAAATCAAATACTTGAGAAATCGGAAAACTCCCAAATTGTAAAATTTAAAAATCGAAAATTTTTTCCAATTGCCCAAAGAAATCAAAAATCGAAAGACATCAAAAAATTGAAAAATTCGAAATTTGAAAAATCGAAAAACTGAAAAATCTAGTAGTACTCGCTACGATAAGACTGATTTTGCCAAAGAACCTACCCTCTAAGAAAATAAAAGGTAGGGGGCCAGGCTAGTATTTGCCAAAATAAGACTCATTTTGACAAATCACCTACTATTTTAATAAAAGATACTGGCCCCGCCCACCCACCCTTTATTTTCTTAGAAGAATAGTTCATCTGCCAAAATCAATCTCATCTTGGCAAGTATGAGACTGACTTTTGCAAATAACATATCCTCTAAGAAAATAAGGGTGGGTGGGCGGGGCTAGTATTTGTCAAGATGAGACTGATTTTGGCAGATGACTTCTTCTAAGAAAAAAAAAGGCTGGGTGGATGGGACTAATACTTGCTAGAAATAAAAAAACTTAAAAATAAAAAAAATACAAAAAAATGAAAAATCGGATAAACGAGAAATCGGAAAATTGTACAACTGTTTAATCGGAAAATCAAAAACTGAAATATGGAAAAATTTGAAAAAACCAAATCTTATAAAATTGAATTCGAAATTCCACTATTCATTTTTTTTTAGTTTTTATATTTTTCAACTTTTGAATATTTCATTTGATAATTCGTTTTCAATCTTTTGATTTTTCAAATTTTAACTTTACAATTTTGGAATTTTTTGATTTTTAATTTTTCAAGTTCTCAAGTAAAAATTTGTCCTTTTCACGCTTTGTCATTTTTCGATTTTTTAACTAAAAGAACAAATTTATTTGAACCGAAATTTTGAAACATCGAAAAATCCAAAAATTGAAAATTAGAAACAAAAGTTTCAGATGTTCAAAAATCGAAAATTAAAAAAAAAATAACATCTAGTTTCTCCATATTTTTAAAATCAAATAATTGAGAAATCGGAGAACTGACAAAATTGTAAAATTAAAAAATCGAAAGTTTTTTTCAGTTGGCCAGAGAAATCAAAAATCGAAAGACATCAAAAAATTGAAAAATTTGAAAGTTGAAAAAGCGAAAAACTAAAAAATCTAGTAGTACTCCTTACGATAAGACTGATTTTGGCAAATGATCTACTCTTTAAGAAAACAAAGGGCGGGAGGGTGAGTCTAGCACTTGCCAAATGACTCATTTTGGCCTAGTCACCTACTTTGCTAAGAAAATAAAGAATAGGTCATCTTTCTGCCAAAATCAGTCTGATCTTGGCAAATATGAGACTGATTTTTGCAAATGACATATCCTCTAAGAAAATAAGGGTGGGTGGACGGCCTAGTACTTGTCAGGATAAGACTGATTTTGGCAGATGATCCACTCTTTAAAAAAAATAAAGGGTGGGTGGGCGGGGCTAGTACTTGTCAAGATGAGACTGATTTTGGCAAATGACATTCTCTAAGAAAATAAGGGAGGGTGGGCGGGGAGCTAGTCTTTGCCAAGATAAGACTGATTTTGGCAGATGACTTATTCTTCTAAGAAAATAAAGGCTGACAATTTTGAAAAATCGAATAAATGAGAAATCTAAAAATTGAAAAAAAAAAACAAATCTTATAAAATCGAATTCATGTTTTCAAGTGCAGTTCGGATTGCACAGTTTTTGTTCAGATTAAAGAGATATTGACTTCAACTAGCCTCTCTTCGCATTACTGGATGTTCGGATGATCGTGGGTTCGGATTATAGAGGTTATACTGTATGTCAATACCTTCAGTGCGAATGTTACAAATTTTAAAAGATATTTAAGAGCAACACTGTTGTAGAACGTATTTATATATTTATAAGTAACGATTGTAAAGTGCCAAGAGCGTAAATATACGTCATTTCATTACATATCTTGATTCCTAGAAAATGAAAAAATGTCTGTCGTTTGTATTTTTTAGGATCTTTTTTTGCTTTTTGGTTGCTTTTTTCTTTGCAGGGCATTTTTTTCGTTGTTTTTTTGTGTTTTTTACTGTTCTATTGTTTTTGTCACTTTTTTATCTTTTTTACTTCCCAACCATAAACTAGGGACTTATACTTATAAGGGTTCCGCAAATTGCAGAAGGGCTGTATAAAACATATTCAAACATATTTAAACCAGTTAACCAACGGGAAAAATGTGCTCTTAGTAATTACATGCACGTGTGCGAAATAACGCTATATACAGGGTTTTTATAAATTATTCCAAGGACGTAGTTGGCCAAAGCCAAGGATTTAAAAAATCCCGCTTCCGTGAAATGACGCTCCATTATGACAGTTCTCACTTGTGATTGATGTCATTTGTAATTTGTCATTTAAAATCATTGCTTTTATTGTTCTAAAGACTTTCAAGTGTGAATTATTGTAATTTTTGTTGATCCAAGCTCAAAACAACAAAATATCGTTTTCAAAACTCTCTCAAAATTTTTGTTTTTGTACTAGAAAATGAAAACTGTAAAATTTTTAATAACATATGAAGCATTTAGGCAACTTTTATACAGATTTGTGTCGTATCTCTCATAAGTCCTTGAGCATTTAGTAAAATCCGCATAAAGTGATAGGCGGCACACTTCCATGACCTACTTCGAGAGGTTTTACTAATACTGGTTGCATATTTTGGAACGAAAAATCTGAGTGTAGTAAACCTTTGCTATTTGTTTTAGTTTCTAATTCAGTCGAGAAAGCGCTACTCAAAACTGGCAAATGCTTGCTAACAATACTAGCAGATATTAGTTTATGGCACTGTTCCGACTGATTAGATTCTGGAGAAAGCATTTTGTATATTCATCAAGTACAGACATTTAAATCTCATCTCATTTTAATTAAGTTCATCTCACGTAACCCATTAGTAACCTTATTTTAGCAAAAGTAGCGCATCTTCTTTTCACTGTTAAAAATTATAGTGCTAACGCTATAAATTACACCGAAGGCCAAGTTTGTTTCAGGTCTACACTGAATTGGCGTACAACCGGCTGTATGCGACCCAAGATAGCTACAGCTGAATAGAGAGGTATGTGTCGCCATTACGTACATTGTCATGTAGATTACACGGAATTCCAGATATGAACCAGATTGCTGCAGTGTTCGTACTGAATATGATTTTCCTTGCAGAATTTGTCAGCAAAGCCGCTTTAAAAACACGCACAGATGCAATCTTTTCTAAGAGCTGCGAAAGTTAAACGAACCATGAATTGATTACATTATTAATTCGATAATGCCACAAAGAGTCGTTTGCGGTTAGACAATATCCCCGGATTGTCACGTTCCCAGCGCACGCGAGCTGTTCCACCTTCATCTAAGCGGAGATAATGTCAGTACAGGTAAGTTTACATTATCAGATTACGCAAGATTTATATAATTTGTGTCACTTCTTTAAGTGATGAGTTACGAGATCCAATTTTGTGCACTACATAAATCAGTGGTTGCGGATCAATAGAAAGCCACCTGCTGGCCGTCGCCAGATAAGGTGGACTTTATTCAAACTGACCACAACGAAATTTAATATAGAGAATAACTTTTCCACATCGGTTCCAGTCCCCCAATATGAACCAATAAATAATAAATGCGCCTCATGTTTCCCCGAACTGCGCCGAATATCGGAGAAAGCTTTCAATTTCGGCCATAAAACCGTTTATTGTGTTGCAATCCCAAATTATTGTAATTGCGCAAGAACCGTCGATCAGTTCCAGTTCGACATAATTAGGGTCTTTGTTCAAAACAGACGCTCATTAGGAAGTTCGGAGAAATTTCTTATGCCAACTTACGAAAATGACAAAAAAACACCTGAACCAATTATGGCGCTCGGGCGAAAACAAATGAGGTCCCGAAGAATGTACATTTTTGTCTAATCAGATCGTCCATGACGCGTGATTGAGCTTTCCTGTGTGGCCAATTTATGGTTTATGGGTAGTCGTTAACTGTGCCATGATGTCCAAATATCGTGAATCCAATTACAGGGCAGACTCAGAATGTGTGATGTAATAAAGACGATGGCAGTGACCGGAACCGGGTTCAGCATGGGAATGGAAGTGCTCTTACCATTGTATCTACAAGAGCTTGCGGTTGCAAACCAAGAATATGAAATAATAAGTGTGTTTAAAAGACTGCGAGCCTCTTCAAGCGATTGCAGACTCCATTGTTTGACCAACAATGGAGTTTTGTCCGGCTAACTGAGCTGCGACTAGGGGCAGCAGCCACAAACTCACATTTTTATACCTTACTGTTTTCTTACTTAGCAACAAAACTCCACGTTTATTCAAATCCCACGTTCGGAATAATTGCTCATCATTCAAGTTGCTTTGCTCGATTTAACCGAACGACGTGCTACTTTACCACGTTAATCGAACTACGTCGTTCCTGCGTCCTCGATAATTATGTTTGGTTTTTCTGACTTATCTGGAGTGAAAAAAGCAATAACGGTCCCGAAATCGCGGCGCAAAGTGCGGCCAGCCGCCGGTCACTCCTCTCGAGTTCTGACCTAGCCAATATTGCGTTATTTGAATCTCCCTCTTTCCCACGGAAAAGTTATATAGTTTACGAGAGGCTCAGTGCTCGAAGCGAAGCATCTGCAATCCCAAGACTCCGTCGACGTCGTAAAACTATATTGCTGAAGTACTGGAATGTCATGAACGGGGTCTGGCGGGTCATGTAGTAAATGGTGACGTTCTGACCGTCACATCGAGATTCCTTAGACAGTGGATGGGATATTAAAATCACAAATGGGCCCTGGCGGAGTTTTAGTTATTGGAGGTGATGTAGGAGCGTGACCCGAGATTTTTAATAATAATAATTAATCATAATGTTTATTTCGTGCTATAAATACGTAGTACCTGTACAATGAGTTGTGACAAAAAAGAGAAAAAAGTTTACTTTGTTGTAAATATTTTATTCTAGTCAGTGTTCAATTTATTTTGATTTAAACTGCATTTAGAAGCTCGTAATATGGATCATATTTTCTAATTTGGAAACAAATGTAAATTCCAGTGGACGGGGAAAATATTTTAATCCCTAGATGTAAACTGTGGCAGATCTTCGCAGGACCTGGGAATATGTAAACTGTAAGCAACGGTCTGCAGATGGCCAGTTCCTGAACTCAGTGGGTTCTATGTCGATTTGTATCACAGAGATATAATTTCTGAAACTACCGGACCGATTGTTGTCAAATTTTATGTGCGTTACGAATATCGTGTATATAATAAATATTATTTAAATTTTATAAAATAACATCATCCTTCGCTTGTGATTTATGAATCAGCCTCGAGTTTTCCCCTAGGTATCCAGATTTTTGCAAAAAAATCTCATGGCATATTTAGCGTGTCCTGCTCGCAATGTGAGGTCCTCGGTCCGATTACTTTAGGAGTTTACTTTTTTTACGCTGTGACTGGTACATCTACATTATTTTAACTTAGAGGGATTTAAAACAAAAAATAATTTTAAAATTTTCCGAAGAACCGGGAAAAATATGTGACGTCACAAGAGAAAATTACCAAAAGGATGTCTTTTTGTTGAGTTTGAACTCCAGAAATATTTTAAGAGGCTTCACGTTTTTGAAATTCTTACCGTTTTCTCAGAATCGACAAATGAAATATGACAATTTTTGGAATATTTTGAAAATCCAACCCAAACATTTACACATATTTGGAAAATCTTGGACCGCTATGTCTTTTGATTCGTGGAAATATACATCTATTTTTTTGTGCATTTTTGGGCAACTTCGCCAAAGACCCAATTTTTCAACACAAAAAAATCCTTCAGTTGATTTCGACCTCCCGAAGTATTTTAAAAGGCTTCATTTCTTGGAAAATCGGCACTACAAAATATGGAAATTTTTTGAAAGATTTTAAAAATCACATTTTAAAACCGAATATTTCGAAAATCTTGCTCAGCTGTGTTTCCTGATTCTGGTTATCGAAATCTAGACCCTAGAATTTTTGTACGCATGGAATTTTTGACCTTTCCTCAAACACAGTCGAAAATTACCAAAGTAATGTATTTGTTGATTTCAAGCTCAATAAGTTTGTTAAAAGGTTTCATTTCTTGTGCATTTTTAGCTACTCCCTTAGGTCAATTTTTTAGTATGTATGAAATTTTGACCTTTTCCACACCATTTTCGACGATCACCAAAAGATTCTTTTGTAGATTTGGACCCCCAGACGATGTTTTGAGCTCCATTTCTTCCAAAATAAGAGTCGAATGCCTACTTTGACGTTTTCTCGACGTTTCATGATCCCTAGAGTACCAAAAAGTAGGTCTCGCGGTTCCGTCTGTCTGTCGATTTTTATTAGACTTCTTCGAATTTACTAGACCAGTTGTCAAATGTTCAGGTAGAAGAGCGTAAAAGAAATATTTATGGGGAGTGGAAATGGGACAAGAACTAAGACTTCAATGGACAAAGACATAAGAGATCTTTCTTTATTCTTTGGCGAAAAAAATGTTCAGTTGCAGTAAATGCCTTATTTCACGTATAGTATAGATTATAAGTTTTCTTTCATTGAATAAGGCAAATTGATATGGTTTAATATTTAAGGACTTTTCTAAGAATTTAAAAATTTCCAGATGCAGAAGATATGCTTTTTATAGAACTATACCGGGTGTCTGGAAAATGGCGAATTTACTCTCCGCTACGACCTCAACAATCGCCTTAGCCCCGCCCACCCACTCTCTCTTTTCTTAGAGGGTATATCATCTGCCAAAATTGGTCTTATTTTAGCACATATTAGCCCCGCCCACCCACCCTTTCTTTTCTTAGAGGGTATGTGATTTGCCAAAATCAGTTTTATCTTAGGAGCTACTAGCCCCACCCACCCACCCTCTCTTTTCTTAGAGGGTATGTCATCTGCCAAAATTGGTCCTATTTTAGCAGCTATTAGCCCCGCCCACTCACCCTCTCTTTTCTTAGAGGGTATGTGATTTGCCAAAATTGATTTTATTTTTGTAGCTGTTCAAAAATTGCGAAATTGAAAAATCTGAAAGTGGAAAATCGAGGATTTCAAAAATCGAAAACTGAAAATTTCAAAACTGAATAAACGAAAAATTATAAAATGGAAAGAAACATTGGAAAAATAAAGGAAATATACAAACCAAAAATTGTAATATAAAATCCTCCAAGAAAATGAAAATCAGAAAATTGGGAAAACGAAAAATAAACACCCATAATTAAAAAAATTGAGGAAACAAAAAATTGAAAAATAGAAAAATTAAAAATTGAGGAACTGAAAAACAGAAAAACGAGAACTGAAAAATCTAAAAATCTGAAATAAAGAGTTTGAAAAATTGAAGAAATGAAAAATTCAAAAATCGAAAGATTTAAAATTGAGAACCTTCAAAAGCGAAAAAGTGCAAAATAAAAAAAGCGAAATATGCATTTTAAAATCGAAATATTTAAAATCAAAGAAAAAGAAAAAAGAA
Organism: Zophobas atratus; assembly: GCA_022388445.1. Taxonomy (NCBI): domain Eukaryota; kingdom Metazoa; phylum Arthropoda; class Insecta; order Coleoptera; family Tenebrionidae; genus Zophobas; species Zophobas atratus. The sequence goes on along the minus strand of CM039442.1, from coordinate 49,748,647 downwards.
ATCGGAAAATCGGACAACTGGAACTTCAAAAATTGCAAGATTGAAAAATTTTAAAACCGGAAAATCGAGGAAAAATCAAAAATTGAAAAATTGTATAAAAAAAAATTATAAAATCGAAAAAAACATTGGAAAAATAAACGAAATGTACAAAAGAAACATTGTGAGATACAATGCTCCAACAAAATGAAAATTAGAAAAATGGGAAAACGAAACAGAAAAATCAAGAATTTGAAAAATTGAGGAAACGAAAAATTGAAGAAACGAAAAATTGAAAAAAAAGACAAATTAAACATTGAAAAACTAAAAAATAGAAAAATGAAAACTGTGAAAAATCTAAAAATCGTAAATTAAGAACATGAAATATTGTCGAAAAGTCGAAACATCTAAAATTGAGAAAATTAAAAAGGAAATATGCATTTTAAAATCGAAATATTTAAAATTAAAGAAATCGAAAAAACTGGAATTCCAAAAATTGCGAAATTGAAAATGTTCAAAACAAAAAATCGAGGATTTCAAAGATCAAAAACTGAAAATTTCAAAATTGTATAAACGAAAAATTATAGAATGAAAAGAAACATTGAAAAAATAAAGGAATTATACAAGCGAAAAATTGTGATATAAAATCCTTCAAGAAAATGAAAATTAGAAAATTGGGAAAACGGAAAATAAAAATCACGAATTAAAAAAATTGAGGAAACAAAAAATTGAAAAAATGAAAAATTAAAAATCGAGAAACTGAAAAACAGAAAAACGAGAACTCAAAAATCTAAAAATCTGAAATTAAGAATTTGAAAAATTGAAGAAACGAAAAATTCAAGAGTCGAAAGATTTAAAATTGAGAAAATTAAAAAGGGAAAAATGCAAAATAAAAAAAAAAACGAAATATGCATTTTAAAATCGAACTATTTACATTTAAAGAAGTCGGAAAACTGGAATTCCAAAAATTGCGAAATTGATACATTTGAAAATGGAAAATCGAGGATTTGGAAAATCAAAAACTGAAAATTTCAAATCTGAATAAACGAACAATTATTACCAAATGAGAAGAAACATTGAAGAAATACAAGGAAATATACAAACAAAAGAAAATGAAAATTAGAAAATTGGAAAAATGAAAAATAAAAATGAAGAATTTGAAAAATTGAGAAAACGAAAAATTGTAAAATAGAAAAATTAAAAATTGAGAAACTGAAAAATAGATAAACGAGAACTGAAAAACTTAAAAATCTGAAATTAACAACTTGAAAAATTGGAGAAAAGAAAAATTCAAGATTCGAAATATTTAAAATTGAGAAAATTAAAAAGGGAAACGTGCAAAATAAAAAAACGAAATATGCATTTTAAAATCGAAATATTTAAAATCAAAGAAATCGGAAAAGTGGAATCTCAAAAAATGCGAAATTGAAAACTTTCAAAATGGAAAATCGAGGATTTCAAAAATCGAAAACTGAAAATTTGAAAACTGAATAAACGAAAATTTATAAAATGAAAACAAATATTGAAAAAAAATAAAGGAAATATAGAAACGAAAAATTGTGATATCACATCCTTCACGAAAATGAAAATTAGAAAATTGGGAAAATGTAAAATAAAAATCACGAATTTAAAAAATTGAGGAAACAAAAAATTGAAAAATAGAAAAATTAAAAATTGAGAAACTGAAAAACAGAAAAACGAGAACTGAAAAATCTAAAAATCTGAAATTAAAACTTGAAAATGGAAAAGTGCAAAATAAAAAAAAAAAAACGAAATATGCATTTTAAAGTAGAAGTATTTACAATTAAAGAAATCGGATAACTGAAATTCCAAAAATTGCGAAACTGAAAAATTTTAAAATGGAAAATCGAAGATTTGAAAAATCAAAAACTGAAAATTTCAAAATTGTATACCTAAAGGAAAAATTATAAAATGAAAAGAAACAGTGAAAAAATAAAGGAAATATAAAATGAAAATTAAAGACTTGGGAAAACGAAAAATAAAAATAAAGAATTTGAAAAATTGAGGAAACAAAAAATTGAAAAATTGAAAAATAGAAAAATTAAAAATTGAGAAACTGAAAAACAGAAAAAAGAGAACTGAAAAACCTAAAAATCTGAAATTAAGAACTTGAAAAATTGAATAAACGAAAAATTCAATAGTCGAAAGATTTAAAATTGAGAAAGTTAAAAAGGAAAAAAGTGCAAAATAAAAAAAAACAAAATACATATGCATTTTAAAATCGAAATATTTACATTTAAGAAATCGGAAAACTGGAATTCCAAAAATTGCGAAATTGAAAAATTTCAAAACGGAAAATCGAGGATTTAAAAAATCAAAAACTGAAAATTTCTAAATTATATAAACGAAAAACTATAAAATGGAAAGGAGCATTGAAAAAATAAAGGAAATATACAAACGAAAAATTGTGATAAAAATCCTGAAGAAAATGAAATTAGAAATTTGAAAAATTGAGGAAACAAAAATTGAAAATAAACAATTAAAAATTGAGAACTGAAAAACAGAAAAAACAGAACTGAAAAATTAGAAAATTGGAAAATGAAATAATAAAAATTAAAATTGAAATAATTGAGTTGAGAACAAAAAATAGAAAAATAGAAAAATAGAAAAATTAAAAATTGAGGAAAAAAAAAATTATCTATAAAACAGTGAAACTTAAGCTGGCTCTGAACACGAACAGGGGTTGCATTTAAAAACTACAACTTAGTTTGTCCTGAAATTTGTATCAAACACGCCTTGGATATTAAAGAAGAACATATTACAATATTGTAAGTTGTCTTACATAATTAAATTAAAGAGTCACAGTGCATTAGGAGTATAAAAACGAGAACTAAAAAATCAAAAAATATGAAATTAAGAACTTGAAAAATTGAAGAAACGACAAATTCAAAGGTCGAAAGATTTAACATTGAGAAAATGAAAAAGGGAAAAAGTGCGAAATAAAAAAAAACCGAAATATGCATTTTAAAATCGAAATATTAAAAATTAAAAAAATCGGAATAGTGGAATTTCAAAAATTGCTAAATTGAAAAATTTTAAAATAGAAAATCGAGGATTTGAAAAATCAAAAACTCAAAATTTCAAAATTGTATAATGAAAAACTATAAAATGGATAGGAACATTGAAAAAATAAAGGAAATATACAAACGAAAAATTGGAGGAGCTACTAGCCCCACCCACCCACCCTCTCTTTTCTTAGAGGGTATGTCATCTGCCAAAATTGGTCCTATTTTAGCAGCTATTAGCCCCGCCCACTCACCCTCTCTTTTCTGAGAGGGTATGTGATTTGCCAAAATTGATTTTATTTTTGTAGCTATTAGACCCGCCCACCCACTCTCTCTTTTCTTAGAGGGTATGTCATTTGCCAAAATCAGTTTTATCTTGGAAGGTGCTAGCCCCGCCCACCCACCCTCTTTTTTCTTAGAAGGTATGTCATTTGCCAAAATCAGTTTTATCTTAGAAGGTACTAGCCCCACCCACCCTCTCTTTTCTTGGAGGGTATGTCATCTGCCAAAATTGGTCTTATTGTAGCAGCTATTAGCCCCGCCCACCCACCCTCGCTTTTCTTAGAGGATATGTCATCTGCCAAAATCAGTTTTATCTTAGCAGGTACTGATGACTAACTTTTACAAAAAATAATCAAAATTTGGAAACATTACGACCTTACTCTATATGCATAAGGCAGGAATTTTGAACATCTTCTCTGGAGTTTAGTTGGTTATGCTTTAATGGATTTTTCTTTTGTTAGTTTTGTTTTTGTCTGTAATTTTCAAATGTCTTATTAAATGTTTTTTTTTATTGGATGTAAAAATAACAGCTTGTTTTAGAGCCGGAGGTAATCATGCATTAGGTGTGTGCAGTGTTGCCAATTTTAGTTTCATATCCTACTATCTTAAAGAATTTTCTTGTTGTTTTTTGGTACTTCTGAAACCCCCGTACATAACGTACTGAAGAGTTAATTCGCCATTTTTCAGACACTCGGTATATTGGTTGAAGTTTATTTCAAAATGTCCTCTCATTAATAATAACATGCCGAACTTCAAGTGTTTATGTTTATACTTCCAAAGAACTCGAAGATTAGTACGTTCAGGTACCAAGCGGCCGAATGCATTTGTGATAAAAAAATCAGTTCTCAATAAATAAAATCAAGGCGGATTCATAAAGCACAAGTTTATAGTACAAAATTTTGGTTAGCGTTTCATCATCTGCCTGAAAATCTTAATATACATACAAAATTTGCCAACAATTGATCCAGTAGATTATGTGTCTAATATTTTTCGTATTCTAGGGGTTGAGAAAACATGAAAGCAGCCAGTCACCTGATGGACTAGATTACAATATTTCCTTGGCATACGCTCGGGAAATAAAAAAATTCATGTGAGATTTTATATTTTATAAATTTTAGGTGTTTTATTCCAAAAGTTTCAATTTAAACGTTTCCATCACGTAATTTTCAAGTTGTGTTCTAAAGCACACGATTCATAAAACAAAGTAAATGGTTATCGTTCATGATGAAGCGCTCTAAAAAAATGCCAAGGAGTAATTTATTTGTTTGTGATATTGAAAATGCAAGTGTTATTTCGTCCCAAATTTTTACAACCCTGGTTTTTCATTTTTCTGCTCATAACGCTTTTATTATTAATGCTACTCTGAAAAGTTATTAATAAAAGTTGTAGATAATTGCATTATCTACAAAATTTATCCGTACATTTTTTTTGTCAGACTCACGGTTACGGAGCTAAATGGAAAAATAATGAAGCGCAGGTTCGAATTCTGCACCTGACACACTAGTTTAATAGTTTGTATAATCTATTGCTATATTAGAGAAATCATGATTAAATATTTAAACATAGCCCTCTAAAAGTGGGTTTAAAATTCAAATAAGATGTCTAGAAAAAGACGACCGTTTTAAGTCGTTCTCGATGCTAAAATTAACCAACTCCACGGACACCCGTTAATTATTATAAAATAAAATTAACTAGAAGCAGCTTGATTCTTTTTCGTCCATTTCCAAGCCTGGGTTCCCATTTAAAAACGCCCATTTACCTATTCATCAGCGTTATTGCGGCCATTTTCCGCAGCCCGGGATGCATAAATGTTTCTGGCAGGTAGGCACGAGTCAATTGATTTATGTTTTGCCATCAACAACAGTCCTTATATGCATACACGATGTCAGAGGATTTGCATCAAAGTACGGTTAGGCGGAATAAATAAATTGTGTAGCTTCGGGAGCTGGTGTAAGTGACGTTTTTTGCAAGAAAAGTTGCTTTCTTGTTGATTCTCGAGACGCCGAGTGATAGGATAGCGGTGAGAAACTAACATATGGCATGCACGACTTTCAGATTATTATTTATCTGTTACGTGCTTCTGCTTGAGTAGATACTACTTAGTTTTATCTTGATGGCGTTATAAATTGCTTAGAATAGCGTACAAGGATTGAAACGTCCTGAAGAATGTACTTCCTGGCAGGCACATTCGTCAATTAAATTTAAAAATGGCCTTGCTGACAGCAGCGTTTATTCCAGTCCGCGTCCACTCAGTACACCGAAGTGAGGTTATGTTTGATCCGAACAAAAGTTTTAAACTGTTGTTAAGGTTATGTTTATAAAATTTTAAGCTGCTTTGTGTTGATAAAGAGCGGGTGCGAAAATCGGTTTTTAGATAAATAAAAAATTTGTGGGGCGCAACCAATTTGTCAAAAATTGCCTCCAAACTCCGCTTTCCGTTCGATCGAAGTTTATTTTAGCCAAATTAAAATTGCTAAGGGTTTCCACCGTGTCACGTTCCGCCGAAAAGGGCTAATATCTAAAGTGGAGGATTGAATTATCGCCGTTTCCGTTAATAACGGCCGTGGAGGGCCTAATCTGGGTCGTTTTTTAGCGATGGCCCCGAGAACGCCGCCACCAGGCGAGGTTTCACTTGGTCGCGTCTTTAACGACATTTATTCAAATCAGTTCAGTGGAGTTTCAGCGATGAACTTTTCAGGTTAAATCAATTTGTAGGGCAACAGAGGGATGACTTTTTCGTGCTTGCGAAGATCTAATAAATTTGCGTTTGCGGATGAGAGAAAGAAACGTGGAATGTTCGCGGAGATGAGTGGGAGGCATTTCTGAAGATTGGAAGATCTCGGTAAAGTTTCCTTATGCTACCTGGTTCGGAATGCGGGGAATGCGGTCTGTCCACGCCTCACTGCAACCATGACCAGCTGGGCCATCTCTGGGTTTCCAAATATTCACGACTTTTCAGGGATAGATGAGTCGAACGAATTGGACGGAATTTCAATGATGCTTACTGTTATTAATCAAAACCAGAAAAATGTTAGGGTCTAGTATCGCATCAAAGGGTGCTCCCTCATTGATCACACCAGTCCCTGCAGGATGCGTTTCGTTACATCACACCAATTACTCAACAATGCATAGATCAAGTTGGATCAAACAACAATCTAACTTTCACTTTTAAAAGTAATTATCCGGTTGTTTTTGTGTTAAAGTATTACAGCGAACGACGATATCGATAACCGGATGCTCTCAGCTTTGTTGATTGTTCGATTATTTAAATTTAATTGTTGATTCAGCGAGATTCGAGCCTCTAAAACTTCGCGGAATAAAGAGAACTGTTTTGGGTAGCTAAAGCGGGATGATTGGAAAAGTTGCGAACTCGGTTTGATAATGGCATGTAAAACTGATCTGTATAAATGGTGAAGTTGTACATATTACAACTCGGCAATTTTGCACGTGATTATGGTAATTTAACTGCAAGTATTTTACGATAAAGCGATGCCGGTTGACGTTGATGGTACTTTCTGGTCAACGATGAAACGCCTTCGAAATGCACTTGCTCGTAAATTTTTATTATGGTCAGGTGAATGGACAACATTTCACGGTAATTCTTGCCTTCATAAACTGTTTTGTTAGTGTTATTACGCTTGGACTTCATTAAAAGAGAAATGTTGAAGTAAAGGTGGGAATGTTTCAACGGTTCAATTTTTTTCTGTATTGGGTTGGTCGTTTCTGGGTGATCCCTCACATTCACTTATCATTAAATAGGACTACGTATCTCTTATGAGGATATTAAGTTAAAAATCGGTTCAAAGAATTTATACTTGATGACTTGATGTTTGTTAAGTCAGGTCATTTTAATAAATTTATTTTATCTAATGAAAAAAAAAACTATTGCGCCTGGTGGTTTCAAACCGTCGACTTTTACCATCTACACGATACTCCTAATACAAATATAAAATTTCACAACAATCGGTCTAGTAGTTTCGGAGATTATCGGACAGACAGCAGACAGTCCGACAGACAGACGTGAAAGGTCGAATAAAAGTCGAGAGTCAGCCGATGGACTGGATCACTCTATTTCAGTGACTTTTTTTTACTGCAGAACGAAATCTAAGATTTAAAATAAAGCAGAAAGTGGCCCCTCCCACCCACCCACCCCTATACCGTTTTGACATTTCATTCCTACTGGCTCTGAAGAAAGAATATTCCGAGTTTTCAATATTTAATTCCATCTCCTATTTTTCAATTTTTGACGTCTTCAATTTTTCCAATTGCAATTTGTCAATTTTTTTTTTTTTTAGTACTTGCTAAGATAAGACTGATTTTAGCAAATGACATAACTTCTAAGAAAATAGAGGGCGGGTGGGCGGGGTTAGTAGTTGTTAAGATAAGCCTAATTTTGGCAAATCACAAACCCTTTAAGAAAAAAGAGGGGGTCGGTGGGCGGAGCTACTGCTTGTTTATAAGACTCTAAAACAAAATTCAGCTCCGCCCACCTGTTTTTCTATTTTACCGATTCATGATATTTACTGTAAAATGTGAATTGAATTGTATTTTGACAAGCGGTAGAATCTTAGATTTCAAAAAAACTAGATACTGACACCTCCCACCCTCCCCTATTACGTTTTGATTTTTCATTCTTATTGGCTCTGAAGAAAGAATTTCACAAATTTTCGATTTTTAATTATTCAATTTTTAGATTTTTTATTTTTTGATATCTACAATTTTTGGAACTGCAATTTTTCAATTTTTGATTTTTTTTTTTGTTAGTTCTTGCTAAAAAAGACTGATTTTAGCAAATGACATATCTTCCAACAAAATATTGGGCGGGTGGGCGGGTTTTAGTATTTGTTACGATAAGCCTAATTTTTGCAAATCACAAACCCTTTAAAAAATAGAGGGCGGGTGGGCGGGGCTAGTAGTTGCTAAGGCAAGACTAAACAATATTAACAGCAGTCACTGGAATGAAGATCTGGTCGGTGGGCGGGTCTTATAAGCAGAAGTGCTTGCTCATAAGACTCTTACGAAAAAAAACTAAACTCAGCTCCGCCCATCTCTTTTTGCTATTTCACTGACTTATTTTATTTACTATAAAACTGTGGAATTAAATTCTGTTTTGATAAGTGGTAAAATGTTTTCAATTCTTCATGTCTTCAATTTTTGGTTTTAGTTTTTTATTTTCTTTATTTTTTCAATTTTTGAGTTCTCAGTTTTGCGCTATTCAATTTTTCATTTGAAATTCTTCTAATTTTTGATTCTAATATGATTTTTAAAAATTTTCATTTTGTCAATGTTACAATTTTAGAATTTTTTTATTAATTTTTTCGATTTTCAGTATTTTTTAGTTTTCCAATTTTTCAACTTTTCGAATCAAAAATGGAAAAAAGCAAAATTGTAAAATTGAAAAATCAAAGATGAAATTACGAAAAAGTATAAAATGAAAACTGTGATAAATCTAAAAATCGGAAATAAAGAACTTGAAAAATTGAAGAAACGAAAATTTCGAAAAACAAAAAATTTAAAATTCAGAACCTCAAAAAGCGAAAAAGCACAAAATCGAAAAAACGAAATACGTATTTTAAAATCTAGATATATATTTAAAAGTAAAGAAATCGGAAAATCGGACAATTGGAGTTTCAAAAATTGCGAAATTGAAAAAATTTAAAACTGAAAAATCGAGGAATTGAAAATTTTAAACATTGTATAAATGAAAAATTATAAAATAGAAAGAAACATTGAAAAAATAAAGAAAACATACAAACGAAAAATTGTTATATAAAATCCTTCAAGAAACTGAAAATTAGAAAATTGGGAAAACGAAAAATTGAAAAATAGTGAAATTAAAAATTGAGAAACTGAAAAACAGAAAAACGTGAACTGAAAATAAATAAAAATCTGAAATTAAGAACTTAAAAACTTGAAGAAACGAAAAATTCAAGTCACTAGATTTAAAATTGAGACAATTAAAAAGGGAAAAAGTGCAAAATCAATAAAAAATCCGAAATATGCATTTTAAAATCGAAATATTTCAAATTAAAGAAATCGAAAAACTCGAATTCCAAAAATTGCGAAATTGAAAAATTTCAAAATAGAAAATCGAGGATTTGAAAAATCAGAAACTGAAAATTTCAAAATTGTATAAACGAAAAATTATAAAATGAAAAAAAACATTGAAAAAATAAAGGAAATATACAAACGAAAAATAAAAATGAAGAATTTGAAAAACTGAGGAAACGAAAAATTGAAAAGTAGAAAAACTAAAAATTGAGAAACTGAAAAACAGAAAAACGAGAACTGAAAAATCTAAAAATCTAAATGAAGAACTTGAAAAATTGAAGAAACGACAAATTCAAAAGGGGAAAGATTCAAAATTGACAAAATTAAAAAGGGAAAAAGTGCAAAATAAAAAAAAAACGAAACAAAAACTGAACATTTCAAAATTGTATAAACGAAAAACTATAAAATGGAAAGGAACATCGAAAAAATAAAGGAAATACACAAACGAAAAATTGTGATATAAAATCCTTCAAGAAAATGAAAATTAGAAAATTGGGAAAACGAAAAATTTAAAAATAGTGAAATTAAAAGTTGAGAAACTGAAAAATAGAAAAACGAGAACTGAAAAAAACTAAAAATCTGAAATTAAGAACTTGAAAAATCGAAGAAACGAAAAATTCAAAAGTCGCTAGATTTAAAATTGAAAAAATTAAAAAGGGAAAAAGTGCAAATTCAATAAAAAATCCGAAATATGCATTTTAAAGTCGAAATATTTCAAATTAAAGAAATCGGAAGACTGGAATTCCAGAAACTTACAAAAAAAATTACAAAATGAAAATAACCATTGAAAGAAATAAAGGAAACATACAAACGAAAAATTTTGACATAAAATCCTCCAAGAAAATGAAAATTAGAAAATTGGGAAAATGAAAAATAAAAATGAAGAATTTGAAAAATTGACGAAACGAAAAATTGAAAAGTAGAAAAACTAAAAATTGAGAAACAGAAAAACAAGAACTGAAAAATCTAAAAATCTGAAATTAAGAACTTGGAAAATTGAAGAAACGAAAAATTCAAAGGTCGAAAGATTTAAAATTGAGAAAATTATAAAGGGAAAAAGTGCAAAATAAAAAAAAAGCGAATATACATTTTATAAGCAAAATATTTAAAATTAAAGAAATTGAAAAATTTGAAAATGGAAAATCGAGGATTTCAAAATCCAAAAACTGAAAATTTCAAAACTGAATAAACGAAAATTTATAAAATGGAAAGGAACTTTAAAAAAATAAAGCAAATATACAAACGAAAAATTGTGATATAAAATCCTTCAAGAAAATGAAAATTAGAAATTGGGAAAATGAAAAATAAAAATCAAGAATTTAAAAAATTGAGGAAACAAAAAATTGGAAAATTGAAAAATTAAAAATTGACAAACTGAATAACAGAAAAACGAGAACTGAAAAAACTAAAAATCTGAAATTAAGAACTTGAAAAATTGAAGAAACGAAAAATTCAAAAGTAGAAAGATTTATAATTGAGAAAATTAAAAAGGGAAAAAGTGCAAAATTAAAAAAAAACGAAAATATGCATTTTAAAATCGAAATATTTAAAATTAAAGAAATCAGAAAACTGGAATTTCAAAAATTGCGAAATTGAAAATTTTCAAAACGAAAAATCGAGAATTTAAAAAATCAAAAACTGAAAATTTCAAAACTGTATAAACGGAAAATTATAAAATGAAAAAAAAACATTGAAAAAATACAGGAAATATACAAAAGAAAAATTGTGATATAAAATCCTTCAAGAAAATGAAAATTAAAAAATTGGGAAAACGAAAAATTAAGAATTTGAAAAATTGAGGAAACAAAAAATTGAAAAATAGAAAAATTAAAAATTGAGAAACTAAAATACAGAAAAACGAGAACTGAAGAATCTAAAAATCTGAAATTAAGAACTTGAAAAATTGAAGAAACGAAAAATTCAAGAGTCTAAAGATTTAAAATTGAGAAAATTAAAAAGGGAAAAGTGCAAAATAAAAAAAAAAAACGAAATATGCGTTTTGAAATCGACACAATTAAAATTAAAAACACCCAAAAATTGCGAAATTGAACATTTTCAAAGTGGAAAATTGAGGATTTGGAAAATTAAAAACTGAAAATTTCAAAATTGTATAAACGAAAAACTATAAAATGGAAAGGAACATTGAAAAAACAAAGGAAATATACAAACGAAAAATTGTAATATAAAATCCTTCAAGAAAATGAAAATTAGAAAATCGGAAAACGAAAAATAAAAATGAGAATTTGAACAATTGAGGAAACGAAAAATTGAAAAATAGAAAAATTAAAAATTGAAAAACTGAAAAACATAAAAACGAGAACTGAAAAACCTAAAAATCTGAAATTAAGAACTTGAAAAATTGAAGAAACGAAAAATAAAATTGAGAAAATTAAAAAGGGAAACGTGCAAAATAAAAAAAAAAACGAAATATTCATTTTAAAATCGAAATATTTAGAATTTAAGGAATGGGAAAACTGGAATTTCAAAAATTGAGAAATTGAAAAATTTCAAAATGGAAAATCGAAGATTTGAAAAATCAAAAACTCAAAATTTCAAAATTGCATAAACAAAAATTATAAAATGGAAAGGTACATTGAAAAATAAAGGAAATATACAAACGAAAAATTGTGATATAAAATCCTTCAAGAAAATGAAAATTTAAAAATTGGGAAAATGAAAAATAAAAATTAAGAATTTGAAAACTACAACTTAGTTTGTCCTGTAATTTGTTTCAAACACGCCTTGAATATTAAAGAAGAACATATTACAATATTGTAAGTTGCCTTACATAAGAACAAGAGAATTTAATTTTTGAGTTACAGGGCATTAGGAGTATAAAAATGGCAAGTATTGAACAAACTAAAGCACTGTAGTGGAAACAGTTACAATATGACGAATATTAGTATACAGAGCCGTCACATTTACCCATGGAATATTTATTTAAACCACGAAATTAATACAACCGGTGTTTCACCTTCTTAGCTCTTCTCTATGAGCTAAAATTAACATGTGTGGATTGTTAAAGCACAAGTAAGGAAGCATCAGATGTTATTTTTACTTAATTATTTATCCAATCTTCCTCTTCGACTGCATGCATTGATTACAACAGTTATAGATCGAGGCAACTCAAAACGGGTTACGTTATTTATCTTATTATGGTAATCTATCGTTCTTAAAGTCAGTAGTCTGTAGCAAGTTTCTAATTTTTAACGTAAATAATGAAGCCGTATAACCCGTCCTTCCTACCACCTGACTTGCATCACGTTGTCATTTTCTTAACAAATTATTTTGCATAACGTCCTCATTAATATTCATGTTCCCGTCAATAAAAACAGCTTAATGCACACACTAAACGCAAAAATATGACAAAATGACTCCATTAACCCAATCAAGCACTCCGAATTACAGTTATTTTATCATCGCCCATAAATCTTCATCTTTAATTCTAATAGAGGCAATGAAACTGTTACTCAGCAATCAAATTTTTATTGTCTCCAGTCTCGAGGAAACGTGTAGCTCCCCATTCGTGATGGATTCGTCGGCACACCCCGCCGTAATTGCGCTTATTAACATTCAAGCGCGATAATCCCCATTTGCGTAACAGAACAAAACATAAAAATTAGAATACGAGTCGAAGGATAGTGGAATAAATCCGGCTCCAGATTACAGACTCCCGGACTGAAGAAGATGCTCTGTACCGCAATAACTTTGCATGTAAATAGCGTAAGGCCGCAGGAAGTGGGAGGTACAAATTACGGCGCCTTTGTTTCATCAATTTAAAAGTCAACCGGGATGTTCCCGAGGAGCGTGATTGCATTCCCGGCCGCAGCTTAATACCGACAAAACGGCTCGAGTAGACGAAAGACGTGCAAACTAGACCTCTATGTAAATTTATTAATTATTTCGCCTGTTCTTCGCCGAATGAATTTACAACGTGTGATGAATTGAATGAGGAGGAACGGGGCCGACCCGGAAAGCTCCGTGAACTTTCGGCGGCGGCGGCGGTCACCCACGGGTTCATTATACACCGGCGTTAAACGACCTGAATTAAAAAGCACGGGTACGCGGGGGCATTTTTCGCGCTAAATTTCGACCCAATTTTAAGTTATTTTTGCAAGAATTTATTAGATGCGCGTAACAATTGGTGTCAGAAGTGGGATTGTCGCACAAGTTTTTAATGCCGCTGACGAGGTTTAATGGAAATGATGTTCATAGTAGTATTGTTATGATTGGATCGCTTCTTACAGCTCAGGTAGTCGCCCTAAGAGTCAAGAAATCCTCCGCCGTAGAGGGCAATAAACCTAAAACTGGCACTGGGTTTTACGATCGTCTCATTGTGTCGATCGCCCTTTCCAGCTAAATTATTTGCTTGGAGGGATTCCCTCGAGAAGATGCACCTGTAATAAACTCCGCAGACACGTTGGAATTTAATACTTGCTCAAAATCAATTCACGCAACATTTCCGCGGTCTGCACTGCGCAGACAAGCGAAGACAAAGCTCTTCCTTCAAGTGCACCCAACTGTTGATACAGTTTTTGCGTTCACCGAAAGGGTTGGTTAATCTTGAAGTTCGCGTCCGTGTTTCCTGCACGAAATTTCACAGCTAATCAATTTCATTTTGCACCGGCAAAACCTGAATTAAATGGATTTTTTCTGCTTCCTGGATAAGAACTAACCGGCTATTCGTGTCGTAAGACTTAATTGAGGAAGTCAAAAAACGCGAATAAAGAGCAAGTGTCTCGGCGGGGGATCCATTTTCATCGGTCAATTGTTGCAGGGCGAGGGAAAAGCGAAAAGCGCGGAGATAATTCACGTTTTCATAAAAGTGAATTGTCGCCGAATATTTGTGTAGAAAAGCGTTCTCACCGTAATTTATTGCCAATGAGGCCCGCTTCAATTCTTACTTAATTAAAGGGAGGGAAGTCCGACACCTCCCCAATTTCCCGTTGAAAAACGTGATAAAGTTCATTGTGAGGATAATGCGGGCTCACATAAACTTGCCTTTTTTAATATCATCTGCTTTAACAAAGGAGATATCTTTTGTTCCGCAACAATTACCTTGTCATTTGGGTCATCAGACAGAACTACGAAAACTAATTTTGTTCATTAAATGTTATTTCGCCACAATAAACAAGCGAGAGCTTTCTACACCACGAAACTGACAACTATTTGTGTGAACGAAACATGAAAGGAACCAGATATTTTATTTTTTTCTTTCATATATTGCCACAAATGCTTAACTGTACACTAGAGAACACATGACACTGATGAATGCGGATGTATACATTTTCAGTAAACTTAAAATAATTTCAGACTTTAAAAAAAAAAATCAAAATAATATGACAACATTGTGCAATTTAACTTTGAAACTGCAAAACCGAATGTTCTGAAATCTTGGAAACGTTTGAGGTCATCGCAAGCATAATAAATCGTTAATCAAAAATAAAAAATCGATTACCATGAAGCACTACTAAAAATCGGTCCTTCTCAGGACCACTATTTGTTTCTACAACTAATAATCTTTCGCACTGACTTTTAGCCATCAAAAAGTCGGTTTACTTTGAATTGAAACTGAAAGTGTTTATATATTTTAAATATTTGAGCGTATATTTTCACATTACTACGGTACGTGATGCCATGGTTACAATTATTGGATACATTTCGAAATCACTCTGTATAAAGTCACTCCCTGCTCAATTCTAATCTAACTTGGATTTGGTTAATAATATTTAGTAATGTAAATATACATAATCGCTATGTTAAAGTAAGTTATCGAGGCCTGGAAGGGCCAGTAATAATCGTGAAAAAAAAAGTAATAAGCTGACTCCTACTACTACCGATAAAATGATAACAATAGCCATAATTACAACGAAGAACAATGTTGTATTTCACGCGTTTACTCCCAACGACATGTAGAACATAAATTGCAGTGAACTTTAACACAGTTAAGATAAGAACATTGAACTAGATATTAAGATGGACTGAATTTAAATTGTCTCTAATTATTTTTCATTGTATCTTCTACTAAACACCTGCCTTCAACATGATTTCGGAATATAAAAACATTGCACGGTTCTTTGAGGACTACATTTTCAAATTATTTCATTATTTCACTATACAGTGTACTGTTTTAAACGCATAACACACAGCTTAGTTTTTTTTATGAAACGCCCTATATTTTTTTTAAATTTTGATTATTCCAATTTTCTTGAATTTTTTTGGCTTTGGAAGGATTCACAAGATAATCTCAATTCGTTACTTGCTTTTACGTCCCGAACGTAAGCCAAGGAAGTATAGTAATCGAGGCCATCGGACGAATTTTTGTTTTTTTTTTTTTGTAATATATAGAGTTTTCTTTCAACAACAGGATAATTAAACATATTCTCAGTTTCTTGTTGGGAAAAGAAGACTTCGTGTATTAAGAAAAAATGTACAAAATATAAGCCCCGCCCACCCACCCCGTTCTCAATTGTGATGAATATTTTATTCATCGTGTGCTGAAGGGCGGAGTTTAGGTGCCAAATCCTCATTTGTCTGCAACAAATTACCATAAGAATTATGATTTTAAAAGGACAGAATTTTTTAGAGAAACTCCTCACAATTGAGATCGGGCGGGTGGGTGAGGCTTAATTTTTGTTTTTTTTTATTATATAGAGTTCTTTCAAAAACAGGATAGTTAAACATATTGTCAGTTTCTTGTTGGGAAAAGAAAACTTCGTATGTTAAGAAAAAATGTACAAAATATTAACCCCGCCCACCCACCCCTTCTCAATTGTGATGAATATTATGTTCATCGCGAGCTGATGGGCGGAGTTTAGGTGCCAAATCCTCATTTCTTTGCAAGAAATTACCATAAGAAATATATTTTTAAAAGGATAGAATTTTTTAGAGAAACTCATCACAATTGAGATGGGGCGGGTGGGTGGAACTTAATTTTTGTTTTTTTTTCATGATATAGAGTTCTTTCAAGAACAGGATAGTTAAACATATTGTCAGTTTCTTGTTGGGAAAAAAGACTTCGTATATTAAGAAAAAATGTGCAAAATATTAGCCCCGCCCACCCACCCCATCCCACTTGTGACGAATATTCTATTTATCGTGAGCTGAAGGGCGGAGTTTAGCTGCCAAATCCTCATTTCTCTGCAAGAAATTACCGTAAGAAATATGTTTTTAAAAGGATAGAATTTTTTAGAGAAATTCATCACAATTGAAATCGGGCGGGTGGGTGGGGCTTAATTTTTGTTTTTATTTATTTTTTTATAATAGTTTTCTTGCAACAACAGGATAGTTAAACAAATTGTCAGTTTCTTGTTGGGAAAAAAAGAAGACTTCGTATGTTAAGAAAAGATGTACAAAATATTAGCCCCGCCCACCCACCCCTTCTCAATTGTGACGAATATTCTATTTATCGTGAGCTGAAGGGCGGAGTTTAGCTGCCAAATCCTTATTTCTCTCCAAGAAATTACCATAAGAAATATGTTTTTAAAAGGATAGAATTTTTTAGAGAAACTCATCACAATTGAGATCGGGCGGGTGGGTGGGGCTTAACTTTTGTATTTTTTAACATATAGAACTTTCTTTCAAGAACACGATAGTTAAACATATTGTCAGTTTCTTTTTGGGAAAAGAAAACATCCTATATGAAGAAAAAGTGTACAAAATATTAGAACCGCCCACCCACCCCTTCTCAATTGTGTTCTATTCATCGTGAACTGAAGGGCGGAGTTTAGTTGCAAAATCCTCACTTCTCTGTCAGAAATTACCATAAGAAACATGATTTTAAATGGATTGAATTTTTTAGAGAAACTCATCACAATTGAGATCGGGCGGGTGGGTGGGGCTTAATTTTTGTTTTTATTTATTTTTTTATAATAGTTTTCTTGCAACAACAGGATAGTTAAACAAATTGTCAGTTTCTTGTTGGGAAAAGAAGACTTCATATGTTAAGAAAAAATGTACAAAATATTAGCCCCGCCCACCCACCCCTTCTCAATTGTGATTAATATTTTATTCATCGTGAGTTGAAGGACCGAGTTTAGTTCCAAAATTCTCATTCCTATACAAGAAATTACCATAAGAAATATGTTTTTTAAAGAATACATTTTTTTAGAGAAACTCATCACAATTGAGATCGGGCGGTGGGTGGGGTTTAATTTTTGTTTTTTTTTTTTTTGTAATATAGTTTTCTTGCAACGACAGGATAGTTAAACAAATTGTCAGTTTCTTGTTGGGAAAAGAAGACTTCGTATGTTAAGAAAAAGTGTACAAAATATTAGCCCTGCCCACCCACCCCTTCTCAATTGTGATGAATATTTTATTCATCGTGAGCTGAAGGGCGGAGTTTAGTCGCAAAATCCTCATGTCTCTACAAGAAATTACCATAAGCAATGTGTTTTTAAACGGATAGAATTTTTTAGAGAAACTCATCACAATTGAGATCGGGCGGGCGGGTGGGGCTTAATCTTTGTTTTTTTTTTCTTTATATACATAGTTTTCTTTCAACAATTTAAACAATATAAAGTCAATATATTATTCAATAATTTTGGACTGTACTCCTAATGTAAGTCACGTAGAATAACTTGTACTTTCTCGTTTTTCTCGAAAAACTGAAGAAATGAAAACGTTTTAAAATCTGTTAATAGAAAAATGGAAAAATCCTGAAATCTTAAAATTGAACAAGTGAAGAATTTTAAAATTGATATTATTAGATACATAGTTACAATGAAAACTAGAAAAATTGCTAATCAAAAACTAAGAAACGAAAAATTAAAAAAATAAAAAGTTGGAAAATCGAAAAATGAAAACAGAAAAATTTGCCACTGAGAAAATAAGAATTATAAAACCCAGAACATTGAAAAACTGAAAAAAAGGATAAATAAAGAAAATGAAAAATCGAAACAAATAATTGTAAACTGAAAAATTTAAAATGATTAAATAAAAAAGAAGGAAAAAAGAAAATTCAAAAAATCAAAAATTGAAAATATGAAAAATCGAAGAATTGAAAAATTGAAGAATTGGGAAATCGAAAAGGAATCAAATTGAAAATTCGATTATCGAATCGAAAAGCTGAAGTCAGAAATCCAAAAATTCGAAAATCTAAATATCGAAAATCGAAACAGACCAAAATCGAGGAATCGAAACATCGAAATCTCGTTCAATCAAAAAACCGAAAAACTGAAAAACCCCAAATCTGAAACATCGCAAACCGAGATATCGAAAAATTGAAAAATCAAAAACCTTAAATGTCGAATAATTGAAGAATTCAAAATCTGAAAATGGGGAAACAGAAATATCAAAAAATTAAATGACTGAAAAATTTTAAAACTAAAAAATGGTAAAATTTAAATTTCGAAAAGTAAAAAAATTGAAAGGTTTAAAACTGAAGAATGGAAAAATCGAAAAATTGAAAAGGAAACAAACTGAAAATTCTATTATAGAATAAATGAAAATTCGAAAATTTAGAAATCCAAAAATTCGAAAATCTAAAAATCGAAAATCGAAAACGAAAAATCGAAACAGACCAAAATCGAAAAATCTAAAATTTGAAAAATTAAAAATTGAAAACTCGTGAAATTTCTAATCGTATAAAGGAACAAAAAAATTTAAAAATTGCTGCGGGAACGTCATTTACGTCACTGATTTTTAATTTATACCTAGAGGTTATCAGAAAACAAAAATCGCCAAAAAATGATAGTTTTTCAGAGAAGTGGGATATATTTGGCTGCACGTCAGGGGCGAGGGAAGTTCTGTTGAAATAACCTTCGACCAATTTCTTAAAATGTAAAATCTTCTCGGGGGTGCCAAATGTCTTTTTTAAAAATGTAAAATCTTCTGGGAGACGCGAAATGTCTTTTTAAAATAATGTGAAATCTTCTCAGGGGTCCCAACTGTCCTTTTTTGAAGAAGGCGAAACTTTCTCGGGGGATTTTTTTCTAATGACTCGTACCTTCTATATTGTTTTTTTTTGACTCCATGAAGGTTATCACGAAAAAGTACAATTCCGCAGAATCAAATTTTATAATTTTTCAGAGAAGCAGTATTTTTCTGTCGAAATAACTGTCGACCAATTTTTTAAAATCTAAAATGCGGTCCATGTTCATTATAACAATTCATTCTGCTTCATATTTTTGTTCTCTCTCGGCGCCTATCCTATAAATATATTCCGACTGAATAATCATAGGTTGTTTACTTTTACTCTAAAAATGTTAATCATTTCGCGAATGCCAGTGTTTCAAATATGGCGTTTAACTCTCGGAATCTCTTATTCATGCAGCGGAAACAAGATGATTTCAGTATAAATTATTCAAAAATTGCTAAATAAAAACCGTGTACGAGTATAATCTACGCGCTGAAACGAAGAACTTAAATTAAAATTTCCCTGGGAAATATTTCAAGTATTTTGAATGCGAGAACGACTCAGGTGGAACATCGCAAACAAGGGATTAAGCGGAGTGTAAAGTATTTGATTACTAAAATTGATGAAATCGAGCTCAGCCTTAATAGCTAACAGATAGGACAGCTGCCGATTTCCACGTTGAATATGCACCCGAGCGGCCCTTTCAAGATGATTGCCTCAAAGAAACCGATAGAAAACGCTGCATTCTAAATGAGACAAAGCACCCTGAAAGCCGGACCACCGCCGAAATTCGGCTAATCCGAAAGACACGGTTTCCACATTCCGATGTCGGTGCTCATTTGCCAAAATGAGAAAAATATTCGCCGGCGATCTATCAATCGATTATCGGACTAACTGATTGACCGGTTAGAGTTTAATTGAATAATTCGCGGTGATGGGAAACGGCGGTCAAGGGCTATTAACATTCTTCGCCGTTATTAGCGTCGTGGGTATTTACATACGAGATTATGCATTATTACTTTTTTCCGCGCTCTCTTTACATATTTACTGCGCACTGGCTTAAACTAGCCAAGATTAAGAGCAAAAGTTACAGGCGGAAGTTAGAGCTTCTCATCACAGTTATTACAGCGATTTTTATTTTATTTTTGGAAAAAGTCATACCAACTGGCGCCTACAACTACAGTTAGACGAGACTCAGAATCAACTGTTTCCATTTATCAAGAAAACTCACACTTCAAGTACGTTCTTTCACAGTTTTTTATTTTTTTTTCGCTTTTGCAAGGACAATCCAAAAACGTGCCACCTGTTTGATTGCTGTTGACCACAGTGCGTCTGTATATGACAAAACACACAAACAGATTGTCAAGCTGACGTTGACAGGTCATAATTATCAGTGAATGTTACTGTAAAGGTGAGCAACAAAAGCCAGCAGCATTTTAATGAGGCAATCATTTATAAATGCACTATAAAAACTCTTTTATATTCCATAACGCAATAAACTTAATCAAACTGAATTTTTAAACGTCTTTAATCATAAAGACGGCTTGATGGGATGAAATGTAGTGGTTGCTATTGATTTTAATTAATTTGATTGTTCAGTTTCGAGGCTACGGCTTTTTCCCCGAACCCCACTTTAAGGGCATCCGAATGACCTTATTTCTCTCCTTTCGTTTTCCATGTTCCAAGTAAATACGTGCAGGTATTCGTTTCAAATAATTGTACATTTGGTTTTAAGTTCTGTGAACTTTCTACAATATCTGTTGGGATTCAAGAGCGATGGCTGATTCTGACGGAACAACGAAATCGGTCGATGGAATGAAATCAGATTCACGTGAAGGCCGTCAGCTGAAACTATCACCAAAGAATAAACTTATTTATTAAATTTTTGTCGACTTCTTTGCCTTCTCTGCCATTTTTTTTGGGTTACCATTTTTTGCCGATTTCTTTGACCTCGGTTTTTTATCGCTTTTTTTGCCTTTTTTTTTTGCATTTTTAGTAGCCCTTTTTTGTCGTCTTTTTGCGCTTTACTGTAGCTTTTTGTCACGTTTTTATTAATTCCTTTTTTGTCGCCTTTCTTTTTTGGGGTACTTTTTATTACCTCTTTGAGTCGCTTTTTGTGCTTGTAATCCCTTTTGTAGGGAAATTTTTCTCGTCTGTTTTGTCTTCTTTGCAGCTTCTTTGGTGCTCTTTTTTTTTGTCACTTTTTATGACGATTTTTTTTGGGCTTCGTTCTTTCATCACCTTTTTGCAGCATTTTGTCGCCGTTTTATAAACCCCTTTTTTGTCGCTCTTCTTTTTTTGGGGTACTTTTTATCACCTTTTTTGTTTTTTATCCCTTTTGCAGCAAATTTTTTTCTTCTTTGCCGTTTTTTTGGTTCACCTTTTTTGTCGTCATTTTTGCTGATTTTTTTTATTTCTTTTTCGCCAATTTTTTTGTCCCTTTTTTATTTACCTTTTTGTCCTCGATTTTTTGCTCTTTCTTTCTTTTTATCGCATTTTTTTGTCGTCCTTTTCGCATTATAGTAGGTTTTTATCGCCTTTGTATTAATCCCATTTTTGACGCTCTTATGTTTCGATGTATTTTTTATCACCTCTTTATGTCCCTTCTTTGTTTTCATCCCTTTTGCAGCAAATTTTTGTCGTCTACTTTGCCTTTGCCACTTTTTTTGGTTAATTTTTTTATCGACTTTTTTCGTCATTTTTTTAGCCTCGCTTTTTTTTATAGAATTTTTCGCTTTGTTGTAGCTCTTTGTCACCATTTTAATCCCCTTTTTCGCTGCCCCTCTGGGGTACTTTTTCGTCACCTTTTTAGATACCTTCTTTGGCAAATTTTCTCGTATTGTTTCTTTTTTTGCCGCTTTTTTTTGGTTGCCCGCTTTTTATTAGCACTTTTTTGTTGAATTATTTTTGTCCTCATTTTTTTAATCAGCTTTTATGTCCCTATTTTTTATCTACTTTTTTTTTCGTTTTTTGCCTCCGTTTATTGCATTTTTTTCGGTTTTTTGTTGCTCATTTATGACTTTTTTTAGTTACCTTTTTGTCGTATTTTTTTAATAATAATATAATAATATAATATATATATTTGGTCTCCACAGATACATATATGTATAACAGTATATAAGACAAGTCAAAAAGAAAAAAATACAAACAAAGAAACACTAAAACTAAAAATTAAAAACTAAACATTTAACAAGCAAAATAACAAAAAGACAAAATGATATTGTCAACATGCCATCAACCTTGAAAAAATTCACCTAGGGAATAATAACATTTATCTGTTAAAAATACTTTTAAATTTTTCCTAAATGATGATATTAACTGACAATTTTGAATATTCACTGGCAAGTAATTGAAAATTCTAACTCCCATACAATCAGTTGCTAACACACCAACATTACAACGTTTAAACGGAACATGAATCTGATGTTTTTGTCGGGTATTTACTTTATGTACGTTATGGACATACGTTAGATTATGTCGGTTTTTATAAATGTGAACACTCATTTCAAATATGTATAATGACGGAAGAGTCAATATATTTAATTTTTTAAAAAGGCTTTTGCAGCTTGTATGTTTACTTGCACCGGCAATTGTTCTGATGGCACGTTTTTGACTAATAAACACATTGGCTGCGCTTGGTGACCCACCCCATAAACAAATACCATACCTAATTCTGGATTCCACATGAGCATGGTATATATTAACCAATTGATCAATATTTAAAATTATCTTTAAATTTCTTAGAAGATAACACAGTGAGTTTAATTTTGGAACCAGTATTTTGGCATGTGACTTAAAGTTGAGGTTTGTATCTACCATAAGACCTAGAAATTTTATGGTGTCGACAGTGTTATGCTGTAGATTTGAACATTTGAGATCTATATACTTACAGGTGTTTTGGCGATTACGAAATCTTATAACTTGTGTTTTTTCAGAGTTTATATAAATGTTGTTGGTGGAAAACCAGGATTGGAGATTCGTCATTAAAATATTAACCTCTCTTTCTAATTGAACTTCATTGCGATCTGAAATTATAATCGACGTGTCATCAGCATATAAAGCAGGTGATACATTTTTAAAGATGCTTTCAATGTCGTTTACGTAAAGAAGGAAGAGAATGGGTCCCAGAACTGATCCCTGGGGCACACCTACATCTATGTCAATTATGTTAGAACTGATTTGATTTTTAAAATTTTCTTTATTGGTATTCGGAATTACAACGTACTGATGCCTGTTCTCGAGGTAGGATACTACCCAATCCAAGCTATTACCTCTACATCCATAAGAGAATAATTTGGTTATCAACAGATTATGATTTACGCAGTCGAATGCCCTGCTGAGATCACAAAAGATCCCAACAGGACACTCTCCCGCCTCTATTTTTGAAACAACATTGTTATACAAATCAATCATGGCAGTATTTGTGGAAAGATTATTACGAAAACCATGCTGGTATTTACTAAGTACATTATGATTGTCTAAAAATTTTTGTAAGCGACACAAAAATGCTTGTTAAAAATTTTTGAAAAACTAGAGCTAATTGCAACAGGACGGTAGTTCTCCATGCAAGCCTTATCTTTTTTCTTATGTATGGGAATAATTTTTGATGTTTTTAGTAATTCCGGGAACTGACCTTTTTCAAACGACAAATTTATAAGGTACGTTAGAGGAGTTATAATTGCAGAGAGTACTTTTTTAATTATGGCTGGCGGAATATCGTCTGGTCCGGCCGACCATTTAGGTTTTATTTTATTTTTCACAAGAGAAAGCAACTCTTCCTCCACATTTTCCGCTTTGTTGTATCCCTTTGTCACCTTTTTATTAACTCTTTTTATTTGGGTATTTTTTGTGTTTTTATCGCCTTTTTTTGTCCCTTTTTTGTGTTTTTTTTTAATAGCTTATTTCTCATTTTTAGTTGCATTTATTGTCTTGTTTCACTTAGTTTCAGCTTTTTGTCGCCTTTTTATTAACCCATTTTTTGTCGCCATTTTTTGAGGTACTTTATTATTATCACTTTTTTATATCTCCTTTTGGTTTTTTTATACTTTTGTAGCAAATTTTTGTCGTCTTTTTTTTGTTCACTTTTTTTTCGTTACTTTTGTGGTTTTTTTTTGGCTTCGTCTTTTTTATCTGATTTTTTTGTCCCGTTTTTAACTCCTTTTGTGGTCTAGCTTTTTTATCGCATTTTGTGTCGTCTATTGGTCACTTATTTGTCTGTCTTTAGTTGTCATTTTGTCGTCTTTTTTCGCTTTATTGCAGCTTTTTATTAACCCATTTTTTGTCGCCCTTCATTTTTAGGTTACCTTTTTTTCACCTTACCGGATCCTTTCTGTAGCTGATTTCTGTCGCTCTTGTCTTTTTTTGCCGCTTTTTTTGTTTCACTTTTATTGTCGTTTTTTGCCTGTCTTTTTCTAAAAGCCATTTTTTTAGTTGCTTTTTTATCGTCCTTTTTCGCTTTGTAGTATTTTTTGACGGCTTTTTACTACTTCTTTTTTTGTTGACCCTCTTTTTTTTGGGTACTTTTTTATTACCTCTTTCGATACCTTCGGTGACAAATTTTTGTCAAATTTTTTTCTGGTCTCGCTTTTGTTTTAATCGCTTTCTCATTGTTTCCTTTTTGATCTACTTTTTTTTTGGTCTCAATTTTTAGTCTTTTTTTTCTCTTTTTATGGCATTTTTTTTTTTGTTTTCTTTTGCTGCTTATTTCACTTTTCACTTTATATCACTTTTTTAGTTACCTTTTCGTTGTCTCTTTTTACTTTGTTGCAGTTTTTTGTCACCTTTTTATTAACCTTTTTTCGCCCTTCTTTTTTGGTGTACTTTTTTTACCAGCTTTTTAGATCCTTTTTTTGTTTTTTTGTCCATTTTGTAAAATTTTTATCGTCGTTTTAGTTTTCTTTGTCCCTTTTTTTGGTTCACCCTTTTTTTTGTCGAATTTTTTTGGTTTCGTTTGTGTCACCTTATTGCCCCCCTTTTGTTTTCTGATGTTGTCGTCATATATTTTAATGCATTTTTCCACTTTTTATAGAAGTTTTTGTCGCGTATTTGTCATGTTTTTAGTTACCTTGTTCTCGTCTTTTTGTCATGTTTTTATTAAGCCCTTTTATTTGTTTTTTTTTTATGTCCTCGTTGGGTCGCTTTTATGTGTTTGTTATTACTTTTGCGGCTAATTTTTGTCGTCTGTTCTGTCTTTGCAGCTTTTTTCGGGTCTAATTTTTTGTTGAATTTTTTTGGACTTCGTCCTTTTATCGCCTTTTTTGTCCCTTTCTTTATCATTTTTTTGATCGCTTATTTGTCTCTTTTTTAGTAGCATTTTTTGTCTTGTTTCACTTAGCTTTAGCTTTTTGTCGCCTTTTTATTAATCCCCGTTTGCTTTTTTACACTTTTGTAGCAAATTTTTTGTCTTTTTTTAGCGTTTTTTTAGTTCACCTTTTTTTTTGTAATTTTTTTTGGCTTCGTTTTTTTATCTCATTTTTTGTCCCATTTTTAACTCCTTTTTTGGCCTCGCTTCTTTTTTTTGCGCATTTTCTGTCGTCCTTTGGTCACTTATTTGTCTCTTTTCTGTCGTCTTTTAGACTCTTATTTGTCTCTTTTTAGTGGTCTTTTTTGTCACCCTTCACTTTTAGGTTGCCTTTTTCTCACCTTTTTATACTTAATTTTTGTTTTTTTTGTCTTTTTTGCCCTTTCTTTGTTTCCCTTTTATTGTCGTTTTTTTTGTCGCTGATTTGTCACTTTTTTAGTTGCCTTTTTTATCGTCCTTTTTCGCTTTGTAGTATTTTTTGACGTTTTTTTTGTCCTTTTTTTGTCGCCCCTCTCTTTTTTTTGGGTACTTTTTTATTACCTCTTTCGATACCTTCGGTGGCAAATTTTTGTTTTCTTTGCCGATTTTTTTTGTTTCTTTTGTTTGTCGAATTTTTTCTGGTCTAGCTTTTTTTTTAATCACCTTTTTATTGTTTCCTTTTTGAGCTACTTTTTTTTGGTATCAATTTTTACACCTTTTTTCTCTTTTTATCGTATTTTTTTCCGTTGTCTTTTGTAGCTTATTTCACTTTTTTAGTTATCTTTTCATTGTCTCTTTTTGCTTTATTGTAGATTTTTGTCACCTTTTTATTACCCCTTTTTGGCCCTTCTTTTTTGATGTAATTTTTTTACCACTTTTTTAGATCCTTTTTTTGTTTTTTGTCCATTTTTGGCAAATTTTTATCGTCGTTTTAGTTTTCTTTGTCCTTTTTTTGGTTCACCTTTCTCTTTCGTTTTCTTTTGTCGAATTTTTTTGGTTTCATTTGTATCGCCTTTTTTGCCCCCCTTCCCTCTTCTCTTCTTACTTTGACCTTACATTTTTTAAAGCATTTTTCCATTTTTTTATAGAATTTTTTGTCGCCATGTGTCACTTTTTTAATTGACTTTGTTAGTCGTCTTTTTTCGCTTTGTTGTAGCTTTTTGTCGCCCTTATGTTTTCAGGTACTTTTTTAATCACTTTTTTGCTTTTCGCCCCCTTTGGTTCAAAGTTTTGCTCTATTTTTTGTTTTTTTGCCGCTTTTTTAATTCTCCTTTTTTACCGTTTTTTTTTGTGAATTTTTTTGACTTTATTCTTTTCTCGCCTATTTTATCCCTTCTCTATCGATCCTTTTTGTTGCATTTTTTATCGCTTATTTATCACTTTTTAGTTGCCCTTTGGTGCGGTTTTTTTTTTTCGCTTATTGTAGCTTTTGTTGCTTTTAATTAACATTTTTTTTAAATATTTCTTTTTTAGGGGTGCTTTTTATCACCTTTTCTTTGTCGCTTTAATGTAGATTTTTTGTATCCCGTGTGTAGGGAATTTTAGCCGCCTTTTTTGTCGTCTTTTTTTTGTTTTTCTTATGTCCCTTATTGCATTTTTTTGTCGCATTTCTTTTTCGGTCGCTCATTTGTCACTTTTCTTGTTTTTTCAGTCTTTTTTCGCTTCCTTGTAGCTTAGAAAATTTTCAGGAAATTAGGGTAAGCCATACATTGATAAACCACAAAGATGCAGTAATAAAATTTTGCGTATTTTGAATGGGATTTTTTCGGTAAAATTGGTATGCCATTTCATTCTTTTTTTCAAAAATTTGGATGTTTTGGATACAATTTCGACGCGGATTCATAAACTACAAGTGTACGATTGTTATTTTATAAAATTTAAACCCCAACTTATCCAGAATGTTCCAAAATGTTCCAAATTCTACAGAAATTTCAGTTTTGCAAATTTATTTTTTCAAGATATTGTTTCTTTTGTCATACCTAACTTACTTTATGCCACAAAGTGAAACAAAACTTACAAAAACTGGAAAAAATACCCTTGGCTGACTAGATTTAGCTTGACCCAAAACCTATTTATTCCAGATAAATTACAAGTAATTAAGATTACGAGTATCACTCATAATGAACGGAAGTACTAACTAGAATCCATTTCAATTAAGTATCTTTAACGTTTTTATTGACGATTCGTCGTCGCCTATACACGTAGACAGATTGCTTTTGCTCAGACTATTTCCATCCCTGAACACGAAAACATTTCTACCGATAATTGAAAATTATCAAAGATGTTTGGTTATTCAAACGATTCTTTGTGGTTGCTTCGAGTTTTCTGCTTGGACATTTTTAAAATCCGCCTGATAAACTCCCTATTAAAACTTTATTTTGTAATTGTGGCCGTGTTGACTATGGTGCAAACCGTGATGTTCTTGCAAAAGTCAAACACACAGTACTTTCTTAAATATCTACCGGCGTACTTTTTGTCAGTTTTTGTAAGTACTGTTATATATTTTTATATATCTGTGTATTTTGGTAATTTAAAATTTTAGATTTTGCTTGTAATGTATTTTAGTTCTAAGCTAGTGGAATGTGCATCCACTTACATGAAAAATCTAGACCCTTGGCCTATCAATCAATTTGGACCCGTTTTAGAGCGCCAAATTAAGTACCACGCCAACTATTTTAACATTTCCACGACAGTCACCACCGCTGTGTCTTTTATTTCTGGAATTTTTCACGCTCTACCAGTTGAAAACGACGAAGAAATCATGTTCACGCTGGCCTTCTTTCAAGAATATTTTCCCGGATGGAAAAATTGTTTGTCCGCTGTGTACAGGCTGGGTTTTCTGGTCGTACCGTTTGTAATGCCAGCACCATTTCACATTATCATTTATGTAGTTTGTCACTGCCAACATCAGATTTTTATGTTGTTACGTATTTTAGAAAAAAATAACAAAATGGCCAAAAGCCACCAAAATCAACTTCTTCAAGACGAAAAATATCAGAAAAGAGTGACGCAAACGTTTAAATTTTTTGTGAAAAGGCACTGCCATTTAATGAAGTGAGTACTGATTTCTAGTCGTACACTTCATGCGTTCTATTGTTTCAGAAATGGTAGGGTAATTCTAAATCAACTACGTGTGTTTATTTTTGTTGTTAGTACAAGTGTTGTTGGTTTGTTCATTTGTGGTGCAGTCTACATCTCTTCGGTACTAGTCACGGTACTACAATACGAATTTTTATTTTTGTAGCGTTTCAGGGATATTTGAAGGGAAGATATCTGCGTCTGGTGACTCTAATCATTCCGGTGGTACTTATCTTCGTGCACGTATTCTTTCTGGGGCAAAGAATCGAAGACATGGTAATTATGTAGATGATGTATTTGTGTTTATTAATAGTTTGAAAAGTCCGGTCAAGGTTTCGAAGTGCTAAGACAGTCTAATTGGTACCACTGGAACAAAGAGAACAAGATGATTTATTCGATTATTCTTATCAACTGCAAGGAATCTTTCAAACTCCAGTTTTCTCAGTCGATTGCAATTGATTATGAGCTGGCAGTTTCGGTGAGGATGTTTCTAATTTTAAACTGATTAGTAGACAGACGGAGTGTTTTAGATTTTAAAATCAGTATATTCAACACTGTCGATTTTGGGATATTTGAGGCTTTGAGTCTAGAGGGAACAGTTTGAGCTGGATCAATTGTCACAATTTTTGGATTTTAGTACTAGTATAAAAAATTGGTTGATGAACACGGGTTCATAAACCACATGTCAAAAATGTTGTATAGTTTTCTTTAGTAAACAATGTTTCAATCTGTAGTGTTTTTGCATTGTGTTTCATTCCGGCGTTTACTCTCTCTCTCTCATCATAAAATCTTGATTGAGTACGCCGCTATTAAAAATACCCCCAGGAAGAGTAATTATTTTGCCCGTGAAATAATGTCCCCAATATGCCCGAGCTTATATCAAAGCCCCCACACAACAGGCAATTTAAAGATGTGATTGATTCTCGGAAAATGTATTTTACATTCACAAAAGTCATTAATTCAAGTCATGTTTTCGCCTCCTCCCTCTGTTTAATAAACATTAATTTCCAATGCATCCGGAGCGGTTCGGCGTCGTCTCAACCCGAACAGGAAAGGCAATAAAGTAGCCCAAGTGCGAACGGCCCTTGTCGCCGGAAAGACTCGACATTTTGATCGCACAACCGTCCATAAAGAACAATAACACCGAAACAAAAAGATCGTGATTTGCAAGTTCATTTAATAAATTTATTAAGCGTCGCGCACAATGCCGTAGTTTTTACAAATGGCGCGAATATGCAAATGTGGCAAATTTTAATTTTGAGCGTGTAAACTCTTTGTTTTGGTCGACGAGAGCATAAATGTAACATGTCTGGAGGGGCGGCGGCGCGGCCATTCATAAACATTAAAACTTTCGGAAGAACAATGCACTGCGGGCCGTGTGAGGCCGGCCTTACCTAAGTAATATTGTTACGTTCACATTCATATGCATATTGCCGGATTTAAATTAGGCCCCAGGACGCGATAATAAACTACAATGCGGGCGGTAATTGTACACTACACAATAACTTGGCAACTGCGGTTCGGTTTTGAGACTAATAGGGACGATGGGGTTAACCAAATATTTCAATTATGTTATATTAGAGGATTACATAACCAACCCTTGTTAGCAGAGCGGCGCGTCAAAACGGATTTGAAATTCACCTCCCATGATATTCTTTAGCAAATGGTTCACTTCCAATTACCCGAAGTCTTGTCTTGCCTCCTTTCAAAAAAAAAAAATGAATATCCTAGAGCGCTCTTTCCAGGTTGCTAATTTACACGAATCTGATATATGAGTGGCAAACTTGACGAATGTAAAAGGTTTTATAGTGGAACCCTGAAGCACTCCAATTGGTGGTGTGATGAACATTTTAAACATAGCGGTTATTAGTTAGTTCTTACTCCAAATACAGAATTGACTTTTATGACTTAAGCGACTTAAGCCAAATCATCCTTATAAGTCTATAACTTAATTCAGTTGACATATAGCTAGTAAAACTTTACAGCTCCATTATGGCAACAATGGACAGTAATAATCCTTGCCGTTCGGATCCATAAAGCTTACAATAGCCAGTTTGACTTAAGCCGTTTAAGTCAAAAGTTTTACGAGGTGTATGTCAAGTGAGTTTAGTATAGATATAATGGGGCGAATAAAAAAAAAAATAATTGCAAAGAAGTGAAGCAAAGGAACTAGGCCAGGATTGTTCGTTAAACCTTCGTTTTTTCAACATATACATACATTTATAGAGAAATATGTGGATAGCAGAAAAGACATTTACTTTTTATAATTTTTCAGATTTTACATTTTTTTTTTACTTCAAAAAATTGCTCCAAGATTACTTAGACAAAATTTACCTCGCCCATAAAGTACAGCTTGTCAAATCCAGTTCTTCCGAAAATTTAAAAGATTTGCTTGGTGAATTTTATTTTTTTATGGCAACCGTTGCATTACGTCTGCCGTATGTAATAACAGACGTGGGATTGAAGACTGAACTGAAAATCATTTATGGTACTCGTAATTTAAGACAAATAACGATAACACTTATCAATCTGTAGACGAGACAGTGAAACAGAAACTAAAATAAAAGATGTTTAATTTATGCTTATTGAATAAAACACTACATTTTATTTTGATTTTTGATGTTGTAATTCACATTTGATTAATTATAACTTGTCTAGATCTAGGGAAGGCTCAGCATCCCCTAGCCACCCCCTAGCTACGGCCTTGTCTAGGGGTTATGAAATATCGAGAAAATATGAAAGTACCAAGTTGCCCAATGGACTCCATTAATGTACGTCCTTAGCTCATCCTCGATAAGAAAAACAACTTGCAAGTGTTTATGTTCATACATCGGAAGAATGTCACGTAGAAATTAGTTTGATTTGAATGAGTTCGTTACCTTAAAACAGAGGATCAAAACAATTAAGTAGTACGCTACAATTGACAAAATGATCTAAATATCACTATTATGATTCTTATTAAATAAAGACGTTCGTATTTTCACAAGTAAAAACTCATCATATTTTGCGCATTTCGGGTAGAATTTATTCGACAAAATTTTGATATAACGTCATCAATTTTTTGGGGGAATAAGGGGATTAATTTTGATTAACAATTTACCATGACTTTAAAACGTCTGCAAGATTTCAAAGCCTTCATTTTTGCAATTCTTTATATATTCAATAAAATCGATTGCTGGTTTATGAATTTGAGTCACCTTGTATAAGCAAATCTTAAAAATATTAATGCAATGATAAATCACAACTCTTGATTGCTCATATTTTGTATATTGTAGATAGGATTTATTCGGTAAAAATTTGAGATGACGTAATCAATTTTTTGGGGTTGATAAGCAGATACATTTTAACTAAAAAGTTCCATGCTTACAATAACATAAAAACGGCTGCAAGATTTCAAAGTATTTAGTTTTGCAATTCTTGATTTAAACAGTAAACTAATTGACTTATTCATTAATTTTTTTTGAAACACCCTGTATAAACAAATTAAAAAAATATTAATGCAGTGATAAATCACAAGTGTAGACTCGTGAGAACTTGCATATTTAAGGTAGGATTTGTTCAGCAAAATTTTGAGTTGACGTCATCATTTTTTAGGGGGGGGGGGGGGATGAGCCAATACATTTTGATTAAAAATTGACCATGCTTATGATAACTTTAAAACATCTACAAGATTTCAAAGTATTCGATTTTGCAGTTCCTGATTAATTCAATAAAATAAATTCACGCATTCATTTTTTGTTTTTGAGTCACCCTGTATAAGCAAATCTTAAAAATATGAATGCAATGATAAATTACAACTCTTGATTGCTAATATTTTGTATATTTTAGATAGGATTTATTTGGTAAAATTTTGAGATGACGTAATCAATTTTTTGGGGTTGATAAGCAGATACATTTTGACTAAAAAGTTCCATGCTTACAATAACAGAAAAACGGCTGCAAGATTTCAAAGTATTTAGTTTCGCAATTCTTGATTTCAACAGTAAAATAATTGACATTGTCATTATTTTTTTTAAACACCCTGTATAAACAAATTAAAAAAATATTAATGCAGTGATAAATCACAAGTATAATAGACTCACCATAACTTGCATATTGAAGGTGGGATTTGTTCAGCACAATTTTGAGTTGACGTCATCAGTTTTTTAGGGGGGACGCGCAAATACATTTTGATCAAAAATTTACCATGCTTATGATAACTTTAAAACATCTACAAGATTTCAAAGTATTCGGTTTTGCAGATTCAAAATTTAATGGAAAATGTTGTTTTATATATATATTTATATAGACGTTTCGGGTAAAAACTTAACACGGAGTCATAAACTACATGTGTAGGACTATGATATTTTATACAATTAAAATCAATTTACTATGTACAATTGTGAAGTGACGTCATCATATTCTTGGTGGGGATGATTAGACAAATTTTGGTTGGCGTTTTATCATCTACATGATGTTCCTAATATTGTACAAAACGAAAATTATCGCTCCAGTACTTTCGGAGATATCTGTCTGATAAAAAGCCGGGATGGCAGACAGACGGACGGACAAACAGACGAATAGACGGATAGACAGACAGACGGAAACAGGAGACCTATTTCTTCCTACTCTAGGGGTCATGAAATGTCGAGAAAATGTAAAAATATGTAGAAAAATCGAAAAATTGAAGTTAAAACGGAAATCTTGTGAAATTGCAGTTCAGAAAATTGCAAAATCTAAAAAGTGGGAAAATAAAAAAACTGAAAATGTTAAAATTGAAAACTCGGAAAGTCGCATGTCGTAAATTTGAAGAAGATACAACAAAAATTGCAAATCGAAAAATTGAAAAAACAAAACACGAAATCCAAACACCGAAAAATCAAAAATTTGTAAAAATAAAGAAAATAAAAAACAAACGAAAAATTTGAAGAAATGAAAAATCAAAGAACTGAAACATTGTAAAATTAACAATCGAAACCTAGATAAATTCTAAACCGAGAAATTGCAAAATCTAAAAATTAAAGAAACAAAATGAAAATTTGAAAAATCGCAAATCGAAAAAATTCGAAAATTGAAAAATTAAAATGTTGGACACTCGAAAAACTGCAAATCGAAAAAAATATTTTTTCTCTACGAAGATTATACCAGAAAAAAAAATCGCAAAATGGTTATGGTTGCACTTCAGGGGTTAGAGAAGTTCTGTCGAAATAAACTTGGACAAGTTTTTTCGAAAGAGTCTTATTATAAGAAAGCAGTAGCCCCGCTCTACCCGCCCTGTATTTTCTTATAGGGTATGGGATTTGCCAAATTAGTCTTATCTTAGCATGTACTAGTCCCGCCCACCCACCCTCTCTATTCTTGGAAGATATATCATTTGCCAAAATCAGTTGTATCTTAGCTAGTACTTGCTAAGATAAAACTGATTGTGGCAAATTCCACACCTCTAAGAAAATGTACTAGCGCATTCGCTAAGATAAGAGTGGCTGTGGCAGATGATATACCTTCTAAGAAAATAGACGGCGGGTGGGCGGGGCAGGTTTTTGATAAGATAAGACTAATTTTGGTAAATGATATATCCTCTAAGAAAATACTCTAAAGACTAAAGATTTTAAAGGCTCTAAAGGATCTAAGGACTCTAGGAGTCAAAAGCTCAAATTCTCTTTCGAATACTTGAAAAATTCTAAAGGTTCTAGACGAATTCCAAAAAGCCAAAGAATCTAAAACTTGTTAAAATCGCGTGAACTCTTAAAATGGCAAAATCAGTCTTATCTTGGCAGTTACTAGTCCCGCCCACCCACCCTCTCTATTAGAAGGTATGTCATTTGCCAAAATCAGTTGTATCTTAGCTAGTACTTGCTAAGATAAAACTGACTGTGGCAAATTCCACACCCTCTAAGAAAATAGAGGGCGGGGAGCGCGGGGCTAGCACTTGTTAGCGTCAGACTGATTTTAGTGAATGACATATTCTTTAAAAAAATAAAGAGTTGGTGGGTGGCGCTAGTATTCGCTACGATAAGAGTGGCTGTGGCAGATGATATACCTTCTAAGAAAATAGAGGGCGGGTGGGCGGGGCAGGTTTTTGATAAGATAAAACTGATTTTGGTAAATGATTTATCCTCTAAGAAAATACTCTCAATACTAAAGATTTTAAAGGCTCTAAAGGATCTAAGGACTCTAGGGATCAAAAGCTAAAATTCCGTTTCGGATACTTGAAAGATTCTAAAGGTTCTAGAGAAATTCCAAAAAGCCAAAGAATCTAAAACTTGTTAAAATCGCGTGAACTCTTAAAATGGCAAAATCAGTCTTATCTTGGCAGTTACTAGCCCCGCCCACCCACCCTCTGTATTAGAGGCTATGTCATTTGCCAAAATCAGTTGTATCTTAGCTAGTACTTGCTAAGATAAAACTGATTGTGGCAAATTCCACACCCTCTAAGAAAATAGAGGGCGGGAGGGCGGGGCTAGTACTTGTTACCGTCAGACTGATTTTAGTGAATGACATATTCTTTAAAAAAAAATAAAGGGTTGGTGGGTGGCGCTAGTATTCGCTAAGATAAGAGTGGCTGTGGCAGATGATATACCTTCTAAGAAAATAGAGGGCGGGGTGGGCGGGGCAGGTTTTTGATAAGATAAGACTGATTGTGGTAAATGATTTATCCTCTAAGAAAATACTCTCAAGACTAAAGATTTTAAAGGCTCTAAAGGATCTACGGACTCTAGGGGTCAAAAGCTAAAATTCCGTTTCGGATACTTGAAAGATTCTAAAGGTTCTAGAGAATTCCAAAAAGCCAAAGAATTTAAAACTTGTTAAAATCGCGTGAACTCTTAAATTGGCCAAAGATTTTTAAAATTCCTTCACACAAAAATCTTAAAGACCTAAAAATCGTAAAGATCGGGAAAATGCTTTCTTTAATTTTTATAAATCCCAAAAGCACTGAAGGCCGTGAACACCCTAATTATTGTCTTATAAGTCTTGGAGACTGTAAAGATTCCAGAGTTTCCAAAAATTCCAAAGATCAATAAATTTTAGAAAATCTGAAAAAATATAGAAAGTGTATGAAAAATGTGATAGATCTAGATATCTTGAAAATATTAGAAGAAGTCGAATTTCAAAATTTCGGTATAACTCGAGCCTGATAATTTTAGAAATTTTGGAAGATGTGGAAATTCTGATCATTTTGTGTACTTCGGAAAATTGAAAAATTGGGTCAATGTCGAAAATCTGAACATTCTGGAAATTTTGAACATTTTGCAAATTCCGAAAATTCCCACAAATTAAAAGAAAATAAAAAAATGTTAAGTCAAAAATTCTAGTTTCCAAATGTTTGAAATATTGAAAAGGTTTCAAACCTTTCAAAAATTCTAAAAGAATCTGAAAGTTTCCATACACTAGAATTTAGATGCTGAATAAACTACAGTTTTAGGTTCTAAATAGAATAAACATCCAACAAAACCTTAAAAATTGTAAAGATCTTGGAAGTTTTAATGTTCCTAGAAATTATGAAAATACCCACCCTCTATTTTCTTATAAAGTATGTCATCTGCTAAAATCAGTCGTATCTTAGCAAGTACTAACAAAAAAAAAAGAAATTCGATAAATGAAGACGTGAAAAATTGAAAAAGCGAAAAATGGAATAATTAAATATTGAAAACTCGGGATATTCTTTATTCAAGGTTAATAAAAATAAATGTTCAAAGCGGAGTAGGGGTGGGTGGGAGGGTCCAATTTTTACTTTCTTTTAAATGTTAGATTCTGCAGCTGTCAAAATAGAATTGAATTCCCATTTTACATTAAAAAAAGAACGCAGTGAAATATGTCCGTCTGCCTGTCTGTCTGTCTGCCGTCTGTCCGACAATCTCCGAAAGTACTGGAGCGATTGTTGTCAAATTTTATATGTGGTACTAAAACATAAAGGTTGTGACAATTTGTCTAGCTAAAATTGTTCCTTTTAAATTCAAAGCCTCAAGTACCCCAGGATTGACAGTGTTGAGTACACGGATTTTAAAATCTAAAACAATCCGTCTTATAACGATGAGTTTTAAATAGAAACATTCTCACCGAAACTGCCAGTTCATAATCAATCGCAATCGACTGAGAAAACTGGATTTTGAAAGATTCCTTGCAGTTGGCAAAAATAATCGAATAAATCATCTTGTTCTCTTTGTTCCAGTGGTACCAATTAGACTGTCGCAGCACTTCGAAACCTTGACCGGACTTTTCAACCGATTAATAAACACAAATACATCGTTTGCATAATTACCATGTCTTCGATTCTTTGTCCCAGAAAGAATACGTGTACGAAGATAAGTACCACCGGAATGATTAGAGTCACCAGACGTAGATATCGTCCCTTCAACAATCCCTGAAACGCTACAAAAATAAAAAACGCTTCGTATTGTAGTACCGTGACTTGTACCGAACTGATGTAGATTGCACCACAAATGAACAAAGCACCAGCACTTGCGCTAAGAACAAAAATATACACCCGTAGTTGATTTACCATGTCCCTACCATTTCTAAAACAGAATAGAATCCATAAAATGAAAGAACAGAAATCAGTACCTTACTTCATTAAATGACAGTGCCTTTTTATAATAAACTTAAACGTTGTTGTCACTCTTTTCTGATATTTTTCGTCCCGAAGAAGTCGATTTTGGTCGGTTTTAGCTGTTTTGTTAATATCTTCTATAATGTGTAACAACATAAAAATTTGTTGCTGGCAATGGCAAGCTGCATAAATGAATATGTGAAATGGTGCTAGCATTGCAAATGGTAGAACGAGAAAACCCAGCCTGTATACAGTGGACAAACAATTTTTCCATTTGGGGAAATACTCTTGAAAGAAAGCGAGTGTGAACATGATTTCTTCGTCGTTTTCAACAGGTAAGGCGTGAAAAATTCCAGATATAAAAGACAGCGACGGTGACTGTCGCGAAAATGTTAAAATAGTTGGCGTGGTACTTAATATGGCGCTCTAGAACGGGTCCAAATTGATCGACTGGCCAAGGGTCTAGATTTTTCATGAAAGTTGATACAGATTCCACTACTTTAGGAGCAATAAACTTAACAAGCACAACCTAAAATTTTAAATTACCAAAATACAGATAATAAAAATATGTAATAGTACTTACAAAAATTGCCAAAAAGTAAGCCGGTAGATATTTAAGAAAATACTGTATGTTCGACTTTTGCAAAAACATCACGG
Organism: Zophobas atratus; assembly: GCA_022388445.1. NCBI lineage: Eukaryota > Metazoa > Arthropoda > Insecta > Coleoptera > Tenebrionidae > Zophobas > Zophobas atratus. The sequence goes on along the minus strand of CM039442.1, from coordinate 49,710,914 downwards.
TTTGCACCATGGTTGACACTCTTACAAATGAAAAATAAAATTTCAATAGGAAGCTTATCTGGTGAAATTTAAAAATGTCCAAGCAAAAAAATCGAAGCAACCACAGGCAATCGTTTGAATTACCAATCATCTTGGATAATTTTTAATAAATCGGTAGGACTGCTTTCGTGATCAGGAGGGGTAGCAGTCTGAGCAAAAGTAAGCTCTCTACATGTACAGGCGACGACAACTCATCAATAAAAACGTTAAAGATACTTAATTTGAAATAGATTTTACTTAGTGTTTCGGTTCATTGTGGGTGATCTTAACTACTTGTAATTTGTCTGGAATAAATCGGTTTAGGGTCAAGCTTAATATAGTCAGTCAAGGGTATTTTTTCCGAGTTTTTTGAATAAGTTTTGGTGATCGATATAAAAAGATCTATGCGATAAAAGAAATTTTGAAAGGTCGGTCATATAAAAGGTAAAAAACGAGAGAACCGAGAATGGGACCTTGAAGAACTCCATAGGAACTAAATCAAGTATTGTATTGAGTGCATTTTTAGTACATTTTAGAATTTTTGCTGCATTTTTCGTGGTAATTCTGTCGAAATAACCTTGGATCAGTTTTTTAAGTGAGTGCTAAAATCCCAAGATTGTGACGATTTATCTAGTTAAAATTGTTCCCTTCAAATTCAACGCCTCAAATATCCCAGAATTGACAGTGTTGAGTACACTGATTTTAAAATCTAAAATATTCCGTCTGTATAACAATGAGTTTTAAATTAGAAACATTCTCACCGAAACTGCCAGTTCATAATCAATTGCAATGGACCGAGAAAACTGGAGTTTGTACGATTCCTTGCAGTTGATAAGAATAATCGAATAAATCGTCTTGTTCTCTTTGTTCCAGTGGTACCAATTCGATTGTCGCAGCACTTCGAAACCTTGACCGGACTTTTCAAACGATTAATAACACAAATACATCATTTACATAATTACCATGTCTTCGATTCTTTGTCCCAGAACGAATACGTGTACGAAGATAAGTACCACCGGAATGATTAAAGTCACCAGACGTAGATATCGTCCCTTCAAATATCCCTGAAACGCGACAAAAATAAAAAAGCGCTTCGTATTGTAGTACCGTGACTAGTACCGAAGAGATGTAGACTGCACCACAAATGAACAAACCAACAGCACTCGTGCTAAGAACAAAAATAAACACCCGTAGTTGTTTTAACATTTCCCTACCATTTCTGAAACAGAGTAGAATCCATAAAATGAACGAATGGAAGTCAGTACCTTACTTCATTAAATCGCAGTGCCTTTTTACAAAAAACTTGAACGTTGTCGTCAGTCCTTTTTGATTTTGTTCGGTTTTAGCCGTTTTGTTAATTTTTTCTATAATGTGTAACAACATAAAAATTTGATGCTGGCAATGACAAATCGTATAAATGAATATGTGAAATGGTGCTGGCAGTACAAATGGTAGAACGAGAAAACCCAGCCTATACATAGTGCACAGACAATTTTTCCATCTGGGGAAATATTCCGCAAAGAAGGCGAGTGTGAACATGATTTCTTCGTCGTTTTCAACAGGTAGAGCGTGTAAAATTCCAGATATAAAAGACACTGCGGTGGTAACTGTCGTGATAATGTTAAAATAGTTGGCGTGGTACTTAATCCGGCGCTCTAAAACGGGTCCAAATTGATTGATTGGCCAAGGGTCTAGATTTTTCATGTAGGTGGATGCAGATTCCACTAGTTTAGAATTCAAATACATTACAAGCAAAATCTAAAATTTTAAATTACCAAAATACAGATATATGATAGTACTTACAAAAATTGACGAAACGTAAGCAGGTAGATATTTAAGAAAGTACTGTATGTTTGACTCTTGCAAGAACATCACGGTTTGCACCATCGTCAACACGGCCACAATTAAAAAATAAAGTTTTAATAGGGAGTTTATCAGGCGGATTTTAAAAATGTCCAAGCAGAAAACTCGAAGCAACCACAAAGAATCGTTTGAATAACCAAACATCTTTGATGATTTTCAATTATCAGTAGAAATGTTTTCGTGTTCAGAGATGGAAATAGTCTGAGCAAAAGCAATCTCTCTACGTGTATAGGCGACGACGAATCGTCAATAAAAACGTTAAAGACACTTAATTTGAAATGGATTCTAGTTAGTACATCCGTTCATTATGGGTGATAGTCGTAATCGTAACTAGTTTTTATCTGAAATAAATAGGTTTTGGGTCAAGCTAAATATAGTCAGCCAAAGGTACGAGTATTTTTTCCGACTTTTTTGGATTCACCTTTTTCAGTCAACAAAAAAACTATTTTCGTAGTAAGGTTTCAAATCACGTGTGCGGCACACCACTGATACGAACTAAGCTCAACAATGCCAAATAAGTCCACTAGTGACTTTTAACAAGAACACATTAACGTTTTAAATACTTTATACTATACTGCATCTGTTCCATTAAGCCTGATGTTGAGTTAATGCCACATCTCCATATGTGTTTAGTACCCGAAGACCATAAACATTTTATCACTGAACTTTTGCAAGAAATTGTAAATAGCGGCGCTTATAACCGCCCACGCCACATACCCACCAATAAAACACTATTTATAAACTCATAAATAGACACAACATTTATCATTTCCGGACCGATCCCGAAATCTCGTTCTTCCCAAGAAGCTGCACCAACTTTACAACCCAACATAAATTAAGGGCGCATTCAAACCATAAACACCACCATATCCGGGAAGTCGTTAGGGTGTGTCCCGACTTCTTACATTCGGTTCCACGCCAAGGTGCGCCAACGACTAATTACACGTAAACACAGACAAATTCTCCAAATTCTTGCACGTTTTTCTCGCTAATTAATTAGTACCTCCGCCGTCCCAACGCCCATTCTCGGAAGACAATGACCATGTACGCAACCGTGGCATCCGACAAGTGCATTCCTAGCCCAGCGATGACCGGCAAATGGCGTCTCATCCGGCAGTCCGGTACTCGTGCAATCGTAATGAACGAGACCCGAGACGACCATCATGGTTGCTCCGCAATTGTTTTATGTGCGTATTACAGGCCGACCTTGAACCGACTGGTTCTGCCGTCCTGAAAATATCCAGTCCGTGTAAGCGCGCCAACTTATCTATGCCTGTGTGGCGACCTTAGCCCTCCGGAATTTGAATAACGGCCACTCCGGTTAGTATTTCAGTGGAACGAGTCGACGGCGAGTAACGCACCGGAATTCCGCACGTATATGGCCACGCTCCCGTTCGTCGATCACTGCAAAGCGCCGCGAAGAGCGCGGGAAGAATGGGGGCCTTGCGAGACACAAATAGCGGTCCGGCTCGAAAAGGCGAAATGATAAAGCAGATGGGACGAACGATTATCGATTTCGATCAGAGGACATTCTTTTTGTATCAGTTATTATTATTTTGTATTAGTATTATTAATACCTTCCAACTTTCCTACCAACTGCATTGCATTTATCGATTCTAATTGGCCTTATGCTAAGTACCGTTCATTTTCATTGTTTTGCAAATTCCGAGAAATCCTTTCCCTTTGGGAAATTACAATATCTGTTGCCTGTCCTTCATTGGCTCATTGTTGAGCGTGCTGAATTCACCTGGTTTGAAGTACGTAGAATCAAATGTGACCCCTTTGACTACATAACGCGGAAATGACTACTACTTGAACAAAATGTCGCAAACACAATAATACCGTATCTGTTGAAAGATTAACGTTTCATTCCATTGTTCAACATTCTAATCGTAACTCTGCTTAAATCCATTGCCATGCATACAATTTAATATAAGACGGTAAAGGTAATTGCGTGACGAATTAGATTTTTGTTGTATAATGGTTTATCTATATTCGTTTTCTATTGTTACGAGGTGCATAAAACAAGGTTAAGAGTTGTTCCGATTTTATTTTCTGTGGAAATGAAACTGAAAAAAAGTTTAAAATGCGAGCGCAGCGAGCACGTTCGTGTGTAATTGAAACTTATTTATTGATGTCCCTGAGGACTAAATTGTCAAAAACAATTTTGTTGTTACTTAAAATAATGGAGTTTAAAGATTGTTTGTAATCACTAATGTCTGTGGGAGTGAAACATCCCGAATTTGCTCGCTAAGCAAATTTTTAAAACCAAATAGATCACAACCATATTTTTTAAGTAGTAATTTCTTACCATTTCTTACACTTCTTCTTCAAACCACTCCAACTAGAGTTTCTAATCCGTTTTTGCCAAAATTAGCATTTACAATACACTATATCATGATTTTTACACCCTCGATCCACAATATTTATTCCCATGTACACAAAAACTAAAGCATTTTTTTTTAATCAAATGTTATTTTGAATTTGTTGTAAAACGTCATGTTTTCAAAGAAGTGGAGCTATTTTATCGTGCTCTAAAAAAGCAATGGTTTTCTCGAAATTTTAACGTAATAATTTTGAATAAATTACAAATATGCAAACAGAAGGAAACTTATTTGAAAAAAATTGTATTTCGTTGAAAGTGGCCGTAATCAGGCGAAAAAAATGACTTTTTCATTCGTAATCAAACCTAGGGGCCGAGCTTATTCACAAAATCCATATTTTTTTTCAAAAATGTATGATTATACCATTTTTAACGTGATTTTAGTGTCTTGTTGGGAAAAGAAGATTACGTGTATCAAAAAAAGGCGAAATATAAGCCCCGCCCACCCACCCTCGCTCAATTCTGATGAATCTTAAAATATGGCAACAACCATACAAATGGTGGACAGACAGACAGACGACGACGAGAGACCTACTTTTTGGTAATCTGGGGGTCACGAAACGTCGAGAAAACATAGAAGTAGTCATTCGTCCGTAGACCCTATTACAACACTTCTTTAACTTACGTTCGAGAAGTAAATATTACAATGTTATAAACTTGAAAAAATTCAAGTACTCTTAAAAAGGCATACCTTCGTGCGTTCTTTAAGGTGTGTCTTACTTACGGATTGTTCAATATATTTGCAGAATGTAATATAGGTCGTCTATAATTTTTTAAAAATGAATATCTCAATTTTTCATGAAAATCTCAGAACGCAAATTTCACCATTGTTTTCATTGTACGAAGTGTAATACGTTACGTGGAAAACATTGTCGATTTCTTTTGTTGGACAAAAAATGGATAATGTTTCCCGGGATATTAATTTTTAAATAAACGCGATGAAAAAAACAACCAGAAATTTTCAACACCAAATAGATCATAACCATATTTTTTAAGTAGTATTTTCTTACCATTTCTTACATTTCTTCTTCAAACAAACACCACTCCAACTAGAGTTTCTGATCCGTTTTTGCCAAAATTAGCATTTACAATACACTATATCATGATTTTTACACCCTCGATCCACAATATTTATTCCCATGTACACAAAAACTAAAGCATTTTTTTTTAATCAAATGTTATTTTGAATTTGTTGTAAAACGTCGTGTTTTCAAAGAAGTGCAGCTATTTTATCGTGCTATAAAAAAGCAATAGTTTTCTCCAAATTTTAACGTAATAATTTTGAATAAATTACAAATATGCAAACAGAAGGAAACTTATTTGAAAAAATTTGTATTTCGTTGAAAGTAGCCGTAATCAGGCGAAAAAAATGACTTTTTCATTCGTAAACAAATTTAGGGGTGGAGCTTATTCCAAAATCCATATTTTTTTTTTCAAAAATGTATGATTATACCATTTTTAATGTGATTTTAGTTTCTTGTCGGGAAAAGAAGATTACGTGTATTAAAAAAAGGCGAAATATAAGCTCCGCCCACCCACCCTCGCTCGATTCTGATGAATTTTAAAATATGCCAACAATCATACAAACGGTGGACAGACAGACAGACGAAAACGAGAGACCAAATTTTCGTAATATGGGGGTCACGAAACGTCGAGAAAACATAGAAGTAGTCATTCGTCCGTAGACCCTATTACAATACTTCTTTAGCTTACGTTCGAGAAGTAAATATTACAATATTATAAACTTGAAAAAATTCAACCACTCTTAAAAAGGGATACCTTCGTGCGTTCTTTAAGGTGAGTCTTACTTACGGATTGTTCAATATATTTTCAGAATGTAATCTAGGTCGTCTATAATTTTCGTATTTTTAAAAATCAATATCTCAATTTTTCATGAAAATCTCAGAACGCAGATTTCACCACTGTTTTCATCGTACGAAGTGTAATACCTTACGTGGAAAACATTGTCGATTTCTTTTGTTGGAAATGAGATTTTTTAGATCTTATTTCCGACAAAAAATCGACAATGTTTGCCGGGATATTAATTTTTAAATATACACCATGAAAAAAACAACCAGAAATTTTCAAAACCAAATAGATCGTAACCATAACTTCAAACAAACACCACTCCAACTAGAGTTTCTGATCTGTTTTGCCAAATTTGGCATTTACAATACACTATATCATGATTTTTACACCCTCGATCCACAATATTTATTCCCATATACAAAAAAACTAAAGCATTTTTTTTTAATTAAATGTAATTTTGAATTTGTTGTAAAACGTCATGTTTTCAAAGAAGTGGCGCTATTTTATCGTGCTATAAAAAAGCAATAGTGTTCTCCAAATTTTAAATCAATAATTTTGAATAAATTACAATTATGTAAACAGAAGGAAACTTATTTGAAAAAATTTGTATTTCGTTGAAAGTAGCCGTAATCAGGCGAAAAAAAACGACTTTTTCATTCGTAATCAAACCTAGGGGTGGAGCTTATTCCCAAAATCCATATTTTTTTTCAAAAATGTATGATTATACCATTTTTAACGTGATTTTAGAGTCTTATTGGAAAAGAAGATTACGTGTATTAAAAAAACGTGAAATATAAGCCCCGCCCACTCACTCTCGCTCAATTCTGATGAATTTTAAAATATGGCAAGAACTATACAAACGGTGGACAGACAGACGAAAACGAGAGACCTACTTTTTCGTAATATGGGGGTCACGAAACGTCGAGAAAAATAGAAGTAGTCATTCGTCCGTAGACCCTATTACAATACTTCCTTAGCTTACGTTCGAGAAGTAAATATTACAATATTATAAACTTGAAAAAATTCAAGTACTCTTAAAAAGGCATACCTTCGTGCGTTCTTTAAGGTGAGTCTCACTTACTGATTGTTCAATTCATTTCAGAATGTAATGTAGGTCGTCTATAATTATCGTATTTTTAGAAATCTATATCTCAATTTTTCATGAAAATCTCGGAACGAGATTTCACCACTGTTTTCATCGTACGAAGTGTAATACGTTATATGGAAAACATTGTCAATTTCTTTTGTTGGAAATGAGATTTTTTAGATCTTATTTCCGACAAAAAATGGACAATGTTTGCCGGATATTAATTTTTAAATATACACTAAAAAAAACAACCAGAAATTTTCAAACCAAATAGATCGTAACCATAACTTCAAACAAACACCACTCCAATTAGAGTTTCTGATCTGTTTTGCCAAATTTGGCATTTACAATACACTATATCATGATTTTTACACCCTCGATCCACATATTTATTCCCATATACAAAAAAACTAAAGCATTTTTTTTTAATTAAATGTAATTTTGAATTTGTTGTAAAACGTCATGTTTTCAAAGAAGTGGAGCTATTTTATCGTGCTATAAAAAAGCAATAGTGTTCTCCAAATTTTAAATCAATAATTTTGAATAAATTACAATTATGTAAACAGAAGGAAACTTATTTGAAAAAATTTGTATTCGTTGAAAGTAGCCGTAATCAGGCGAAAAAAACGACTTTTTCATTCGTAATCAAACCTAGGGGCGGAGCTTATTCCCAAAATCCATATTTTTTTTCAAAAATGTATGATTATAACCATTTTTAACGTGATTTTAGAGTCTTATTGGAAAAGAAGATTACGTGTATTAAAAAAACGTGAAATATAAGCCCCGCCCACTCACTCTCGCTCAATTCTGATGAATTTTAAAATATGGCAAGAACTATACAAACGGTGGACAGACAGACGAAAACGAGAGACCTACTTTTTCGTAATATGGGGGTCACGAAACGTCGAGAAAACATAGAAGTAGTCATTCGTCCGTAGACCCTATTACAATACTTCCTTAGCTTACGTTCGAGAAGTAAATATTACAATATTATAAACTTGAAAAAATTCAAGTACTCTTAAAAAGGCATACCTTCGTGCGTTCTTTAAGGTGAGTCTCACTTACTGATTGTTCAATTCATTTTCAGAATGTAATGTAGGTCGTCTATAATTATCGTATTTTTAGAAATCTATATCTCAATTTTTCATGAAAATCTCGGAACGCAGATTTCACCACTGTTTTCATCGTACGAAGTGTAATACGTTATGTGGAAAACATTGTCAATTTCTTTTGTTGGAAATGAGATTTTTAGTGTATCTTATTCAAAAAATCGACAATGTTTCCCGGATTTAATTTTTAAATATATGCGATGAAAAAACAACCAGAAATTTTCAAAATCAAATAGATCATAACCATATTTTTTAAGTATTTTTCTTACCATTCTTACATTTGTTTTCAAACAAACACCACTCCAACTAGAGTTTCTGATCCGTTTTCGCCAAAATTAGCATTTACAATACACTATATCATGATTTTTACACCCTCGATCCACAATATTTATTCCCATGCACACAAAAACTAAAGCATTTTTTTTAATTAAATGTTATTTTGAATTTGTTGTAAAACGTCATGTTTTCAAAGAAGTGGAGCTATTTAGTCGTGCTATAAAAAAGCAATAGTGTTTCTCCAAATTTTAAATAATAATTTTGAATAAATTACAATTATGTAAACAGAAGGAAACTTATTTGAAAAAATTTGTATTTCGTTGAAAGTAGCCGTAATCAGGCGAAAAAAACGACTTTTTCATTCGTAATCAAACCTAGGGGGGAGCTTATTCCCAAAATCCATTTTTTTTTCAAAAATGTATGATTATACCATTTTTAACGTGATTTTAGGTCTTATTGGAAAAAGAAGATTACGTGTATTATAAAAAACGTGAAATATAAGCCCCGCCCCCACTCCTCTCGCTCAATTCTGATGAATTTTAAAATATGGCAAAACATACAAACGGTGGAGACAGACAGACGAAAACGAGAGACCTACTTTTTGTAATTGGGGGTCACGAAACGTCGAGAAAACATAGAAGTAGTCATTCGTCCGTAGACCCTATTACAATACTTCCTTAGCTTACGTTCGAGAAGTAAATATTACAATATAATAAACTTGAAAAAATTCAATACTCTTAAAAAGGCATACCTTCGTGCGTTCTTTAAGGTGAGTCTCACTTACTGATTGTTCAATTCATTTTCAGAATGTAATGTAGGTCGCTATAATTATCGTATTTTTAGAAATCTATATCTCAATTTTCATGAAAATCTCGGAACGCAGATTTCACCACTGTTTTCATCGTACGAAGTGTAATACGTTATTGGAAAACATTGTCATTTCTTTTGTTGGAAATGAGATTTTTTAGTGTATCTTATTTCCGACAAAAAATGGACAATGTTTCCCGGGATATAATTTTTAAATAACGCGATGAAAAAAACAACCAGAAATTTTCAAAACAAATAATCATAACCATATTTGTAGTATGTTTCTTACTCTCTTACATTTCTTCTTCAAACAAACACCACTCCAACTAGAGTTCTGATCGTTTTGCCAAAATTAGCATTTACAATACACTATATCATGATTTTTACACCCTTCGATCCACAATATTTATTCCCATGTGCAAAAAAAACCTAAAGCATTTTTTTTAATTAAATGTAATTTTGAATTGTTGTAAAACGTCATGTTTTAAAAGAAGTGGAGCTATTTATCGTGCTATAAAAAAGCAATAGTGTTCTCCAAATTTTAAGTAATAATTTTGAATAAATTACAATTATGTAAACAGAAGAAAATTATTTGAAAAAATTTGTATTTCGTTGAAAGTAGCCGTAATCAGGCGAAAAAAAACTTTTTCATTCGTAAACAAACCTAGGGGCGGAGCTTATTCCCAAAATCCATTTTTTTTTCAAAAATGTATGATTATACCATTTTTAAACGTGATTTTAGTTCTTGTTGGAAAAGAAGATTACGTGTATTAAAAAAAACGTGAAAAATAAGCCCCGCCCACCACCCTCGCTCAATTCTGATGAATTTTAAAATATGGCAACAACATACAAACGGTGGACAGACAGACGAAAACGAGAGACCTACTTTTCGTAATATGGGGGTCACGAAACGTCGAGAAAAACATAGAAGTAGTCATTCGTCCGTAGACCCTATTACAATACTTCCTTAGCTTACGTTCGAGAAGTAAATATTACAATATATATAAACTTGAAAAAATTCAAGTACTCTTAAAAAGGCATACCTTCGTGCGTTCTTTAAGGTGAGTCTCACTTACTGATTGTTCAATTCATTTTCAGAATGTAATGTAGGTCGTCTATAATTTATCGTATTTTTAGAAATCTATATCTCAATTTTTCATGAAAATCTCGGAACGCAGATTTCACCACTGTTTTCATCGTACGAAGTGTAATACGTTATGTGGAAAACATTGTCAATTTCTTTTGTTGGAAATGAGATTTTTTAGTGTATCTTATTCAAAAAATCGACAATGTTTCCCGGGATATTAATTTTTAAATATATGCGATGAAAAAAACAACCAGAAATTTTCAAAATCAAATAGATCATAACCATATTTTTTAAGTAGTGTTTTCTTACCATTTCTTACATTTGTTTTTCAAACAAACACCACTCCAACTAGAGTTTCTGATCGTTTTCGCCAAAATTAGCATTTACAATACACTATATCATGATTTTTACACCCTCGATCCACAATATTTATTCCCATGCACAAAAAAACTAAAGCATTTTTTTTTAATTAAATGTTATTTTGAATTTGTTGTAAAACGTCATGTTTTAAAAGAAGTGGAGCTATTTTGTCGTGCTATAAAAAAGCAATAGTTTTCTCCAAATTTTAAAGTAATAATTTTGAATAAATTACAATTATGTAAACAGAAGGAAACTTATTTGAAAAAATTTGTATTTCGTTGAAAGTAGCCGTAATCAGGCGAAAAAAACGACTTTTTCATTCGTAATCAAACCTAGGGGCGGAGCTTATTCCCAAAATCCATTTTTTTTTCAAAAATGTATGATTATACCATTTTTAACGTGATTTTAGTTCTTGTTGGAAAAAGAAGATTACGTGTATTATAAAAAGGCGAAATATAAGCCCCGCCCACCCACCCTCGCTCAATTCTGATGAATTTTAAAATATGGCAACAACCATACAAACGGTGGACAGACAGACACACGAAAACGAGAGACCTAGTTTTTCGTAATCTGGGGGTTACGAAACGTCGAGAAAATATAGAAGTAGTTATTCGTCCGTAGACCCTATTACAATAGTTTCTTAGCTTACGTTCGAGAAGTAAATATTACAATACTATAAATTTGAAAAAATTCAACCACTCTTAAAAAGGGATACCTTCGTGCATTTTTTAAGGTCAGTCTCACTTACATTTTCAGGGTGTAATATAGGTCGTCTATAATTTTCGTATTTTTAAAAATCAATATCTCAATTTTTCATGAAAATCTCAGAACGCAGATTTCGCCACTGTTTTCGTCGTACGAAGTGTAATACGTTATGTGGAAAACATTGTCGATTTCTTTTGTTGGAAATGAGATTTTTTAGTGTATCTTATTTCCGACAAAAATGGACAATGTTTCCCGGAATATTAATTTTTAAATATACGCGACGAAAAAAACAACCAGACTTTTTCAAAACAAAAAGATCATAACCATATTTTTTAAGTAGTATTTTCTTACCATTTCTTAGATTTCTTCTTCAAACAAACACCACTCCAACTAGAGCCGTTTTTGCCAAAATTATAATTTACAATACACTATATCATGAATTTTACACCCTCGATCCACAATATTTATTCCCATGTACAAAAAAAAACTAAAGTATTTTTTTTTAATTATATGTTACTTTGAATTTGTTGTAAAACGTCATGTTTTAAAAGAAGTGGAGCTATTTTATCGTGCTATAAAGAAGCAATAGTTTTCTTCAAATTTTAACGTAATAATTTTGAATAAATTACAAAAATGTAAATAAACACAAAGAAACTTATTTGAAAAAATTTGTAATTTCGTTGAAAGTAGCCGTAATCAGGCGAAAAAAAAGACTTTTTCATTCGTAATTAAACCTAGGGGCGGAGCCTACTCCCAAAATCCATTTTTACTTCCCGAGCGTAAGCAAAGGAAGTATTGTAATCGAGTCGGTCGGCCGACTCTCTACTTTTACGTTTTCTCGATCTTTCATGACCCCTAGAAGACGAAGAAATAGGTCTCCCATTTCCGTCTGTCTGTCCGTCTGTCCGTCTGTCCGTCTGTCCGTCCGTCTGTCCGTCTGTCCGTCCGTCTGTCCGTCCGTCTGTCCGTCTGTTGTCCCGGATTTTTATTAGACAGATAATCTCCGAAAGTACTCGACCGATTGTTGTGAAATTTTGTACTTATATTAAGAATATCATGTAGATGGTAAAACGCTAACCAAAATTTGTCTAATCATCCCCACCACTAATGCGATGACGTCACTTCAAAATTGTACATAGTAAATGGGTTTTCAATTGTATAAAATAACATAGTCCTACACATGTAGTTTACAACTCCGAATCGACTTTTCACCCGAAACGTCCAGATTTTTGGAAAAAAAATCAAAATTATAAAACAACATTTTGAAATTTAATTTTTAATCTGCTAACCAGAATGCTTTGAAATGTTGCAGATGTTTTAAGGCTATAAAGAGCATCATAAATCTTTAGTCAAAAAATATTTGCTTATCCCCTCCAAAAACTTGATGACGTCAGCTCAAAAGTTTGTGGAATAAATCATATCTAAAATGTCCAAAATATGATGAGTCTGTACTTGTGATCTATCACTCCATTCATATTTTTTGGATTTGCATATACAGGGTGACTCAAAAAAATTAATGAATGCGTACATTTATTTTACTGATTTACTCAGAAACTACAAAACCGAATGCTTTGAAATCTTGCAGATGTTTTAAGGTTCTAAAGAGCATAATAAATGTTTAGTCAAAATATATTTGCTTATCCCCTCCAAAAAATTGATGACGTCAGCTCGAAAGTTTGCCGAATAAATCCTATCTAAACTGTAAAAATATGATGAGTCTGTACTTGTAATTTATCACTCCATTCATATTTTTTGGATTTGCATATACAGGGTGACTCAAAAAAATTAATGAATGCGTAAATATATTTTATTGATTTAATCAGGAACTACAAAACCGAATGCTCTGAAGTCTTGCAGATGTTTTAAGGTCATAAAGAGCATAATAAATGTCTAGTCAAAATATATTTGCTTATCCCCTCCAAAAACTTGATGACGTCAGCTCGAAAGTTTGCCGAATAAATCATATCTAAAATGTACAAAATATGATGAGTCTGTACTTGTCATTTACCACTCCATTTATATTTTTTGAATTTGCATATACAGAGTGACTCAAAAAAATTAATGAATGCGTAAATATATTTTATTGATTTAATCAGGAACTACAAAACCGAATTCTTTGAAATCCACTGCGAAAAAAAAAACATAATAGGCATGCAGTCGTCACGTTTCCGACAGCGAGGGAAGTACTGTCTAAACTCTTTAGACCAATTTTTTTTTTAAATGTATGATTATACTATTTTTAATGTGATTTTAGTTTCTTGTTGGGAAAAGAAGATTACGTGTATTAAAAAAAAGCGAAATATAAGCCCCGCCCACCCACCCTCGCTCAATTCTGAAGAATTTTTCATTCTGTCAGACCAACGGGCGAAGTGTAATTGCAAAATCCGTACCTGCCTACAAAAATTCACTATTTTGAACTAATTTTAAGTTTTTGGTTGTGAAAAGAAGACTACGCTCGTATATTAAGAAAAAGGAGGCTAAATGCAATGTTTTTAAATTTTTTAGAAATGAAAGAGTTCAGTAAAAAGTCACATAAGGGTTATTTTTAAAATCTGCGTTACTAAAAAATAGAGTAAAATTACAACAATTTGTAATAGTTTTGTTTGGAGAAAGTATGGGTATGTATGAGCCATAAGTCCATGAGAGCACATTGGTAATAAAAGCAGAATATGAGGTTCCACGGATGCAATAAAAGAAAGGCGCTAGGTTCCCCAAGGCGGCTTGTCGAACCGTATTTTGCGTTATTGTGTAAGTAATACTCCATCAAAAGCCGTTAAATACAATGTAACGCAAAGTTAAAGGACCGTCGGAGTCAATAAAAGCCCGAGAAGAGGATAAAAAGATGTAATGTGGAGTGGACCCTTTGTGGCGTTGTCACAATGGCATTATTTATCATGGCAAAATAAGTCCGTCATAGGTGCATAAATCCAGGAGCTGTCCGATACGCGATTATGGTGAAGCGAAGCGAGTTCATTCTTTGCAAATAACGCATCTGAATGGGCCTTCAATTACGCCATTGTGTCGTGCGACGGGTCCTCGAAAGCCATCTCCTCCGCATCATTATCCCATTGTCGATTTTGAGCCAAAAAATCCAACCCTGCACCGGTATCTAGCCGCTGTTGCTGCCAACGCACCATGAAGTGAAAATAATAAGCAGCATAGAATTCAAGCATCATTCATTGCATACGTATGAAATTCTCGTTCCGCAGCTGACTCTTTCGACATGTGTGGCTTGTATCAAAAGAATCGCTAAATCACAGCGAAACAACCTTAAATACTTTCGAATCTCGGATGGCTTAAGGTTCGATTCAGGACGTTTCGACGCGGCAGAAGCGGAATCATTATCCTGCCGAATCGATAGCCACCCCTTTAAATTGCACACAAAAGAAACAACACGACTCGAGTACGAATATTTTCATTTATGAACTGCATCACAATCTCGATATTCCTTATAGACAGCGCAGCGCTTTATTACAGGCAGACTATTCCGTTTACGACGACTTCGGGGGGTGAGACCATTATTCTCGTGCAACCCTATTTCTACAAAAACAAAATATGTCTCGCGTTACGACGGTTCGACTTGGAACGTGTTCGGGGGAGCCTGAGACCTACACCGTTACGGCCCTGTGCCCGAAAGCCGCAAAAGTGTCCCGGACAAGAGGTGCTGTAACACGTGATCGATAAAAAACGATGTCAAGTGGGGATTAGACGTTGGAACGTTTTGTTCGACGTAACTCAGATTTGCAAGGATTGTGGTGAATTTTGACCTCAGGTGCACGATGGCGCAAGTTACGACGTACGTCGAACAAAAAACGTTATATTTATGTAGATCGCCGTTTGCCTAAGGTTAATTGGTAATAATTGTTTCCAATTTAAAGCTTAGTCAAGAGAGAGAGGGACACGCAATATATTTTTTACCTTCCGAGCGTAAACTAAGGATGTATTGTAATCGAGTCCATCGGGCGACTGGCTACTTTTATGTTTTCGAGACATTTCGAGACATTCTGTCTGTCTGTCTGCCGTCTCTCCGGATTTTTATTACATAATCTCTGAAACTACCGAATCCACTGTTGTCAATTTCGTACGCATAGTATATTAGGGCTATTATGAAGGTGGTAAAAGACTAACCAAAATGAATCTATGCAACGTGCATGTTTTAACCAATCACGGGTTCATATTCCACATTTTAATCCTGTGTTAAATTAATAGAGGATTAAAATTTAATTCGCTTTCCATAAACCGGTTCTAAATGTTAATTATATGTTATCAAATAACATACATTCGTGATTTATGAATCCGTGTTGAGTTTTTACCTTAGGCATACAGATTTTTCCAAAAAACAAAAAAAAATCAAAATTGTTACATAACAATTTCTCGATTTCTCAATTTTTCGATAATTTAGTTTTGAAATTTATCTTTTTATTCTACAATTTCTTGATTTTCAATTTTTCGATATTTTAGGGTTGGGATTTTTCAATTCTTCGATTCTTCTAATTTTCCGTTTTTCGACTTTTTTTTAGATTTTCAGTTTTTGAATTTTTCCATTTTTAAAATTATTAATTTTTCTATTTGCCAATTTTTGGGTATTTAAATTTTTCAATTTTTTTTTTAATTTTTGCAATTTTCAATTTCTCGATCTTCTGATGTTTCGTTTCTCCATGTATCAGTTTTGCGTCACTTCAGTTTGGGAATTTTCCCCATTTTTCAAATTTTGGATCTTTCGATTTTTCAATATTTGGATTTTTAAAATTTAGATTTTTCAATTTCTGGAATTTTCAGTTTTTCGATTCATCAATTTTCAGATATTTTAATTTTTTTTTTAAATTTAGGTTTTTTAATTTCTTGATTTATCGATTTTTGAATTTTCCGATGTATGTATTTACAATTTATTTTTCAGTTTTTTGAATTTTCAAATTTCTGATTTTTCATCGTTTTTTTGAATTTTACATTTTTTTATATTTTGCGATCTTTCGATTTAGTTTCTTGACACCTTGGTTTTCTGATTTTTAAAATTTTCATCGTTTTAAGATTTCTCGATTTTTCAAGTTTTCCTTTTCTCAATTTTTAAACATTTCAACTTTGTAAATTTTTCATTTCCGAGAAATTTTCGGTTTTTCAATTGTGATGTTTCGATTGTTAAATTAATGGATTTTGCGATTTTTCAATTTTTTTATTTATCGTTTTTTTTATTTAAAATTTTTCAATTGACGATTCCATTTTTTACTTTTGGACTATTGCGATTTTTCAATGCTTTGATCTTCCAATTTTTCGTCATGACAGTTTTGGAATTTTTTTAATTTATCGATTTTTCAGTTTTCCGATTTTTTTAAATTGTGGATTTTTCGATTTCTTGGTTTTTAGATTTTTCAGTTTTTCGAATTTTCTATTTTTCACCTTCCCAATTTTTTAAATGACATTTTTTTATTTTTCCGTTCTTTTGCTTTTTAGGTTTTTTTGATTCGATTCCTTATCATCTGGGTTTTTCTTTTTATTTTTCCGTTCTTTTTGCTTTTTAGGATTTTTTGATTCGATTCCTTATCATCTGGGTTTTTCGATCTTTAAAGTTTCCTGACTTTTCGATTTTAGATTTTTCAATTTTTCAAGTTTTTGATTTTTCATTTTTTAAACATTTCAATATTGAGGGTTTTTTAATTTCTGGATTTTTCGATTTTGCGATATTTAATTTTTTGATGTTTCGATTGTCCGATCTTTCGAATTTTCAGATTTCGTTTTTTCGGTTTCCCAATTTTTTGATTTTTAAAATTTTTGACTTCAATTTTTAACTTTTCCATTTGTCGATTTTTAGATCTTTTGATGTTTCGTTCTTTGATGTTTCAGTTTTTCAATTTTTCACTTTTTGATTTTTAGACTGTTCGGGTTTTTGTCGATTTTCAATATTTCCTCATTTCAGTTTTCCGATTTTTAAATTTTTTGATTTTTCAGTTTTCTATTTCCCAATTTTTAAAATTTAACATTTTGACATTTTCCCATTTTTTTGCTATTTTACGATTTTTTGTTTGATTCCTCGGTTTTTCAATTTTTCAGATTTTACCACTTTTCGATTTTAGATATCTCAATTTTCAATTTTTAAACATTTCAATATTGAAAATTTTGCAATTTTTGATGTTTTGATTGCTCGATCTTTCGATTTTTCGACTTTTTTGATTTAATTTTTTCGGTTTTCCAAGTTTTTGATTTTTAAAATTTTTGACTTTAAGATTTTTCAATTTTTTGATGATTAAATTTTTCTTTTTTTTTAAATTTCTCGATTTTTTCAGTTTTTTCATTTTTCGATTTTATCAATTATTCGATTTAAAAAATATTTTGATTTCTCAATTTGTCGATTTTTCAATTTTGGACTATTTCGATTTTTGGACTTCTAGGTTTTCCGATTTTTCGACTATTCGGCTTTGGGATTTTTCAATATTTCGATTTTTTGATGTTTCGATTTGTTTTTTCAAATTTTCGTTATTTTAATTTTTTAAATTTTTAAAATTTTAGATTTGCTAATTTTTCGATTTTTCAGTTCTTCCAATTTTCTGTTTTTCAACTTCACAATTTTTTAAATCTTACATTTTTCGATTTTTCCATTTTTTTTTTTGCTATTACTCGATCTTTTTATTCAATTCCTTGACTTGTCGGTTTTTGGATTTTTAAAATTTTCCGATTTTTCGATTTTAGACTTCTCAATTTTTCAAGTTTTCGATTTTTCAATTTGTAAACATTTCAATAGTATTGAGAATTTTTCAGTTTTGCGATATTTATTTTTTCGAATTTGTGATGTTTTGATTTCCCAATCTTTCGATTTTTCCACTTTTCGGTTTTCCAATTTTTTGAGTTTTTAAATTTTTTGACTTTACGATTTTTCAATTTTTTGATGATTAAATTTTTCTTTTTTTTTTAATTTTTCGATTTTTCAGTTTTTTCATTTTTCAATTTTATCAATTATTCGATTTAAAAAATATTTTGATTTCTCAATTTGTCGATTTTTCAATTTTGGACTATTTCGATTTTTGGACTTCTAGGTTTTCCGATTTTTCGACTATTCGGCTTTGGGATTTTTCAATATTTCGATTTTTTGATGTTTCGATTTGTTTTTTCAAATTTTCGTCATTTTAATTTTTTAAATTTTTAAAATTTTAGATTTGCTAATTTTTCGATTTTTCAGTTCTTCCAATTTTCTGTTTTTCAACTTCACAATTTTTTAAATCTTACATTTTTCGATTTTTCCATTTTTTTTTTGCTATTACTCGATTTTTTTATTCAATTCCTTGATTTGTCGGTTTTTAGATTTTTAGTTTTTTTATTTATCAATTTTATCAATTATTCGATTTTCAAAAATATTTTGATTTCTTAGTTTCTCGACTTTTTGATTTTTTAAATTTTGTATAAGTATTTCGATTTCTAGGTTTTCCAATATTTCGACTATTTGGCTTTCGGATTTTTTAATATTTCAATTTTTATATTTTAGATTTTCCAAATTTTCGTTTTTTCAATTTTTAGATTTTTTATTCTTTCGATTTATTTTTCAGTTCTTCCATATTTCTATTTTTCAATTTTTCTAATTTTTAAATTTTTGAGTACCGTCTTCAGATAGAATAATAACTGGTATTACAACAACAAAAAATTTCATCTATATACCTACCTGACATTTACAAAGTATTTTAAAGTTATTCTTTTGTCACAAAGTCAAAATAGAATTTAAACAAGTAAAGGCCTCGTCGATACAAACATTTTTAATTTTTCAATTTTTCGATTTTTTAAAATTTACATTTTTCGATTTTTCAATTTTACGATCTTTTTAATTCGAATTGTTGACACTGGGTTTTCCGATTTTTTAGATTTCTTGATTTTTCAAGTTTTCGGTTTCTCAATTTCTAAATATTTCAATTTTGGGAATTTTTCAAATTTTCGATTTTCAAAATTTTCTGATATTTTAATATTTCAGTTTCAAAATTTTCTGATTTTTTAATATTTCAGTTTTATCCATTATTCGATTTAATTTTTTTTTGATTTCATATTTTCTCAATTTATTGATATTCCGTTGCTTGTCTGCTTTAAATATTCATATATATTTAATTATGTTCACATTTGTAAGACGAGAGAAGTTCTGTGGAAATACCCCTCGCCCAATTTTTACTTCCTGAGGGTAAGCAAAGGATGTATAGTAATCAAGTCCATCGGACGAATGGTCACTTTTATGTTTTTTCGACGTTTCCTGCCCCCTAGTCTCCCGTTTCTGTCTGTCTGTCTGTCGTCTGTGTCGAATTTTATTAGACACGTAACCTCCGAAACAACTACGCCGATTGTTATCAAATTTTGTATGTATATTAGGAATGTCATGTAGATAGTAAAACGCTAACCAAATTTTTTCTGAGTAACTAGGATTTAAATTTGATGAAATAACATACTTCGATACTTGTTGTTTATGAATCCGTTTTCAGATTTTCCCCCGAGGCCTCCAAATTTTCGCAAAAAAATAACAAGTATGTTTTCGTAACATAATGCGTTGGAATCAGTGGCGGGTATAAAATTCTTACACTGTTACTGGTATTACCTATATCTATTTGTTTTAATGTATAGGAGTTATCAGTTATCACAAATAAAAGTTGGCATAAATCATTTTTTTTAATTTTTCAAAGCAAAAGGATTTGTTAAACTGTACTTTACTTTTGCTTTAAAACCAAAATCGCATTGTCACATTTTTAGAACCAAATTCTTAACCCCAGACAACTGAAATTAAGTTAGTGTGCAAGCCCGTGATGGCATCAGTCTGAATACTCGTGTGGTGGTACCTTCGTTGGAGCCACTCGGGTCGAGCTCAGTTTAATTTATTTAAGGCATTCTTCTGGCGATAAGAGCGGGTCAATTAAAAATTAGCATTCGTCTGTTTTATAATTCAAGGCCAAACATATAATCGCTTCTTGATTGAATTTATATGTGCAGGAATTGAGTGGTGATGAGGTAATAAAGATAATTATACAGAGAAAGGAATTTGTGACATTGAGACCGCGCCGAAAGCGCCTCCCGCGACCGAATCGTCGGCGAAAAGGTGCAGAATCGCTGAATGAGTCACAATCGACGAATCCAGCAGTTAAAAGTGCACAGGAGTACCTTCCAGGTCATTGACCAGCCGCACCACATGGCACATCCAGCAAGGACCAGCTGCATTCCATCAGCGGCCGCAAAACAATACAAATTCAATTATAACCCCGTAAAAAACGACGTTGTTACGTGCTCGGCGGTACCCGGTACTCCGCGAGTCGGGACGTCACGCTGGCGCGTCGGTATGCAGAAGCGCGTTCGCAAAGGTCACCGGGATTACCTGGAGCTTTTGCGTGTGGCCGCAGTGGTGGCAGCAGTACGACAGGTACTCCGGCAACGAGGGCATTATTTTGAGGGCGTCGCAGCTTCCGGTGTAGTCGTCCACTAGCTTCTTGTAGTGCACTTTTATGTTTGGCGTCGGGAGGTTGGTCTTGCTCAAGCGCCCCATTTTTAACACACTGCACCACAAGATCTGTTATCACACATTGCGTAATGGATTCACTGCACTGGTACTTGCACAACACGGAACGCCGACGGTTCGTACGTGGCGACGGTACTTGCGGTACTGACGCACTGACTCCGGTGGCTCCTGCGATCCGCCGGCTGCCACTCTTGGAATGTTGTCACTGGCACGATGAGAACCGAGCGTTTCTTTGGAGGAATTGGCCGCCATCGGCAGCGGTCATTGGGAAAGAGTAAAGATAGAAGAATTCAACGATCACATAAGAATGGAGAGGTGTTTGTTTTCGTTGGAAATT
Source organism: Zophobas atratus (assembly GCA_022388445.1). NCBI lineage: Eukaryota > Metazoa > Arthropoda > Insecta > Coleoptera > Tenebrionidae > Zophobas > Zophobas atratus. The sequence goes on along the minus strand of CM039442.1, from coordinate 49,689,607 downwards.
GCTTGTTTCGAGGAGACAACTGTAGGTTATTTATTTATTTATAGGAGTTTAAGTGGCGGGTCGTTAAAAATCCAAGAATAAATCCTTCCGCTTTTATTTGCTTCGGGGAAACGGTAGTCATTATAACTATAGATCGTCACTAATGGTCTCACACTAATGCCAGGAAAAATAAATCATTAAATTGCCTGATAAAAGCGACCAGTCTAGTGCTAGCTTTCACATGTAAACCAATTAATTTTTGCTTCATGATTTAAATATCACTCTAAAATATTATAGCCGAAGAAAAAATAGTTTCAACCGTGAAATTAAGAGCACATATTATGCAAACTAACTTTGAAAATGCGGCTGAGAGATAATTTATGTGAATGTTATCAAACAATCGGGTTGAAAATTATACGCTGTACAACCATTCAAGTCTTACATAATGGGAAAAAATCGTTTCTAGGTTCAAATTCAACTCAGAAGGACTCCTAATTTAATATCTCTAATGTAAAAATTTGCACTCGTTTTCAGTGGATATCTGATGACTTTTTCTGCTAGTGAAAATGAATTTATTAAGTTCCAGAGGAAATTTGTTCGAAATTTTTGTCGAACAATCCTCGGATTATTTGGTTCACGGCAAAATATGTTACAAATTCTGTGCAATGATTTCTGAAAATTTATGTCGCACTAACGATGAGAAAGTTTTAGTTTTGTTGTGAAAGTAAAAATTTCGTTGATGATTAGAAACATTTGTGGTATGGATATTTCTCAAAATTAGCATAAGAAGAAGTATTGTAGTAGAGGAGTTTGAGGACTTCTAAAGTATGGAAAAGTAGGTCGCTCGTTTCTCTCTATCTGTCTGTCGTTTGTCGTTGATTTGTCGTCTGTCTGTGTCGATTTTTATTAGACAGATAATCTCCGACCGATTGTTTTCAGATTTTTATTGTATTTGAATGTCGTGTAGATGGTAAAACGCCGACCAAAATTTATCTAATGGTTCCCAACTAAAAAATTGTGCATGGTAAATGTTCTTTAAATTTTATAAAAAAAATTGGTTTAAAGAGTTTAGACAGTACTTCCCTCGCTGTCGGAAACTTGACGACTGCATGGCTATTGTGTTTTTTTCTCATTACATTTTTGTAGTGGGAATTTAAAAAAAATTGCGATGACGTCATCAACATTTTTGCAAGGACACGTATATCAGTTGGGATAGATGTAGTGTAATACTAAGAATAAAATTATTGTATTCCCAAATTTTCGGGAAAATGAATTGGGTCGTTTTGAATATTGATTTTTTATAATCAATAAAATAACGAAACAATTTACTCGCGTTTACGGCAAATGAAAATCGTTTATGTATAAACATTCTTAATTTAAGATGACAAGCGTAACAGCATACGTGAAAGTCAAACAGAGAAACTGTAAACAAAACGACCATCGGTTTTATTGCTTCGACTTCCGCTTATTATATAAAACATTGGGTTTTATTTTAATTCTTGACGGTGAAATTCACAATTGGTTGATTATAAACATGTCTATTTCACATTCGCGGAACCAAGTGATCGCATAAAACAAATGCAGGTCTGTAATGTTAAAGTCGATGTAAATAAGCGATGCTACCCTTATGTTTCAACCGAGTTTTTCCTTTAACAAATTTTGTGTCTACCAAATTGGGTTGGTTGGGGTGTAATACTAATAATAAGTGTTGCCTTTAATTTAATCAATAAAATAAATTGAATTCATTAATTTTTTTGAACCACCTCTTAAGAAAATCTAAAAAATATGAATGGAATGATAAATCACAAGTACAAACTCATCATATTTTTTGCATTTTAGATAGGATTTAT